>JBAMCL010000504.1:0-737156 GCA_037075165.1 Hirtodrosophila histrioides
AAATTTAATATAATACCAAAATATTTACACAATTCATTAAAAAGCAATGAAAAAATACTGCAAGAAAAACAAATATTGCATTTTTGTTGTTTTTGTTTCATTCTGTGTAAATTGTATGAATATATATATTTTTATGTTTACCTGAGACGTGAGTAGAAGGGGGGGGGGGCAGTCAGTGTGTGTGTAAATCTATTTTTTGCACACTTTGCGTAGCTGAACGTACAAAAAAGAAGGAAAAAAAAATCCAAAATAAAGAAGAAAAATATCTGTGCATAATTTCATAATGAGCACTGAACTAACACGAAACTTGTACCAAAAGGTGGGAAGTATGACAAGGGCGGTGCGGTTAGGTAGAGGAGAGGTGGGGAGGGGTGTGTAGGTGGTGTGTGTGTGTGTGTGTCTATAGCATATGCTCCGCTTGGCATTTGAAAATGCGTTCGCTTTTTCACTTTGAGTTTGGAAGCAAATTGCTCATACGCCACGTTGCACGCCACGGATACGGGCAAAGGACGATGACGCGAAGGATGACTAGGTATGTATGTAGGTATGTATGTAGGTATGTATGTGTGTGAGTAAGTGTGTGTGTGTATAGGCAGCGCCCATAATTATGATTATATGAGCTCTGATTACTCTTATTGTAGCCCCCACAGTCGAGAGAGTGAAGCAGCATTACAAGGGGTTTCCCTGTAATTTGGCCTGTGGCATTGACTAACTGACTTTGATAGCTAAGAGAGAGAGGGGTGTATAAATGGGTGAATGAATGAATGAATGTGTGAATGTATGTATGTATGAGTAAGTGAATGCGTAAGTGGGTAACTGCTTTTTGGCTGCTTGTATTCGTAGATGGTTAATTGTCTGTGTGGCTTTTAACGCATTTGCAAAATTTTGCTTTGATTTGACTTTGATTTGTGGGAGGAAACTTGAGTGTAATGAAATTGAATATGAAATTTAATAAGATAAAATTATTCAGATGCAAATGTAGCTTAGTAATGCATTTCAATTCATTATTTGAAACAATTATGTTAATTAACATGTCAAGTATTGCAGCTGTTATGCTCAAAATGGTCTGTTATGTTAACAGTGTCGTTAAGAATTGACCAGCTCTAGATCCACTGAAGTTTCTCCGTTTGCTAGCAGATATTTCAATCGTATTGAATATAACATTTAATTGAATCGCATAGTTACGATTTTCTATATGAAATTCTTGTGCTAGCGAGTCTAATTGAATTGCATAATCTAATAAAAAGCAAATATATTAATCTAATCAGTACGTAGCAAAACTTCTATCGATTAAAACATGGAATATACTTATATACATACATATATACACATGTGCACGTGATAACAAAATGCGAATCAAATCCAACGTAAACTGGGAGTATTGCAGATTGAAAATATATATATAATTAAGGGTGTGAAGTCAATTATAGTAATCATTTATATAACAAAATAGATATATTATATATATATTATTATATTATAATCAATCGTAAATTGGGAGTATTTCAGATTGAATATATATATAATTATGGGTGTAAAGTCAATTATAGTAATATTTATATAAAAAAATGGATATATTATAAGCGAATTATGTAAAATTCTTTACATTTTAAGGAACATTAAATCATAAAATCAGCAAACTTATCGATAACAATTGTACTATTGATATTATCAACAAGTTACAATTGATGTTATCGAATTATTAATCGATTTACATAGCCAGCTTACATAACCTCTTTAATCACTTAAGATTCGTGGTAACTGAGATAGAAAGAGAGAGAGAGAGAGAGAGAGAGAGAGAGAGAGAGAGAGATCCCAAACAAATACACGAAAAGCCGAAAGCTGGAAAATCTCGACTTACAAGTTTTCTAATTACTGGTCACAGTTCGAAGTTACTACCTTTTCCCCCCTTCACCCCTTCACCGCTTGGCATTTTCCACTCATTTTCCTTTCTTGTCGCTTGGTGTGCATTGCAAACTCAAAAATTCAACGAGCACACACAGCAAGGGGAAGGGGAAGGGGACTTGGACTTAATAAGTATTTGGCCCTTTTGGAAAACCAAAAGGTGAAGAAGATAAAGAAAGACAAAAAAAAAAAAAAGATGGAAGTCGCGGGGGGGGGGGGGAATAACAGAGGGATTACGAACTGCAAAAACCTGATAAACAAATCGACAACGACTTTGACAAAGTTTTTTGCACTTGTCGTGAGTTTTGTAATTGCAAGTTCGTTGATGTTATTGAAGTTGTTTGTCTTCTGCTTCTGCTTCTTCTTCTCAGTCTCCCTTCGCTTCTTTTTCTTCATTTTTTCTACAGTCTGTCTACTCTATCTATCTATCTATCAACTTTTTTTCCAGCTGGTTTGCCCTGTGTGCTAATTCCTGTGCAGCCACGTGACGTTCTGCATCTAGGCAATTTGTATCTGTATCTGTATCCTCATCTGTATCTATGTATCTGTATCTGTATCTGTATCTGTATCTCTGTGTGTATCCGTATCTGTATCAAACAGCAACGTCTAACGTTGGCGACATTTGAACTACTAAAGTTGTATGTCAACCTGTTTTCAAACTGACACCGCACCGAACTGAACTGAAGCAGAGCGTAGCCAGCAAGCCGGCAATATGTTGTCGTACCCTTCCTCCCCTCCCCTCCCTACACGGCTATTTCACCGGCTCCTCTTCCAAGTTTTATGTGGCCCACCTGTATCTAAAAATAAAATGCGACCCCAGTCGACAAAAATACACTGTCCTCACATGAATTGGTTTTCGCTAATTATTTAAATACATATAATTATAATATAATATCTGTTTTTATTTATAATCAGAAAAGATAAAGAAGCTGTTTTAGAAAAGCTACAAAGTTTCTCTTATATATATATATAGTTATTTTATATTATTTCTTTTAAATTATATAGGATGAAAAATTCACAAAACTTTAATTCTAGTTATGCAAAATTATTCTATCCGCAAGAAAATCAATTCAATTTTAGCAAAGTTATTCGCTTAAGTTTGAATGTTTCTTTTACTTTGTTTTCTTACCACTGTGCAAGATATTTGTGCACCCTTCAATCCGACTCAATTACTGTGGGGCAAATGCAAGAGGCCCTCTCTGCACCTACTCTTGAACCCCCCCCCCCAACCACGTTTCTCCGACAGAAACTTCTCGAAAGAAAAAAGTTTACTACGTCTTTGGGTCTTGGGTTTTTCTTGTACGTTATTCGTTTCATGTTTTGTTGTAATTGACATTTCAATTGATTTAAGTTGACATTAAGCGACGACACACATTAAATGCACCTGTGAGACCCAAGATAAGTTTCCCAGTTGCCCAGTTCCCCACTTTCGTATAACGGTATCAAAGTTATTATTATATTTGGGAAAGTTTAAGTAATATTATAGTATGTGTTCGCAGTAAGATGGGTTTAATTTCAATGTGTTGACAGGCGGGGCTATCAATACAGCATAAAATCAGGGCTGACAACAATGGAAATTACACGTTGACATGCAACCCTGGCAGGCAATGCCAATAAAATTGCTTTTAGCTAGAGTTCAGCAGGTGATCTATCACTTAACTGTTCAAAACTTGGCCCCTCTTGGGAAGGAAGGTAGTAAGTAAAGGTTAAGACTTTTAAAAGTTAACCAGAACAAGTAAGAATGCTATAGTTGAGCATACCCAACTACAAAACTCCCTGTACCCAGATAAAAAATCTCCGATCGCATCTTCGTTAACTTACACATACAGACACACATACACAAAGACACATACATACACAGCACAAGCGACAGCGCAAGCAAGTGGCGGCTCTGCTGCTTCTTCCTCCCCGTTCTGCAGTACTACTTGTTTGTTGAATAACTTTCGTGTTTATTATTCGATCAACTTGAAATTTGGACAGTAGATTAAGAGTGACTAAAGTATTGTACATGCCAAATCCCAAAGCTATAACTTGAAAATTGTTACTGCAAAATGGTTTTTATCGAATAAGGGGGGAATATCTCGAATCGACAATAAACTTGACCTGCGCTCGCTATACACGAACCTACATTCCAAATTTGATGTCTCTAGCTCCTTTAGTTCCTGAGATCGACGCGTTCATACATACGGACGGAAGACGGACAGGACATGTCCAAATCGAAATCTCTTTTGATACTGATCAAGAATATATATACTTTATAGGGTCGGAGATGTCTCCTTCTGCCTGTTACATACTTTTGCACAGATCCAATACCCCCTTTTTACCCACTTTATGGTTACAGGGAGTAAAAATGCTTTTAGTTCAGTTCTAAGTTTAGCTAAAACTTATGTTTATAGTTAGCAAGAAAGCACATTTATATCCAGTTTCTATATGTTTCTGTCCGATAAGGTATCGCTTAGTTGCTATCGAACAACATTACAGCAAATATTGACTCAAACTCCGTTTGCATTTGAATAATTTGAAGCTGTCTGTATTATATATACTTAATTAAAGCCGTCGCATGAAACCAGGGCTACAATATCCGTAGTATGAGCTAATATAACGTTTAATGCTTTAACGACATCGGTCAATTATGTTTGCCATTAAAATGCTTTCAATGTGTTATTTCATTGAACAAAAAAAGATTACAATTCGTTTACAACATTTGCTGTTGATTAAGCAAATAAATAACGAACATTGTTTGCCGGCTCAAATGTCACAACAATTAAATGCAATTGTTTGTAACCAATATGCATTTAACTGGGAGGTAAACATTTTGTGAAAGGCATCAAAATCAAATGAGCTATAAACAATTTTAAAAAAAATAATGCTAAATTTTGTTTGCGGAAGATAAAATGATCTAAAATAACAGATTTATTTACTCAAAGGTTCTTATGTAATAGATAATTAAGGATCTTATTTGATAGATAATAGAATTCTTGCTATATTAAACTCGATTTTAGTGGATTAAGTTAAGATATGTTTAGGTAAATCAAAAGTTGATTCGGGAATATGTATAAGCATGTAAAGAAATGTTAATACTCTTTTAAAACAAACTCCCTAAGAGCTGTTATACTCGTTAAAATGGTCTGTTATGTTAATGTGCCCATTCGTTAACAGTTTTATTAATTTGTTAACATTAAACGGAGCTGTTATGCTCAAAATAGTCTGTTATGTTAAAGGGATTTATAACGGATTTGCTCATATCTAAAAATTGGTCTATTATAGGGATTAACATTAAACCGAGCTGTTATGCTCAAAATAGTCTGTTATGTTAAAGGGATTTATATCGGATTTACTCATATCTAACAATTGGTCTATTATAGGGATTAACATTAAATCAAGCTGTTATGCTCAAAATAGTCTGTTATGTTAAAGGGATTTATATCGGATTTGCTCATATCTTGGTCTATTATAGGGATTAACATTAAACCGAGCTGTTATGCTCAAAATAGTCTGTTATGTTAAAGGGATTTTTATCGGATTTGCTCATATCTAAATGTTGGTCTATTTTAGGATTGAGATCAGATAAATTCTAAAACATAAGCATATTAACTTATTAAAATAAGCTTCAAGTTAAAATATCTCCAATACATTCAACATTTCGTGACTAAATTATAATGTCCACTAAGGGTGTAGATATTAAATACCATTCATTTAAAATGCATATCTCAACTTAATAGCTGAAACCATAATTTAGTGGCGCCACAAAACTGAAATTATGACTAAAGCGCGTTTATAAACGCGATCAAAATGGCTCTAATGCATTTATTCTGCTACCTTTTTTCTGTATCATGGCTAAAGCTCATCATTAATCATGGTCTCTGGATATAAACGAGGCGCAAAATGTGGCACAAACGTTAGATATATGTATGTGTGTGTGTGTGTGGCAGAACTGGGAATGGTGAACCCACGTCAATTTAGATACCAGAGCTTGGAATTAGTGGCATGCCGAGCCAAGCGGAACCATCAGAGTTCCTGGTCAATAATATTTCACACCCCGTCAAGTGACCAAACATCATTAAGATGGGCTAGAAAAGTAGGGGGTGAAGGTTGAGGGTAGGTAGGCATTTGGGCTTTTTCAAATGACAATGACACAAATGTTTCTGACATGTAAAATGTTTGGCTAATTGTGTCAAAGAGAGGTGGGACAAAAAAAATACACATAGTATATAGGGCAGGAGAGCGAATGGAAGGAGAGGCGCTAAATTGGATCAATATTTGGTTTAGACCAGCGATTTTTCGTAAAAAAACTGTTGTTTAAGTTGATATTTATAGAAATTTATATTAATTTACATATACTAATACTGTAAGTGTTGGGTAACAGCATATGAAACATATTTCTTTGCTTAGGATTGTAATTTTTACTCCCTGTAACTATAAAATGGGTAAAAAGGGGATACTAAATCTGTGCAAATGTATGTAACAGGCAGAAGGAGACATCTCCGACCCTATAAAGTATATATATTCTTGATCAGTATCAAAAGAGATTTCGATTTGGCCATGTCCGGCTGTCTGTCCATCCATCCGTCCGTCCGTTTGTCCGTATGAACACGTCGATCTCAGCAACTATATGAGCTAGAGACACCAAATTTGAAATGTAGGGAGATATCTCCCCCGATCCGCCGCAATTATCTAAAAACGCTTTAAAGCCACAATTTTAAAGATATAGTCCTGGGATTTGAGATGTATAAGGCTTGGGACACTCTTAATCTGCTCTAAAAATTTCATCGGATAATAAACACAGAAGTTATCCACGAAAGAAGAAGCAGCAGAGCCACAACATAAAATGCCTCGCTTGCGCTGTCGCTTGTGTGTGTGCGTATGTGTACGAAGATGTATTTGGAAGTCTTCGACCTGCGTACAGGGAGTTTCGTTGCCGGGTATACTCGACTTTAGCATTCTCACTTGTTAGTGTTGGTTAATGTCGCTAAGCTCGTATTGGCAACGTCACCGCCCCAAACACACACACACACACACACACATATACACGAATAATATATATTTTCATTTATTTGCTATTTGCAACTTTTAATGCTCAGCAAAACAACAAAAACACCAAGAAAAAATCAAATAGAAAATAACTGTAAACTGTAAAAGCAGCTGAAAAGAAAGCAACAACAAGTAACACTTGAGCCAAATAGAGCGAACGTCGCACAACAACAACAACGACAATAACAACAAAAATGGAAAGCAAAACACAACAACGACAGCAACAACAACAACAGCCAGGCAATATGAAGTTTTGTGTCTGTGTATGCACAACAAGGCGTTCGAAGCAGGGTGCCGGGGCGGAGGCGGTGGCGGAGGCGATGGCAAAGAGGCTCTGCTGGAACGAAACAAGCTTTGGCAGCCGTAGACGAAATGTTGCTGCCGGCTAACAGCAACAATTTTCAGCAACAGCCTCCTCACTCTCTCTCTCTATCTGTCTCTCACTCACTGAGTTTCTGCTGCCAGCAACAGCAGCGTTCAAGAGAGCCACAGAGTGAACGCCACTGAGGGAGGGCGGGCATGTGGGCTAGGCAACATAAGGTCGCCGCGACCGGGTTGCCAAATGTTTTGCCTTTGCCCAAGTTTGCGACTACTTATTCTTTGCCCCGTCGCCCTCCTTCTGATACAGACGCATTGTGCGCCTTTGATGAGTGGGTGGCCAGACTAAAAAGAGAGCGAGAGAGAGAGTAAGAGTGGCGGCGTACCCTTTGCGCTTTGGGAGTTTTGTGCTGAGCAATTTGATGAGTTTTTAATTGGTAGTTGCTGTTGCCTTTTTTCTTTTCTTTTCTTCTGCAGTAGTTAAAGCTAAGCATGGCAGATGTACCGGAATACAGGTTGTGGCGGGGGGGAGAAGTACATAGATATTCATCATTCGCTCTGTAACTTGATAAAGCTTCCAAGTGAGAAAGCATTGAGTTTGACATGCGGAGCATGTTTTGGGCATGTATAAGCGTGTGTGTGTGTGTGTGTGTAAGCACGAGATTATGTATGTATTTATAACAGAGATTTGATATGGGATGGAACATGTTTGAGTTTAAGTACTTTCTTGTTGGCTTGCAATTAAGAATTCTATTGAAAATTGATTTTGAGGTTAAGCATATTACAAAGGACACTATCCTGGTCAAACAACCCTTTAAATACCGGATTCATTGAACATTAAATAATCTCTTTAAAACCTCATATAAACAACAGTGAGAAAACCAATAAGTCCTTTCGATGACTTCAAAGTAATTTCAATCATATCGATTATCGATATTTATTCAGATCTAATTAAGCGTTCATTAAACACTCAAAAGCAACAACAAACTGTGGCCACATTGTTACCAATGATGCATAAGAAAAGGAATCAGAGAAAAGTGAGTGCGGCGCCACGCATTGTTGTTGTTATCGCATTTCTTTCTGTTATTTACAGCAAACTGTCATCAGTGTCAACAGCAGCAGCAGCACTGAGCAACAGACATCGGCCGCTGTCATTTGCTCATTTGTCAAAAAAAATAAAGAAAAGAAAACAGAATCGAAGCAAAGAGCAACGGCCAAGCAGACAGACAGACACAAGAGAGCAACAGCGGCGTAGCGCGGGCGGCCGCCAAACAGTATATATTTTTTTTTTTTTTTTTTTTTGGGGCAGCCAAAAACAGCAATAACAACAGAGAGCGTGATTCACAAAACGAGCAAAAGAGCGTGTGCCGTGCCGACGTGAGTCTGCTGCCGCTGCCGCTGTTGCTGCCTCTGTCGACGTGACGACGTAAGCATCGCTGCCAGCAAGCAATAAACGTGCGATGACAACGTTGGCGTCGCATTTGGTAGTTGCCCGCTGCAAATGTGTTACAATGAGTGTTCTCCAGCTGTACGTTTTGCTGTCTTGTCTGTCTCCCTGTCTCTGTCTCTCTCTTTCCAACTCATGTCGGTCACTTTGTTTAAGTTCATTATAAATATGCGTTGCCATATGTGAGCAAATTAGAGCTGGCGTAATAGCGATGGCATTAAGATTAGTTTCGATAGTTTTGAAATCGATTTTTTACAACTCTGTATTCAAGTTCTTGTAATAAATATTGTAAATTTTATATTATTTTTACTTTGCTGTGCAATTGATTAAAAACATATTTTGGCTAACATATGGTTAAAATGCACTATAATATATTTTCGATAGTAATATCAATAGTTTCGATGGCTGGCACATCTCTAAGCTGCGTGTACAAGACTGCAAAACTGTAAACTTTGCTATGCTGACCAACGGTCTCAAACTGTAGCAACATTTTATAACTTCTTTCTCATGTTGTTGCGCAAATTAAAGTGGCATGCACAAGTTTTAAAAAACATACAGAGATACACACACACACACACACATACACAGTGAGCAGTGAAGAGTAGGCAGAAGTGGGAAACAAAAAGACTCAGGGAAAGAAGTAGCAGGCAAAACAAGTTGATGATTCTAAGTGGTTAAAGAAGTTGAAAAGTCACAACTGGACGAAGGCGTAGCGGTAAGAGAGGTGGAGACGCGGAGCGGGACGGGACGGGACGAGGTAAGTTACGAGCAGCTGTTGACTGAAAGTTGTGCAAGAAATTGTTGCAAGTTTCTCCATTTGCAACCAAGTAGCACTAGAAGAAGAACAAGCACCAGTCACAGAATGTGAAGAAGAAGAACAATCAGCCCGTTGCGCATTTGATTAAAGTGCGAAGAAGCTTTTTTCCTTGCCAGAGCAGGACAGCAACAGTGCGAGTGGACCGAGTGCCCAGTTGAGTGAGTTAACCAAGTATATCCAAACTAGGCTTAAGTAAGAACTTTGCCTTACAGTTTTAATTGGATGGGGTGAAAACATAAAATTTACTAAGAATAGGTATAAAGGATGAGAATCCATGCCACAGCTGCAAAACAAACAGCTGCCACTATCAAACTGGACTTTTAATCGAAAATGTTATCGTTTTATCAGATTTTGCATGATGCCCAAAATGAAGAAATATTGGCCATGTTCTTGATCCCTTATAATTTAACTGATTACTACGATATTTCTGGGGGAACGCGACTGATACGGTATATCGATACCAAATTCGTCGTATCATGATCGAAAATGTTATCGTTTTATCAGATTTTTCTGATGCCTAAAATGAAGAAATATTGGTTATGTTCCCCAGCATGTCTTGATCCCTGATAATTTAACTGATTACTATGATATTTCTTGGGGGGAACGCGACTGATACGGTATATCGATACTAAATTTGTCGTATCATAATCGAAAATGTTATCGTTGTATCCGATTTTGCTGATACCCACCAAAATTATGAAATATTGGTCATGTTCACAAGCATATCTTGATCCCTGATCTCTTATACGGTATATCGATACCAAATTTGTCGAATCATGATCCAAGATAATGTATCATACAAATAGTACGATCAATTTAAAAAGTAACGCTTCTATGCCGCCATTTATAAACAAATTGTATAATTGCGTTCACAAGAAAGTATCCGACTTATCGATAACATTCAATTATTGATCATAGATCAGATATGCTGATGACCATGGCCATTGAACATAGTAGGTTGATATAATTTCCTTTCTTGACGTTCACGTCTGTTTAAATCAACTCTTGGCTCAAAAGTATCGATTGTTATCGAATAATCGATCGTTTTTACATCCCTCATATCTAAAAGATTATCTATTAGCTTCTTTAGCTTCTACCTAACCAACAAATAAATAAAGATGTCATAATCATTGTTGAATTTATAATAATACACCTGATTTTACCTTTCTGGCACACCATTTTTCATTTCCCACCCCCTCCCTCTGCTACAATAATTTGCAGGTATAAACAAAATTCAGTTTACTGATAAACAAACATATGTATGTATGCATGTATGTATGTATGCATGTATGTATGCATGTATGTATGTATGTTTGTATGTGTATGTGTATGTAAATTAACTACAGCACATTCCACAAAAGCAGACAAAGAACAGCAACAATTTGTAATAAATAAAACATAATAATAAGCAAAAAAAAAAGGGGGAGAAAAAACGAAGAAAATAATCAATGTTCTTTTTCTTGTAGCACTCAAAAATATGAAAATCCTTGACCTTATTATGTATATACATATGTATGTATGTACACACATACATATGTATGTATGTATGTCTGTGGGGTCGCGCGACGAGCTACTAACAAAGCGCAGAGCATAAAAGATAATGAACTCGATAAGTTTCATTTTTGCGGTATGTCTATTTTAATAAAAGCAAAAACAAACAACAACAACAGCAGCAGCAGCAGCTAAATGAGCTGAGCTCAGCAGCAACTAAAACAACAACAAGAACAACAACAACAAAATGAATAAGACGAAAGCGCCGCCTCATCGTGTAATGGAGAAATTTGTGTTATGTTTTTGTTTCTCTCATTTTGCACGCTCTCTTTTGGCATCGTTTTTTTCGGGTAGAAAGAAGGCAATAACCTTGAGGCAGGTTTTTCACATGAGACCGACGGCCAGGCGAACAGAATAAAAAAGCAAACGAAACAAAAAAAACAAATACAAAAATAATATTGTATACATATAAAAAAAAAGGTAGTCAGGGAAATGTTTGTTTGTTTGTTGATTAGAAACGAAAAGTTGACGAATAATTTCATTAGGAATTCAGCAGAACAATACACATAACAGTAAACATAATAGTTAATAATTGCATGACAATGTGACTCAAGAAATTCCATGCACTCACTCTCGGCATTATTCATGACATTCCACTAAATCTGTAAATGAATAATATAAATTGGGCCAAGCTCAAATTCCAGTCCAATTGAGTTTCTAACCGATGAATGAATGAATACAAAGCGTAAAGTCTAGTCTCAATCTGGAGATATAGTACTATGATGATGCAAACCAAATATTTACAGAATCTACATATTTGTATACAGAAATATTTGAATATACTCCGAAAGCAAATTTGGAATTATGCATAGACCACATGAATTGTATTTAGATAATCGATATACTGTATTTAGATAGCCGATATATTGTATTTGGATAATCGATATATTGTATTTAGATAATCGATATATTGTATTTAGATAGTTGATATATTGTATTTAGATAGTCGATATATTGCATTTGAAAGTGTATTCAAGTAGATAATTCGAAAAGAGATGAGAGATGAAGAAAAGATAATTGTGATAATCTAATCTAAATTCTTAGCATTCGATTTTGATAGATAAAGAGATGAATGATGAAGAGATGAATGATGAAGAAATGAAGGATGAAGAAATAATAATTAATCTAATAATAACCTAATTAATGTATTTAGCAATCGATTTTGTTAAACTAAAGAGTTATGATCATTTAATTTATATTTTTTTGCATTTTAATCTGGTAAGTAAATGAAGAGATGAATGATGAACCTTATGAAAATCTAATCTATATTCCTAGCATTCGATTTTGATAGATGAAGAGATGAATGATGAAGGATGAAGAGATAATAATTAATCTAATAATAACCCAATTAATGTATTTAGCAATCGATTTTGTTAAACTAAAGAGTTATGATCATTTAATTTATATTTTTTTTGCATTTTAATCTGGTAAGTAGATGAAAAGATGAATGATGAACCTTATGAAAATCTAATCTATATTCCTAGCATTCGAATCTTGGAAACTCATTTGTCAAATCATTTAAAGAAGGTTTACACAAAAGACATTCAATTCCATTTGATTACATTCGATTGAAGTCTTGGCAATCGATTAATTCTGGTTAATTAATAAGCAACATCAAATGCCTCCTCATCTGTGGAGAAAAATTCTAATTACTCTACAGCTCTGGCATGACTTTTTCCTAAAGAAAATTATTTCTAGGTCACTGGCAAAAAGAAATGCCAACAATTTTCAGGTTCTCCTCCTTGCCAGACACACACATGGATACACACACACACTCACACACCTTGTTGTCAAGACAGTTAATGTTGTTGCTATTGTTGTTGTTGTCAGGCATCATTAATCATTGCCAGTTAAACAATAACAGGCAGAGCAGCAACATTGACGGATACTTGTGCCACAAACAAGTGGCAGCGGAGATGGCGGGGCATATGGGAGGAAGGGAGGGTGGGTGTATGTGTATGTGTATGCCATAAGAAAAGTGAAACCCAATGACTGTCAAACTGTGTTTGTCTGTGCGTGTCACAAACAATGCAGCAAAGAGACAAAGGGGGAGGCAAACGAGCACGGCAGGGGGTGTGCTAAACGCCCAAGCTTTCGGGTACAGCCTGTTGAAAAGGTCAAAGTTGATGACACAACAAGAAACGCCAAGTGTTACCAGTCAAGCCGTGGGTTAAATGCCCTTTTAAGCAGACAGACAACACAACAAAATTAACATGGAGGGTCAAACTAAGGTAGAAAATAAAGTCACCATTGAGGATTTTAAGTGATCACTACACAGATTAATATCCCTTCGAATCAAGAGTTTATATTTGTATAGAAAGTGTAAATATCACAGTAAAAAGTGACCATGAAGGACAAAAGTTAAACGATTAAAGATTAAAATGAAAATGATGGTGAGATAAAAAGTAGGTAGAGCTATCAAAATTTCCAATTACTTTTAAAGACATATTTGAATAGATTTTAACTTCACTACCGAATGATTAAAACGTAAATAGAACAATTCACCAATTACCAATTTACTATATATCAAAGATGACACCCGCTAAAGTAATCGATTAATTTTAAGTTAAGATGAAAGGTGCTTTAAATGAACAACGTTACAAAGTGTTTGACAGCATTTTGAAGGCACATTCTACACTATAGAGCATTAAAAGTGAAGGTCGAAATTGATGGGAGGAGGGAGGGAGCATGGGTCTTGATGAGTTTCGAGTGCTGACCATCTATAGTAACAGGAACTGGGCTGTCGACCCTTTTAATAAGCATCGTCGTCACTTTTTCAAGCGGGTCAAAATGTCATAAACGTCATCAAGCGAATGTGGTAGCTCGTAAACTTAAAGCTTTTGTTTGTTTGTTCGTGTGACGGGGGGAAAAGTGAAATCCATAATAAAATTTTCCGTTTTACACTTTTCATTTTAGGTCGCACATCCACATTCACATCCACCCCCGCGGTACATACAATGTTTTATCTTGTACGCTTTTCACACGCTTTAAATGGCAGTTAAAAATTTTAATTTTCCTCGCCTGATTTTTGTGACTTGTCATAAATTTCCACTCAAGTTGCTTTATCAATGGAACCAGGCATAACTTTCGCTTCAGCGACCAACGATTGCAATGATACTATACTATATTGTTGAATAGAGATGGTCTGCTATAAAACCTCGATTTTAACTCACATTGCAAGTCGTTAATCTCCTTTAGCAATTTTACAAATTCAACCATGACTCACCTGCAAAGAGATAAGCAAAGAAAGAAAAAAACAAAATTAATTTACATTGTTGCTAAAAATATATATAGTATAGTAGTTAAATGCTAAAGTTGCGCCCAGAAACTTGCATACTTGGATACTTGGCCAAAGTTTGAGCGCAGAAACAAACGTTTATGCAAATGTGCTATAGGGAATGTTTTCGATTTTGTGTGTATATAGTATATAGTGAAAGGGAGTTTACCTGATTTGTTATGTAAAATAACAAACTGCATATTTAAGTGGTAGCGCTGACGCAAATAGCAGACCGTATAAATATAGAATGGTAATAGAGTTCAGCTGGGATTTAACAATCTCTTTGCCGAGGAAGTTATTGTAAGGCTTAAACTTAATCAAAAAACTGAATAAAACGGAAATATAGTTAAAAAGCTAGCCTTGTTCGAGTTTTTAAACTCTTGCATAGGTTCAAATAATACAAATTCAAGCTTTTGATGTAGAGGTATTTATAAATATTTAATCAAATAATGTCATGCTAACAGAACGACTAATGATTTTTCATAATCCAGCTTAGAAGAAAACGAAATTTTATAAAACAAAACAAATTTGAACTTAACAAATTCGTAAGAAAACGAAATTTTATAAAACAAAACAAATTTGAACTTAACAAATTCGTAAGCTTATACATTTTATCTTTACCAAAAAAAAACAAGTAAGAATGCTCTAGTCGAGTATACCCGACTACGAAACTCCCTGTACCCAGGTCTAAAACTTCCAATCATATGTTCGTCTCTTACACATACACGCACACATTCACAAAGCCGCACACACGCGAGCGACAGCAAGGCGACAGCGCTGCAGCGTAAGCAATGCATTTTACGTCGTGGCTGTGCTTCTTCTTCCCCCTCGCTCCAGTACTGAATCTTGTTCGTTGAATAACTTCCGTGTTTATTATCCGATCGACTTGAAATTTGGACAGTAGATTAAGAATGACCTAAGTAGTGTACATGCCAAATCCCAAAGCTATATCTTTAAAACTGTGGCTGTAAAACGTTTTGATCGATTTGCGGGGAAACGGGGGGAGATATCAGAGATTGGAAACAAACTTGATCTGCGTATGGTATACAGGAACCTACATTCCAAATTTGGTGTCTCTAGCTCTTATAGTTGCTGAGATCGACGCGTTCATACAGACGGACAGACGGACAGACGGACAGACAGACGGACATGGCCAAATCGAAATCTCTTTTGATGCTGATCAAGAATATATATACTTTATAGGGTCGGAGATGTCTCCTTCTGCCTGTTACATACTTTTGCACAAATCCAATACCCCCTTTTTACCCATTTTATGGGTACAGGGAGTTAAAAAAAAAAAAAAAAAAAAAAATTATTGAGTTTTGAATTTAAAAAAAATTGAACCTGTATAAAGAAAATACCAAATATAAGATATATGTAAATATCATACGTATATACAAAATTGGAATTAATTGAATTGAATTGAATTGAATATTGAATTAAAAATATATGTATATTAAATGTAAGCCAACTGAGGAATACCCATAATACAACGTGTAAGCTAACACCCTGGCAACGCTAAATGAACAAGAAGAAGAGTAAGCGTCAGCATAAGACGGATTCAAAAGAGAAAACAGATCACAAAATTAACACAAAAAAAAAAAAAAACAATTATTTGATCAAACAAAAGAACAGTGTGTTTGTGTTTTACCCTTACACAAATGATATTTTTCGCATTTCTCCATGCTTTAACCTTATGATAGGTTTTAAATTTCTTATAACTGAAGGAAATATATAACATAGCAGGTAATATCCCGGCCTTGCCCGGGGAAATATTTAGATGAAAATGCATTTTTTTTCTTGAATTTGACTTGCGTGGCGACACGGAGTAGATTTTCCAAAATCATTTGGCATTTTAAGCCAATTTCAAGAATAATACTAAGAATCAAGATTCAATCTTTCCAACCCATTTCAGCCCGTTGTATTGCCTGCAAAGTACCGAGGTTTTAGTATTTATTTATATTTTTCAAAACCGGTAGCACATGTGACGAATTATTTAATGTGAGGTGCTTTGAAAATTAGTTTCAAAATGATTGAATGATAAATAAAAATTTAAAGTAAATTGGAACATAATAAAAACAAAATTCAAGCAAAAGTTTTCCTGAATTTTCCGGCTTTGGGGGTAGATTTTCCAAAACCTTTAACCACCGCGCCTACTATTTTTGCCCATAGAACCTTGAAAATGAGTTTGAAGCCAATCGCATGAAAATTAAAAATGTCGAATACCAGACTTTTCCACCGATTTTGCGACCATGGAGCTGAATTTGCCAAAATCGCTGATACACGTGTCAAATTATTTAATGTGAAGAGCTTTGAAAATAAATTAAAAATTAATCGGACGATAATAAAAAAAAATTAATACAAAAGTTTTCCACGAATTTTCCGACTTTGGGGGTAGATTTTCCAAAATCTTTAACCACCGCGCCTACTATTTTTGCCCATAGAACCTTGAAAATGAATTTGAAGCCAATCGAATGAAAATTAAAAATGTCGAATACCAGACTTTTCCACCGATTTTCCGACCATGTGGTCAAATTTCCCAAAATCGCTGATACACGTGTCGAATTATTTTACGTGAAGAGCTTTGAAAATAAAATAAAAATTAATCGGACGATAATAAAATAAAATTTAATACAAAAGTTTTCCACGAATTTTCCGACTTTGGGGGTAGATTTTCCAAAATCTTTGATCACTGCGTCTATTATTTTTTCCCATAGAACCTTGAAAATGAGTTTGAAGCCAATCGCATGAAAACTAAAAATGTCGAATGCTAGACTTTTCCACCGATTTTCCGACCATGTGGTCGAATTTCCTAAAATCGCTGATACACGTGTCAAATTATTTAATGTGAAGAGCTTTGAAAATGAATTTGAAGTCAATCGGACGATAATCAAAAAAGTTTCATACAACAGTTTTCCACGAATTTTCCGACTTTGGAGGTAGATTTTCCAAAATCTTTGAACATTGCGTCTATTATTTTTTCCCATAGAACCTTGAAAATGAGTTTGAAGCCAATCGCATGAAAACTAAAAATGTCGAATGCTAGACTTTTCCACCGATTTTCCGACCATGTGGTCGAATTTCCTAAAATCGCTGATACACGTGTCAAATTATTTAATGTGAAGAGCTTTGAAAATAAATTAGAAGTCAATCGGAAATAATCAAAAAAAATTCATACAACATTTTCCACGAATTTTCCGACTTTGGAGGTAGATTTTCCAAAATCTTTGACCATTGCGCCTATTATTTTTTCGCATAAAACCTTAAAAATGAGTTTGAAGCCAATGAATGAAAAATAAAAATTCGAATGCCAGAGTTTTCCACCGATTTTCCGACAATGTGGTCGAATTTCCCAAAATCGCTGATACACGTGTCGAATTATTTTACGTGAAGAACTTTGAAAATGAATTTGAAGGTGATCGGACTAAAATTAGACTTTCGCCCATACAACCTTGAGACCCCCATTTTCCGCCCATGGGGGTGGATTTTCCAAAATCGGTGAAATATGTGTCAAATGATTTTTTGTGTAGATCTCTGAAAATAAGTTTGAAGCTGATTGGATGGTAAACAAAAAAGTTTCATACAACAGTTTTCCGCGATTTTCCACGCTTGGGTGGAATTTTCCAAAATCCCTCTAGTGTGCACTTTCATCATAGATGGAAGCTTCTGTGAAAATTTCACATCCAGCTCTATGGTTGGCGGCGATGATTCCAATCATCAGCACGAACTCTTATATATAAGAAGCCAAGAAACCAGATGAATTCAACAACGAAGCATAACTCCATAACTCCAAAAAAATAAAATAAATAAATAAATAAAAAAAAATAAAATAAAAAATAAAAAAAAATAAAATAAAAAATAAAAATAAATAAATAAAATAAATACAATTGCCGGAGAACATAAACGATTTAATTCAAACACAATTTGATCATAAAACGCAGTCAAATGCTAAACATGCATCTGTTTATATACATATATAATCATATAATTTAAGGCAATTTGAAGTCTAAACATTCTATCAAGCAGGGCCAATAAAGATAGCACTTAATTAATTAAGTAGTCTATGCAAAAGTTTCTAAGCAGCAACAAAACACGTGCGCTGACTCATTTGGCATGAAAACAAAACAAACTAAATAAAAGTAGTGCCAAACTAAAATATCACTTGAGAATAAAACAAAAACAGGACAGAGAGAACCAAGAGAATCAGTTAAAAAAAAAAAAAGCAACCTAGGGAATTGGCGCCCGAGCAGGGACCACTTTTGTGGGAAGGAAAAAAAATAATTTAGAACGCTTTGCGGTTAACCAAAATTAAATGGAATTCTAGTGAACTGAATGCGGTTTTCAAATGTGTGTGTGTTTATATAAATGAATGCCTGCATAAACTGTATATAAAGCTATTTCAATCTGAACATTTTATTTGATTTTCATTTCTCTTCTTTTTTTCTTTGGAACGCTAACCGCAAACATGACAAAAACTGATAAGCGATTATACAATACGTGAGTGCCAGACCCGAACTCGGACTCGACTCGACTCGGACGGCAATCTTTGACAGCTTATCAGCCCAGTGCAAACAGAAGCTATACAATATAGTACAATGGTAGAGCTATAGGGTAGCCAGCCAGAGTTTTACAGAAAGCAGTCAAAATGTTGCCTTGGACTTTCCTCTTTACACAGCCCACATTCGCAGCGACCCCAATTTGACTTGAATATTTACCTCCACCTTATTTTTAGCACACGTATCTGCAATAAACCAGTGAACATTGGCATTGTCTCTAGACTGTAAAGTTAAGAGATCTTCAAGAATCAGTGGAAAGATCGATTGATTGAAACTCTTTCAACTTATATCTTAATATACACTTCAATTAGGGACTATTCACAGTATTATCTTGAAAGAATAAATAATATTATGCATGTAATATTTGCATGTAATTATTAAAATGGATAAGGGTGGCCCTTGCACAAAAAAAAAAACAAAAATAAAAAAAAAAAAAAAAAAAAAAAACAAAAAAGGTCAAATTTTAACAAATTTGGTGAATTTGATGACGACATCTTCACCAAAAAAGTTCTTCCTACAAAAAAAACATAATTCTTATAGTAATACCCTCTGCAATGGCTTAAAAAGGGTATTTTATTGAGAGGTTAAATATGGTAATGTTTTTAATCACTAAAGATGAATAATTTGTGAGATAAATAAATTCTCCATTTTCACCAAAAAAAACATTCAAAAATCATACTTAGTTGTCTACCAAACTCAAATCGTCTTTCTGACTGCCCCCTCCACACGCACACATCTCCCTTAGCCCTATTTGTTGGCCATGTTCTTGCTCTATTTTAAATTTTATTGATCAAACTGCGTTAACATTTCACATTCCAGCAGAAAACAACTTCGCCATCGAAATGGAAAGGCAGTAACAAGGGGAACAGAGACAGACACTACTCTTTTGCATTTCTCCCATTCTCGCTGAACTCTCTGGTAGAAAGTCTTTGACGTTTTGCAAGATTTTATAATTTAAATGGCGTCGTTTTTATGTATACTACTACTACACATGTGTAGTATATATGTACATATGTATATCTGTTTATATTTTACCTTTATTTCATTTGCGATTTGTGCTCAGTTCGCTCTGCTTTTCTTTTGGGCCTCTTGCATTTTTGATTAAAACATTTATTTCGCTTTCACACTTCTTGTTCGAAGCGGCCTTGTTTTTATTATTTAGTTACGAGTATTTTTCTTCTTTTTTTTCTGTATTATGCGCTCTCACTCGAAATATGTATGTATTTTTCTTTCTTACTGCAAATAAAAGTAATTTGGGAATGCCAATTGGGAGGTATCTTTTTAATACCCTGCATACACAAAGTAAACGAAATGAATCCACGTGTTTCATATAAACAAACTTTGGACTGTCTGCCTGCTCAACCTCTACGATCTCGGAGATAATAACAGGCACTGTCAGAAAATTAAGTATGTAGTCTCTCCTATATTATATGGCTTTAAATATTGTTTCAGCTATTGGATATTTCGTTATGCTTTGCGTAAATTGTTAAAAGACATTCTTTGACCTACTAATTATTTAAAGACGGCTTTGCATTTTTAATTTTTTATTGGTATTTATGATAATTCATTGTTTTTGACTGAGAAAATCACAGTAAAATAGTCTTGATTGGTGACAAATAATAATAAACAAATACTGCAAATTTATTAAATGAAGAAGCGAGAAAGTTCTGAACTATAATTGAAAGTAAATTAAAGTTTGGTGCATTTTGATTTTTATGACAAAATTAATAAAAGTTCTACAACTTAACATTTCAATCATTTTATTTGAACATTGTGGCTAAATTTCTCATCAAACTGTATTATGGTATATAACAGGCATAGCTTTTTATTTTTGTTGTAAAATTTATTTATTTTTTTTAAATTTATTTTCATTTTTTATTTTTTTTATATTTTTTTTTATTATTTTATTTTTTAAAATTTATTTTTTAAAATTTATTTTAAACATTTTTTTTCATGTTTTATTTTTAAAATTTTTTTCTAAAATTTTTTTTTATTTTTTTATTTTTTTTTTATTTTTTTATTTTTTAATTTTATTTTTTTTTTTTCATAAATATAAAATTTTTTTATTTAAAACAATTTTTTTTTTTTTTTTTTAATACATTTAAAAATTTTTATTTTCAAAATTTTTTTATTTATTTTTATTTGTTTAATAAATATCAAATTTTTCAATGTCAGCTATTAATTGAAATAAAGAGAATTCCTTACACATTTATGTTGCCTTGTGCGACAGATGGCACATTTGTTCGCATCAATTTCACAAATCAAAACCGAAACAATTGCAAAATCAAATCAACAATAGAAACCAAAACAGTTAAGCTCGACAAAAAAAAAAAAAAAAACAGAAATGTAGGCCAAAGACAAACAAAAGCGGCTACCAAATTGCATTAGCCAAAATCACAGCTAAAAAACTTTTGAAGCATGAACCAAAAAACAAACAACAACAAATGGGAAAGAAAGCAAAAAACTGCTGAAAGCCAGAAAACGAGAAACATGTGCAGCAAAACAAGCAAAACATAAACTAAAAAACAACAAAACAACCTTGACAACAATTAACACACAAATCCACACACAAACACATATACACACACATACAAACTAAAACTACACACACACATTTGAAGAGAAGCGCGCGTTTAAAGTCGCACGCGTGCAAAAACGCAACAAAAGTCGCGCCTCCGAGTTAATCAATCAATGTAAGCGGTTTTTAACGCACCCAAGAAAGTGTGAGAGAAACAGACACAGCGCGACTGAGAGAGAGCGAGAGTGGGGGGGTAGAGGTAAGAAGAGAGAGAGAGAGATAGAGTGTAATTGGTATTGATAAATTAAGCAAAGTGTGTCGAACACAAGAAGCTTGTTTAATGCAGCGCAACAGAATGCGAACAGCGTAAAAGCAAATATAGGAAAAACCAGTAAGAATGATTTTATTGGAAGTGCTCGACTAGCAGTTACCCTGCTCATAAGTCTATACACTAGAGTTAGAAAAGCTAACTGGAAAAAAAAAAAAGATATAAAAATCAAAAAAAGAGGAAAAAACTAACTAGAGATACTATTAATAATATCTACAAGATTCAAATTTCATCATCTTTATCTACATACATTATATTATCGATACTTTCGCTAGATTACTTTACTTTAAAGAATGATTTTCTTGGATGTGCTAGACTAGCAGATACCCTGCTCATAAGTCTATACACTAGAGCTGAAAAACAAACTGGAGATACTATTAATAATATCTACAAGATTCAAATTTCATCAACTTTATCTACATACATATTTATCGATAGTTTCGCTAGATTACTTTACTTTAAAGAATGATTTTCTTGCATGTGCTAGACTAGCAGATACCCTGCTGACAAGTCTTTTCACTAGAGCTGAAAAACAAACTGAGAATAGTATCTCATATCTACAAAATTCAAATTTCATCATCTTTATACATATATTTCGATAGTTTCACTAGATTACTTTAACCGACTATAGTTTAATTAAAAATACGTAGATACCATATGTATATATACACACATTCATGTCTTTCTTTTGTATACATAACAATTCCTGCATTGATGGGCAAATATTAAAACACGATACAAAAATACTTCCCACAAAAAAAAATCTATACTATCGATGATTTCTTAAACGATTAATGAGTATCGATAGTGTCATCGCTTGTTTCCCAAAGATCAATAAAACAAACGATTATAATTGGGCTCTTCTCAAAAATCGAAGCTTGTTTATATCTGCTTTACAAGTAACGATGATGATGAATATGATATATCGAAAATATGATTTATAGCACAACTGATGAATCCTGGTAGGATTTTGTTTTTGATGAATTGTTGAGCACTGTTTCCAATGAAAGTTATAGAAGAACTAGTATTTCTTATCTGTCTTTGAACCTCAACATTTATGTATCTATAAAATGTACTATAAATTTCAACTCAATATATTATTGATATTATATTTTACTTATCAATTTTTGAATTCTACAAAGTACAATAACTCAAATAAAATTGCATTCAGATGTGCAAGCCAGAAGATACTTTATCTTGCCACTCATCATTTGTTTAGGCCTGCATACAGATGAGCAGGCAACAACATTGCATTGCATCACTTAACATCACATTCCACATACTTTAAGCCCTCAACTTGAAACGCTCGTTTGGCGCTACTGTTTTTTTTTTTCCTTTCCTGCGTCAAATCCTTGTGCAAGCACACATACCATCCTTTTAACTGTCTCCCTTCACCTCCTGCGTTGGTTGCTTTTGTGCTTTTCTAATATGGCCACACGCTTTTAAGTTGAGCGCCTAAAATGCTTCAACTACACGACACTTCCCTTTTTACTTTGAAATGCAACATTGAACTGTCAACTGCTTTGCCACGAGTCCACAATCCTTTTCCTGCCCGTCCGCGTCCCAGTCCCAGTCGCAATTCCTCCCCCTCATCGCATTTGACATGCAATTTCCAAATGCAACAGCAGAACTAAGTAAGTAAGGCCTACATCATGGGGAGGGGGGTCTTAAAGCCCTGTTCACACCATCTAATACTTAGGTGTAATTTAATTCTCGCACAACTGTCAAAATGTTAGATGGAAATCTTACTTTGCGTACAATATATTGTCTTACATAGTAAACGAACGTTCTTTTAGTGTTAGCAGTGACAAAAAATAGAACTCATTTCATTAGAAAAACCTTTACAACACTGGCAAGAAATCTTATATAAGACTGACACAAAATAGAAAGGATGCTACGAACAATATAGCGTCATAGCTGACGCCAGAAGTAGCACAGTATTGCACGAACATATGAGATAGTGTGAACGGGCCTTTACGTCGAATCGAGTCGAGTCGAGTTGAGTTGAGTTGAGTTGAGTCAAGTTTAGTCTAGTCTAGTCGGGTTGTGTTCGGTCTTCGCATGTTACTTTGTGCATCTTTTCAAGTTGCAAGGCTTGCATGTTGCTTGCTGGTGTCTCTTTCATCCTGGGCTTGTGTGTTTGGGGCAAGTTTAATGGCGGCTATAACCCAGAAATTGCATGAATACTCAAGTGCTACTACCATCCTTCGCCCCCCTGAACCAACCCAAGTCCAGTTTTGCCGTTCCCAACTTGGCCTCGTACATAAATCATCATTGCTTTTCAGCTTGCGTCGTCCTCGACGCTGAAGTTGTCCTCGCCAGCATATATATATATATATACATATACATACATACTTCGCCCTTCATCCTACATCCTTCATCCTGCTTTGGCTTTCATTGCAATGCCTTTTGTTTTTTTCGCTTCAAGTGGCAGTTTCTTTTCGGCATGTAATGGGCAGGGGGTAAGGACTCCTTATCCTGGGCCTGCTTTTCTCATCCCTCTCTCGCTTGGTTTTCTTGGTTGGCTGGTTGGTTGCCCACCCAACCCCCAACTCTTGGCGGGTCCTTTGAAGTTTTGTTTATGTGCTGGTCGCTTGGCTGCTGATATTTTATAGCCTCATTGGCGGCACTTTCGCATCGGTTTTGCTGCTTTAATTGAGCGTGTGCTTCAAAACCCGGAGCCGGAATGTGGAATCGAAAGATAAGACACACATACACACATACATATGGAGCATATAACATAGACACGTACATATATCATATTTGTACATATAACAATGGAAGATATTTTGTTTTCTTGGTTTGTTACAGAGTTTCCACAAATACTAGTCAAGCATATTTCGCATTCCACTTTCTAATCAAAATACATAGCTAAGATTTTGATTTATATTCTGCTCCAAAAAGTAGACTACAGAATTTTCTGTGAAATTAATTCGAAAGTGGAATTCAGAACACTAAACTCGATTGTTCTAATAAAAAATGATGATTCTATTCATATACAAAGTAAACTACATAAATAGCCATTCAATTTAAATTTAATTTATAATAATAAAATAATTTATTATTATTTCAACTATTTATTGATGAATAGCGATGCACGATTACTAATATCCTTTACACAATAAATAAATGTAAGGTTGAATATAGATTAACCAATACTTTTTTGTGTTTAATTATGGTTTATGTAATGAACTATGTGCTAAGTACAGCGCATAAAGATAATTTAAGGCAGTTTGATTCTCCGAACAGCAGAACAGCTTCTTGATCAACATTTCGGCTGACGACGAACTCACTTTCGGCTTACGACTGACGACGACCTTTGATTATAACGAACGAACTGATTGTCAGCAACTGCTTCTGATGAGGATTCATTCCGACTGCTTTTCTAACTGCTGATATCGATACTTCTGCTGATATCGACTTCCACCACCAAACTGATATCCGATAACGCCGCCCTATCTCATACACCCGTTTACATAAATGTTTATTACTTGATATTAAGTAATATATATGAAATCATTATCACAAGGTATTAACCATTATCCAAAAGATGTTACCACTATTCGATTGCCATAAATGATAAGTAGTGCCTTATATATTCAGTAATGCGAAACGATAATAATTAATCGTTCAAAAGCGATAAATAACCTTTGGCATATCGATTACTAGAAGCTCTGATATCATGGAGTTGCCTAAATTAAAGCACTCATTTACACATTACCATTAAGCTGGATCCCACGTGTCGTATACTTAATACGTGTCCAGGCTGCGTGTCTATTGCTCTTTGAACTACTTTGGCAAACAAGTTTATTAACTGCGTCCGGGCCTTTCAACGGCGTCATTATTATGAGCTTTATCATAATCATAATCAGTAGCATTTCAACATCGTTTGTCCAACTTTTATCAGAGGCATTGAAATCAAATTTTCTCGCATAATATTCAAAAAGAGAGGAAAAAGAAAAAAATTTTGAAGATGGGAGAGGAAGTTAAAGAAGATGATGATGACGATGATGAGGATGATGATGATGACAAGTCTCGTATGGCATTCAAAAAGTTAACCAAGTTAATAATAATCTCTAAGCTGTAAGCAGCTTTGAGAGCTGGCGCACGTTTCATCTGCCTGATAGTCCAACTTTTGACGCTGATTAATTTGTGCATGGCGAGTGTCGAAGAGAGATGGCACAACAGAGAGTGAGAGTGAGAGGGAGAGGTAGTTGTTGCCTGATAAGCGTTGAGTTTGAGTTTTTGACCCGATAAGGCGATTTGGTTCTCATCGCCGTTTGTTATCTTTCATCTTTCTCTGGAAATATATACAGTTACGCGTACATACATATGTATGTATGTATATGTACTATATATGATGTTTGTTTGCTTCTTTAACATTTTTGCACGTTTTGTGGACTTTTGTAGGCCCGACTGTTTATTTTCTTACGTGCTTTTTTTTTTTTTTTTTACGTTGACATTGTTCTTTATCAATGTCGTCGCTTTCGTGTTTTGTTCTCTTTATATCTATTTCCAACGAGTTTGAAGGTTTTTTGTGCGATTTATTGTATTGAAAGTTGTGTCGCTTTGATTATGACTTATCGATAAATGATTGCCATAAATCGACTATTAAGTAGGAATTATATTTTCGAGAATTTATGTTAAAAATAAGCTCCTTATTTGTAGAAAAGTAACTTTAGCTATATATATTATTAGCAGATTTAGAACAACTATTCGATAACATCATGTTTACAACAATTTTCTTATAAGTATAAAAAAATATAAAAAAATATATATAAAAAAATATATAAAAAATATATAAAAAAATAAAATAAAATAAAAAAAAATAAAAAATATAAAAAAAATAAAAAAAAATTTAAAATAAAAAAAAATTTAAAAAAAAATAAAATAAAAAAAAAAATAAAAAAAAATAAAATAAAAAATAAAATATAAAAAAATAAAATAATAATAATTTTGAGGTTAAGTAATTAAAATCAGATCAGAAATATTAAGCAAATTAATAGATACTAATATAAAAATACGACCATCCACAATCGGTTATCGATAACACCAATTATGCTCAGTAATCGCGCCTTTTGATTGCCCACCAAATTCATCTGCGTATCTCTTTCAAATCAATTTCCTTTCCGTAATTCTACTAAGCAAATTATAGCAAGTACCATATGAACAAGAGCTTACCCTGCTTTTTATGGCAAACAATTTGGCTCGGAACGTATAATTTCTTCATCTACAACACTTTTTCCCCCCCCCACACACATACACACACTCACACACATTAGCCGCAACCAAAAACTTTAACACGTTTTCATTTCTTTTCAACGCGTGCTAACAAAAACTAAAAGCGAGAGAGAGAGAGAGAGAGAGAGAGCGCGATATAGGGAGGGAAAGAGAAAGGGTGGCAGAGTAACAAAGTTAGAGCCACTCACAACTGATGACGAGAGTACGAGGCACGTAATTTAATAAAATGCCAAAGTCCTCGGTTGCACATTGCACGCCAGACAGGCAGACAGACAGGGTGGCAGAGTGGCAGGATGGCAGTGGCAGTGGCAGAATGGGCGCCACTTGGGGGGGCATATGGCGTCGACAACTCACGATTCACCTGACGCCTACGCGTGAGTTGCCCGCACACGTGCTCCCAATCATATGTATTTGTTTATGTGTGTGTGTGTATTTCTATGAGCATTTTCTCAAATGGAATTGCAATAGAAAAGCGTCCAGCACAAGAAAGCAAAGCCATCTTCAAAGTAACCGAAGATTATAATACTCTTTAGAAAGTTGCTTCAAAATCTTTCATTTTAGATGAGGAAAGATGCCTCCTCTGACTATATAAAGTAAGTAAGCTCGTTAAGCATTTTATTGAGATATCTGTAGAAATGATTTTTAACCGATTATTAACCGATTTTTCCTAGGGTTGTCTGAGATTAATCCCTAAAAAGCATATCAAAACTCTGATTTTGTGAGTTTGTTTGAGATAACTTGCACAACAAATTAGTTATCAGACATAAAAATACATTTCTCATCCGCTTTTTCCTATGACAAGACATTTATTAGAGTTTTTCCAATTATAACCAACTTTAGCTAATATCTACAAGGATTAATTGAACTTCACAAAGAAAAAAACTTTGATTTACAAAATATTTTCAGGATAATAAAAAAACAAGTAAGTAGAACGTTGCAGTCGGACGCACCCGACTGCAGAATACTATGTTCCCAGTCCTATATAATATGGTTATTTGTGAGTTCGGAAAGAAACGCGATTTTGCTCCTTCGGGGGCGTGGGGGTGTCGAAAAATTTTTGATGCAGATTTATCCAGGAGGTTAACATTAGTCTGTATGCCAAATTTGGTGACTAGCTTTACTGGTGTGGGAGATATAGGTTTTGCTCCATTGGGGAGGGGTGATTCCCTTCGGGAACATAGTATAAAAAGAGGAAAAACCGGAAGTTTTTATAAAACAATTTCTTGCGTTACATGTTTGGTAAGAATCTTATTATACCCAGTTCAAGGGTATAATAAGGGCACGTGTGTGCCATTTCAAACTGCTCGCAATGTGAATTATGAGAAGGTTGTCCTGCACAGTGCAAAGGTGGAGGAATGAAGGGCACAAGTTATGTTCGTGTGTTATATTTTTTGTTACTGTTTACTGAAAAGTTTGACAGAAATTTGACAAAACATGCCGGCCGAATGAATAAAGGAAATGTTACAGAATGCTAGTGTCGAATAACAAATATATCGATATATTTCTTAAGAAATATCATGAAAGTAATATGTGTTTGCATATAATTTTAAAGCGTTTTGTCGGCGACGTGTGAACACAAATTAATCTCGCACCTAACATTCCGTCTAACTTGCAAAGAAAGTGTAGGGTTTCTATTCTGTGCAAGTAATCGAGCAACATTTGGTATGAATATGTGAAAATAATTGCACGAAAACGTTTAAGTTTGACTTAAAGTCTAATAAATGATGCATTCAAGATAGATACATAGAAATATGAAATACAGTCAGCTCAATACTTGATAGTTCTCATGGAAATCTATATTCGTAATATTCGATAACATCCAATCGATATGTTACCCAAATTATAATCAATATTGTTCACAAATCGATCATATTTGTAACTGCTGTACATTCGATAACTTTATATTGTTATATTCGTAATATTCGATAATCTGTTGACATATTCAATAACGAAATTACTCGATAAACATTATTATTTAATATTCGATAACACAACAAAATAGTGTCATATTTGTCATATTCGATAACATGCGATAATGTTTGATGACATATTCGATAACACTTTTACTCATTTAATAATATTGTTCACAAATCGATCATATTTGTAACTGCTCTACATTCGATATCCTTATATTGTTATATTCGTAATATTCGATAATCAATAACGAATTACTCGATAAACATCATTATTTAATATTCGATAACACAACAAAATAGTGTCATATTTGTCATATTCAATAACATTCGGTAATGTTTTATGACATATTCGATAACACTTTTACTCATTTAATAATATTGTTCACAATCGATCATATTTGTAACTGCTGTACATTCGATAACTTTATATTGTTATATTCGTAATATTCGATAATCAATAACGAATTACTCGATATACATCATTATTTAATATTCGATAACACAACATAATAGTGTCATATTTGATAACATTCGGTAATGTTTGATGACATATTCGATAACACATTTAGTCATTTAACATGGTCCTAGCATTAATCACATCCTTTCAACGCCAAACACTTAACACATCCCAAGATTTGCATTTAATGGCGCCCATTTGGCGCCTTCCCATCTGCTATGCGGCGCCCTCTGGTCACACTTAAGTCCAGTTACATTTCGCATTGCGACACAGTGATTCACAGACATACACGCACATCCAAGTCTCGTTCACTTAGCCTGCTCTCAGTCTAACACACGCAGTAGACGCAGCAGCAGCAGCAGCAGCAACAACAATGACAGCATCAACATGCTGATTAACACTTCATTTTGCATGCAAAAACTTCAATCACTGACAGAAGCGGCATCAGCAGCAGCAGCAGCAGCAACAATGACGACGACAACAATGACGACGACGTCGACGACGACAATGTGGAAAACGTGTCGATGCATGTGCACCATGAATGTCAACGCACAGAGGCAAGAAAATCAAAAAACTCAACCCCAACCACCCACAGAGAACAAAAACATTGCCGTCGCACTGTGGGGCCTCTCGCCCCACAAATGCATCAGAAAAGTTACAAAATGGGATTGGGAGGGTAAAGTGATTATCGTTATTGGTTAAGAGCTCTCGTTGGACGATGGCATTGTTATGTGAAAAACAAAAGGAAGACATGCTGCTCTAGTAGAGATTAGCCGACTGCGAGACACCCTCTACCCAGGTTATTACATATACAAGCAGTTCAGCGGCATTGCAAGCAATCAGAGCACTTCAAGTTGCAAGCAATTACACATAAATTTTAATTTCTTCTATTGACAACCCCCTAAATTTCTGACAACCTATTGAAACGTGTTCTTCTTTTCTATCATTTACAAGCAGTTCAGCGGCATTGCAAGCAAGCAGATCACTTCAAGTTGCAAGCAATAACATATAAATTTACATTTTTTTCTATAGTCAACCCCCTAAATTTCTGACAACCTATTGAAAAGTGTTCTTCTTTTCTATCATTTACAAGCAGTTCAGCGGCATTGCAAGCAAGCAGATCACTTCAAGTTGCAAGGAATAATCCATAAAATTAAATTTTTTCTATTGTCAACCCCCTAAATTTCTGACAAACTACTGAAAGATGTTCTTATTTTTTTTATCATACACAAGCAGTTCAGCGGCATTGCAAGCAAGCAGAGCACTTCAAGTTGCATGGAATAATAATCCATAAAATTCAATTTTTTCTATTCTTAACCCCCTAAATTTTTGACAAACTACTGAAAAGTGTTCTTATTTTATATCTGATTGATAAGATTATGGGGTTAACCCATCTTCTTCTAAATTTTGTTGCTCAAAAGGCTAGACATTTCGTCAGCAAAAGAGCTAAACAAGCCCACTGTGCGTCGTCTGTTGCCGTCAGCTCTAAGTCGTTCTTCTTCTCGCTCTTTCACACTCATAGCCTGCACTTTATTGCGGCACACATACTTACATAAATATGTATACACATTGTTTTTTTTTTTTGTTTTGCAAAATGAGTTTTATGTCTATTAGTTTTTATTTAGTTTTAAACGTTTTCATGTGTTCTTCTTGCATTATGTGCATTAGTTTTAATGGCAATGGGCAACATACAAATCTCATAAACGTCACTTTACCCCACCACAACAAGCAGTATTCGCAATTTATACTCTTGACTTTTCTTATGTTTTTTACAATTACGGTTAGGAATTGCCTTTGGCTTAGTTCCGTCTAAAAAAAGAGAGGGGTTTGTTAGTAAAAAGTCATAATAACAGACAACAACTATTCGCTAATCATTCGTGCATCCGTTTCCGGAAACTTTTGCGATTTACTTTTGAGAATCACAAAACTTTCGTCGTTTTCAACTTCCTCAATTCATTACGTATTACGACCTTAAATTCATTTTATTTTTAATATCTTTTTTTCTTGCCATATTTTATAATTGAATATTTAATGTCGATAACAAAAGTATCGCAAATTCCATTGATCCTCAAATCAGAATCGCAAGATTTTAGGGAAATCACAAATTTAAAGTGACAACGTAATTACAACTGCATAATTACAATATTTTCCAAACCGATTAATATTCGATAACAACACAACAATATCATATTATGTACTTGAGTATTAACACAAGCTCGCTAATCGTTTTGAATCGTTTTAACACTGTTTATCGTTAATCGATTACTCACACATCGTTATCTATTAAAAATTCAATTCGCGACATTCCAGCAAACATTCAATTAACAATCGAAATCAATTTATCGATAAGCATGTAAATTACTTGCCGTCTGACGTTGCTGTTATTCCATATTCCTTTTCCGCGAACTCATTTCAGTGCTGAATAACGGCAAAATTGCATAGTAACCGTTATAATTGAAATAAAAATGTTGTAGACTTGTGGCGCCCCTGAACGAGCGAGCCACATGTCCTTGTGTACCATCATTTTGCCCAGTTTTCATTTGCTCTTTGCTTTTATGTATTTGCTTTCATTTCAATGCAAATTTTTACTCAATGGCAAGGAAAAATTCCACAAAATCCAGCAGAGCGACGACGCCCACTTAACGCAAAGGTGGCTAATATAAATTTAGCATCCGCACATTGTGGTTGTTGTCGCCGGCGGTTGTTTTTATAAATAAACGGCAACAAGCTGCTCACAGCTCATGCGGTATAAAAATAGAACACGAAGGCAACTAATGCAGAGACAGAGACAGAGACACAGAGACAGCAAGAATAGGGAGAGAATCAGATATTGGGAGAGAAGACAAAAGATGTGATAAGTTAATGCTCAAAAGTCCCACACCCTTGGCATTGTTTTCATTAAGGATGACATTCGTATAGAAAATTCATTCCATCCCGTTTGCGATCTCGCCCCTTACGAACCATTTTTCTTTCTATTTAGATTCCAATCCCAACTTTAGAATAAGTAAATATGCTCTAGTCGAGTATACCTGACTACAAGACACCCTGTACTTGCACCCTTCGGTATTTCTTATCCGATGGTTTTAATATTTCCACAGTATCAAAATCCAAAACGAGTTCTTCACAATTGTGGGTGTTAATTGATTTTCAAGGGTGCGGAGTGTAGGTACCAAATATTTATAGGGTCGCAGATGCTGAAAATGCCTCCCTCTGCCTGATTTTTAACCCTCTTTTACCCATTTTATGGAAGTATTTAATCGACTTTAATTTCGGATTAAAATCACTTTGCTTAAGACGTTTTCAAGTTTACAAATATTATTCTGGCCACAATTTATGGCCTTATAATTGCCAACGTATTTGTGCAATATTTCTATTTTTAACCCACTTTGGTTGTTGCGGTTGCTTTCCGTTTATTTTTAATTTGTTTTTATTTTTATTTTTTCTGCAATACATTTGCTTTGTTTTGTTGTTGTCTGTCATGCCTTGAATTTATTCGCATTTCGTATATATATATATATATATATATATATATATATAATTTTATGTTGCCTTGTGTTTCGACTTGTTTTGCTTTGCCTGATTTATTTTGTTTGCCAATCAAGTGTTAAGCGATTTTGATGGTTTCACGCGTATTCTGCTAATTAAGCATAATGGGTCACAACCTTTTTGTTTTTTCTTTTAGTGTTGAAAATACGCACTGACTCAGTATTCGGGAAATATAATGAAAATTTCAGATTTTGCGATGTAAAATTAATTTATTGGTTATCTCGGTAACTTACTGGTAATATTTGGTTACTATATATGTTTAAAGTGCAGAAACAATTGAATAGCAATCAGAATATATACAAAATCATCATACAAAAGGTCAGCCCCTCTCTTCATTATTATCTAGATTTATGACTCTGAAGAAAGTCAGTTCTAGATAGAAAGATAATGTAGTAGGTACTGTTGGTTACCTTTGAATGGATGGATAAATATTACTTATTAGATAAGCGGTAAGGTTAAGTACATTTAGTCATAGAATATGACTATTTATAGACAGGAATAATAATAAATCAAAGTAGGATTTGCTTTAAATTTTCAAAAATGTAACCTTTTTGTTGACACATCGAAATCAACAACTTATATTTAAAATGCAGGCTCAGCTAAATGCACGTCAGAATACAGATATTGCCGCTGAGTGGGAAGAACACCAGAGGACCAGGGAACGAGTCCGTGAATACGAGAAACTCATACCATGGTGTGTCGTTCTTGCGTTTATCTTTGCGATAGCACTGGTGTCCTTTGCGCTTATATACTCGTTATTGCTCAAATAACCCGAGCGACAAGACTTGAAATCAAGACTAGCCAACATGACTCCTCCAATATTGAAGACCCCTTATAATACATACATATATTACGACTTTGGAACATTAAATATTTTAAACCAATTCATATTGTAAATACATCAGAAATATTGAATCATAGTAACATTTGCTTTACTTAATACATGTTATATATTTTCTGACTCAAATTGATATATGTATATTAAACATTTCTTCTAACTAAATTATTAAGTGAGCATTGATTGATTTAAAATGAGACCAAAGGATCGAAGGGCAGGACAACAGAATAACCAGAATGTCGATGCGGAGGACGAAGAGCACGCACAAAACATAAGGGACAGGCGAGCCAACCTCAGATGCGATCGAAGATTGAAAATTTTTGGAACTATTGGTATTGTCTGCGTGATAGTCGTAGTTTTGATTGGTTCTATTCTCTACGCAATATTTGGAGATCTATCAGGATACCGTCGTCGTCGTCGTAGACGTCCATCGTTTAGAGCAGCGGAGATGACAATGATGACGACGCTGACGTTTTCCGATAACGAAGAACATGGAATTGACTAACAAACCCATGTGAAAATAACTATCAAGCTCGACTCCTCCAAATTCAAGTACACTTATAAATTATACAATTTGAAAACATTACAAATTTTGATTGATCCATATAGAAAAGTGAATTGAATCGGGTTTTGTTTGAAATTTTAAATCGATGATATGTACTATTTCTTTTTATATTAATCAAGTCGATTCTACGTTGTGGTGACATTAAAAATGTATTGAATTTTCCAAACACTTAATAAGGTAACTCGCTTGTGCAAATATCAAAGTATTCTTTTTTATTCATTTATGGTCAGAAACACTATTAAGGAGTATTAGGATTGTGTCTGTTAGCGGGAACGTGAATCTTACTGTTATCAGGACTGCCAACCTGTTAACTTCTGTCAATACCAATCAATAAATTAGATATACTGAACCATAAGTATTATACATCTTAGTAATACCATTTGTTTTAAACTTCAGTATATAATATTTGGAGTCTGACAAGTAACAAATTTAAAAATTTTTTTAAGAAAATTATTAAGTTAGGATCGCATGGATCTTAAATGCGACCGCAGGAGCGGACGCCAGCACCACAGAATCCTCCCCAAGATTCTGAGAATGTGGAGGCGAGGGACACGCAAACTACCATTATATGCACTCGAAAAAGGAAAATATGCAGTATTGTTATTGTTATTGTCATGGCATTTGTAGTGTTTATCGGTCTTCTTTTAATGCCCGCAATGCGACGAGGTAGAACACGTAGACGTCGTAGACGTCCATGGTTTTTTAGATCAGAGGGGATGATGACGACGATGACGTTTTCCGAGAACGAAGAACATGGAATTGACTAACAAACCCATGTGCAAATTACTATCAGACTCGATTCCTCCAAATTCAAGTACACTTATAAATTCAAAACTCTTAAAACATTAAATATTTTGATTGATCCATATAGAAAAGTGAATTGAATCGTGATTTATTTGAAATTGAGATCGATGATATGTAATATTTGTTATTATATTTAGCTAGTCGCATTCTGCGATGTGGTACAACTTGGCTGTAAAACGTTTTGATCGAATTCCGGGGGAACGGGGGGAGATATCTGAGATCGGAAACAAACTTGATCTGCGTATGGTCTACAGGAACCCTACATTCCAAATTTGGTGTCTCTAGCTCTTATAGTTGCTGAGATCGACACGTGCATCCGGACAGACGGACAGACAGACGGACATTTGCCCAAATCCAATACCCCCTTTTTACCCATTTTATGGGTACAGGGATTAATAAAATACCGTACTTTTAAAAATATAACAATTTTCTTTCCATAGTTTCCCGTTTTATTTAATATTGCGGAAATGTTCATTCAATACTTATTTATGGTCAGGAACACCATTGATATGTAAGGATTATCAGGTTTGCCGGACCCTGACTATTACTGCTACCCGGACAGTAAACGTCAACGCTGTTAACTTCTGTTATTATAGCAGGATATTGGAATATTCCACCCGCAAATGCGGAAATTTTTTGGAAAACTGTTATTTAAACATGTGTTTTTTTTACCATCATATAAATCAGATATTGTGAATCATAGTTATCGAAGTCTGCATTTAGACGATGATTTTTGTGCTTCTTGGAAATTGGGGTAGCGAAACAGGCGAGGTACAGCCTTGTTTTGGCATATTTAGTACATTTTGCATTGTCTTTTTTGATTACATGTCTGCAGGATTGTATATTGTATAAATCTTATTATCGATTTGTTTTCCAGCAAGCCCCCCTCCCGCAATTCAATAGAAACATTTTATACCAATAATTTTAATGATATAGCTTTAAGATTCGGCATGTATTATACTTTTGTCACTCTTAATCTACTGTCCAAATTTCAAGTTGATCGGATAATAAACACGAAAGTTATTGACGAAAGAAGATTCAGTGCTGCAGCAAGGGGGGAAGAAGAAGCACAGCCACAATTTAAAAATTCCTCGCTTACGCAGTGACTCGTGTGTGTGCGGCTTTGTGTATGTGTGTATGTATGTGTAAGTGGGCGAAGAAATGATTGGAGGTTTTAGACCTAAGTACAGCGAGTTTCGTAGTCGGGTATGCTCGACTAGAGCATTCTTACTTGTTTATTATTTCAAACTTATCACTCATTCTGAAAGCAAACAATACAGATGTTATCGATTACAAACTTAAATCAGAGTTGCATTGTGTGATTTAAAAATCACAGTCTAAATTCAAGTGATTTAACGTGACAGTTTCAAAAGCAGAATTAACAAAATTAAGAGTTTAAATCATTGTCTAAATACGGACTTAGTTACATTTGATTCAAACTTCAATATACCATTTTGGATGTAATATTTTCCAATTCAGTTATATAGTTAACATTATCTCTAACAAAATTATTAAGTTACCACATGTACTTAAAATGCGATCTCAGGCGCATAGGCCAGCACGTGATGATGCGGAGGACTTAGCATACGCGAGGGAGAGACGAGCTAACGCTAGAACCGATCGCAAAATGAAATTTTTCACTATATTTTGTTTCATCTGCATTGTAGTATTATTGGTTATCGGTGCTATTATAGCCATATTTAAAGGAATGACAGGAGGACGACGACGTCGAAGACGTCATGGACGTCCAGGGTTTATTAGATCAGTGGGGATGACGACGATGACGTTTTCCGATAACGAAGAACATGGAATTGACTAGCAAACGCATGTGCAAATAACTATCGAACTCGACTCCTCCACAATCCAGTACGCTTAATTTGAAAACATTAAAAACTATGATTTATTCATTTAAAAAGGCGAGCACATCTCTGGTATTACTGGGTCACTCAGATATAGAGTAAACAAACTTAGATGATAAACTGTCGCTGAGAAACAAGGTAACCATATAAAGGACTAGTATTTCTCCTGCCTGACAAGCGAAATCCCATCTAGCGAAAATTGGAATGCTTCTAGCAAAAACGCTACGGATGATAACTGGTGCCCCCTGGTACCTGCGTTCAGCAAACATTGGTAGAGACCTCGATGTACCCAAAGTTGGCGACATCTTAAATGGTCAGACCACAGACTATTTAGGCAACGATCCCACTCAAACCCTATTAGAATGCGTAAGAGACTACAGAGACCACATCCAATTGATCTTGCAACTAGATTTCTATATATTTGTATAGATAGGGTTGCATAGATTAGATTGCTTTAGTATTCTTCCTATTAATTATAATTCAAGATGTTTATAAAATAATAACAGTTGCTTTTGCAAATACCAAACCTTTCTTTCCAAAGTATCCATTTTTATTTCTGTCTTAGGGATATGTATATTTGATATTCACTTCTGTAAGGAGTATCAGGATTGTGGCTGTTCACGGGACCGTGATTTTTACTGCTATCAGGACTACAAAATGCAGAAATCTGTTAGTTTCTGTTACAGCGACTCTGTGACGGAGTATTGAAGAATTCCACCCGCAAAAACAAAGTGTTTGTTGATCATCAGCTCAAATCGTAAATAAATCAGATATACTGAATCATAAGTACATCCTAATAACATTTAATTGAATTGAATTCAGTGCACTATTTTGAGTATTCAAATAGTTATGCATATATTTAACATTTTTCATTTAACATACGGATTTCAAATGCAGTCCGAGGTCGGCACAACAGAATACGGTCCAAAATACACAGGAGGCCGATGAGCACGTACAACAGGTGAGAGAGACAGGCGATTCAACATCAGATGCGATCGAAGACTGCTATTGTACTGTCCATCATGGCATTCACAATTTTTGTTAGGACCCTCTTTCACTTCATACTTGAGGCGACATGAAACGAACACTACGAATAAGACCCTTTCTCTTCAGAGCAGGAGGCATGATGGCGATGACGTTTTCCGATAACGAAGAACATGGAATTGACTAACAAACCCATGTGTAAATTACTATCAAGCTCGACTCCTCCAAATTCAAGTACACTTATAAACTATACAATTTGAAAACATTACAAATTTTGATTGATTCAGTTAGAAAAGTGAATTGAATCTGATTTCATTTGAAGTTTAAATCGATGATATGTAGTATTCGTTATTACATTTATCGAGGCGAGGAATTTGTTGGTTATCTCGATAACTTTCTGGTAATATTTGGTTACTATATATGTTTAAAGTGCAGAAACAATTGAATAGCAATCAGAATATATACAAAATCATCATACAAAAGGTCAGCCCCTCTCTTCATTATTATCTAGATTTATGACTCTGAAGAAAGTCAGTTCTAGATAGAAAGATAATGTAGTAGGTACTGAATGGATGGATAAATATTACTTATTAGATAAGCGGTAAGGTTAAGTACATTTAGTCATAGAATATGACTATTTATAGACAGGAATAATAATAAATCAAAGTAGGATTTGCTTTAAATTTTCAAAAATGTAACCTTTTTGTTGACACATCGAAATTAACAACTTATATTTAAAATGCAGGCTCAGCTAAATGCACGTCAGAATACAGATATTGCCGCTGAGTGGGAAGAACACCAGAGGACCAGGGAACGAGTCCGTGAATACGAGAAACTCATACCATGGTGTGTCGTTCTTGCGTTTATCTTTGCGATAGCACTGGTGTCCTTTGCGCTTATATACTCGTTATTGCTCAAATAACCCGAGCGACAAGACTTGAAATCAAGACTAGCCAACATGACTCCTCCAATATTGAAGACCCCTTATAATACATACATATATTACGACTTTGGAACATTAAATATTTTAAACCAATTCATATTGTAAATACATCAGAAATATTGAATCATAGTAACATTTGCTTTACTTAATACATGTTATATTTTCTGACTCAAATTGATATGTGTATATTAAACATTTCTTCTAACTAAATTATTAAGTGAACATTGATTGATTTAAAATGAGACCAAAGGATCGAAGGGCAGGACAACAGAATAACCAGAATGTCGATGCGGAGGCCGAAGAGCACGCACAACACGTGAGGGACAGGCGAGCCAACCTCAGATGCGATCGAAGATTGAAAATTTAAGGTAATGTTTGTACTTTCTGAATGGGAGGATTGGTAGTATTTTTGGAGATCAATCAACAGTACATCGAAGACGTCGACGGTTTGTTAGATCAGAGGGGATGATGACGATGACGTTTTCCGATAACGAAGAACATGGAATTGACTAACAAACCCATGTGCAAATTACTATCAAGCTCGACTCCACCAAATTCAAGTACACTTATAAATTATACAATTTGAAAACATTACAAATTTTGATTGATCCATTTGTGAAAGGAATCGTGATTTATTTGAAATTGAGATTGATATGTAATATTTGTTATTATATTTAGTAAGCTGCAAATGTAAATGCAAACCTGTTAATTTCTGCCACAGCACCTGAGTCACGGGTACTATATTATAGCAGGATATTGGAGAATTTCACCCACTTATGCGGAAAATTGTCGAGGAAACTGTTTAAAGCACTTTTGTTAAGCATCAGCTCAAATCGTAAGCAAGTCAAATATACTGAGGAGAGGAGGAGGAGACCCCCAAAACCCTCTTTCTTAAAAGCAGGGGGATGCCGACGATGACGTTTAAAGACAACGAAGAACATAGAATTGACGAATAAACGTGTTTTTAGTAACTAGTAAACTGCATTTCTTCAAAATTACAGAACAATATTAACAAGTAATTCACATTGAGACGAGGATATGTTTCAAATTTTGTAGCTCTGGCTTCAGGGGTAATCCTAATATACGATTTCTTCGGGGTGCAAATCATCTTTCGTTTCCTATGGCAGCTTATACGACACAATAATCCGATCCGTATCAAATTTAAGCAACCTCCATTTTCAACACATAGTTCCTATGGTAGCAATATGATAAAGTCATCAGATTTTGATTAAACTATATAGGGTAAGGTGAAATATCCGTAAAAACAAACAAGTTTTTCATACAAAAGCTTATATTTTTATCCGATCGACATTTTCTTAAGGATGGAATAGATTTATATATTTGAATATTGAATACTGTAAAATAAAAAAATAAATAGAATTATTATTTGTAGCAAGATTGGTAATATAAACAAATAATTTAAATGAATTATATATATTTAAACAAATTTGTAATTTTCGGATATAATACTTTAAAAAATCGCAAAAAGCATTTGATTGATTGGTCGAATTTTAAACTAATCACAGCGCAGACTAAATGTAAACATTATAACAATTAAATATCACTTATTCAAAGTATAGTACACACATTACAGAGAGGGGAGGAGATGAAGGGTGAAGGGGGAGGGGAAAGCCCCCCGCAATCTAGCCACGTTGGCAACAGCAATCAATAAACATTACAAAAACAATAATAGCAGCAAAACGACAAAAACGTACCACAAAATTTTCAACTAAAAGCCACTCAACTAATAAAATAAACAAAAACAAGGCAAATGCGTGACAAAGTGTGTAAGTGTACGTGTGTGTGTGTGTGTGTGTGAGGGGGGATATAGAAGGGAGAGTGGAGAAGGTGTTGGTTGCCCTATGCTTGCACGTTCAGGCCGTATGTTGTTGTTGTTTTTGGTTTTACAAAATACACAGCCCAGCAGAGAAAGAGCGAGAGAGAGAGGCAGCAAATGTTACAATGTAATCCAAAGACAAACACAGCAGGAAGCGCGCAATGAGCAGCGGGAACGGCAGCGGCAGCGACTTCGGCGTCGAACGACATTTTATCGATCGTTGGGCATAAGCAACAACAAAAAAAGAGAGCGAGAGAGCAACGTGTTCGCGTGCACACACACACACACATTGTAGAAATATATGTATGAATGTAGATATGCATAAATATTTCACGTGCAAGCATTGCATAAATATTTCAGTTTGCTGTTGTTGTTTTTGTTTTTGTTGCTGTTACTGCTGCTGATGCTGCTGAGTAAAATGTCGTACTATTAACACCTAATTGTAGCAAACGCGTCAGAGCAATGAGAGCAGAGCGCCACCAAGGCAGCCATTTAAATTGAAGAGAGCCATTCAAGTGTTGTTCATTGTGATCTGTTGTTGTTCTAAACGCAGCATCATATAAGTAGGGTTATGGGAACGATCGGTCGATAATTGAGTTCTATTCAAAACTTTTCTTTACAAATCTGGTTTGTATTAAAACACTATATCTTTTAGCTGTCGGCTAAAATATCGGATTAAAAATTTGTTTTTGTATGCAAACTTCATTGTTCATAAAGATATGTTTTTACTCCCTGTACCCATCGATCTCAGCAACCATTAAAGCTAGAGACACCAAATTTGGAATGTAGGTTCGCAGATCAAGTTTGTTTCCAATTTCAGTTATCTCCCCCCGTTCCCCCGCAATTCGATAAAAACGTTTTACACCACCAATTTTCAAGATATTTCCTTGGGATTTGGCATGTACAAAACTTTAGTCACTCTTAATCTACTGTCCAAATTTCAAGTCGATCGGATAATAAACACGCAAGTTATTCAACAAACAAGATTCAGTACTGAAGCGAGGGGGGAAGAAGCAGCACAGCGTTGCGCTATCGCTTTGCTGTTGCTTGTGTGCGTGCGTCTTTGTGTATGTGTAAGTGTACGAAGATGCGATAGGAAATTTTTGACCTGGGTACAGGGAGTTTTGTAGTCGGATATACTCGACTATAGTATTCTTACTTGTTGTATAACTAAAACATTGCTTCATTTTATCCTCTTTTTCTAGTTTTATGGCAATTAAACATAATCGCGTTATAACGAAATTAACAAAACCCACAATTACCAACCTGACTAAATGTTATTACGACTTCTTCGGCTTGTCTACCCCCACATTTCATTTACTCTCTCAACATTTAATAATGCAAAGGGGAAAAGGGCAACGAAAGGGTGAAAACATTGACAAAAGTTCTTCAGTTAACGTTGCGTGACATGGAAAAAGGGAAAGGGGGCAAGCGGCAAAGGGGCAGTGAGCAGCAGACAAGGGTTGAGAAATTCATAAAAAATAAAAGTGGTTTTATGTGTTTCATGAGTATTGGCATCTCAATAAAATATATTGGCTACACATTTGTTATTCCCAGGCAGGTACTTGAGTTCTAGATTCCATCAAATAAATATCCTTGTTTGTTCGAATAATACGTGGGAAACATTTATTGACCTTTTCATAAATTAGGCACTACAAATATCGATAGTATCGATAACTTGTTGTTTGTTTGCTGTACAAAGCAGGAATTTGACTTTGACAATGTAGAACAACTCGGGAGGAAGTTTACATTTATCCTACCTAAGCTTTTCTTTTGGGAATGCATCAAAACTTCAGGTCAAGTAAATCGCCTTATATGAGGCACGTTTCTCACGACAAAACAGGGAGAGGGAGAGAGAGGGAGAGAAGAGAAACTGAAGACAGTGGCAGAGAAGAGACCACACAACTTCCTCAACGCGCTGCTTCAACAATCAAACACAAACACTCATTAAAAAGTCCTTCAATAAAGCTTCAGGTTACAATATTTCAACCACGACAAATTTTATCCCTACACCGGAAATGCTCGAGAGGAGTTAAGGGAGCTTAAGGGAGAGTGAGAGAGTGAGAGAGAGAGGAACTCCCTCAAGGCGAATCGCTGGCTGGCGTCCAGTTCAGCGCATTAAGCACAAAAACAAACAAACAAGCAGTAACAGCGACCCCAAAGGCTTGTCGAGGTCCTGTCCCCCCCACCAGCCCCCTCCCCCCTCCACACCACACACATCTTCATTCAAGCAGCCCTACACCCCACCCCCCTTGTTGTGTGTGTTCGCCCCATGCTGTCAATATTAATAACAGAAGAAAGAGAAAGAAAAAAAAACGTCAACTGAAAATAAATGGCAAATAAGTTTTTTGTTTTTATTTGCAGTCACAAGCCACGAAGGACACTAACTTCGCTCCCCTATCGCCCTTATACCCTCTCATCTATCGCTCACCTACCGCTCAGCACCCTGCCCCACCATTCCGCTCCAGCTCCCGTTCCCTCTTGCAATTCTGTTGTTGCCAGTGCTTTCCCTGTCAGCGGAAAAGTGCAACTTATTTACTGTTTCCGCGTCGTCTTTATCGTGACAGAGGCAGGGAGGGAGGGGGTAGTGGGGGGCCTTGTGTGAAAAACCAACGCAAGTAGCAATAGCCACAACAACAATAGAAAAGTATTACTAAAAACTTATATTCATATTGATAGCCTTGAAGTCAATATAATAACCCCCAGTTGAAATCTTACAATTTCTTCCCCTGGGAAATTTCTTTTCAATTCGCTTTAATATTTTCAATATTTGTGTGTTATCATTGATAATTACTGTAATTATTTTTAGTACATGTTTCTAATATTTATCTTAATTCTCATTTTCATCCGTGGTCACTTTATTATTTAATTGGTGACTTGTTTTTAATTTTTTCACCATTTTCGCATATTTTTTTCTACAATTTCTTTCCCTCGGAAATTTCTTTTCACTTCGCTTGAATATTTTCAATATTTGTGTATTATCATCGCTAATTACTTTAATCATTTTTAGTACAAGTTTCGAGTATTGCAACTTTTTATCTGTGGTCACTTTATTATTTAATTGGTGAATTATTTTAATGCATTTCTTCATCATTTTCGCATTTATTTTTTTGGGTTTCACATTATTGACTGTCGCAATTGTTATTCTTTAATCGGTGGTACCTTTGTCCTCCATAGTCAGATAAGTTGAAATTTACATTAATTAAACTGGTTATAATATTTACAGATTGCGAGTTCATCAAATCAATTTCACTTTTGCCTCATTTTTAGTAATCTTCATTCATTCATTTCTGTGCTCCATGGTTATTTTATTTAAAATTTACTTTCATTCATTTGCTTACACTAGCGAAGAATTAGTTTTCACGCCCTTCCCTAACCCATTAAGACCTGTTCCGAATTCCATTCCGAATTGATTCCACAGAATATCATGTAGCATACTTTTTAGAGCAGCATATAATTAAAATCCTTGCTTTCTTGTATATTCATTTATTTTATAGACTTACTCAAAAGCATGCTTCACAAATTTCAGTGGAATTGATTTGAAAGTGAATTTCAGAACAGGCCTGATTATATATCCCAATTAATGCTGAATTCAATATACCCTTTTTGCTGGCCTGCTAATACAGGGTATTTAAACCAAATGCCAAACAGCAGCTAAGGACTTGGCAGCACTTTCAGTTGCAGTTCCAGTTTCAGTTGCGGCTTAAAGTGGCAAACACTTGTGTGTGAAATGTGTGAGAGGCGACAGCGTCGCGACTTGCCACTGACACACACACACACACACACATGCATATACATATATGTATACATATATATATTAGAAGGGGGGGATAGGTACCAGAGAACAGGCGGACCTGGCCAAGGCGACAACAACAAACAACGTACTGTGTCCTTCAGCTCAAACTGCAGCTGACGGATGGGCGTGGCCAGCGGGGCATGCAACAGTTAATCATTTATATGTGGCAAGGTGGCAAGCATGGCTGGGTGACAATTCCTGGCAACAACAGGACGCAGGACGCACGACGGACGAAGCATCAGGGACACTTTGAAGACAGCTTGGCCATTAAAAAGCAGGTCGCCGTCTGGGAGTGGCCAGTGGCGAGTATGCAAAGCCAAACTAAGACGTCAATGTTGACATTGTTATCGATAAATAGCATTGAAACAAATTTAACAACAATTATTCGTTGAATAAAACAATAGGCAACTTTATGGCCAGTTTGTTAACATATTAATGTTTAAAGCTAGTTTGAAGAACTTACGAATTAACGAGTTAATTAACATTGTAAATCGATATATATAAGAATAACCGTAACAGTTAACATTACTGTTATGCGTACAATACGTTTTATAATGTTAACTAACAGAATTCTGTTAATATAGATAGCTGCCTAACTAACAGAATTATGTTAATATAGATAGCTGCCTAACTAACAGAATTCTGTTAATATAGATAGCTGCCTACACTTGTAACAGAAAAATGGTGAGTAAAAAGAAAAAAACCCAAAAGAAATTAATATAACAATAACCGCTAACAGTTAACACAATTACTGTTAGCGCACATTATGATATAATGTTAACTAACAGAGTTATGTAAATATAGATAGCTGCCTAACTAACAGAGTTATGTTAATATAGATAGCTGCCTAACTAACAGAATTCTGTTAATATAGATAGCTGCCTAACTAACAGAATTCTGTTAATATAGATAGCTGCCTAACTAACAGAGGTATGTTAATACAGATACCTGCCTAACTAACAGAGGTATGTTAATATAGATAGCTGCCTAACTAACAGAGGTATGTTAATATAGATAGCTGCTTAACTAACAGAGTTATGTTAATATAGATAGCTGCCTAACTAACAGAGTTATGTAAATATAGATAGCTGCCTAACATTTGTAACAGAAAAATGGTGACTTTCTTAAAAATGCTCATAATAAAATCCCAAAACTGTTACCTCTCTCATAAAGCAGAGGAACTAAGGCAATAACACTGACTTTATACCTCATTAAATACTAATTGCATCTCTCGTTAATATTAATCTTTTAAATATAAGCTTACTATATCCACTCACATTCATTTGCAATTCATATGTAGAATTAAATGATTCATTAACATAACGCAACCAAAAACTACCACAAATATGGCTGCTCATTTGCTTTATTAGGAACACACAACTCATAATAGTTGGATGGAATCGCACACACACATAATATATATATATAAATATGTATACATATATATATGTATGTATGTATATAGAACCAATCTAGAGAGAAGTCCGTTCCACTTTACATAACACATCAAACTGAATCCATGATTCATGTGCAATTTCTAGTTCAAATAACCAAACCCATATGATGTATCCCTTTTTGGGCGATGCCAAGCCCAGGCCAAAGTACCAATCAACCAGATCCCCTCCCCTCCCCTGCATACACACCCCGGCCCCCTCTCTTTGGCACACACTTAAACTATTGACCTACACACCTAATTGATATGCCGCACGTAGAGTCAACAATCAAAAGGCAACCAACTGGACACGGAGAGCGCGATTGCAGGGTAGGATATGATATGACATGGGGGTCCTCCCTCTAGAGGACCTTGGAATCGTATTCTCTCCCCCCTCTCTGTGTCTCTCGCTGAGAACAAGAAATCTCTCAGGGGATTTCAGGTTTTTATGTCGAAATTATACATTTTATTATGTCATTTTAATACTACAACAGACACAATGCTGAGAAAGGCGAGAGAATGCAAACTAAACAGGCAGTTAGGCAACCCTCCATTCCTTTTTCCTCTCCCATTCCTCCCCCCTGCAGACTATAAATCAGCAACAGTTAGAAAGGATGTAAAGCAGCAGGACAAGGTAAAGGCTCCAAGTTCTATGGAAAGCGTGCTAAAAATTGACAGAGTAAAGGGGGTGGAGAATGGGGCAAAAACCACGGCTAAACTTGGTGGGCGCAAGTTTTATGACTTTGCCAGGATACCAAGAATACCAGCAGCAGGACACTGTGTATGTGTTCAGTTGAGCATATGTAATTTCCATACCTTATAAAATTGCAACAAGCAACAACGAAACCCAATTCCTTTTTCCTATTTGATTTTTCTGCGAAAAAGGATTTTGTAAATATCAAAAGGACAAAAACGGCTTGACAGATGTTTTGCAGACACTTGAGGGATGCAAGGGGTAGAGTGCGGTGAGAGAGTGAGAAACTGGAGAGAGAGAGAGAGCGAGAGATTCGTCTGCCTGTCTGCCTGCCAAATTGTTTTATGTGTCCATCGATAAAGTAAATCACTTCCCTTAACATTTATTTCGCTTTTTATACCCTGTACATATCAAATGTGTAAGCCGGGTATAAAGTTGGGGTAAAAGAAGAAGACAGAAATAGGAAACTTTTCTTAGTTTTCTTAAAATTTCTTTATTATTACCAGATGAATGTAAAGCTTTTCTTGAAATGATAACATTAAGGAACGGAAGACATTTCTAATCTTAAGCGAACTCTTAGGTTGGCAGGAATTCGGGCGGTATTCGGGACGCTCGGTCCTGAATCGGAAAGGAAAATATTTGTTTGGAACAGTCGGATACATGATTTTCTATATCCTTAGTTTACATACAGAGTATCTTCTAGTCGTACAATGTTGATTAAATCATTCGTATTTGTTGTTGTTTTTTCTCCTGTTCGGGGGTTTTTCCTTTTGCAAATAATTCGCTGCGTACTTTTACAAGGGTTCGTCGCGTTTGACTTGTTTGCGGAATGTAAATACATATAGACATATATATATATACTTAAGAGATATATGTCTGTATGTGTGAATGTATGGGTAGATACATATAAAGCTCTCCCTTCAGCTAATGACTTGGGGGCTTTTGTGTTCTTGATGACCAACAAAATCGTAGCGACAATTAGGCATGTGTTTTGGGCGCTTTTCGGTGGGAAGTTTCATTGACAACCAAGTCTTCATCAAAGGGAATGTTATGAATGGATCTGGTAAAAGGGCTGATTAATATTTTGTTTTTATAATACATCGCTGATATGCTTAGGGAAATACTTTAATACTTTGTACTTTAAGTTGGTATTATTGAAAAGTTCTTAATCAACTTGAAATATTTATATTTTTTCTCGTTTAAATACATATTCATTTGAATATATCAGATTTGTAATACATATCCGACAAATTTATTGCGCAATAGTTTGTACACCAAGTCATATTTTCATGTAATATTTGAACAATTGCGCGTGAATCTTTGTGTGGGAAATATTACAGATTTAATTAAAAGTAATGAGCTTAGATAATTCAGGTTCTTTTTTAATAAAAAGAGGGTAAGGAATAAGTTACCAGGAATACAATTTAATTTCCGGATGGCAGGACTTATGATATTCCATTCCTGAACCCTTTGGGCCTGCGTAAAATAATAAAAAGCCAGCTTGCAGCACTTGCACTCACTTAACTATTCATAACTGAGACACACTAACACACACACACACAAACTAACACACACACACACACCGGCAAATTTAAATAATTCAGCGAAAGAAATTCGCTTTTTAGCCATGAGACAGAGAGAGGACAAAACCAAATGTCAGAGGAGAGAGAGAGAGAGAAGCAGAGACGCAGCGGAAAAGCCACAAAAACCAGAAACTTGCATTCGCTGTGTGTGTGTGTGTGTGTGTGTGAGTGTGTGTGTCTGTGTTGCCTTAGGGCAGGCAAGCAGCCAGGACACGACAAGGGCAACAGGGAAGGGAACTAAACCGTAGGGTAGCTGGTATGGTAAGGTAAGGTAAGGGGTCTGTGGCTGAGTGGCGGAATGGCGTATGAAGATTGCGGCCAAACCACGCGCTAGACACACATTAAAATTTCAATTTAGGAGAAATTAAAATTGTATCTGCATGTTCTCAGTGTGTTTGCTACGTCCGCTAGGTGGCGACACCAAGAAAAAGAGGACATTATAAGTGTTGCATATTCTTGAAACTGTGTAAGAACATAAATTATGTTTGTTTACCATTTGATTACAGATAATTTTCATTTAAATTTCAAATAAAACTAAATTCTGTTACCAGATGGAACTATTTTTTCTCCGGAGAAATTCTAGGGATTTTAAACGGAGACTTAAATATGATAATGCTTGTAAAATATCTCCTCTACATCGATATATTGTAATATCGTCTATAAATATAATTTCGCCCTGTTTCAGTTAAAGTTTTGACTTTGGAATAGATTTATTGGAACTGCTTACCCTTTAATTCTTATCCTTTATCCCATTTTCACTTTTGACAAGATTTTCTTAATGGAATTTGTTTGGTTTTGTTATAGAATTGAATTTACTTGCAAATGAGACGGAATTCAATTCATTAACTCAACGGAAATGGTAAAAACAGGAATTTTCACTTCCACAAAATGTTATCCTAAGTGAAAACCAGAACAGAGTTTTATATGGGAATTCTAAAAAGTGGGAATCTTCCACAGTATGTCGAATGTAAAAGTAAAAGGAAACTAAAGGAAACTTACACATAAAAAGTGTGAATTTCTATGGTATTTTGAAACCAAGATCTGTTAAGCGGTATATATAATACATATATCATACAATGTCTATATAGAGCTCACGATTTACATAACTTTGCTTATACAGTTCTTCAAAAAACAGGAATATAAAAAGAAGGGCTATCAATAATAAAATTTATTTGATTTGTGAAATTAGGTATGCAGGTTTTTAGGGTTGTTTAACTGGCCCGATAGGGAGGACAATCAGGCAGGCAGGCAGGCAAACTGGCAGGCAGGCTGGCAGGCACAGCGAGGGGAGGGGAGGGGAGTCAAATTAAGAAGTTGCGAGTTTTTAGCCCTTAAGAAATGGACGTTGCTGGAGCTAAAGAAATCTGTTATGGTTCAACTTTTAGCACACTGAACAAAAACTTTTCGACAAATTGCAGCGAAAAGTGCACACAATGCTTTCTGCGCAAAAAGGGGGGAGGGGTGGTGGTGGGGGTGGGTGTGGGGGTACCCCCATTGTAGAGACGAATAAGAAGGCGAAACAGTGCGTGGCGACGCCGGCAAAAATATATCTACGTACAAAAATACAAGGAAAGAAAAAATTTAGATTTTTCTACTTTGGTCAAGGTGGGCCAACAAATTGAGGCGCGGGGTGTGTAGAGGGGGTTTAAAACGGCAGTCAAGAAAACCGCAAAACTTGCCAGCTCTTCGCTTCTCTCTCTCTCGCTCTTTCTTCCACTCTCTCATTCTCTCCCTCTCTGTCTTATCTTTATACTTTGGCTGTTGCTTTCGCTCTGTTTATTGCATGGCGCTAAAAGCAACTGGGGACCATTTTTTGATGCTCTCTCTCCCTTACCCTTCTTCCGCTCGCTCTCCCTCACCTCTTTCTCCAAGTATCTTAAGTCGTAATGTGGGCGCACAATTTTCAATTATACATTTTAGTGGTCGCTGCAGCTCATTGACAGTAGAAGAAAAAATATATATAAATGAAAATATAAAAAAGGGTTGCGGCGATACGCAGAAATGAGAAAAGTTTTTATAGTCAAAGAACTTGGAACTTGCCTGTGAAATGTGTGCGAATATATCCGCGTCTTTATATATATGTGCATGTGTGTGTGTGTGTGTGTTGTGTGTAATGTGGCATTAGGGAACAGCAGCTTGTCTTAAAAGTGAATGAGGGACTATATATGTAGTTGGGCTGTTCACGTCCACTGGCTTAATGGGTTAACTGCTTAACTGCTTAAGAATGAAAACAATACAGCTTGTTAACATATAAATATCTTGGTAATTAAATAAACTTTTGGTATTTTCGTTTGACAAATATATGGGCACACTTGCCCGGTAGCACAGTTGATATTTTAACATACATACGTACTAATACTATATAGTTTTATCGGCTATAGCAGATTTCAAGAGCTGAGCTTTATCAATTAACCAATAAGGTGTGTTTTTAACCAGCTGTTTAATCACTGTTGATGATGACATCGCTTAAAAAAACACTTTAAGCTTAAATTAAAGCGTATGTATGATTTCTGATGTAAGTTTTGTACTCCCTGTATGCATAAAATAGGTAAAAAGGGTGTATTGGATCTTTGCAAAAGTATGTAACAGGCAGAAGGAGACATCTCCGACCCTATAAAGTATATATATTCTTGATCAGCATCAAACAAGATTCAGTCCTGCAGGGCGGGGGAAAGAAGAAGCGCAGCCACCACCTAAAATGCCACGCTAGAACTGTTGCTTCCCTGCAGTTCTGTGGGTTGACCCGTGACTAGCCATCTGACTAACCCAAACGAGCCACTACTGGCCCACGGATCGACCCGTCTAAATGTAAAATCCTATCCCATTTTTACACACGATGTCATTGGAACTGACGTTTCGGTCAGGCGTTGCAACAGCATGGGTCAGTCTATGGGTTGACCCGCGTGGGCTAGTCTATGGGTTGACCCGCGTGGGTTAGTCTATGGGTTGACTCGCGGTTGTATGCATTCGTAGTTATGTATGTGTAAGTGAACGAAGATGTGTTGGGAAGTTTGAGACCTGAGAGACCAGGGAGTTTCCTAGTCGGGTATACTCGACTAGAGCATTCTTACTTTTTTAAATAGAAAGTGTAATAGATATGAGGAGGTTTTAGTACTTACCGTGGTTTCGTTAGTTTCTTCATATGAATATCCATGTCCCGTCTCTTTGTATGTTGTTGTTGTTGTCGTGTCTGCTGTTGTTGTTGTTCCTGGTATATCCCCTACATGAGTGCCTTAGCGTGAAATGAGGAGGGTGGTGGGGAGGGTTGTGGGTGTGTGTGGACTAATCCAATATTAAGCCGGAAGGGGACGGCGCGGGCGGCGCGAAGGCGATGGCAACAACAAGTCCTGAGAATTTTTGCAGAGAGCGCTTCTTCGGCGAGCTGCGACGCCGTTGCTCCCGTTCCTGATGTTGTTGTTGTTGTTGCTGTTGTTGCTGTTTTCTTGTTGTTGCTGGGAGGCTAAAGTTGGCGCTGGCTTTAAAGCACCGCATGAGTTGTTGTTGTTGTTGTTTATGTTGTTGTTTTTCTTTTTGTTTTTGTTGTTGGCAGTTTGCTGGCTGTGATTTTTTATTAGTTAACATTTAACAATTAATTTTAATAAATTTATTATGAGTAATATTGCTCGATTTACTAAGTTGATTGAGGTTTTAGTTGATTTGTTTGCTTTTTACATTTTGTTTTTTTGTTTTTTTTTTTGTTATTGGGTAATATAAATATGTATGTTGTTGTTGTTGTTGTTGTTGTTTAAGCACTTTGGGCGCATAGAAAAATGTTTTTTGTTTTTTGTTTATAATTACTTTAATTTCATTTCCTACATCGTTCGATTTACATTAAAGTAAATTTAATAAAGTAATTGCGTTGATTTTGTTTCATTTGTAAGCAAGCTAATTGTTTAAGTGTTTTTTTTTCTTCGTTGTTTATAAGAAATATATTTAAATATATATGCCTAATATATCTATAGATATATATATATATATGTATATGTATATATGTGTATATAAGTTGTAATGAGTAAGATTTTTAAAGATTTGATTGCATCGTTAGAATTAACGCACTTTTTATAAACTAATTATCTGATTTCTTCGTCCTATTCTTCTTCTTTGTCTGTGCTAGAGATATATGTATATGTTTAAGTAATGCATGTATATATATATAACGGTAAATTGTATATATAACTATTGGAAGGCGTACTTTTTATAGGCTTTATAAGTTTTCGGCTCATAAATGTTATGCGTTTGTTATTTTCTTTTTTGTTTTTGTTTTGTTTGTTTAAAGCTAATGGCTATGATTCTTATTAATTAATAACTTTTCGTTGCCGTTTTTAATGCGGCTTTTGTTAATTATTTATTGCTTTTGTGTTCAGGCGGTTTTAGTTTAATAATTTTTTATATAAAAATTTTTTAATTTTTTTTTTTGTATTTTTTGTATTTTTGTTTTATTCGTTATTTTTGTTTTTGGGCTGTAAATTAAATGAATCATAATTAAAACATCACATCCCAAAAAAGTGTGACCATATACTCAAAAGTTCGTCATTCAATTGAAAAAAAAATATATGAAAAATATATAAAACAACAACAACTACAACAGGGACTAAGATCGCTCTCACCATGGTGTAATAAATTTAGGTGAGTTCACGTGACTAATCAGTTACCAATTGTTAAGAATGTACTCATAAAGGAAAGGGCTGCTGAGACGTGACACCACCTAAAATATTTGCACCATGGACTCTGACACTCCCTCTCTCTCTCTCTCTCTCTCGCTCAACAGCTGTTGATCGCATTTACATTTTGCTAATGCTGCCAATACGTTTTCAATGCAGCCACTAGGATTATAAATCTTTTTGCTCTCTCTCTCTCTCGCTATTTCGCTCTTATTAACAGCTGTTGATCGCAATTGCATTCGCAATAACAGCCGCAGTGTTGCCAACTACATATATGATAAGTAAGACGAGTTGTTGCCAACCATCTTATTGCAGCAGCTGCGACTTTTCGAGTGTGTGTGGCTTGCGTTGATGGAAAAACAGCAGGTGTTAAATAAAAATCAAAAAAGAAAATCAACACACACAACACAACAACAGATGAACACTGAAGACAAACGACAACAACATGTAATGCGTATGTACATACATACATACGCTAAATTCTTACATATGCGCGCATAGATAGTTGTATGTACATACATACATACATATGTTTGTGTTTGTGTGTATGAGAGAGCACAGAAAATTGCCTGTGCTCACAGTTGTTTTTGTAGTATTTCATTCATTATTATGTTGAGCGCTGTTGTTGTTGTAGGCATAGGCAGCCCAAAGGGCAACGCACGCATAACCGTTTTTTTTTTTTCATCTTTTTTTTTGGCGTTTTGCTTTTGTAGCGCCTTGGCGGCAGTTCCGTTAGGTGCGAGCGAGCTAGCAACTATTTGAGCGCCAAGTGCCGTTTGAAAATTGACAAAAAAAAACGTCAATGCGCATTTCACTTTTTCTATGCCGCATGTGTTGTTGTTGTTGTTGTCGTGCCTTTGCGAAAGCGAAATTTGCTGGCGTGGATTTCTTTAATTGTTGTTGCTATTGCTTTAATTAATTTGCATAACATTTGCAAAGGCGACAGACAGAGTTAGCGAGAGCGAGTGAGAGCATAATAGAAATAATTCGCATTGTGTACGTGTGTGTGTGTGTGTGTTTATGTATATGTATGTGCGTGTGTGAAGTTGGTTCGTTGGTCAACAGGGGGCGGCAGACGGCGGCGGCGGCGACAACGCGGCGTTGCTCTACTTGCGACAACGACAACGACGACGACGACGGTGACGCTTTGTTTTTGTTGCTCTTTGTCATGAATAATTAATAAACACAACTTACGTATTTATATTTGCTTTAGCATTTAATTTAGCTTTAATTTTTGCTATTTGCTTTGCCTTGAACTATGATGCACTTATTGCACTTGTTTAACAATTGCTAAACACACACTTAATTTTTTTTTATATTTTTTAATAATTTTTTTTATATATATATATTTAGCATGGCGTATTGTTTAACGGGCGCGTGCAGATGAAAAAATCTCACGATTTTCGCTATTCGCTTTCACATCTTATCCGGCGCGACGACGTTCTGTTACTGTATAAAAAACTCTGTTAACACTGGCGCCAACTGTTAACCGCGTCTGTTAGCCAAAGAGAGAGAAATGTTGACTCAAATTGTGCATGTTAAGTGACTGTTAGTTAACAGGTGGCGCTCGCGTTCTGCTAAGTTCGCCTTGAGCGTGAGAGCGACTGAGCGTGTAAACTGTGAGAGCGCATTTGAAGTGCAAAGTTAACATAATTTTATGCTGTTAATGAAGATCATTAAAAATATACATTTATTTTGTTTTCAAATTAATTAATTTCAATATGTTGCACTTCTACTTGAAATCTCTGATTTACCTGAACGAACTAACCTTTCATTTGATATACAAAACAGCTTCTAATATTTCAATTGTTATAAATAATTCTGTATTTAATTCCGTAATTAGTTCAATCGAACTAAGTCTGAACGATTGGGTCGCTACAACTTTAGATTTAAGAAACAACAACATATGTTTCTTACTTTTTGCCGCGCATTCCGTTTTGTGCGCTCTTTCGTTCGCGGCGACATTAAAATTGTGAATGAATGTTTGAGAGAGCCCGACAGACAGAGAGAGTGAGAGAGCAAGAGAGAACGAACGCGATTGACGTTTTCGCCTGTTGTTTGTTGTTACGTTTGCTTGCTGTATGTGTGCGTGTGTGTGTGTGTATGCGTGTGTTTGTTGTTGCTAGTTAGCGTTAGTGTTGCCAATGCATTGGAATTTGAAACCGTGCGAAAAGCAACAACAACAATAACAACAAATGCCCTTGTTGTCATGCCTTTTGTTTGTTTGTTGTTACTTTTCATTGTATGTTTGTTGTTTTTTCCCTTTTTTTTTGCAATTTGTATTGCATGAATCAATTTTGATGACGTCGTTGGATAAACACAACGTGTGTGTGGGGAATCACCCATATTTTGCCATGGCAAGCTTTTCCTTAGAATGTTCAAGCGGAGCCAAAGTACAAAGTTAATTGACAGCTTAATGAAACTTAATTAAAATTTACTCAGGCATTTTCATTTTCAAACTAATTTGAGATGAATTTGGTTTATATTTAATTTGTATATTCATAAAATATTACGTCTACGGTTATTGAAATGGGAATTTCTAAGGAAAACCCAATTTCTGACTGGGAATTTGAATACGAAAACTTTTGGTATTCAGTTCAATCAAAATTTTGGCTACTTCAAGTAATACAATAGTATTGAAATGATGAATGATCAAATTAAACATCAAATTCTGAACAATTGGGCTTATAAGGCTTAATAGAGATGGCAAAACATTGATGTTATCGAGCGATATCGATACTCTTTCGATAGGAATTGTTGATAACTTTGATAAAAATTGCTATTGCTACTAACTAACTAGACATTTTAAAGAAAAATTAATGAATATATTAAAAAAAACAAGTAGTACTGATCATAATTTTGAATTTTAAAGAAAAATTAATTGATATATCAATAAAAAAAAAGGTAGTATAGATCAAAATTTTGTATTTCAAAGAAAAATTAATGGATATATTTAAAAAAATAAGTAGTATTGATCATAATTTTGTATTTTAAAGAAAAATTAATGGATATATCAATAAAAATAAGTAGTATTGATCATAATTTTGTATTTATTTTTGACTAAAAAAAGTTTTCGTTTTATATTTTAAAGTAAAGCAACCAAAAAGATATAACAAAATATTTGATAACTGAAATAAAAATATACTAATATACTCAAAATATATATATGTAAACTAATATATTCAAAATATTTGTATAAAAACATTGTTTAAAAAAATATACAAATTTTTGTAACAAAAAAATAAAAAAATATTGAAAACCAAAAGAGGTTAATTAAAGATTTCTGTTTAGTTGCCGCATAAAATGATTTAATTAAACTATTTATAAATCAAAAACACATCTAAGACCAGCTAAGAGTATCGATATTATCGATAGTGCCAATGAAGCTATACCATCTCTAGTATGTACGTATGTATGTATGTAAGTTCCATATCAACGCTGTGGCAATTTTCTTCAGTTATTGGAATGTCCGTTTCAAACAATTAAATTCTTATCAGAATACGAGGTGTTCGCGTGTGTGTGTGTGTATGTGTATTGCACAGAGCTAATCAAAGAGCAATGCAAAAAATGATTGTTAAACATATAAAAGACATACTTTCAACTTAAAAGCATGTTGAGTTTTGTGTTTAAAACAAGAGTTTTGTTTTAGTTATTGCAACTAAAAGATAAATTAGATAAAAACAAAGCAAACTCACGCACACAGACAAACACACACGCACACAGTCAGTTTAAGAGAGTGCGAGAGACTGGCTAGGCAAAAGAGAGAGAGAGAGAGCAAGAGCGGCTTGTCTGACATTTGACGTTTGTTTGTGTGCTTTGCGCATTCACAATAAGCGCGCGAATCGCGCATAGCAAATTAAAATTAAAATAGGCAACTACAACAATTACACTGAAAAACAAAAAACAACAAAAAAAATGAGGCGCAATGAAATTAAGAGCGCGCGTGCGAGAGCGAAATGATAAATAGTAAGAGAGAGAGAGAGAGCGATGACTGTTGACGAACTTTTGACATGGTCACAGCAGCATTTGTTTATAACAATTAATTGACAGTTACTTACCTTTTGTTGAACTGCAACGCATAAAAATTTGTGCGAAATGAATAAATAAAAGTTGATACATTATTTAACACAAATACTAACGCACACACACACACAACCTAACGCATCGACTGTGACGAGACGACGACGACGACACACACACACACAGCGACGCGACATGCTGCTATTTTTTTGTTTCCCTTTTCACCATATAGTAGTGTTGTATAGCAGCAAATTGTTGTTGTTGTGTTTGTTGTTGCTGTGCTTTACACATTTAATTAGCGTAATATTTTATTACATTTTAATCAACAAATAACGTACGCAAGCTGCAGTCAAAGTCACACACAAACACGCACACATCTACACACAACATATATATATATATATTTATATATATGCACGTACACACTCACACAGACGCGAGTGGGGCACGCACACACAGCAACTAGTAACTTCTGCGACACTTACGAAAAAATATATATTTTGATGTGTTGCCTAAATTAAACAATTTCTATTGCTAATTGCACTGCACATTGTCTGCATACATACGCCCAGTTGAGGCACTTGGCTGGCAATTATTGTTGTGTTTTAATTGTAATGCGTTTTGTGTTTAAATCGAATTAATATTAATTTTTTTGTTGCGTGTTTTGCTGTTGTGTGCAACGAGTTTTTTTGGAACTGTGTGACCGTAGCATTTCATTTATTCAACAGCTGTTTCCTATTCACAAAAATCTGGTCACGCGAAATTCTGCTAAAAATCCTACAACTGGTCACACATACACACCTGACGATAACAATTCGATAAGTGCCATTTTGAGTATAACAGCATTTCAGTACATATCTTTAGCAATAACAGTTCTGTTGGACCAATAACAGCTGCTGTAGCATTATCATAATAATTGGATACATGTTACAATTTGTTGGAACAGCAACAGATGTTTTTTACATAAGGCTAGTATGCTGTTCGCTGTTAAGGCAGCGCAATCAACAAGCTGAGCAAAAACAGATATTCTTAATAGAAAAATTTGTATATAAATAAGTAAAGATGACAATTAAACATAATTGTTTAGATGGTTAGGAACTTAAGATAACTGTTTAAACGTTAATGATAATAGTAAGTAATCATAATAATCATAAATATGATATCTTATGCAATTTAAGAAAATATAATTTTTATTAAAATTTAATGGCTTTTTTTGAGATTTAACAGTTCTAAATCTATTTTTAAAAATATAGAGCATCCATTTTAGTTACGATTTTTTGTATAAAAGTGTCAAATTTTTATATATATTAATTAATAAACAAAAATAAATACTTCTAATAAATAATGGATTAAAAAGCTTTTAAATAGGTATTTTAGGTATTTTTGTATAGTTATTTATATATGCTGTCGTGTTCTTACAGGGTATCTGCTAGGCGACTTCCGACTGTTGTTGCAATCTAGTTTGTTTTGATTTTGGTCGCTTGCCACCGATTGAATAACAACAGTAGAAATGTCTACTAATATTTTTGCCGTTAACTAATAAAATTCTCAGTGCGGCAACAAACGTCAGCAACAATATAAACGGAAATAAAAAAACAACAAAAAATCATCGACAATGTTGCCGACTGTTAACTGGCTTGGTAATTTGATAGGCCCCATGAGCAGTTGTTGCCGCGCGTTGCACACGAAGAGGCGCGACGCGTACCGGGTGAGTAGGGGGACAATAACAAACATAACAATAACTACAATGCTGCAACTCGCTCCTCCCCTCCCCCCATCACACAGCAATGTTTTCAAATTCTGGGCGTGCATGAATCAGCTGATCAGGAGACAGTGCGTCGTGCCTATTTGGATTTGGTGAAGCGTGTGCATCCCGATGCAGATACGTCCGAGGCAAGCGCGGAGCGTTTTCAGCAGGTGGACGAGGCCTTCAAGCTGCTGCAGGAGAAGTTTGCCAAGAGTCGTCGCAACATACAGGAGAACGATGAGGAACCATTGGACTTTGATATCAAGCATACGGCGCCGCAGCATCGTCAGTATCTATCCAATGAGGGCATTGGCGTGGGCACACCCTCGCAACGCCAGAAGCAATATCAACAGGTGCGGGCCATGAGGGCACAGGATCGCGTCCTGGAGCATCGCGTGGAGAAGGCAGCCGCCAGTGAGAATGCTCTAATGCGCAAGGGTGGCAACTATTATGGCAAGCATGCCATAAAAACCAAGTACGGCATTGAGCGTGTTGTGGAGGATCTCATCCAGGAGGCCATGTCCAAGGGTGATTTCAATAATCTCAATGGCGCCGGCAAGCCGCTCTCAACGGCCCAGTCACAGAATCCGTATTTGGACTTTACCACACACAAGCTCAACAAAATAATGCTGGACAATGGCTTTACGCCGGAGTGGATAACGCTTGGCCGTGACATACGCGAGTCTGTGCATAAGCTCAAACAGAAGGTGCGCACGGAGCGCAGCTACTACGGCAATTGGCCATTGACCAGTCCCGAGGAACTGGCCGCCTGGCAATCCTTTGTCCAATTGCATGAGGATGATCTGCAGCAGCTGAACAAACTTATTGACAAATACAATCTGATAGTGCCCATACTGGAGAATCAATACTTTCGCCAGCGGCTCGACAAGCTGGCCGAGGGCATCTTCATGGAACCCGATCTCCCACGCAATCTAAAACGTCCACAGATCACGGACAAGAGCAGCGCTGCTCCAGCAAGCGAGCAGAGTTTCCTCGTAAATTTTTTGTCAGTCATTGGCCTTCTATAAGGAAGACCGAAGTCGATCAAGTTGGAATAATTGGTGATATTAGCTTATAGCGCGATTTGTAAATAAAGAGATGCCAAAGACCTAGTCTGGGTATTCTTAGTAATCTTCTCCTCAGTACTACAATAAATAAATAATCCACATAATTTCTGCTTTATCAAGTCTTCAATATAATACATACCTTACATATGTATACTATAAAAATTGAGGTTTCGAGATTTTAGTTACTAAATGTAGTCATAAAAAGATTCAAAATAGATTTTCTTTTTCAAAAATTCATCAAATTCAAATGCCAAATCAATCTAGATGGAAAACTATGAACAAAAATTCAATCCACCTGGAAATCGGACTAGTTTTGACTTAGTTATGGTAGTTGAAAGTACAGATGGAACATTTTTACTCTGAAAATATTGTTACAAGTCTAAAATTTTGTGAATTTTGGTTAGAAATATGCTCGAAAATGGAATTGCCTCAGAATATATTTTCTATAGCGTTTTGTACTATTATTGATGTCAGATTAAAAGTACAATTTTGAGAATTTAATTGTTGAAAAAGTGTAAGGGGGGACCCTTGACAAATTTCAAAATTTAATTAATAAAATTAAAATGTCAAGTCAATTTCATGTACAAAACATGATCAAAAGATAATCCGTATGGGAATCGATTAAGTTTTGGTTAGAGTTAGAATAATTGGAAATTATAGGAAAATTTTCCTAAAATGTTTTTTGATATGTATTTTTTTTTTAACATTGATCATTTAACTTAATAAATATAAAGTGTTCGTGTAAGGGTGAATATTTGACTGGGGACGTGGGTGGGCTAAAATGTGGAAGGGGAAAAAATATCAAATATAAATATTTATAAAAATGAAAAAATTCAAATGTCAAATCAATCTAGAGGGCAAATAATAACCAAAATGCTATTTGGCATGGAAATTGGTCTAGTTTTGTCTAAGTTATGGGAGTCTCAAATTTCAAAAGGAATCTTACTGAGGCTTTTGATCTTTAAAAGTGTAAGATTTTGTCAATTTTCGAATGAATGGTGGTTAAAAAAAGTTAAAAAGTAAACACCAAATCCATCTAGATGGCAAACGCACAATCCCCATGGAAATTGCTTTAGTTTTGATTAAACTTGGGATTAAAATGATATTCCGTCTTATATACAAACAAATAATTAGTAGAGGCAATTTATTTGTCAATATTAGTTATAGATATATTACTTTCTTAAATTAGTCGTATATATTTTGTATAATTACATAAGAGGTGCAAGTTGAAGACAGAGTATTAAGGCAATCAAATGTTCTCCTTGGTCACGGACTTGCCTTCGGCATTGATAGAAATGGCGCCGCTGGCGAGGAGCGCCAAGGCTCTAGGATACGCCCAATGTTCGGCCTGATGGATGCGCTGGGTGAGGCTATTGACATCATCGCCCTCAAGTATGGGCACTTGGGCCTGGACAATAATGGCGCCGGTGTCGACACCCTCGTCGACAAAGTGCACCGTGCAGCCGGACTCCTTTTCGCCGGCCTCAAGCGCCTGCCGCTGCACATGTAGGCCCGGATATTTGGGCAGCAGCGAGGGATGTATGTTGATGAGACGTCCATGCCAGTGGCGCACAAAGGGGGCGCTCAGCACACGCATAAAGCCGGCCAGACAGATGAGATCCACGCGTGCCGCCTCCAAATGATGCGTCAATTCCGCATCATAATCCTCGCGGCTGGCAAAGTCTTTGTGCGAGATGACCAGCGATGGTATGCCCGCCTTGGCGGCACGCTCCAGGCCCAGCACCTCCGGCTTATTGCTGATGACCAGCACGATCTCGGCGTGCACAACCTGGGCGGAGTCACGGGTGGCATCGATCAGCGCTTGGAGATTGCTGCCCGTGCCGGAGATGAGCACTGCAACGCGGCGGCGTGGCAGCGGCAGCAGCTTCTGGGCACGCGCCAGAGACGCCTCAAAGTTGTGCACCTGCACCTGCGGCTTCTTGGCATCCTTGCGTGCTATAACCTCGCCCACAACCACAGCCCGTTCGGTATAGCGCAGCTGCTGCATTACAGCGTCCACCTGAGCTGCACTGACCACCAGGATGAGGCCCAGACCGCAGTTGTAGGTGCGCTGCAGCTCGGCGGGCGTAATGTTGCCGGCAGCTGCCAGCCAGGCAAACACAGCCGGCAGCTGGTATCTGTTGGCATCCAGACGCACTGCCAGCTCCTTGCGCAGCACACGCGGTATATTCTCGCTCAGGCCGCCGCCGGTGATGTGGGCCAGTGCCTTGATGCCATGCCCCGCCTGGGCCAGCAGCGGTGCCACCGCCTTCACATAGATCTTGGTGGGCACCAGCAGCTCCTCGCCCAGCGTACGCTCGCTGAAGGGCGCCCGATCCGTCAGTCCCAGTCCCGCTCGCTTGAGCACCGCATGCACCAGACTGAAGCCATTGCTGTGCACGCCCGACGATGGCAATCCAATGAGCACATCCCCCGGCTGAATGTCCTCCAGGCGTGGCAGCAAACCCTGTTTTTCCGCAATGCCCAGCGCAAAGCCAGCCAGATCGTACACCTGCGGCTCATACAGCAGCGGTAGAGCGGCTACGTGGCCATCTGGAAGGATATTACAAAGGATTCGTATAGTGTTAAAATTTTATAGGAAAATTTCTCTTTCCCAAGTGCTAGGATGGTTCAGGAACCAGGCTAAAGTGTTTTAAAAACCCTTCTAACCTGTACTGCGATCTTTAAAATATGATGTACGCCTTTCTCATTTTAGTTTAAGTTCACAGGAGTTTAAAGAATATCTGATTCTTAACCTAGGAAACTAATCCTAGAAACTTTAATGAAAAAGTGGGTTCTTAAGAATCTTTCCTACTTATCAAGCGCTTCAAAGGTTGTTTAAGCTTAGAAAACAGTATCAAATCAGCTTCTATCCTGTACTACGAACCTTAAAATCTATTGTACAACTCTTTAAGTCTAGCTTGAGCTCTCAGGAAGTTGGTTAAAAGCTAAGCTTAGACTTGAGCTTATCAAACCTTTAACAGTACTAAAGAGAACTCTAAATTCATCCTTCTTTGGTTCAGGAAACAATTTATGCTCAAAGATAACTTATATTCTGTGTATTCTACTTATTAAATCTCTGATTCTAAACCTAAGAATCCCCTCCATTAGATCAAAACTTCCCCGTTGAACTGGTTCCTCTGTCTACTTTTAAAGTTCACATAAAAACTATTTGATCTTTGACTTACCTATAAAGCTGCTATTTGCCTGTCGTGTCCCCTCGAGTACTCCCGTTGCCACCTCGGCGGCCAGCTCCTGCTGCCACTTGCCGCAAGCATAGTAGCTGGAGAAGCTGAAGGGCTCGGCGCCATTGCAGAGTATGTCATTGACGCACATGGCGACCAGATCGATGCCAACGCTGGCATTGCGTCCGATTTGTTGGGCAATCTTTAGCTTGGTGCCAACGCCGTCGGTGCCCAGGATGAGTATGGGATCCTTGTAGTGGGCGGGCAAACGTGTGAGGCGACGTCCGGTGGTATTTTCAAGGCAATCCCCACGCGCAGCATTTGGGGGCGCCTGCTGCGCCTCCACCAGCTCCTTGGGTAGCTTGTTGCTGCCCAAGCCGCCAAAAGGCGCCGCCAATTTCTGAAGTTGATCCTCAAAGTTGCGCACCTGCAGCCGTGGCACAGTTGCGTTGTCTGTGCGTTCTTGCAACACGCCCAGCACCTTGGCCCCGGGCAGCGCCGTGCGCCAGAGTTGACTGGTCTGGGGCAGCACCAGCAGCATGCCAATGCCACAGTTATGCTCCTCAAGCAGCGCCTCTGCGCTCAGCTGCAACTGGCCCGCCAGCCAGCCAAAGATCTGTGGCACCGGCACCGCACCAAAGTCCAGCACCACCTCAAATCCCTCAGGCAGCAGGCGTGCCACATCGTGCAATAGTCCATGCGTCACATGTGCCACGCCCTTAACCTCACCCGACTGCAGATGTGGCAGCAGCTGTTGCACATAGAGACGCATGGGTGTGCACAGCACCTGAGCCAAGCTGAGTCCATGATTACCGTGCACGGGCGAACGTGCCTTGAGATCCACGCCAGTGGCAACCAGTTGAGTCAGCAGCTCATTGAAGCCGGCACAGTGCAGCCCAGAGGAGGGCAGGCCCACAAGCAAGTCTCCCGGCTGATACAGATCGAACCGGGGCAGCACACGTGACTCCTCCACCAGGCCCACACAGTAGCCGGCCATATCGTACTGACCGACTTCATAGAGGGAGGGCATCTCAGCAGTCTCACCACCTAATCGGGGAGGGCAAGGAAGGAAAACAGTTAGAAGGATATCTATTACAAGTGAGACCATATCTGATGATCAGCTGGGCAATGGGTTGCAGGATGAGACTTTTGGGAGTTTATCATCCTAAAGTTTAACTGAAATCAGCCAAATGTAGCCCATATAATGATATATTATCAGCATCTGTTACTCAATTTTATGTAGCTTTTATTGAACAATGACTTACTGATCGAGAGTAGAAAACTTCTAGCTATTGATAGTCCCAATCTTAGCTGGAGATCGGAGGATTAAATCGGATAACAAATTGAACGAGTTAATCTACTGATCTTCATATTAGAGCATTTTGGAATGATTTAGCTTACTGATCTTCGTATTTAGAACATTATCAGTAGCCGATATCAATCTCTAGCAAGCAGCTAATGCTAAGATCTGATCACAATAAACCCAAAGATCTGTAGTACATTATTTCCGACGATCAGTAATCGAACTTGAAGCTTAATCCAACTATATCATAGTCAGTTTTAAGCGCACGATCCTCGAACATAATATCCTGATTGCGTATTAAATACCAATCTTAAATACTAATATCAGCTAGAAGTGTTCAGTTAATATCAATCAGAAAACTATAGTCAATTTAAGCCACAGATCGTTGTCAATCTTTGATGATCTCACTGACTTAGATAATTGCTAAAGTCACAATATATTTAAGATCACCTGTCATCTAATTTTAAATAGATTGTTTAAAGATTAGTAACTGATCTGACCCTTAATCAGCTGTTGTTAGGCACTGATCATGAGCTGAATATACTACAAATTATATATTTTTCTTTGGTTACTCAGTATACATTTGGTAAACGATCAAAGACTTCAATCTTATCAAGGTAGTGATTCCCCCAAATTGGAAGTATAGTTCTCAAAAATGTGCTTATCTGGTCTTATCGAATTTTGATGGATTTATGAACCTTTACTCTGGAAAAGTTGATTGTTCCGCAACCTTGGAGGGCAATCTCACCTACTAGAGCGCAACGCGCATCCCGACAACCATCGACCATGCCCTTGACGAGCTGTGCGGCGAGTGGCACCTGCAGCTTGCCGCAGGCAATGTAGTCCAAAAAGGCGACAGGTTCGGCGCCCAGCTCCAGCAGCTCATTGGCGCACATGGCAAAGAGATCGTAGCCAATGTGATCGTATAGTTCATGCTGAAGAGCTAGCTGTATTTTGGCGCCCACACCCTGGGTGGCCTCGGCAATGATCGGCTGCTTGTAGCTGAGATCCTTGATGCGAAAGAGACCGCCAAAGCCGCCGAGACCGCCCAGAACACCAGGACGTTGGGTGCCACGTGAAAGTGGCTTGATGCGTTGCACCAAGGCATCGCCAGCATCGATGTCCACGCCACTGTCCTTGTAGCTGAGCGATGGAACTGGCGCCCTGGGAAAGCAGGAAAGAAAGAGAGAGAGAGTATAGAATAGATATACAGGGTGAAAGCAGGCGTATAAAATGATTGGCTATTGATGCCTCTTTAAAATCGAATCGAATAACCAATTATGTAAGTTAATTTTGGAATGAAACTTGAATCCTTGACTCTTTATTACGTTCTATCCATATTTCAATTACATTTTAAATGCCTTCTGTGCAATATCCGTGCGATATTGAGCTCCAGCGCCGGAGAAACTGATCCCACCAGCCAATTTGGTGGCCTGAGCAGCTGCATCCCTCAGGCTCGCATCCAAAGCAATGGCAATGAGCACACGACCTCCATTGGTCACCAGCTCCTTCTTTGGAGTCACGGCCACACCACTATGGAAGATCAGTCGCGTTTCCGTATTGGCAGCGGGCAGACCTGCAAAAAGGTATCATTTTGATTTTAATTATAGAAATGAGATAGTTTAGTACATATTTGATTCCTTTCACGATCCCATCTAATAGCAATTAAATTGATATGAAAGTAACAACAGATGTAAAGTGTAAAATGGTATAGAATAAAGGTGTATATATCTGGTATTTATCTAGTATAAATATATCTAGAATAGATTTTAAGCTGTGTTGCTGAAATTTGGTATGTAGAATGGTGGTATAGTCAAATTTTAATATATAAAAGCCAAAAAGTAATATTGATATATCATTTAAAGATATGAGAGTTTAGGATATGTTTAAATCTCTCCCGATGACGTCGCAACCCGTTGAAAGTTGAGAAAAAGCTAATTCTAGGACGTATCACTAAAGAGTTTGAAGGTATCATGATTAATTTAGGTATACCGGAGAGACATATGTTATACTTCTGATTAAATATCTAGTATAGTAAGTACTCTTATATTTTAAAAAGCTTTTAAGCTATGATGCTGAAATTTGGTATATAGGATAGTAGAATGTTAAACTAATTTTCCGCTTTATAAACAGTTTAAGGCTGATTATATACTTGCTAAACTATGCCTATAAAGGTTAGGTTATAATATGGTTATATATGAATCTAATCCATATCTTATACATTTGTTTTATAACGAAAGTTAGATATTCACCTGTTATCAGGCAGCCCTTGGTGGAGGTCTCCGGATAGCCAGCGCTGGCCATGATCACACCCACGGCGCTCAAGCTGCTGCGCCACTGCAAGGATAGCTTGCCAAGCTCTCCGCTGCAGCAGGACTTCATTACCTCAAACAAGTCCGACTGCAGCAGCGGGAGTATTACTTGCGTTTCGGGATCTCCGAAGCGACAGTTGAATTCGAGCACACGGGGTCCATCGCGTGTCAGCATGAGACCCGCATAGAGCACGCCCTGGTAGGCGATGCGTTCCTGGGCCAGGCCCTTGACAGCACGCTCCAGGACGGCGACCTGCACCAGTTCCAGTGCCTGTTTGCTGATCAATGGGCAGGGACAGTAGGCGCCCATGCCGCCAGTGTTGGGTCCAGTGTCGCCATTGCCCAAGCGCTTGTGATCCTGAGCGGGCAGCATGGCCTGCACAGTTTGGCCATCGGTAAAGGCCAAGACCGAGACTTCCTCGCCCTCGAGCAGCTCCTCCACAACCAAAGTGGCTCCAGCCTGGCCATATTTCAGCTGGCCAAGTATCTCATCGACGGCCTGGCAGGCCTCATCCACATTGGCGGCCACCACAACGCCCTTGCCAGCAGCCAGGCCAGCGGCCTTGACCACCAGAGCGGCATAAGGTGCGCTGTAGGAGAAAGTAGGAGTTTAGATATTGTTAAATATGACATTTTTGTACCCTTGGTGTTATAGTATTGTCACTGAAACTGTAAGATCTTGAAGGATGCATTTCTGACGCTATAAGGTATTTATATTCTTAATCAGAATCTATATATGCGTTGATCTAACTAGACACTCACTTTTAAAGCTACCTTATGAAACTTGGCACAGATGCTTTCTTTGCTGCAGAAAGAACATATGGCTGGCCGGATCGGATCACTATATCTTATAGCTGCCATAGGATAGATCAGTCAACAGTTGAGTGTTTCTATCAAAAACTTTACTGATTTTAAAGATGACTCAACTAATTTCACCACATTCAAGTTGCATTATGTTTCACGTAAGTTAGCCAAAGTTGGGTAAGATCGGACTACTATATCATCTAGCTGCCATAGAAAAGAATCGGTAAAGAAAACCATTTGTAGGACCAACTTTTTTGTTTTTTCAGATATTTAAACCAAAAACAGCACTTCTAAGTTCTAGTTTACTCTGTAAATGTTGACTTAATTGAGTATAAATAGGAAAATTATATCTTATAGCTGCCATAGGAACAATCGGATGAAATATGAGATTTTGCATAAGCAACCCTTTTTGTTTTTACGTTTATTTCAACCAAAACTCATCAAAATGAGTTGAAAATAGTTTAATTAAAGGCTGATTACTATATTATATAGGAATAATCGCTCGAAAACGAAGTTTTCAAGTGATAAACATTGCTGCAGGGGAATATACTTCCGGCAGATCGTATATAGCTGTTGTTTTTGTTATATAATTAACCTGCGTATAAACTTTTTGGCCTTGGTGACATCGGTGAAGCTCTCGTAGCGTGCCGTTGGAATGCCATGACGCAGCATAAAGTCCTTGGCCCACTTCTTGTCCGCCTCAATTTGCGCACCCTGTTTGCCGGGCCCAAAGCAGGCAACGCCCGCCTTCTGCAGCACATCGCCAAGACCCAAAGCTAATGGATCTTCGGGTCCCACAACCACCAGCGTGATCTTGTTCAGCTTACACCATTTGGCAATGGCCTGGAAAATGTAAATAAATCACAAATCAAAATCACAAATCAAAATCAAAATTATGCAAAATGTAAACATCTTTAGAGCCATGCTCAATTAGGGACGGGTTTGATCATCCATCTAAATTTGTCAGCTTAAAGTTCCTTCCTAATTGTCTTGCCATTAAGCCTGGGTGCATTGTCTTATTGTTGAATGTCGTTGTCGTTAAACAAATTAAATCACAATTAACTGACTCAGTTGCTCAGCTATGCCAGTTGAATAACAACAACAACAACAACAAACTCAACTCAAAACTCCGGACTCTGACGATCCGGTTTTGTTTTTTGGGAAGCGTGACTGATGCTGATGCGCTGCGTCTTAAGTCTGGCTTCTAATCGATTTGGCGCCAATGGCGAAATTGGCTTAAATGCCCGGAGATAGCAGGTGCAACTGCGTTCCAATCCAATTAGCACAACCACAGAATCCCCTTCATCACATACATACATGTAAGTTCAAGAACGTTCAATGATCGAACTTCCCTCGCAACCCCTCCTAAAGTCAGCTGCTAAGATGTGACGTCTTCACCTGGCCATTTAGTAGCTCCATTTTTGGCAATCCGGCCAAGGTTTCCATTTCCCGCTCACAGTGGGATGAAATATTTTGGGGAGCAACATTTTTTTTTGTTCCTCTCCGCATTTCTGACCACTTTCCAAATTTGGCCAGAACTAATTTTTGCTTTGTTTGTTGTCTTTATCTGCACATGATTTACTTTATTGCATACTATATGCAAATCAGCACAAGGAAGTTTCGACTTGTCCAAAAAATAAGTTAAGAAATTAGTTACGCTATGTTGAATTAGTCTGAGAATGAGAACGGAAAGAGCTTAAGTATAAGAAACTAGCATTTTTAGTTCAACTGAAAACCAGTTGGGTTTCAAAACAGAACTATATATAGATAAAAGTTGACTGACTTTTAAATTGAATGAACTATGCTTATAAGTATTCTTTGATGTAAATAAAATATAAAATTATTGGATTTGTAGTTTCTTTTCTATGTAATAAACCCACATGGGTCTGCAGGTTCTTTGAGGAATCAGTCGACAAGCAGACTTAAGAGGTTCTTTTTAGAGATCTCCCAACCACATGAAGTAAAAGTAAATACATATAGCCAATACCTGTCTTTACAAGATTTATTATTCATTTGATTGGAGGAAAAGTTTGACATAATGTTTAAAAATGAATATCATTTAATTTGTAGTTTCTTTTCAATGTAATACACCCGAATAGGTCAACAAGATCTTTGAGGAATCAGTCGATAAGAAGACTTAAGAGGTTCTGTTCAGAGCTGGGATATACGAGTCAATAACTTGTCTTTATAAAATGTAATATTCATTTGATTGAAAGAAAAGTTTAAAATATGTTTACACTCAAACTAACGAAAACATAGTTTTTATAAGACTCTCTTGATTTCTAATCAGTTCAATACATTTATTTTATTATGATCTCTTTCGAAAGCTCAAGATACTACCATTCTTACTTGTATATTTTAAGAAGTTTTTGGTATAATGTTACCTTAGCATAAAGTAACTGAAGAAAATAAAGAATAACTAATTCTAAATATAAATTCTAACAAAGCAATAAGAAATAGTTATGTAAATGTTGATATATATACTATTTTAGATATTCCTTGAAGACCTTAGATCAAAAATCAATCTTAATTTGAAAAGAATTAAACTAAATAGAAACATTTAAAAGAAAACAAAATGAAATGTATAAAAGAATGGGTTTCTGAAACCAAATAAGGAAATGTTGATATAGAACATTTTAAAATATCCTTGAAGACTGTAGATCAAATCCAAAGAAAATATAATATTCAAATAAATAGCTAAAATTTCAGAGTATATGGAAAACCAAGTTAAAATCGAAAGTTAAAGCTCAGATCAAACAAGTAAGAATGCTATAGTCGAGTATACCCGACTATAAAACTCCCTGTACCCAGGTCAAAAATTTCTGATCGCATCTGCGGGGGGCACTTTCACATACACACACGCATACACAAAGCCGTACACACTCAAGCGACAGCACACGCGACAGCGCAGGCGAGGCATTTTAAGTCGTGGCTGTGCTTCTTCTTCCCCCTCGCTCCAGTACTGAATCTTGTTTGTTGAATAACTTCCGTGTTTATCATCCGATCCACTTGAAAATTGGACAGTAGATTAAGAGTGGAATTAAGTATTATTCATGCCAAATTCCAAAGCTATATCTTGAATATTGTTACTGTAAAACGTTTTTATTGAATAGCGGGGGAATGGGGGAGAATATCTCAGATCCAAAATAAACTTGATCGCGCCCGCTATACACAAATCTCTAGCTCTCATAGTTGCTGAGATTCTTGCCTTCATACATACGGACGGACAGACGAACATGGCCAAATCAAATTCTCTTTTGATACTGATCAAGAATATATATACTTTATAGGGTCGGAGATGTCTCCTTCTGCCTGTTACATACTTTTGCACAAATCCAATACAGGGAGTAAAAATACCTTATATGAACTACATTTTAGAGCAGTTCAACGATCTCTTTAATAAGTAATCGCAGTTTCCTTGCAAAAAATATGGAATGCAAGGTGATATCCATTCAAGATCAGCCACAAAGCGAGAGTGCATATCAAAATTTAAGTGCCACACAACCTTCGAGTAGGGCATGCAATTCCGATTCCGAATCTGAAACAGATTCCGAAACCGATTCCGTTACCGATACGATGATTTTAACCAGCCCACATCTTAGGGAATTACAGCGACAAACAATTTTGCGATCATATATAAAATAATAATTATAAAAAAATATAAAAAAAAAATGAAGAAATAAAATCATTTAATTTATGACTGCCGCTCAAGATGATGACGAGCGCCAGACGACGACGACGACGACGCTGCCTACGCCCCCGCTGCTGCCCCGTCCCGCCCTAGTGCTGCCCTGGCTCGTCTTCGTTGGTATTTCGGAACTGGGTCTCCAATTTTTTTTTTTTTTTTTGGATTTTTTTGTTTCAAGACACTGAGACAAAAATGTCAAAAATCACGCTGAGCGGATTGCATATAAAAACGAAAGCATGCCAAAAGCAACCAAACAGTCGTTGATTTAAAGCGCTAGAACGCACAACCGTCGCTGAGATTCCCAGAAAATAATAAAAATCGAAAAATATGTGGCTTCAACTGCTCGTAAGACACCACAGAACACACCAGCCCAGCTCCGCTCCATGGAATTAAACTAATCGGCTTAAAACCTTTTCGTTTTTATATAGATTCAACTTTTATGCATTGTGGTCGTCATCCAGGCGGCGGTTTATGTGCCCGACTCGGATCGCAATACCCACACGCTGCAGAATGATCTGAAGGTGGAGACGGATGGGAGCTATCACTATGCCTATGAGACATCGAATGGAATTGCCGGCACACAGTCCGGTTTGGGCGGTGTTGCGGTCCAGGGCGGCTCCAGCTATATCTCCCCCGAGGGCACCCCGATCAGCATTAGCTATGTGGCCGACGAGCGGGGCTATTATCCTGTGGGCGATCACATACCCAAGGTGCCGGATTACATATTGAAATCGCTGGAATATATACGCAATCATCCGTACCAGGTGCAGGATTACTATACGGGCGAAATCAAGACCGTTGCCCACGATGCGGAGGCCTTTAAGGTCTACACCCGCAACATTCAGGAGCCGACTTCGGCGCCACCTACACGTGCCAGGACCACACCCAAGGTGGTGCATCTTACACATCCGCCCGCGACGCAGCTGCTCCGAAGACGACGCTGAGCAAGCGCCATGGAACGCGGGAAGGGGGGACGGGGGCGATAACTTAATGAAAATATAACACAAACTGTGAATTTGATCTAAACAATTAATTAAGCGACAATAAATAGAAGTGTTAAGCCAAGCAAAAGTAAGCTTGAAAAAAGAAGAAGAAAACAAAGAAACAAATCAAATTGTTTATATACTCAAGTCTGTCTCTAGGCGCCAGTCGGAGCGGAGCGAGGGGCTGGGAGGAACCTGCTAATGGGTAACGGAATTTCTGGTGGAATTAAAGATTCAGTTTGCAAATGGACTGAAAAATAAACATGATTTATATTGGGAAAACAAGAAAGGACGGTTATCTTCGGAGTGCAGAGGCTAGATTGTATAAACTCTCTAGAGACTTTGTTTGGAAAAGTTTGGTGAGGATACATTCACAAACAAAGAGTTTTTCATACAAAAACATAGTTGTCGACCGATCATTTCTATGGCAGCTATATGTTATAGTGCTCCGATCCGGCCGGTTTCGACATATATACTGCCTGGAGCAAAAAGAAGAGTCTGTGTTAAGTTTCATTACGATAGCTTTAAAACTGAGAGACTAGTTTCCATAGAAACAGACGGACATCGCTATATCGAGTCGGCTATTCATGCTGATTCAGAATATATATACTTTGTTGGCTCGGAAACGTCTTCTTCAGTCCATTACACATTTCGAGACAAAATTATAATACCTTCTGCTAGGGTATAATAATGATTGCAATCTTCCGTATAACCCCATCTATCATATTAGTTGATCTATCATATTGACTGACGATCTTCTATTATCATTATATACATTCGATTCCATTCGATTCGATTTACTAGCTGCAACTGTATTATATGCAAATTGCCTCTCACGAGCTGATTAAATGACAGGCAAGAACATTTTATGACGTATACAAAAATTGTTAATATATAATTTTCCGTAATATATAAAATTTCATTGCCAGATTATTCTAGATGAAAAATATGAGGAATAGACTAGACTGCATGGAAATCGGAACAGTTTTGGCAAAGTTATGATAGTTGGGAAGTCTAGAAAGAACATTTACTATGAACTCTGAAGATCTTTACAAATAACATATTTTTTAACAATATTGACTAAATATTCTACTAAAAATAATTTTTAAAACAACCTTTAATTTTGTCTGCAATGATTAAAAATGAAATTTGAAGATTTAAAATATTTAAAATATTTTTTTTTTTGGTTTAAAATATGTCCATTTTCCTAAAATATCGAGAAATAAAAGTTTGGTCCAAAGTGACTAAAATTCAAATGCCAAATCAATCTGGATATTGAAATATTCCCAACAAGACATTCCGCATGGAAATCTGTTGTTTTAACAGATTTACATATACATACATATGAGTTTAAAATATAGGAAGAACATCCACTATCATTCAGAAAGCCTTATAACTATACTATATAGTTACTGGTAACTCATATTTCCTAGACAAAATTCCTGAGGATAGATAAAACTTATTATAGATATTTTGTTTTTAGAGCGGTTAATCGATAACTGGTTAGTTTTACACCCCGTACCACACAAGGGTTAATCACTTCAAAGACACACACACACACATACATGGAGAAACATATGGGGACTGCAAAGATTGGCCACTGTTATGGTTTTAATTGGATTCGTTTATGAGCCGCGTTTAGCATTAAAACTAAATTAACTGAGTACCATAAAAAATCGTCATAAGAATGTCTCAGAGAATGTAATAAAATGTTGAGAAAAATAAAATCACAGTGCAGCCAGCAACTGCAACTGCAGCAACAGCTGGCAATTGAGAGTTGTGTCTCTGAGTCGATCGCGCTGTATGTAACTTAAAGCGCGGCGCGAAGGTTAAGTGAAGGACGCCGCGCACAGTGTGTGTGTGGATGAATTCAAATTCAATAACCACAGAAAAACCTACAGACTTTGCACTGCTCTCACCTCAAAATCCTTCGGATCCAGTGTATCAGCTCCCAGATTCTGGCACTTTGAACCAAGGTGAGCAATGCCAAAGCTGCCGGGCAGCGCATAGATCTGCGACACTTGCGGCGACTGCGTGAGCTTCCAACAGATGGCGTGCTCGCGTCCGCCGCTGCCAATGACTAACACACGATTTGACATTTTTCGCTTGGTTTTTTGTTTTTTTGGACAATAATTCTATCAAAACAATCAAAAACTGCGCACGTTTTATACACAAATTATTATAGTTCAATTGTTTTTGGTGTGTTGCTCGTGCCCACGTGTTGAGCGGTCTGCTGGCGGCGGCAGAGCGTGAGAGTTTCAAGCATACACGCACAATGAGAGAGCGCGTAGAAGAGCGCAGCTTGTGAAAAGCTTTTGTGAGCTATGCTTTTTATGCTGCCGTTGTTATTTTGTGAGAGAGAAGTGGGGCTTCAATAAATAAACCTCACCGCACGACGCCGCGTTAATAACTGAAACTGAACCGAATTTAATATGTATTTTATGTGTAGCAAATGACCGGCCCTAGGTAAACCGATCTACGACGTTGACTGCCGCCAAAGTCAGTTTGTTGATTATGCTTTTTGTTGTTGCTCTTTGCGTGTTGCTGTCCGCTGATAACAGTCTGGCTGAAAAGTCGTTGGCGTAGCCTGTTTCACTCCAATGCACTCAGAGTTGTTTATACTATTGCTGAAAAGCTGCGAAAACAAGCTGCGTTTCAATCAAAAGCTCCCGACTGCTTAATGCTCTGCTCCGACATCAATGGGCGGCAGTTTTAAATGTAGATTTTGCTAATTTGGAGGGGTGATAAAACTATTGGATCATGGATTTGCTCAGGAGTTCTCATACTAAACTTTCTAACTCTAGCTACATATATCATTTTGAGAGATATGGACTTAAGATGTGTTCTGCCTATAGTCTGATTACACCATTGATTCTAAAACTATACAAAAATTCATAGAAAATTTGGTTGTTCTAGAATATACTCCGTCAATACTAGTACACTCTTTATAACCATTCAAAACAGAGTATAAGAATAACAAAAACATACTGATAACCTTTTTGGGGCCTTAACCGAACACCCGTGGGGGTAAATGCAACAGTGCAATAGTATATCAATATCAGATCAGCTTTGACGTTAATTCGGTTATTGAATTTATTTATGAGTGATTCTTAAATATTTTCCAATTCATAAAATCTGAAAGCATGCTAATTAAGATGCTTATAAGGAAACGTTAAAAGAAACTTGAAATATCAAATTTAATTGAAATAGCCTTTTAAAGAATTTATTCTCCAAGTTGGCTTAAGTGAATTTATTGGTATTTGTGACATATTTATTGCCGTACGGAAATAAATATAGCTTGAGATCATTGTACGTAGTTGAAAAAAAAATACCGTTTGATTGTAAAACTTTAATGTGATTTAACTTTTAATTTAAATTAATAGCTGAGCAAATATATATTTGCCATTCCATTTGGTACTGCACTGTTATTGCGTGGATAATAAACCATTAACAGTTTAGTTAAACACTTAAACCGTATGCCCTAAATAGAGCTTATAAGAATATTATTAAATTGAGCGAGTCTTAGCTCTCTCGCAAAGCTCACTCACTCACTCATTGACTCACATACACGACACACGGATGCAGGCGCTACGTCAGGACAAAGCTCAGCTTAAGGTAGAGCAGCTATTGTTAGACAAAAGCACACTAATACACGTACAATTGATGTTCCTGAAAACAAAAGCTCTTTGGTAAATCTAGTATACATCAGTCTTTCTATCAAGAAAGTCTCCCAAATTGTAAATTTGCTTGATTTTGTAAAATATGTATTTTTCGTTTCTTTTTGCTTTTGTTGTTGTATTATTAGTAGGCATTAAAAAATGTGTTGTGTTTTGTTGTTGTTGTAAATTTACAAGATAACTACCAAACTCCGTCATAAATTTGTTTACATAATGATTGTTGCAGCTTTGAACATGGCGCCACACACATACATATAAAAAGTGAATAAATAAAAAGCAAAAAATTACTCAATGCAATCTCAGAATGACAAATTTTGAATGCATGCGTTAAATTGGCATGGGGATATTTGAAATTGAAGAAGTTTTTGTTTTTTTTTAGCAACCAGGCGCCTGTTACCGACGCATCTGAAAGCCAATGGTGCCATTGGGGCAAGGACCTCGAGGCAGCCGTAAAATGTTATCGTTGTAAGCATGTGCATATTGTGGCGGCAACGTTTGCTGTTGTTGCTGTTGCACCGTTGGTGAATGCAATGACTGTGATTGACGCAGCAGCGCTGCCGATACGCTGCCACCCACAACGGGTGACCAGCTCTGCTGAGGATTAGGTGCTGCTGATGCCACTGCTGCTGCTGCACCTGTAACATACGGAGGCATGCGTTGATTGTAGTGCGACGGCGGCGGCTGCTGCTGCTGCTGATGTATAGAAGGTGGCGGCTGCTGCTGATAAAAGTATCCCAACGCTGCTGGCGTCACCGGCGACGGATAGTAGTTATTGTAGTTGTTGTAGATTGGCGCTGGCTGCGACATTTTTGGCGCCGAACTTGAGCGATGCATGCCAGGCACAGTTGTCACAGTTACACTATTATTGCTATTATTGTTAAAGTTGACAGCGGGCGGCGGTATTTCCGGTTGAACACTAGTTGTTAGCACCCCTGGCGTTGTGCTATTGCTAGCTGGAGTTGTGGGCGTGGCACTGCAAGAGTATATAAATTAGATAGCTTTAAGTGAATGTAATAGTTAAGAAACAGACGCAACTGCATAAAGTAAAGTTAAGGGATTGCAAGCATGGAATTTGTTCACTTCCCGCTTGCACACTTAGTGCAAATCGAAAAAGTTAGAAAGGTAGCTTTGCTGGAAGAGAATCAGACGAATGACACTGTGTCTGTGCTAAAGGTCTCGCTTACAATTGTTTCTAATCTATTTTTCGGGACCGGAGAAATTTCATTTCTCAAACCGATCGCTAGTGAAAATCGAAATAGTTAGAAAGGTAGCTTCGCTGGAAGAGCATCAGACGAATGACAGACACTGTACCTGTGCCAAAGAGTCTCGCTTAGAATTGATTGTTTCTATTTTCTATTTTTCGGGACCGGAGAAATTTAATATCTCGAACCGATCGCTAGTGAAAATCGTAACAGGTAGAAAGGTAGCTTTGCTGGAAGAGCATCAGACGAATGACACTGTGCCTGTGCCAAAGGTCTGCCTTATCACGACAAGCTTTTAGAATTGTTTTCTAATCTATGCGGATGTTTTCAACACACAGGTGGGTAAGCCTGAGCAGTATAAAATGAAGCTTAGTTAAAACTCTAGTCAATACTAACGGCTTATCATCCTCGGGATTCTTGGCGCTGCCCAATATGCGCAGCCGAGCTTGTGCATATTCCTGTTCGCGCTGCTGCAGCGTTTTGATGGGCTGCTTGGGTCGAATGCCATTTGTATCACGACGCTCCTCGGCCTGTGCTGGTCGTCGCAATATCTTAACCGTCTGATTGCTAATGGGAGTGGCATAGTTGACTGAATCATACTCGTTGCTTGACTTGTGCAGCACCATCATAACAGGTGCCGCAGTCACCACATCAGCAGCATCCAACGTTGATTTGTTAGCGATCATTATTTGCTTGGGCGCTGCCGCTATCATTGTGGCAGTGCTGCGGCCAGCGGTGCTGCCCTCCTGCAGGCTCTGTGGTCGCTGTAGCAATTTCATCTTGCTCGCTGTGGGCTCAACTGTTATTTGGCAGCTGCTGTCCTCGTCGGCTGTTTGCAGTTTCTTTTGCAGCGTCACGCAAAGCTGTTAAAGATTTTCAATAGCATTTTGAGTTTGATGCTGCTGTTTGATGTACGTTGTTGTTGTTGTTGTAATAGCATTCAATACTCACGCCTGCCTCGTCAATTTCTTCCCAGTTGTCTAGCACATCGTCACCATTGGACATTGCAATCGGTTTTTTCTTTTGGGAGGGGGAATGCGAGCACGTTGCGTGTGCGTTTGTTTGCTTGTGTACAAAATTATATATGTATTCCTTTTCTTTTCGCTTTTGTTGTTTTACAATTTTGTTGTTGTTGCTGTCGTCGTCGTTGTTGTTGTTGTAGCTGCTTCACTTTCTTCTTTTGCGCCTGCTACTGCAGCTCGCACTACAACTGATACATAATACCTTTGCACTTGTATCAGACATAAGTTCTACATATATTTTTGCACACCGATTTGCACAAAAGGTTTGTTTTAAACAATGAAATATGCTATGCATATGCTTTGCATACGCATACGCAACAATTTAGCTCAATCTGGAAGTTGGCAGCCCTGCAATGACACACTATCGATAGGTCGACAGCAACAAAACTGTGCTTCGTTGAGGCGTTTGGGCTAATAAATATTGTTTAAATTCTACTCTTGAGCATTTTGCAGTATTTTGTATTTTATGCATGTATGAAACTTTTTTTTTTGGTTTTAGTTAAAAGATTTTAGAAACTTTATGTCATTCACTGTGAATGCCGATTAAGATTGTGTATCGATTTCTTATCGTGGGTATCACAAAAATTTATTATCGAATTTTGCCATTGCCACCAAAATTCACCATTTTAAATGTCAAACCGATAAGAATTCTAATTTGCATTTTATACCTCATAAAAAAAATATGAAGCCTCCTGAGTATGCGTGGTGGCAATTCTATAGGATCCTTTATTAATTTGATCAATGAAAGCGTAGGGAGTGCCCTGTATATTAAATTCAATATACAGATGGAATTTGGACTCAAATGACTCGAATGAACGATTTAGTTCATTTGTTCACTATTTAGATTAGTTCAATCGAACTAAGTCTGAACGACTCAGTACAAATTTATTTGAGAAGACGACTCTTGTTGTGGCCCTTCGCGATGGAAACAAAGTCTAAACGTGCTGCCGAAATTTCCTATTCTCTTAGCATAATTAATAATCAGCACTACACTCTACTGATAACATAACCCAAGTAAACAGTCAACCACACGTGCATGCATCAATGAGTAAGCGTTGAAGAGAGGCTGACGATAATTCTGGACTCGTTTACGTAAATAGCACGCCATGGCCGCGGTAGCAGTGACAAATCACAAAGAAAATCCCGTGAAATCGTTTATAGCCGGCGGTTTTGGAGGCATGTGCAGTGTACTCACTGGCTATCCACTGGACACAATCAAGGTAAGATCCACAGCACACAGACAGTGGAGATGAGCGGAGCGGAACTGAAATTAACTGATTTAAGCGCCCAACATAGATTACTTATCTTGGCGTAGCGAGGTCTGGCTTATGGGGTCGATCTCTTAAGCCCCCCTTATGTAAGTGAAGAGCTGATGAAATATTTTAATAACCAAAGCAATTGGTAAGATCTTAACAGCTGACGAGCTAAAACTTACGCGCATTCTTGCCTACAGCTGTTTTTCAGCTAAGCTGTCGCTGCGCGCGTTTTCTTTGATTTGTGCCTGTTTAAATATTTTTGGCGGACAAGCTGAGGAACGCTACGATAAGCTGAGTTGAAGTGCTATTGAATAAACAAACAGACTTGTTTACAACGATTACGCTCAGTTTCGCTCCGCTAAGATGTTGGCATGCTTTCATTGTTCATATCTCTCTGAGTGTTTGAATTTTGATGGTGTGTTCAGCTATATATTTCGCCAAGCATATGCAAGCTTTATTAATAAGTTCTTTTCTCCCTTAGGTGCGGCTGCAGACCATGCCAACGCCCGCACCTGGCCAGCCACCCAGGTACAAAGGCATCATCGACTGTGCGGCAAAAACATTTAGCACGGAGGGCTTGCGTGGTTTCTTTAGAGGCATATCGGCGCCTTTGGTCGGCGTAACGCCCATTTATGCTGTAGACTTTGCTGTCTATGCGGCGGGCAAGCGACTGTTTCAAACGGATGAGAATGTCAAGCTAACGTATACACAAATCTTTATGGCCGGCGTTGGCGCAGGGATCTGCTCAGCTCTGGTCACAGTGCCCACCGATCGCATTAAGGTGCTGCTTCAAACACAGCCCGTTACGGGCGGTCCGCTTATGTACAATGGCATGATGGATGCAGCCTTAAAGCTTTATAGACAGGGCGGCCTACGGAGTCTCTTCACAGGCACCTGCGCTTGCATTTTGAGAGGTTAGTATGAGAGTACGTTTCTAGGGGCTAGGAAAACGTTCTTGATTATGTTAAGATGATGAAATATTCCTATTCAATATATTATTTATATGTATATAATATTTCTTTCACAGATTCTCCGACTGGTTTCTATTTTGTTGTCTATGAGGGCTTGCAGGATTTAGCCAGAAAGCGCTCAAAAACAGGACATATAACCCCAAGTTCCACAATTTTTGCTGGCGGCATGGCTGGCATTGTATTTTGGTCCCTGGCCGTGCCTTTTGATGTACTTAAGAGTCGACTACAATCTGGTTAGTAGCCCAAAGCATATAATTTTTTAATTTGTAAAATTAGTAATTCGTAATTTCTATTTATTTTTACAGCGCCTGAGGGCACATATAAGCATGGTATACGCAGCGTTTTTAGGGATCTAATGGCCACAGAAGGTCCCAAGGCATTATATCGCGGTGTTTTGCCTGTTCTGATACGCGCATTTCCCTCGACAGCTGCGGTATTCGTTGGCGTTGAATTGGCCAATGATTTTTTGAATTTCTAGACTAAGCTAAAAGTTGTCGGCCAAACAGAAGCTATTTTTACATGTTTTTATTAGTCAATGACTTGCAATTTAATATAAATATATTATAAGAGAATTTTTCCAATGATCATAAGTACAACATTAAATATGTTTTCTGTTTTTAAGAGTTTAGTTTGCTTCATCGAGAATATTTGAATTATTGAAGGGCGCGCGCACATGGGAATGGCAGGCTCGATCAGCTGTTAATTAAATTTGAACAAGTTGGCAGCGCTGTCAGTTGAGATGTCACCGTGTCTTGTTTACAATACCACTTCAGAATAAAGACTATTATTAATATAAATATATTAAACGTACTGCATATATAAAAGAAAAGCCGAATATTTAAAACTATATTTGAGAATATAATTGAATATAATCGAAAGTTTATCATAATATTGAACACCTGCGTATAGGTTCGTGCTGCTAACGCTCCTCTCTAATTTGAAACCTCAATTATACAAAACAAATTTTTTTGGTAAGATTTTCCCTAACAGAAAAAATGCATAAATAATGCAATTAAACCAACGCGTTGCAGTAAAAGAAAGTGTGGCGTTATTCCGAGAGATTGCAGATGTCTTTGCAAAAATAGATGACATTGGCACTTGAGAAGGAGAACGACCGCGGACTTTGAACCCTCCTTCACCCTCCGTAACACTGCCGGCAATGCAGCCAAAAGTTAACTGAATTTCAGTTTCTCTAAGGTAACGTAATAAACCAACAGTTTTGGCCAAATTGCAACGCTCCCAAAATGTCAAACATCTGATTGTTGATAACGAAACCCGTTCACTTTCTTAGCCATCGCTCTTTGACGGTCCAATCAGTAAACGCTGCGCGCTGCTGACAGCAACAGGTTCCGCTGAGCTCCACTCACTGCCGCTGTCACCGCTACCGCCCTCGGGTCACCGCCAGCGCCACGACAACGATATCTTTCGAGCTTGCTCTTTAATTTTGCTGTTCAGGTAAGCGGCATATAACATTCATATCAATCAAACTCCTGGCTAGTCCTTCCATCTGATGGCGTAACAACTGCAGGGCTTAACTTACATTTGCACTAATCCTTATCAGCTGTAGTCTAGTGTGAGCTATAGATTAGACATGATGTTGGGCAAGGTGCAAATTCCATATGTGCGTTTATGAAATAATTAATTTACACATCATAAATGGGAAAATATGAATAAAATAGGTCGTTATCTGAAAATGGATATATGTACCAAAGATAATATAAACAACTGTCATTCTGTAAATAGTACTACAGTCGTGTCTGGATATAGTGAACGAATATATAGCAAGGCCTGTTCGCAGTATTGAGGTTGTTCTCTATATCAAGGTTGCAATTTTTGCTCAAAAACTCGTTTCTTTTGCTCAAAATACACTGTGTATATAAATTCAAGAGATCATTAAAATAATTTAGTAGAAAATCATATATGTATGCTTATTGAAAGAATTGGCGACTTGACATTTGCTTCTTGCCTTCACAAAATGACTTTTGAACCGCTTTTCGCGTCAGACTCTAGAGCTTGGGTGTTCACTAATATCAAGGTATTCACTATATAGGCTGTGCACTATATCCAGACACGACTGTATTTATAATATACAGTGCACTCTCCATACAGCGAACTAATTAAAGCCTGAAAATGTTAACATTAACGTTTGTCAAAGAATATCAGGTTTTAAGTGAGGCTTGACATATTTTGAAGTATGAAATATTTCAATGTAATTGTAAACCCTTACAAGTTGTTCATATAATATAATCACTCTTTCGAGCGGGCCCTGTTTAACACTACATAGCAATTGTGTATAAATATTCAAGCTGTGAAGTTATATTTAAATTTTAATATGTCATATTTACATACATTGATAGAGTTCAAAGTAGTTCAGTAGAGTCTATATAAATAAATTCTTTTTTACGACCGCAAAGATCTCAGAGACTTTGAAATCTAAAGGCACGTTTTTTTCATATAAGCTTATATTCGAATAGTTTTTATACCATTCGGGCAAAGTCAAAACTTTTCAAACCTTTTAGTAAATCGTATATTCGGCATACGGAACAGCTAACAACCACAATTCCGAATGTTTTCATCGCACACGGAAATGGGAACACTGAACATGCTATCTGAAGAATTTATTTCATTTATTGGTTTCATAGATGTTCTGACTATATAATACACAAGTCTGTTCTTGTGACTAGTATATATCTTTACGATTTCTTTTTACAGTTCCCACAAATTTGCTCATCATGGCACTGGCTGAGAAGGTTGAGAATGCACCTGCGGAGCGCAAAGCAAATCCGCTCAAATCGTTTATTACTGGTGGATTTGGCGGCATTTGCAATGTGCTCTCCGGACATCCGTTGGACACCATTAAGGTAAGTGTTTCTAGCTATACTGTTCAGAAAATGGCTAACATTTGCTTTCACAGGTGCGTTTACAAACCATGCCACGTCCAGCGCCCGGGGAGCAGCCCATGTACCGCGGCACCCTCGACTGCGCCACCAAGACGATACGCAACGAGGGCGTACGCGGACTATACAAGGGCATGTCGGCGCCGCTGACGGGCGTGGCGCCCATATTTGCCATGTGCTTTGCCGGCTATGCGCTGGGCAAGCGGTTGCAGCAGCGCGGCGAGGATGCCAAGCTAACCTATCCACAAATCTTTGTGGCCGGCTCGTTCTCCGGTCTCTTCTCCACGTTCATCATGGCACCCGGTGAGCGCATCAAGGTGTTGCTCCAAACACAGGGCACCGGCCCCAACGGCGAGCGCAAATACACCGGCATGATCGATTGTGCCAAGAAGCTCTACAAGGAGGGCGGTCTGCGCAGTGTTTTCAAGGGCAGCTGTGCCACAATGCTCAGGGGTAAGTCCACATTACTATACTATATATTGTGAAGGAAAGCTATCTAAAACTATATTGCATACTGCGTATGCTATATGCCCCTATTTGTCGAAATAATCGCGTTAAATCAGACTTAACATATATTCAACGATGATCATGGCATCCTCTAAAATGTTATATATATTTATAAGAAATTGTCGACTTAGTTTTTAAGTATTTCAAAATATCGCTAACAAATATTGTCATCATCTTACGAGCTATACTTATAACTGAATGTTCACTCTTTTGAGCGTTTAGTGAATTTAAATTTGAGTTTGTAGATTAATCCGAAAAACTTTTACGTGACGCAGATATTAATACTACTAGGTTTTACTCTCTCGAGAGAGTAATTAGTATTTCAATTCATCTTTGTGTGTATTCTGAAACGTTGAACAGCCTTGCCATTCAATTACATAAAGTTTGTCTAATAGTTTTATTGAATTTGAATAGTTAAACGGTGAAAATTGTGAGGTGATGCCCAAATTTAGTTACTTTTTGTTGATATTGTTGAGTTTCAGTCTAAGCGTAATGATTTATTTCAGTATTTCTAATTAGTTTGTCATATTAAACATTCATTATTAATTATTTGCAACTTAAAGCTAAACTAAATCTCATTGGACATTTGCTGTGCGTCCGATGCTGGCAAATATGCCTCGTTCTGATGATGCTGCTGCTGCTGCTGCTGGTTCTGTCTCAGTATGAACTCCAAGCTGTTGCGTTGCGTCAAATGCGCTTTGTGTTGTTGCTTTGCTGGCTTCTGCCGCTTGGAGCTGTTCAGTTTGTGTTGCTGCTGCTGCTGCAGCTCCAATTTGAGCCAATATGGCATGCCACGCGTGCTGTCCGCCCTTGAGGACGGTAGGATGTGCATGGCGCCACAATGGAGCTGCTTGCGCATAACATAATAAACGCTGCGACCATTGTAGTTGGCGCAGCGCGGCACCAGGCTCTTGTCCGTTTCATAGTTGACCACATGCCGGCAGCTTATGGGCTGTCCATTGATGTCGCGCACGCAACGCTCGATGCTGGGGCCACGTGCCACATTTGTGAGACGCGGCAGCCAGTTGCTCATGTCACAGCTGCACTGCCAGGGATTCTGATCGAGGCGTGCCACACGCAGACGTGGCTGTTGAAAGAAACTGGTCGGCAGCGTGCGCAGCTGGTTGCCCTGCAGCTGCACCATCTCCAGCTGCTGCTGATCATCCAGCAGACCATTTGGCAAATGTGTCAAATTGTTGTGCGCCAAATTGAGCAGCTGCAGACCCTTAACGCCCATCAGCGCATCCATGGACAGCTCCACAATGCCGCAGTGGCTCAAGTCCAGTTCACGCAGCTGCTCCATGCCGGCAAAGGCATCAAACTGCACGTTACCAATGCTGCCACGCAATGTCAGCTGCTCCAAACCGTGCAGACCCTAAAGCAAACATTTGTAAACACTCAACAGACAATAGCTTCAATGCACACAAACCTTAAAGACGCCCTGCTCCAAGCTGGCAGTGGTCACATTGCCCAGACTCAGCACGCGCAGCTTGTGCAGCGAATCAAACTGTCCATAGCTGTTCCAACTGCGCAACACCAGCGCAGCCTGTTCACTGCCCAGCTGCAGCTCCCGCGTATCGTTCATCACCCAAAACGTGGCCGGCAATATGTACATGATGGGATTCTTTCTCAAATCGGCCTTCTGTAGACGCGGCAATGGCGGAAAGCTTGACTCACTCAAACGCTCCAAATGATTGTCGGCCAGATTGAGTGTCTCCAGCTCGAGTAGCCCAGCTAGACCCAAGTAATACAAACGTGCCACCGAATTGTGGGCCAGCGATAGGGTCTTCAAGTGTGGCGCACCAGAGAAGGCAAATGGCTGCAGCTCCTCAATGCCATTGCGCTCCAAGCTCAAATGATGCAACTGTATAAGGCCATCAAACATTTGCCAGTGCAGCTCGTTCAGCTGACAGTTGTGGATGCGCAACACCTCCAGCCGGCTCCAGCCATAGAAACTGGGCATGCGCGTCTGCTTGAGCCGTTCCACATGCTGCTCATAGCTCATTATCTCGACAGCCGCATCCGCCTCAAACTGCAGCTGATATTTGGGCGTGGCCTCATTAACGGCCACATCACTTGGCGGCTTGTACTCATAATCATCGCTGGGCAGCTTCGAGTATTTGGGACGCTGCAGTCGATCGCTGGCCTGGAGTCGCAGCTGCTCAAAATTCGCATGCTGCAGAAACTCGAGTGGTTCATCAATGATCAGCGTTGTCTCGCCCGTGCCGCGTATTTCCAGTGTGCTCAGCTGATTGAGTGCACGCAGACTGCTGGTATTCACTGTAAACGAATGTAATGCTCTGATGACACTTGCTTAAACAGTCAATAATAATCAAACAAGTTGCGCATTCTGTGCCAGAAACCAATGCTAGACCAATTCGAAGTTCAAGCAGAAGTTTTTTTAGTTGTATGATTGCAATTTGGTCAAAGCTAACAAATATTTTGTAAATGCTCGATTACCAAAGCTTATATCAAAGTTCTTCAAAGTAAAGTTTAATTCGTAGTTTTTCCATAAAAGCTCTTAAATCGGCTTAAACTACTTAGTTCTAGAAAGCCACAAAACTGTAAGTTTTATCTTAATTTTCACTTGCTGAATTGAGAGCAAAATCAACTTATCAGTATTGAAGATCATATTGGAAACAATTTAAATTTAATTTCTATAAACTAATATTTAATATATTGCATTCATTATTTTGTAAAGATAGCAGTAAAAGCACATTAAAGCTTTCAGCAAGCTTAGGTCCTTTAAATGAATGCCTTTAATTTGAAAAGATTTTAAGTTCCAATAACTTCCTTTTCGAACCATTAAAGAATACCTATTTTGCTTGATAAGGCGCCACTTTAAGCAAATGTCATCATTCTATAATCGAACTCTGTTTTTGTCAACTGCTCACTCACCTGTCAGTGGACCATTCAGGCTGCCCGTGGGCAGCAGGATCAATGCCTGCAGATCCATGGGCAGTGCACTGAACAAAGCCTGCGTCTCGCTGGCCTCCTGGAGCAGGCAAGTGGCCAGCTTGATGTGGCTGGGTAATAGGAAATCAGGATCATCGAGGCTCTCATCGCTGGTCATGTGATTCACCCAGCGTGCAACGGGCAGCTCATTGAAGGCGGCATATTGACACACACAGCTGGAGGGGCAGCTGAGCACGTCCAATTCCACAGGTGCCTCCGGCTGTAGATCCTGCAGCTGTGGCAAGGCTGCCTGCAGCTGGCAGTGCTATTGTATTTGGATTAGCATTGGCATTAGATGTGCTATAGTTTTAACTATAGGTCAACTCACTAGCAGCAGCACGATTAGCAGTTTTATTAACTTCGTTATCGATATCATCATCATATCGCTTATCGCACAGTTTGGCAGCCACTGGCGTTTGCTACACGTTCCGTTTCCGATGTCGTTTTGGTTTTTTTTTCAAGCAGGCACGCTTGCCTCGAATTCCATTCATATACTAAAACGCAGCCCCATGGTTCCCATAAGACTGAGAGCGAAATCAGCAAAATTACTTTACATACAAATTTGAACTCATATTGTTATTGTATTTTTTTTTCACTGAGTATATATATATACGTTTTCTTAAAGGAAATGAATTCTTGATAGTCACATCCTCCGATAAGAATTGTATGTATGTACATTATATACATTACTTATTTACTGCAGTGGGCGTCGGTTCGAGAAGTTTGTCCACTGCTTCCATTGAGCACAAGGTCGCATCTGTGTGTGATGCAAAAGTTTTATAACAACCCGTCTGTCTCAACTAAAACTAAGCAGCAAATAAGCCAATACTTAACGTCTCAGTTAGAAACGGTAAAATTTGGGATAAGACCACTTGACACTATATCTTTTTGAACTCAAATAAACAAATCAGAGTCTGGCGACTGTATAAAAGTAACGTCTATTATCTAGAAAAGTACTTACATACAATTAGATACTGAATCTTCCAGTATATTCACTAATATCTAAAACTAGTTCATAAAGAGGTTGCCTCATCAATTCATTTATTTAGTTCCCTTTTATACTACCAAAACAACGCATTGTGTTTACAAAGTTGTAGCATGAAAGTAAACCTGTTGTATCCATATTTCCAAACGATCATAGTATTAATAGAACCAATAAAAATTGTATTTATTTATAATTTTTTATATTTCTTTATATTAAAACTTGTTTTGCCTTTGGCAAGTCAAATATTGTATATAAATATATATTGTTTATATTTAATTCTATATTAGTATGTGTAAAGTTAATTTCTTATTCAAAATTTGAAAACAAACCCATTGTAACTTGTTGTTGTTTTCATCGCCCACACATGTGTATGTTACATCTATGTATTCTATACATTATTATTTTCATAGTATGTGTAATTATTGTTTATTATACATCATTCGACTTACTATTTTACAATAAACAAGATATTTATGGCGATTTGTAAAGGAACTTCTCACAGTGCTCGTATCATAATTGGCGTATCATAATTCCAGAACATCAAGAAGCATTTATCAAAAAATAAAACTCTTAAAAAATATCAAAAGATAAAGAAAAAAGAAAAGAAGCGTACTTAAGATGTGAGTAAGCAACAGCACCCTCCATGTAGTTTAGATCGCTTAAAGTAGCTGTAGGCATAAAATACAATTAAATATAAAATATTATATTGATAATTATTCTAATGATGTCTTAACCTATTTACAGATGTGCCTGCCAATGGCTTGTACTTCCTGGTCTATGAGTACATTCAGGATGTGGCCAGGGCGAATTCAAAAACGGGCGAAATTAATGTAGGATCCACCATATTCGCTGGCGGTGCTGCTGGCATGGCCTATTGGATACTGGGCATGCCCGCTGATGTCCTGAAAAGTCGCCTGCAGTCGGGTTAGTTATATATATTGACATATAATTAAATACAGTTTGACTTAATACACATTCCTTGCAGCACCCGAGGGCACATACAAACATGGAGTGCGCAGCGTGTTCAAGGATCTGATTGTCAAGGATGGTCCTTTGGCTCTATATCGTGGCGTTACGCCTATTATGATTCGCGCCTTCCCAGCGAATGCGGCTTGCTTCTTTGGCATTGAGCTCGCCAATAAGTTCTTTAACTTGGTTGCCCCAAGTTTCTAGTAGAATATTATAATTTGTTATTTCTTTTAACCCAGGTAGTGCAATGAATTTAAAAATGTTCGTATTAAGCGTAAAGACTCGTGTTAACAAATTAAAATAAATTCCTACTCTTGATATTAAGTGCACAACTCAAACTGTACAGTTTTTTATTTGTTCAGCTTTATTTTGCATATGTAAAAATAAGGTAAACAAAAAACAATTTGACTATCAATATTATTATTTTTGGTTGATTTATATTTTATTTAATTTCAAAATGAATTGGATCAGATACAAAACTTTGAGATACATCAAACTGTAAGCGCAATCAAACTGTTTAAGAGTCACAAGTGCATTAAAGTTTTAAAGCTTTGCATTTCATTCGAGATTCCAAGTATTTTTGATAACTTTTACTTATCTTTCGATGCTAAAAAAATGGTTAACTTCAGGTTAATAAAGTTTTGTACATTTAAAAATGTGTTTAATTTTCACTTGAGCTTATTTCAAAGATTAATTACGCTGCAACAGTTTTAGAGCCAAATAAGTGGCTTTCGGATACTGTGCAGGTGAAAAGCATTTAAATAATTTTCTTCTTACTCTATGCTATTAACACCACTAATCCTAACAAATTGTTAAGTTAAATGATTTTAGGAAAACAAAAGTCGAGTAAATACTTTGTAAAGTTCAGTCAAAACTGTAAGCACGCTGCAACAGTTTGAGTGGCACAGGAGCATGTAGCTTTGACAAGCGCTGAGTTTCCAAAAGACTTGAAGCAAGTAATTAAACAATTGTGTTACTCTATCAACACGTCTATAGTGTTAGATATACAATGTGCCACTTAGAAGATTATAAAAAATGGACGAAAAAGTGAAATATACGTAGAAATGTAGCCGCTTTTCAGTTAATCTCAAACTGTCAGTACGCTGCATTAGTTTGAGAGCCGCAGCTTTGACAAGCACTGCAATTTCAAATGGGAGCTCGAGTTATCGTCGGCTTGTAATTTCAATTAGTTGGGTTTAATTGGGCATAGTTGCATTTTATTATTAAGTATGCTGAAAGTGATTACGTAAGGGCCGCGCTGAACTGTGTTGCAATCGATATAGATACCCAATTAACACATTTATAAGCGCTTTAAGCGAGTTGGAATTACATATTGTTAATTACAATGTGCTAATATCCTAGGCGATTTAAAATTCAATTTCAACGGTTTTGCGTCTTTACAGATATGCCTGCCAATGGTCTGTACTTTCTCAGCTATGAGGTATTAACAAACGAGTATAAACGTCGATATAATCGCCCCAATGTGGATTTGCTTCCGGCTATTATCGCTGGCGGATTAGCCGGTATATTCTACTGGATTGGTGGCATGCCAGCTGATGTGCTCAAGAGTCGACTGCAATCGGGTAAGTTGGAAGAACTTCACCAAACACAATGTCGTCTTTTTAATCTTCAACTTGACAGCTCCTGAGGGTAAATTTAATGGCATAAGAGACGTTTTCAAGGATCTACTGAAGAATGACGGAATTACGGCTTTATATCGGTTAAGTATATCTCATCATCGAATGTAATCCTTGAAATTCAATTAATATCCATTGCAGCGGCTTTACACCTGTTATCCTGCGAGCTTTTCCTGCCAATGCGGCCACCTTCTTTGGCATTGAGCTGGCAAATGCTTTCTTTCGAATGGTGGCGCCCGATTTTTAATACTCCACAACTTTTCAATTTTTTATAATGTTTACAAAACAAATTCTTTATATGTGTATTAACAAGCATTGCAAAAAAAATCTACAAGTATAAGAAAATATAATGCTTTTTGGCTCAATAGCAAGCAACTTACAAATTTTTGCTTAGAACTAATACAAAATGTGTGTTGATTGTGATCCGTGTAACAATTTATAAAAGAAATTATCTTATATAAGTATGTGTATGATTGTGAAATGAATTAACAAAACTCGCTTAAGCTATATTTTAATTTGAATAGAGGCATTTTGTGTTTATCGTAATGAAATCAAATTGTAACAATCTTAAGACTCACCGGGAGTCTTTAATTCACTCTGGCACTCTCACAATTGGTACTTAAAATAGTTTTAAGAACTTATCATATAATCTTTAGAGGGCACAATCCGTTTTTGCTCTATCAAATGTATCTTAGACTGATTTCTCATTCATCTTAGGCTATCTTGCGATCGTGATTATCAAAATTAAACAATTGTCGCTTCATATTCTCATGCTTCGATATGGTATAGGGCGATAATAGCATGGGTAGAACATTTAGAGCCTTCAGCTCCGGCAATCGAATGTTGAGCAAATTTTGCTTTGGCTGCTGTTCCGACTGATTGCTCCAGATGGGATCGATCCAGAAGGGCAGTTTCTTAGGACAAAAATCAATCATAAGTTAGCATACTTCTCAGTCAGCAGTACTAATCGCTGACTAATTTGCGCTGCTTTTGCTGTATTATAATTTAAAATTTTCAATTGGGAACAATCATTTAAATACAGAACAAAGCAGTCAGCGGAAATCAGTTAGCAGTTAGTTCTGCTGAATGTAAGCATAGTTTCTACTGTTTATAGAACACTCACCTCCGTGGGTGGAGTATCGGGCTTGGGTGGTTCATAGATGGAACTTATGGGCGCCACATTGCAGCTGACCAAATCATATAAGTCTCGACCTCCATCCAACGAATTATGCAACAAAGTAGACTGCTGTTGTTGCTGTTGTCGCTGCTGCTGCTGCTGTACCTGTTGCTGTTGCTGCTGTACCTGTTGCTGTTGCTGATAGAAACTAGCCTGACGACGATACCACAACTTGCCAGACTGACCATAGGGCGTGGTCGCTGTTATGGCTGTGCTGGAAGTCACATCGCCAGCGCAGAGGCTGCTATTTAGCTCACAGGACATATTAAAGGAGCTGTTGCTGCTGCTGTGGAAAAACTGCTGTGAGCTGTTTAGAGAGTTCTCCTTGTTGCTGCAGCTGCTGCACAAACTCAAATTAGCCGAACCACTGGCGTTGTTGGAGCCCCCGGAGCTGTTGATAAATGTGGATGACATCACCGAGCAATTGTCGCTAGGCGGTGAAGATTTGTTTGACGCTGCAGCAGCGGCAAAGTGCTCCTGATAGGCCTGGAAGCTGTTGACCTTCACCTGTGGCTTATAGGTAACGTTGGTCACACTGGCAACGCTGCTTGCATACTCATTGGCAATGGCACGGGTCTTATGTGGCGGTGGCCCCTGTGCTGGTGGGGGACGATTGTGTTCGCCCAATGGAGTTCGGGAGCTGCGTTGTGCCTTGTGCTTGGCATAGGGTAGCTTAAGGGATCCAAACAGATGCTGATGGCTGGCTCCGGAAGTGATACGTACTGTGAGGAGAAACATTGAGTTAGGAGCAAGAAAAGAATATACACTGATTAGGAAGAAAAACCACAGGATGAAGAAAGTAACAGATAGGGATAATTTTAAAAAAGGGACAGTGTAAAAGATGAAGTAGTTGAAAATATTACAATATAGGAAGTGAAGAAGTAGGAAAGGAAGCAGGGAAGTGGTTAAGTAAAAGTAGGGAGAAAATAATATAGGGGGAAAAGTGATTACTAAGGAAGCAAGCAAGGAAACTTTATATTATTTGGGAAATGAAGGCTTGGCTGTTGCTGCTCTTTCTCTAATGTATCCCACCAAATCTCCCTTCGGAGAATCAACCTGACTTACATTCGCAGTTAACATTTAGGGCCACCTCACTACGCTCGTGAGTGGGTCCATTGCTAATCGTAAAGAGATCATCATGGGCCATAATCACCGAATACAAATTGGGAAAACCAAATTCAAAGGTGGTGCTTAAGCCACAATCCAATGCAGTCTTCAGTTCGTGCAGATACATGCTGGGCCGCTGCTCCAGGAGACGCACAATGGATATCAGAAAACGCATAAAACTGGTAAGGCGCACACATGGTTGATCTGCCTCCGTATAGATCTAGGAGAAAATAGACGGGAGAAAGTGTAGAGCGGTTGATGGGGATTCTAGCGTGACACTCACCTCAATGGACTGTCGCATGGCAGACAGTGCGGACTCCGTAAGTTGAACCTTGTGCTTGGCATTGAAATCGCTCAAGAACTGTGCCTGACTGAGCGGCTCCAGCTTTGCGGAGGTTGACTCTCCTGCGGCAGGCACGCCCTTCGCTGGAGGAGTTCCTTCACGCTGTAGCAGTTGCTTGCAGGCGCGGTAGCAGAGTTGTCGGAACTCTGCGTCATCGTTGTGACAGATCAGCCAGGTAAACTGCTCCTTGTGCACTACCTCCACATAGGGCAGCAGCTCTATGGCGCTGGCAATATCTGTCACCCCCAATGTCTGCGGCTGTATCTGATAGCCATACTTTTTCTTGTGCAGCTTCAGCACTCGCTCCAGCTTTACGCAGTTCGTGGAGTTACCGGTGACATTACGTATGAGATCCTCGCACTGTTCGGCAAACACACGTCGGGCCACCTTCGGTGAGAGCATGATCTTCTTGTCCTCATCGCCAGTTAGCTCCATTTCGACAACCCCATTGATGGCATCCATAAGATCAGCTAGCTTGACAAACCCGTAGTCACTGAGGCGGCATTGATAGGCAAAATGATAGTGATAGGAGCGCACAAACTTCTGGAACAGTATGGTATACTGGAGCGCTTTCTGAAAGAGCTCCACCATCTCGCCCGCAAAGACACAGGTCTTCTCCAGCTCGTTGTTGGTCTGCTTACGTTTGGGCATTGAAATGAGTATATCTTTGCCCTGTTGTACAGTGCTGACCACCACAATGTTGCTGTTGACCAGGCCATCCAGTATATCAACAATATCGCATACGCCATAATCGGTAACATCAAAGTTGCGATTCTGGGTCTGGGCAAAGATTCCAGGCAACTGGGAGAGCAGTACCGAGTTGTTACCATGAGCTCGCAGCACACGCAACAGATCCGATGTGAAGCGTCTGATTTGGGTGCGATGGGTTAGCGTTATCTGGCGGTTCTCGCCATCGCCCATGATCTGAATCACCGAGGAGAGGGCCTCAAAGAGCTCAATCAGCTTGGTATAACCATAGTCTGCCACACGGCATTGTTTACCAAAGTGATTGTGATAGGCTGGTATGAAGCGATTGAACTTCATAGTGGACTTGGGCGACATTTTGACCAGCTCGATGACCTCACGGGAGATCTGAAAGAGTGGATCGGCCACAGAGTTCTTGAAGTACCCGCCACCAGCGCCATTTATACGTTCACTGGTATTAAGGCTAACATTGGCAATACTGGAGCCACCAGAAGGTACGTCCTTGTTCAGTTCCAGCCAGCCAAGAATCTTGATGCCGAAGTTGTTCACCTGAATTTGTATGCCCTGCACACAGCAAACCAGATGCTCCAAGTTGACGCCACTCTCATTGGCCGCTATTTGCACCTTCAGCTGACCCTCGATGCAGTGCAGCAGCGTAGCCACGGGTATATCGCCCGGATGATGCTTCAGCAGCGGATAGATCAGTTGCTGTATCTCTGCTATAGTCATGCACACATTGGGCAACGGTTCGATCTCCTGCTCTGCCCAGCCCTTGTGCTGCTCCCGTTTGAAGTGTACTGTACAGTAGGGCACACTGTGCTGGAGTCCTTCCATCAGCGGTGAGCTCTCCAGGGTATTCACCAGCTCCGGTTGCAGGCTAATGAACTTGTCTTCGTTATTGTCCGAGTTAATGGTGCAGATGTCCTGCATTTTGTACAAATCCAGGACACTGATGGACGTTTTAAAGCGCGACTGAAAGAGCTCACGGAACTTATACATGGGTAGTGTATAGTACGGAACGTCCTGAGTAAAGAAATAACAGTATTTTTACTTATAAAACCGATACTGATATATTGAAAGGGGTAAATCGAGTGGAGGAGAAAGGAATTATAAAAAGGAAATCACGGTTAAACAAGTTGCAATAGGAACTATATTGTATCATAGTTGAAATGGCTAAGGATCAAGAAGGAAAGGAAGGAAAAGAAGGGAAAGAAGAAAGGATTATGTAGAAAAAAGGTAAGTTGGCAATAATATGAATAGGATGCTGAAGCCCAAAAATAAAATAGGCTTACAACAAAAAAGTAATAAGTTAAGGTATGCTAAGAGAAAAGTAAATTAAATAGTTTTATAAGAAGACGATATTTGAAGACGATCTAAACAGAAAAAGTAAGTACCAGGGTTGGAATGAGAATATATTTCTTTCTGTATAAGAAAAGAGTTTCGAAACAAGAAAACAATTTCCACTTAGAAGGTTGGATTAACATGTAAGCTCTTCGAAAACAAATGGAGCACTCCGAAACATGTTCTCCCAAAGTCATCCCGTAACTCTGAAATCTATCCTTTTACTGACCTTCAACAGCCCCGCGACCTGGCAGCGCAGCGTGTTAACCTCGGTGAGTGAGGAGTCACGGGTGTAGCTAACCAGCATGCGTTTGTGGCCAATCTTCTTGCGATGTAAATTGGACACCACCTGCTTGGCGAACTGTTGAAAGAGTTAAGATGATGTCAAGGATTAGCACATGAACAGTTCAGTCTTACGTAGAGATCCGGCACGGTGACCTTGGCATAGGAGCTGCCCTCAAAGTTAAGCGATACGACCGGCGTAATGGGTTTCAGTTGGTTCATAAGGAAGATACGCAAACTGGTCTCATCCAGCGAGTAATCCAGATTGGTGATCTGCAGTGTGACCGCATCGCTGGGATCGGTAACACTAGCATAAGCATGCCCGACGCTGGCCTCCCCGTTGGTGCTGCTGCCACAGCTGTTGGTGGACAGCGTTGCGGCGCCCGGGCAGCTCAATGGCGCCACACTGGGCGCCATGGTGTTAATCAGCCCCTTGGTATAGGTATAATCTGCGGCAGCCGCTGCAGCGGCAGTTGCGCTGCTAACCGCAACGCTGACGCTGGGCGTCACGGAATCAACACTAGCAGCTGGCAGTCCTGTGGGCGTAGCCAGAGGAGTTGTCTGCTGCTGTTGCTGATAAATGGGCGCAAACGTTGGCTGATGATAGCTTGTGGCGTACCCGGCCACATTGGAGGCCTGCTGGTGTTGTTGCCCCATCAACGGATGTCCCGTAACCGCCGCTATGGCCGCTGCCGCTGCGCATGCCCGATTGTGATTGTAGGGCATATACCGGTTGCGATTGTAGCAGGAGGAGCTGCCATTCGCATGCGCATACTGGCACACCTCCAGCTGCGTGGGCATGCCCGTGCCAGCGGGTGGTCCCCCCGTATACTTATGTGGCAGCAAGCCCGGCGACGGCGTATAGCCAGGCAGCCCATTAAAGTAACGTAGCCCACCGCCTGGTGGATTGTTATTGAAGTCACCACAGAGCACAGTTGGCGGCAGAGCCGTCGGATAGAGTTGGGATTGGGCTGCATAATAAGCAGCTGCTGGATTCTCAGCGCCACCATCGCAGGACCAGCTAAAATAAATAAGGATTAAGTCACAAGTCGAGGGTAAGAAGGAACATAACTATATTAAAGGAATGACTTGAGAAAATGTATAAAATTTATCAGTAATACAATCAGAATCTACTTAGATTTTTATATAGCCAAAACAAGTATCTTAATTGAGAAAATTATCTTTTAGGGAGTCAAGGCAATTTTTAAAATTTCCCAGCTAATTTTGATTATAAACTTAGTCTAGATTTCGACACACTAAAACCAGGATTTAGAACATTGAAATATCGTGGGAATCCACAAATTTCTCAATTCCAAAAGTAGGTACTGCATCAAAAAGGATATTCATCCTAAAGCATGGAAGATATCTGAAATCTTTTCGAGTACGGCTACTTTTGGAATTCTTAATGTTATTAAAATAGTTATATTGGCAACTTATCAATCTGAATATATGTATGTATGTGTAGATATATGACTATGTGATCGAGAATTGTCGGAAAATCATCAATTACTTATAACCGGTTGTATGTATGAAACATTTTTGCAAGACTCAATAATACTCTACTTTTAGAATGTAGACCCGACAATGTTTAATTTGATTTAATTCCGGTTTACTAAGTAATTCTTTAAGTCAAACATGATAATACAAATTGATCCATAAAATAACACACTTTATTTATTTAGTATAGTGCATTCCAATATTAATTCCAAAATGTTAGTTAAGATTTTCCTGCAATAGCAGGTTATTAAAATTAATATTGCCAAGAATTTTAATGCCGATTTATAATACGCTTAGAAGCAAACTTATATAAATTGCGATTGCCTTTAAGGGTAATCACTTTAAAAATGTAAGAACTACTTAAAACTGTTTTGAACCAGAAATGACGGGCAATATTTGCAGAAACGTCGAATAATATTTCATTACAAAAAAGGTATGAATGTATTTATTTTAAACGGTTTACAACTAAGAGTCCCAAGAACTCACCTGTACAAACGCTCGGTCATGTTCTATGTCGTATTCGTTGTAGTCGGATTTGTGAACTTTGCCTCCGGGATTATGTTTCTGCTCTCAAGATATGTCGATGTCGGTGCTTGGCACCCAGTGGACGATTGTCTGCGGTTTTTCTGGAATTTGAGAAAACGAAAAAACCCAATTATTCAATTACCTTTCCCATACAAATATGCGATCTCGATTCGTTTCGATCCATTTTAATTAAATCAAATGCAAATATTCAATTAATTAATCGTCTCCGACTGAAGAGATCTATAAAGTGTTAACATGAAACGATTTGCATACGCACATAAATATGAACATATAGAAATATTGTAACCAAATGTTACCGACTCTTAAGTACTCTGTTTGCAGCGTCATAATTTTGCTATTTTAAGGAACTATCACCCCTCTTCCATTCCATTCAATCGCTTTTCCACAATATCTTGAATCTTATATTTAGAAAAGATCCTGTTTGCAGCGTCATCATTTTGCTATTGTGAGGAGTGATAGTGAGCATTTCAACAATATCTTGAATCTTAACTTTAGAAAAGATCATCCCTAGTCTAGGTATCAAATTTCGTGATTGTAATACCATAATTCTCGGAGATATGACCCTTTTTTGATTTTCGGAGGAGGAAAAATAGAATCTGCTTACTTTTACATTGCGTTAGCTTGAAAAACTTCGTTTACCTCGATTCATAGAACCTATGGACTGTTTCCCTTTGGGAACAGAGTATTACAAATGAGAAACCGTCTGCGAACTAAATCGGAATAATTAAACGGCGTCACACCGCCAATTGTAATGTCAATGTCAACACAGGGCGGTCGAGAGGGAACTGGCAAAACTGCGGGGGGCCAGACAAAGAGACAGAGAGAGAGGGAGAAAAAGAGAAACAAAAAATGCGAAACAGCTACCCGCGCAATATTGTAATTATACGAAAATAAAGTACTGAGTGACACCTTTCCACTGGTTTTTGATATGTGCAGTTAACTGCATATTTATACAGTTAGCGTACAGTGTGACTAAACGGATTTATTATTGAAATCAGGCTAGGGAACATGTTGATTAATGGGATTAACTTGTATTCATTGATATACTTACTTAGTTAGCTTATTTGCATGGTTTCAAATAAGGCAAAAATAGGGCATTAGCTAGTGACAGATCTATGTAAATTAATAAGAAAATACTTATACTCTTATATGTAGTTTATAAGTAGGGATATTAGATAAAATTAGATAAGTAATACAAGATACGATGATATAAAAATAATATTTAGTAGGTTTAGTAACCTTACAGGTTAAAAAGTATATGCTTTTATTTACGAACCTCTAATTATGGTTATGGTTATGGTTGATCGGAAACCTCTATAAATGTTATTCAGATTGTGCTGACTAGAAAATATATGTAACTCAATCAAGGCAAACTTGGATATAGTATACTAAATGTATATATTTATCTCCCTGGTACGACCTGTGTAATTGGAAGTCAGATGTATAAATACTGTTCGATAGCACTTAAGAATAGTTGAATTTAACACAAGTTAGTTCAGTTCATTGAGAAGTTAGACTGAAGTCAGATGCCATGTAACAACACTTACCGACCAACAAATTAATTTCGAACCACTGTAACTTAGGGAATTTACTCACGTGTGCAACTGGATACCACAAAAACTGCAAAATTGCAGCTTTAACACGATTATAGAAGCCACCAACTTTTTATTTTAGAGCTCAATGGGAATAACAGCAATCAAATCGTTTAAAATTGCATTAACAAAATCAATTTTTGTTTGAACTTATAAACAGATTATGCGAAGAAATTGGCGAAAATAATTAAACGAATACAAGTAAAATAAAGTCTCATTAAATGGGCGTAGCTTAATGAAAAACGCGTAAACTTTAAATAAAATGATATATTTAAAAAACAAAAAAAATAGGGAAAAAAGAAAACTAAACCCGCGTGTTCGTATCGGCCACCAAAAAAGATGTTTCAATATAAAAAAAAAAATAACACTGAGGACAAACAAAATTTCTGGCTTCTTCTGGTCTTCGTTTGCTGTGTGCGTGTCTCGAGGGCAACTGAGGAGGCGCTTGGAAGGAGCTTTGGCGCCAAGATCGATAAGATCGATTTTCGCTGGCGTCACGTGTGTAGACTGGAAGTGTGGCATTAGGGTTGCCAGGAGGCGTGAAAAAAGCCAGCGATGACCTTGCAGCCCTAATTGGTGACTTGGTGACTGGCCTGGGTAACAACTGAGGATGATGCCTTTTACTTTTTTTCAACAGGCTTTGTTTAGCGACGTGATACGGAAGTATTATTGTACAATACGGCTTCTTCGCTTCAGTTCTTTTAAGAATATCTTATTTTCTTGTCTCTAGTCTTGTTGCTGACAGATCTGAGATCTTATATCTGCGCTCTTAAGTCACAGCACGCGGTTGCAATCCCTTCACTTCGCTGGCGATTTGCGTCACTTCAGAGTTGCTCTGAATAATTTTTAATTACAGCATATATATGCCGCTTTTGATTTTCCTTAATTGTGGGTTTGGTTAGGAACTTAAGCTACCTGATGACTATGTTTATATGAACGTAACCAAACGTGTATAGCAATCGATCTTAAAAGTGTTTGATATTAAAATTGTTTACATGCGGGCGAGACACAATTAATATATATTATTTTTAATATATATATACATGTAAATACTATATTAAATCATCTAAAAGTCATTTAAATACGTGTTAATAATGCCCCTAACCCATAGTTAAGTGTAATAAACTTCACTCAAGTCGGAACCTATTAGCAGGGTAATATGCTATTCGAACTGACAACTGTCTATGGTCACAACAATGAAAACAAGATCTAATTATACAATTTGTCGCAGATATTACAAATACTAGGCAACTACTGACTATGGCTATATAGTATATACATACATACTCCAATCTACATACAAATTTTGTGTTTATCACTCTTAGGGTCGTTGGGCAGCTGCTGCTGGCTGTTGGCATCCGTTCTAAGCGCCCGATATCAGCCTGCCTGAAGAGATCTCAGAATTCTCAGTGGGCAAACTGTTCTAGAATATCATGGACCTAGAGTTTGTGCTGTGAGGTACATATATAGGTACAGTAGGGCCTATGGGTATTATAATTGATTACAAGACGAACAAAACAAATGATTGTTTGGATATTTAAAAGAGTATTAGCATATTAGTTATTATATAGCCATAAATTACTCAATGCAATTCGTATAATTTTAATACACATCAAATTACAGGCTTTACATAAGTTTTACGTAGCTTATAATTCCTTGTGCAATTATTTCTGTTTCAATCGATTAAGTATACCCACACGGCTTCAAAACAATTGGCATCACTTTCAATAGTATCGATGGTTTTTCTATTTCCGCCAATAATGATTGTATTTTTTACTATCACAATAGTTTTAAAATACACTCTTACCCAACTAAGAAATAAATGGTTTATTATATATTTACATTTTTCAGTTAGAATCCCGGTATTCCAACGATAGTGGTTAAAAATGATCGTAACTGTCAAATAGTGGTACTATCGTTACTTTGCAGATCTATTATACTATACTCCTTTATAGGTATTTGAATAAAAAAGATCGTAACTATCTAATAGTGGCACTATCGTTACCTTTACTCCATTATTCAATACCCTTTATAGGTATTTGAATAAATCGATTTAAAAAACAAAAATTATAGAAAAATGTATTCATTGTATTGTATTTTTATACCTTTTCCCATTTCTGAATCCGATGAATTCACTCAGAATCGAAATTGATAGCTGTTCTGAATTCCGAAAGGCGATTGTATACTTGAATATGAAATTGCTTTTGGACTGGTGAAAAAGATTCGAAGAACGGGAACGATTCGGAATATAATGTCATATCTATAATGAAATATAGCAACTGTTACTCTCACCTTCTACACACATTCAGTTACTTTAAAGAGTATACCAAAGTCAACATTTGAATAGAGAGTATTTGTTCTCCCATTGGAATTAGCAGGCAGCATGCGACATACTTACAGTTACATAGCTCCCCGATATGCTCTGAGGCAGTGGGCACTTCTCTCTTTTGATCTCTGTTATCGTGGTTACCATATATATACATATGTACATACATATATGTACACTCGTATATTTGTGCTTCTTTTATGCAGTGTTGCTTCCTCGTTCAACGACTTCTTCAGCTGAACAATTATATTTTGATTAAACATTATGTTGGCTACTCTTTGAGCACCCCCAAGTTAGTGTTAGTCGATTGTATTTAGTTCAGCGCAGCGTAGGCATTAAATAAATGCGTTGCGTGTGTGTTAAATCAAAGATTGTTATAAATAGTAGATGAAACAAATAGGGTAAATCAATTGAATATATAGTTCAGGGCTGGCACTGGTTAATTGGGCCAACGACATCAGCTCGGCAACATGACAAAGAAAACCAAATCAATACAATTGTGCAATAAGCTGATTATCAGCCAAGTGAGACCAACAAATTGGAGGTGAATGAGACCCAAGATTCGTTACCCTATCATTGGAGTTGGACAGCTGTTGATCTGCCCAAAATAATTGTCACCTCAGACTAGATTCCGTCCATCTGTCCCACCCTCCGGCTGTCTCCCTGTCTCTCTGTCAGTCTGATTGTCTTTTTGAGTGCTCATCAGTCGTGCCCGATTCTGATAAGACATATGACGTTCCAATTCGCCGCTCTAAAAGCTCACATTGCATTTTGCAGATTATATATTCATGTTTATATACAAAATAATTACACGATTTTAATAACATTTCAATCTTTCTGTTTGGGGTCTCGTTCGTTCAATTTCAATTCATTTAATTCCATTTAATTGCTGGCGGCTGGCAGCCTGAACGCTCGGTTTTTTTTGTTTTGAAATTTCCGTGTCGTTTTGAATTATTTTAAGCCTGTGATTTTGAGTGCTCATACATATAAACAATTAAGTTTTTAAAGAACTGAACATTTTTAAACAAAAATCGACAATATGTTCACCATACCAAAAAGTGAGTATAAACTGTTTAGAATTTGTGTTCATTACAAATATAAAATATATATAGTAAGTTCATATATGTAACTTATGCTAATAATCATTTTTCAATTAATTTTAATGGGTCCAACTTTTCTAATTGATCCGCTTTACAGGTTTTCATTTAATAAGTCTTAAATTGCAAATGCAAAATCAATTTAATTTAAGTCATTAAATTTGTATTTTTATGTTCTATTGTATGTCTAAGTAAGTTTAGTTATACAAATCTTAATTTATGTCATTATTATACTTAATTTAGTACTATTCTTAAATAAAAATAAGAAATTCTTTCCTTATATCTAGTTCTTATACCCTGTATACAATCAAACTATATAGATAGGGTATGTGTATGGTTAAGTTGTGCCAAGGAAGAACCCTAAAACTCATATATTTATTACTGTTTAGCATTATTAAGTTGTATTTATATAATTATGATGAATTTTCTACAGATTTAAGGAAATTATTTCGTTCTCTCTGTTTCTGTTCTGCACTATTCGAATCTCTGTTTATTGATTATTAATATTAATACAGAAAATTTTAAGTGTCGACATTTTCACCTCCTGTGCTATCAGTATATTAATCTTAAAGCAACCTCAAATGCTATATGGCTCTGTCGTTGTATAAGGCGAATCAGTTGTAACCTCAAGTGAACTCAAAAAACAAAATAAACAAATCAACGGAATGCATAAATCAACTACAAAGCACATTTCGCGAAAAATAAACCATATTAATCTATAGACGAAATGTCACGATCTCCACTCAAATTAATTGAAATGATGCATTTAAAAATATATATATTCTATTGTCTATGGATAGACCACGTGAGCTGGAAGTAGTGGTGAGGTATCTCCGAAAGTTGATATTTTGTAGTATATTCTCAGTTCTCGTCTAACATAACTGATCTATGTCAAGATTTAGCGGTAAACAACAGAAAATCAAGCATGTTTTAATCAAATAAATAACTAGATCAAATATTTGGTTAGTTTTATAATAAGGTGTTAGCTTTGGGTTTTAACCGGACTTTTGACTTTTAGTTAGCAGTTTTTATGACAATATCTGATAATAAAATGGGGAAATACTTCAATATGAACCTTAGCATGTTTATAGTTCGAGTTTTGTGGTTACATTGCAGTTTTTATTAGTGTAAGACATGTTTAATAAGCTTGTATGATCTCATATGTATTTTATGAATTTATATGAATAGTTAAGGTAAGAAACTAACAATATTCATTGAAAAGTTTAACGATCGTAGCTGATTGATCAATTTTTTATGGCGATCATAAATGGTCAGATAGCTCAGATATTTATTTTACATTTATACATCGGATAGACTCAAGTTACAATATTATAAAGTTGAGAAATAAAGTTAGTTATGAAAAACATTATGTATAGAAAGGATATTTGAGTTTCCTATAGCGAGTTATTAAGGCACGTCACATTCCTTATTAAAATTCTTCTCCTACGAAGGATATTCATTTGAATGCATATTCTTAAAAGTATAATCTCCTTTCGATATTAAACTGAGCCTTATCAAATCGATAATCGATCTGTTTAATATATTTTTTAGTTTTCTATGGCTGTCGTCACAGTTTGTTAACCCTCTCGATGGTTTTTTAATGAAATTGTGTGCTTAATTTGCTTAACTAATGTGTAAAATGAATAGGCATATAATTAGAGCAGGTTCATATAGTTTATGGCGTTTTAAATGGCCCTAAAAGGTTAATGTCTTCATTATGTTGAGCTGTCTTGTTTTAAGTGCGTAATTATACATTTATGTATGAATTTTGATTTTATTTTATTTTTTAATAATATGATATATGTATGACTACGATCGGTTATGTGATTTTAATTGCTTGTAAGTAGCATGTTCGGCATAAAATATTTTCATTGTTGTCGTAATTGATTGAATATGTATGTATATAGTATGTAGTTTGTAGGCTGTAGTTTGTAGGCTGTAAGCCTTTGTACTTGATGCTGAACTTGAACTTGGGCGGGTAGAAACACGTAAAAGCGTTAATAATACCTTTGAGCCACTTGTCATACAACTTTGCCGTATTGTAAGGGTATTAAATGTTGCCAATTGCTCATGATAAATTCGACGACAACGTTAATAAAAGTGTTACAAGGTTCCGCTGTTCGCCTGGTATATACTATATATACTCATCCAGACCTTCAGCTATAAAATGTATTTATATTTCTGTTTTTTTTACCTGTTCTTCATTTTGCTGTTTTTTTTTTTGCGACGCAGCAACATTAATTTATTAATATAAGATGAAAAAAAGATGGAAAAAAACCAGTAGCTCCCGTTTACCGTTTCTGATTCATGTGCTGAAAATAATGTACGCATCGTTGATAATTTTTTGCAAATTCATGATTAGCTGCCAAAAAATTGAAAGCAAAACAACAAAAACAAGTAAGAACGTTGCAGACGGAGGCACCCGACTGCAGAATACTATGTTTCCAGTACTACATAATTTGGATATTTGTGGGTTCGGAAAGAGACGCGAAAAAAACAGTAGTCTGTATGACAAATTTGATGACTCTACCTGTACAGCTGTGGGAGATATAGATTTTGCTCATTTGTGGGGGAGGGGGTGGGGGTGTCAACAAAATTTTGATGCAGATCTGTCAGGAATCTCAACATTAGTGTGTATACCAAATTTGGTGACTATAGCTTCAAAAATGTGGAAGATACAGGTTTTCCACAAATTGTGAGGTAGGAGGTGGGAGGGCGATCTTGACACTTTATAAATTGACGATATACACCAACATGTGTACCAAGTTTGGTTGCTCTAGCTTCAACAGACGGACAGTCGGACTTTTCGCAAACCCAATATACTATTTTCCCTTCGGGAACATAGTATAAAAAGCGTTTCTTAATTTAATGTTGATTGAGAAATTTATTAATTCGTTTTGGTACCTACCTCATTCTATATGTATTCTTATAGTTAAGAGCCTGTCCATACTAAGTCGATTAGCTGGGCACATAAGGTTTATTATGGTGTGAGCATTATAATTGTACTTTCAAACTGATTACTGATCTTTGGACTTCATAGCTTGTTGATTTCAAAATGTTCTTCAAGTCAAAGTAATCATTTTCAGATCATTAGCAAGAGTTAGTTTCTCGGTTAAACATTAGCTTTGTTTTTGAAGTGCTAGTCAAATTTAAATATTAATATTAGGTCTTATAAAAGTTAGTGATCTTTCGACTTTATAGTACTGTGATCTTAAATTCAATTTCTATAGCACAAAAGATCATTAATCTTTTATCTGTTGTCCTTTTCTAAGCTTAAAAGTTAATTATATTGAACACGGTAAGATATCATTAATCTACTTCAAGTTATTTATATACCAACTTAATTAGTAATTTATTTTTTATTTTTTTGTGAAATATATGTATAAAATAATAAAAAAAATTAACAAACTGAAGAACATAACGTATCAATTTTCCATTCATTCCTACCATTAAAAGTGTAGAGGTTAGGAAACATTTTGAAACCCCATTAAATTCTAAATAGACTATCATAACTTGAAATTATTGAGAAATGTGTCTAACGATTTATTGATTTGTTGAGCCAATAAGTCAAAGTTCTCTAAACTACCCACTTATAAATGACAAAAATAAAAGAGATCTGAAAATTCCAGGTATAACACACTTTTGGAATGCTGACTCAAGACAGTCAATAACATATATGACGCCGGTGATGAGAGGCCGGACCAGAGTTCGATCTTATGAGGGGGGAAACGAACTGGTTTCTTTCGCGAATTGTGAAATTCCTTTGCAGTAATTTGTTGTTGCCAGTGCTCATTAATAATTAGGCAATATTCATAAATTGATTGTTCATATACCATAATATTTGTTATTTGATGTGCATTTTTTGCCCGGATTTGTCTGAGCTTAGGTTCTTCGCATCGGCATGATCTGGCAGAAATGATTGTGACCGTAAACTTGACTTTGGTTAGTCAATTGAAATATAATTGCTGGGACATACATATGTACGTTCGACGACTAAACGAAGGTTAAAAGAGCACGTGTGATCAGGCTGTCTAATTATTGACAACTGAGTCGCTCTGACTGACAAATATCGTGGCACACATCGTGATTGAATATCGAGAATAACAGGTCTGCAATCACAGTCCTGTTAACAGTTCCGATAACATGCCTGCTGCTGATATTAACAGTGACAGTGTCGACTGGCTGTTAATGTTGATATCTACATTAACAGTGCAATGTCTATATTAACAGTTACAGATCATGTTAAAATATTTAACGCCTGTTAGTTTTAGGAAACAGAAGATAAACAAACGAAATTTGATTATAGTATCTAAGACAGCTTGAATTTTCGAGGTCTGGTCTAGTTTTAACACATTACAGAAGGCGACTTGGTAGTACAAAAACTCAAAATGTCGCTATTTCTAAATGGAAATAACAATCTGTCGCATCTCTAGTCAAAGGTGGCTTTATAACTGGTATTCATGGGCTAGTAATGTATATGTTTAGCATATATTTGTATAGTATAGATATATCTATGCGTTCAATATATTACATTACTAACTTAATCAAGTATTAGTTAGCTACCTAAGACAGGTTGAGCAATCGCCGGTTGACGACATTATTGTCACAATTTATAATTGGCTTATTATACAGGAAGAAATCAAGAATTAGTACAGAAACTAGCCGTAATCGACACTTACGTATTACACAACATTTTAAGCGAATGCCGTAGTTCACGGTGAAATTAATAGCACGTGTGTCGCTTGGCCGGGTCAAAGTACTTTTCAATTATCCGAGAATTCCCTGCATATTTGGAGATAGTACTTAGGCCCATTTAAACCGTGCATTTGCATACTATTTAATTACAAGCACGTATTTTTATTGATCTATCAGTTAATTTGTCTCTATCGTCAACATCACCATCATCATCGACAGGTTGTCATTTGTCTGTTGCCGGTGTATCATGATCATAAAACAAGTGGCAAGTAAGAAACAAGTTCTCTATCATATCACAACTGAGTCATAGTCGAGAATATTTAACATGATTAATGATCTAGGATTGCAATAAAGTTGCTTTAAATATTGTTACAATCAGTATTTTGTAATTTTTAATTTGTTTCAATGTTGCACTGTGAAAATGGATTTCATTAAGAGTAGCAAGAAATATATTTTAAATAAGTATATTTTCATTAGACCAACGAGAGTGTCTTAAATCAGAGATATAAAAAGCCTTTTGCTGGGACATTGCTTACTATTAGACTAAAAACCTTATAGCATATGATGTCAAACAAAATAAAACTAAAAACTTTTTACAAGCCTTGTTTCAAAAACTTCTTACACCCTTGATCCTGATTAACCCTTGACTTGTTATGGTTAACTCTGGTTAATGCTGTATTTAATAACCTCTGGATATTATTTATTAAATTGCATACTTTGATAGGTAAATGCTTACTATTATTGTAAAATACTTACATTTTAAAATGGCAATTTTAACCTTTTAAAAACCTCCTAACTTTCATTTTTAAATAAAGCACATGCTTAATATGATGAATTTCATAGATAGTTATAAAAATATCAATTTTTAGAATGGTTCTATGAATTTCGTATTCCCAAATATTTCAGAATTTTGATAATTAGCGTTTGTTTTGAACATTTGGGGTATTCAAATTAATTTTGGGGCCTGCTATTGCTTTTTTTTTTGGCTCTTATTTCTAATGTGTTGCTAAGCTTTGTTTTTTCTTATACCCTTGCAGAGGGTATTATAATTTTGTCAGGTATTTCGACGTTTCCGACATCATAAAGTATATATACTTGATTAGCATCAATTCTAAGTCCTAAAAATGTTGGACTTATAAAGTTTTAAGTACTTACCAACTCCCATAACTTTGTCTAAACTTAACCAATGTACATACGGATTTTTTTTTACCTTGTCTTGAATTCTATATTGATTTTGGCATTTGAATCTTATTCATATTTTAGAAGAAAACGTTTTAAATTATTTATATGGGCACCAGTCGGTTGAAAAATTATTTTTTGTATGAAAAACTTATTTACTTATTGAAATATTATATCCAAGCTCGGACATTGTGAGTTTTATTATACTTTATGTAGTGTTCTATAATTTCATCAAATATTTGACCACATTTAATAGCTGCCATAGAAACAATCGGAAGAAAATTGAGGTTTTGTATAAAAACAAAGACATTTCTGCAAGAGTATATAGCCTTGGCATACCGAAGATAGCTGCTCTATCTTGTTTGTTGTTCCATGTGTTCCAATTTAAATGGCACTTGTCCGCTTAAGACTTTGAAATTACAATTGAACTATTGTCTATTTTTGTGCCCAAAACTAAATAGAATATGCTTGGGTTTTCGGGTCGCGCCTCCAAACTCTTAATGATATGGCAAAGTCTCTAGACAATCAATAAAACATGAGCTCAGGAATGGGGAATGTAAACGAAAATTGGGCGTACTTTATACGTATGTATATATCTATCTATCATTTCTGGGTTTAAATGACGTCAAAACTGTTAAAGATAATGTATGCGAACAGTAATAACTGGCGACCCCCTGAACCCTACACGTGATGCACTTGCAATTGGCGTCATATCGATTACCACTCGGCTGGCCAGTGAGTGTAATTAGTGTTTAATCAAAGTGAAATTAAGCTACAAAATGCCACCTTTGATTAACAAGTGCGAATTAACCAGCAAAGTGCGCTAATTGCAGAATCAAGCCAACTTATCCGTTCCTATAGCCAATCAACAATCCGCCATATCCAGTCAGATACTGTGCAAATGACCAATTATCGCCAGCTCATATCAATAACACATTTTCATACTTCTGTTTGGGACCCACTAATGACTGACTATATGCTTAATTCTCGGCTGAGCAGATTGCAATGCCAATTTGTTCAACAACAAACAATTCCTGGAAATTATACCAATTATAATGCATAGTATCTATTGTTGTAATACATACATCACGATTGCAGTGACGACATAAGCTGAACCCATTAGCGATGATTTAATGTTATTTACATTTTTAAGATCAGATCGGGATTGGTTAAGCAGGTTAACAAAAATCATTGTTTCATTTTGGAAAATTAGAAATTGGTTTTTTAGCTTAAAATAACATTTTGTAAAAGATCATCCTTCGGATAGTACTACATATAAGTATATTAGTTAGAACTTTATTGAGAAGTCCCAATCAACAAATCTATAGATTTACCTATTTCGACATCTTTATCTACATATTATCTATCTATTCATATGTCTATCTTAATTTTTATCTTTGACTCTATCTTTATTTTTATCTTTATCTATATCTATATTATTATCTATTCTTATTATTATTATTATCTATCTATTCATATGTCTACCTTAATGTGTATCCTTATCTTTATCTCTATCTTTATCTTTATCCTTATTTTTTTTATCTTTATCTATATCTATAATAAAATCTATACCTTATATTAGTAACTTTATCTAAATATATTTATACCTTAATCTATTTCTATAGCTATATCTGTACATTTGTATGTATATTTATGTCTATATAAATATCTACAATAATACCTATATAGATAACATCATCTAGTATATCTATATCTTAGTCTATTTTTATTACTAAAGCTAAATCTGTACATATACATATTTATTGTTATATAAATATCTATAGTATTATCTATATAGGCAACTTCATCTATACTTATAATCTATTAATCTATTATATTGCTATAGCTATATCTGCATCTATGTTCTTACCTAAATCCTTACCTATATATATATATACATATATATGTATCTATGTCTAAGTATATGCATATATCCATATCTTCTACAATATCTCTATCTGTACCTATATTTATATTGATATCTATATTTACATTTCTATAGCTATACCTATATCTATGTCTATATATACATCGATATCTATATCCTTATCCACATTTATATTGGTATCTTTATCTTCAACTATAAATAATAAGGAATATAGCAAGAATATCCTTAAAGTTGGCACACTATTTCTCTGATTCACCCATATTTCTTCACCATTTGACCATCGTACTGAACAGGGTATCTATTGGTCGTGCATATAATTGCCAGTGCGTGACACCCACAAATCGTTTCAAATGCTTCGTTATTTATTACGCGTTTTATACGGTTTCGTTTTCTGCTCGGTTATGTCAAAGATCAAGTTCGATGGCCTTTCGGCAAGGTCGTTTTCCTAGCCAAACAATGGGATCGAATTGACATCTCTTGCGAGCCGATAAACAAATTGATTGTTGTTATGGCTATTGTTGTGTTGTTGTTATTATTATTGTTGTTATTATTATTATTGTTGTTGTTGTTGTTAACAGAACATGCAGCACATGTGAGTCAAAGATTAACGGCAAATGAGAATTGTCAATGCGGAAATTGATTAAATCATCTCAGACTTAAGAAAATCAAATATATTTATTTAATTAAATGTTGCATTGAAGCAACAACAAATTAATGCTCATTGATAACAAAATTTTTAATCATATATTGCATGCAATATACAGTTGCATTAATTGGCTGACATTCGATATCTATATTGTTTTTTATTTTTCATTATAATTTAGTGAGATCTGATGACGGAATCTCTGAATGAACGTTAGGAATAGTACAGCTAAATTATCTATTGTGGGGAACCTTTTATTGCTAATTTGTAATTGAGTTTTCATTGAATTTCAATAACATTTCTAGGGGTATATTTAAATATTTTTGATTTCCTTTATGTATAATTATATATTTTTTTATACATTATAATGTTAATGAGGTTCTTTATGTATCATTATTATTTCAATGGGTTTTACCTAAACTGTTTTAAAAGTGACAGCATAATCTATTGATTTTACATATGTAATACTTTATAGACACTATAAGACTCCTAATCTTGAGGAAATTCTTTCAAAATATAGAAATTTATGTTTGTTTTTGGTTCTGCCAAACATTTCCTTATATAGATTCATTTTCTTTACTGTTAGGCTTTCCTCTCTAATAACTTATCTAGAAATCTTTGCTTCAGCTATAATATAATTGATGATATTGTGTAAAATACTTTTGCCAAGCAGGAAGTGTCGCTTTGCGGTTTAAATCAAGCCTTCTATTAGCCGTAGAATTAGATTGGTAAACCCACAACCCTCAATCAAATATGGTATTGCAAATATGCGTCTAGTAGGCACTTAAATATTTGCTAAGAGTTACTTTATAAATGGGCGTGTGCTAAAGTTGCTCAAATCGAAATTCATAGTCTGGACATTCAATTACGTTTGCCTTCTATTTGATGCTGAGGCGTTTTATTCGAGAAATTTCTAAGCCAACAATAAACTATAAACTATAGACAAAAACAAATGACCAAAACCAAAAACTGATATGCAGAATTGAAGGTGATTGGGTTTTGTTTTTTATATAAAAACGAAAATAGAAACAAAGTATCTGCGTCTGACAAGCTACGTAGATTGTAACAATAAACTTGATTGAAACTGCGTACTTAGATGGCCAACAGAATGTATTTACTTATGTATTTATTTACGAGTATGTAATTTATGTAAATCTCCAAAGTTTTCCATGCTGCTGCTGCTGTCTTTGGTGGTAGCACGCGTCGTATGAGTAATATGGCTGACTGCTGAGGTAGCCTCACTTACGAGCCAACTCTGAGGCGAATGGTATTTCCCCAAAATGCGAAACGGCGCAAGCGTAAACGAAAACTGGTTAACAGTTTTTGGCCAACAACAGCTTAAGATCAAAGAGAGAGAGAGAGAGCGAGCTGAAGAAGCAGAAGCAGAAGCAGCATCAGCAGCAGCAGCAGACCGGCTCAAAACAAATCAAACAGCTGAGCACATGCAGAACGTAAGCCATTACGTAGCGTCACGTAATGTGCGAATGCGAATGCGAGAGAGCGAGCGCGCGAACCAAGACGAACCCTAGACGCTAAAGAGAGCAGCAGATATGTGTATGCTGTTGGCGGGCAAGTAAACGCTCGTACTAAACTCGTACTGCAAAATTTAAAGCCGTAACTTTACCTGGTGCGACTGTCGCACGTCCGGGTTTTCATTCAAAAGCGAGCAACGCCAGCGAACGGACGCAAGCGCGCTTAGGCCAATCAACTAGACAGTTAGAAAGATACATACATACATATATATTTATAGAAAGATACATCCACAGATTTAAGATACAACAAACAAGTGTTTAGTAATTTAAGGAGCGCTGTCGCAGCAAAAGCAATCAAGTTTTTAAGTGCCACAGGCAAAAGTGTTATCTTCAAGTGCTTTAAGATACAACAAGTAACTCAAAGATACAATTCAGTTAACCATTTTCAATACACATGCAACTATGAAGGACTTTGGCAAAATGTTTGCGCGACGCTATAGTGCAGTTTGTGTGAGCGATGAGGAGGCCGGCGTGAATGCCAATCAGCCAAATCAATTGGCATCAGACGCCCCAGTTGCCTCAGTTGCCGCTCCAGCCGCATCCTTGCCAGAGACGGCAGCTGCTGATCCTGCCGCTGCCACAGCGGCGCTGGCGGCGCTACAGCGCGCCCAGCGTCGCAAGAGCCTCAAGGCAAACCGTTCCATGAAGCCCATGGACATCTTGGGCAGCTTCTTCAACGAGCAGCATCACAGCAAGCGCAATGCACGCTCACCCACACGTAAGTCTAAAAAAAAATAAAAAATGAAAAATAATTTCAATAAAAAGTTTAAAAAATCAGTGCTAAAGTGACATATTGAAGTGTGTGTGTGTGTGTGTGTTTGTGGTTTTTGAGCTTCTCGAAATTTCGAAAAAGACATAAGAAAAACAAAAAAAAAATCCAAAATTAAATATTCATCAATCATTGATCAATTATGCTGGCCCACAAAAACGCATCTATTGTGTGCGTTTTGTCAGCGTCTTTTGGTCTGCATTAATTATACACAAGGCGCGTTTAAAAACGCCACAAATTATTAACAGGCGGAACAAATATTGACGCTGTTTAGCATAGCACTTAATGTTTGTTGTTTTTGTTGATTAACCAACTCTTTGACACTGACACAGTTTGGCTTCAACTCTTTTTCTTCGATAAAATTAAATAAAGATATACCAAACAGCTAAATGAAAAACGCGCCCAAAACGCAAACTCAACTCGCACTTGTCGCACGCGATTTGTTAGGCCTTAACCCTGAACTTGAACAAATGGCTGCCCATATAAGCCTAGAAGACAAGCAGGCAATACAAGTTTGTGCCTTGCGTTTTTTTGCTAGCGTTTTTTGCGCGCGACTATTAACGCTCGCGATTTGTCAACTGCATTTGGGCGTTTACATAGTAACGGCTTAGACTTGCATATGATATTGTGCTCAGTGCTATGACCTTTAACTGTAGTTTTGTTGCTACTTATGCCTCACCTTCATTAGCACTTTCGGTTCTAGCCATTTTATGTGAAATACAAAAATTCGTCGAATAAAACTCGCGCGCGTTTCTTCTTTTAAAAGTCAAGAACAACACGAATTTCGCACATGTTTTCGCTGCGTTTATTTACACAGCAAATTAAACGAAAAGAGAGGTGAAGTAACTGAAGAAGTATTTAATAAACTGACAAACAGCACTTTTGGCTATGGGGAAGTTCTATCAAAAATGACTCCCAAAACAATCGAATTATCTACATGAATAAATAAAAATGATATGCGAGCCAAAAATAAACCAATCGAACGCAATTAGTTGATTTCTCGAATATTTACTTCCTTATAAATGCTGGATAATAAAATTATGAGCAATAAGCAAACAAAAGTTTCATACATATATAAAATAAACAATAAATATCAATTGCTTTTGTATACATATGTGAATTTTGGGCTAACTGAGAGCGGAGGTAGTTTATTGAATTCGCTAAAAGAATATAAAAAAGAAGTGCCAAAATTACAATATATGTTAGTTGTACTACAAAACAAGAAAGAACGGCTATCTTCGGAGTGCCTAGGCTATATACCCTAGCAGGAATTCAATTTTACACAAAACGATTTTGATAAAATGATAGGAAACTATTTGAAGTATAATAAAACTCTCGTTTAGTTTCTGAAATGAAATATTTGTTAAGCAAAAAGTTTAATATAGCGATATATTGGTTCGTTTTAGACTAAATTTGGTCAGATTGCAATTTTCGCCCGATCGTTCCTATGGCAGCTATATGATATAGTGACCCGATTTTGATCAAATTTGGTCAGATTGTATAAACCCTTTTGGGTAAGTTTGGTGAGGATATCTCTATAAACAACAAAGTTGTTCATAGAAAACCGTTTTCTAATATTGATCGCCCTTCTCTGCGATTCTCAAGAATTCAAGGGAGTCCACTACAATTTATCATTTTGGAAGTCCACTTTAGTGTGTGTGTGTTGTGTTGTGTTTGTGTTTGTGTGTGTGTTTTTTTTTGTGTGCGTGTGTGCGCGTGTGCGTGCGAGAGAGTGAGAGAGAGAGAACAAGTGAGAGAGAGAGAGTGTGAGAGAGAGAGAGAGTGTGAGAGAGAGAGAGAGAGAGTGAGAGAGAGAGAGAGAGAGAGAGAGAGAGAGAGAGAGAGAGAGAGGGAGGGAGGGAGAGAGAGAGGGAGGGAGGGAGAGAGCGAGAGAGGGAGATAGAGAGAGAGAGACAGATCGCCCTTCTTTGCGCTCTAAAGAATTCAAGAATTAAAGGGAGTCCACTGCTAGTAACCATTTTGGAGGTCTCCAGTTGATGGCACTTTTCTGCGATTTTCAAGAATAAAACGTAAAGAAAGAACGGCTACCTTCAGAGTGCCGAAGCTTTATACCCTAGTATATTGATATAGTGGTCCGATTTTGACCAAATCTGGTCAGATTGTATAGACTCTCTAGAGACTCAGTTTGATAAAGTTTTGTAAGCATACCCCTACAAAATCATAGTTGTCGACCGATCAGTCCTATGACAGCTATATGTTATAGTGGTCCGATCCGGCCGATTTAGACATATATACTGCCTGCAGCTATATCGACTCGGCTATTCATGGTGATTCAGAATATACATATATACTTTGTTGGGTCGGAAACGTCTCCTTCAGTCCATTACATATTTCAAAACAACATTATAGTACCCTCTGTTAGGGTATAAAAAAGAAGTACACAAATTTGAGTCATTACTTAAAAATTTGTACATTATATATTAGCACATTTATGATACCAAAGGAAGTGTTAAAAGAGACTCTGACTTGCTATAAATTCCGTAAAGCTAAAACTGAAAAGAGCTGTTTAAATTTTGATATAGAACTCGGCTTAGAACCGCTCTAATATGCCAGTTATAAATATTTTGTATAATTTAGTGTAATGTAACCACTTATTGCATAATAGAAACTATACCGAGCGTAATTAACATTTTGAAGTGTACTTAATTGCTCATGCATTTTAAAATACAAATAATTAAATGGTTTGTTCAGTATATAGTCTCTAATTAAACGGTTCGATCTCGGGCCCTTGGTGGAAATATCACACGGTGTTAACTTAATAGATCGTTTTAAGGGTGAAAGCTCAATTTTAAATGGTTGAGCAAATATTTTAGTTTGTATTGTAATTAGAGCCACGAGCTGTGAGTAAGCGAAAAAGTTCACATCTTTTATTTATGCGATTAATTAAAAAACAGCTGGGTTAAGATAGTATCATAAATCAATTCGATAAAAAAAAGAAAAAAGAATAAAAACTCATTTCCAATTCAAAGTGTGTACCTCAACTTTGAAACGTGTACCCATAAAGTGTCGAAAAATTATGAATATACAAAGCGGTTTATTCGAAATCCTTTTGAAAATTTATACAACTTTAATGAACACAAAAGAATTCAACTGCAAATTATTGGATAAAGTTTGCTCGATTTGCGATTAATGCGCGTGCATCAAAGTTATTTATAACCAAGGGGTATTATAATTTTGTTATGCAACATGCAACGCTTTGAAGGATGTGTTTGCGATCCTACATAAGTATATAGTTTTGATCAGCATCTATAGCTGGAGTCGATCTGGCAAACTAACTAGTCTCTCAGCTTTAAAGCTATCTTAATGCATTAGAACTTGGCACAGATGCTTCTTTCTGCTGCAGTCAGTAGTTATATATCCAAGCCGGCCGGATTAGATCACAATAGCTATAGCTATAGCTACCATAGAAACGAGCAGTACCCACTTGAGTTGTTGTATGAAAATCTATATCGTTTAATAAGATATCCCGACCAAACACCCCAAAGCAAAGTTATTTAATGTCTTATACTAGCTGACAAAATTTAGTAAGAATCGCAACACTATCTCTTAAAGATCGGTATAGAATGAGATTGTATGAAAAACTTTATTGTTTCTCAACATATTTGCAGCCCAACTTAGGGATAGTACCGAAATCTCAACATATTTTCAGCCCAACTTAGGGATAGTACCGAAATCTCAACATATTTCCAACCCAACTTAGGGATAGTACCGAAATCTCAACATATTTGCAGCCCAACTTAGGGATAGTAGCGAAATCTCAACATATTTCCAACCCAACTTAGGGATAGTACCAAAAGATTCAACATATTTGCAACCCAATTTAGGGATAGTACCGAAATCTCAACATATTTCCAACCCAACTTAGGGATAGTACCGAAATCTCAACATGTTTATAGCCCTACTTAGGGATATTACCGAAATTGGTATACTCTATTAAGATCTATCAAAATCTGCACACAATATCTTATAGCTGTCATAGGAAAACCCGCTTGAAATCGGTCAAATCATTACTGGAAAGGGTATATAGTATGTACATAGCTTCGGCAAGCCGTTCTTTCTAGTTTTTGTTAACTTAAATGTTATTTAAGCATGTGCAAAACTGGCTGAACCAGCAAATTTCATTGTCAGACGAATTAGCAAATTGATTGTTTCACAGTTATTGTATAGAGAAGCCCAAAACGCCTCTATTCCGAAGCGGCGAACAAGTTTCGCACTCTGCTCGAATTAATTGCTCCCAAAAGTGGCCTGAGGTGTATAAAGCGAAAATAAATAATTACAATAAAAGTGCCTGTTCATGGTCAAACAGGATTGCGAACGCTTATGTATTTATGTATTTTTAATTTCTCGCTTTTATTTCATTTTGTATTTCTGCTTGCCAAAAAAAATTATTTATGCAAAAAAGCGGTTCATTGCTGATAATAAATAAAAGGTAAATCGATGGCATTCTATATGATTGGGGCCGCCGCATCAACTTCAACTTCAGCAAATACATATGTCGAAAAAGCCAAAAGTTTCAACAATCTGAAATGTCTTTTGTCAGAAGTTTTGCTTATTGTAAGCCAGATGAGCGGACTTAAGTGCTAAAACAAGTTTAAGGCATATATAATTCAAGAATTCCACTAGATAAACCAAAGCAATTTAATGAATGATCTGTTCAAATCTCCGCAGAAAGGCTACAAAAAGGTAATCTAGAAGAAAAAGCCAACTAAAAAGACGTCAAATTTATGCTTATAACATCAGGTTCATCGAAAATATCAAACAAAAAAGTTCTTTCATCAACCGAAGCGGTTTTTAAATGAATAATTAAGTTTTAAGCAATTTCTTGCGAAAATAATATGCATTTCTTAATTATTTATTTGAAGAAAATCTATTAGTATTTACAAAGTAGCGTGGCAATAACCAGCCAGCTGGCTATAATGCCATTTATGTTATCTCCTCTTCAGCTTCAAGTCATAATACTAGACAGTGTAAATACTTACTTATATTGCAACTCTTGCAACAGCAACCACACAAAGTAGGCGTCAGCTCTTACCACTCGGTGCAATTTTCCTATTTAGGCATAAGAAAAATATTTTCACAAAATTAAAGAAAAAAAAGAGACAAATAAAACTCATTAAAAATGTTTGCTTGCAGTTATTGCCTAGGCAAAATTGTTGGCAACATGTTGCAGCAACAGTAACAGCAGAAATGTTGCAATCGTTTTGCCATATAAAATAATTGCTTAACTGCACCGCCGCCCCCTCCATTGCCCCATTATCAAATTGTTTAGACTTTTTAGCATGCCAAATGGTTGAACAGTAGCTCTTCGCATAACTTTCTGTCTGATTCAGTTTTGGGTAATTCCCCCTCTACAAGAATTATGCCACATCATCGAGAGTCAACAAAAATCGATCAGTTTTGCGGTGTTGTGATTCATGTAGTACATCAAGATGCGAACAGCTGTTTTCTGTTTGTTTTAGCCGGGTCGTTTGTCAATTGAGAAATTTGAGGCTCAGTTTGCCGAAACAGAAAGGCAACTGGAATGGCCAGTTGTTGTGTGTACTATATAGGTCACTAAATCTTAACTTATTATATATTATATATTTGATTTTTATGTTATTTCTTTTTGTTTTATATTTACAATTCAAACAACAAGCTTAAAGCAAGTCTCGCTTTGGTCAGTCACCTCTTTGAGCTCTGCTACACTTGAGAAATTTTAAACTTGAATTTCAACAGATGTTATGGCCTAAAGAACGTTTTCGGATCAGGTTTTAGGCGCTGTCAGCGTAATTGTTATCTATTAAACATGAGCTTAAATCAGCTAATGATATGATCAATTTAAGGAAATGAACTTGCCTTACAGGCTACGCGATCAGCATTAGATAATCTTTATAGAAAATCAGCATAAATGTTGTAAACAAAAGTTCAACGGTAGCCGGCGTTTTTTCGAATTGCCTAAAATAAATACCCTATACCCGCTCTCTGCCCCCCTTTTCAGACTTGTAAATAAATGACGCAACAGAGGCTGCTGCCCTTTTGAATAAAAAGCTCGTTTTCAGTTTTGTTTACTTACAAGCGCAAATTTATTGATAGCCAAACAAAAGACTTAGGACACGAACTTGCTGGCCGTATACAAAAATTGTTGTTTTTGTGAGCACCTGTTGATTGTTGTTGATGTTATTGTTGATGTTGTTGTTGGTGCGCGTGCGTTGCGTGCCTCAACTGCCGAATTAGTGGCGCATTCCCACGAGCTCTGCGCTCTATCAATGTGGGTGGCAAGCGCACCAGGCGAACGTGCCACACATAACCAAATCCCTCCAAAAATGTATATATAAATATTTTTGGCAAACAAACAAAGCAATTAAACAAACAGCGCCACAACATAATTTGCATTAGCAGCGCTATTTTTGTTTCATTTATTTTTTTTAAATATAATTTTTGGCGACTTTCAATTGGAAACAACAATCGAAAATCAAGATTTCATATTTAAATATAGACAAGCGTTCTTTGTTCATAACTTTGTCGTTTGCACCTAACCACTAAATCCAAACACATGCAGTGCATACGAAACGATTGATTAAAAAACAATCGAAAATGTTCAGCAAATAAACTGAAGAAGGTAAGAAGTAGACGTGCAAATACACTGCTAGCCAAAATATATATTTATTTATACATTTAATGCCAACTTAAGGTTAAAACTAGAAGTTAACATGACGAATTAGCCATGGCTCTGTCAGCAACCTTCAGCTAGCTTAAGTATTTATATTTTCAATTTAAATTTTATGTGAAATAAAGCTAAGTAGTCTTAATATTCCCTTTTCTGTGCGAGAAAGAGCATTTCTTCTCAAAAAGCTTTTTTATTGCGCAATAGATTGAACGCAAACTAATATTTTCATATAATATTTTGAAAGTTGCGCGAGAATCATGTTAGAAAAATTATACATTAATATAAGATAGTGTAAACAGGTATTTATAGAGCATTAAAAGCATCTTAAGACAGACAGAAACTAACATATCTATTGGTTAAAAGATTGAATAACAAATTAGACGAGTATATCACCTATCTTTTTCTAAAAGACCTATATATTTCTAAAATATCTATATATTTATAAAAGATTCTTTAGAAATTATATCTTATTTTATGTATAATTTTTGTGTTTTCAATAATTGCAGTACTATAAATCTTACTAAATATAGATTATATACAGATATTGGTCAGTGTTGTACTTATAACTTGATTAACTTGATACATCATACCCTTCATACCCCTTACTCTGTGCGTTGCAACCCACATGCCCATTGGTGTTATACCCTTTGAAAGCGCATCAAAAGCAATTAATAATTGCTGTGCTTGAAATGAAAGTAGCCGAGGGTACATCGGACCCTTGACAAATCAACGACATTTAGTTTGGCTTTGACTTTGCAACGATCACATCTAACAAATATACTATATATATACTATAGCTGAATCCATATAGTAAGAAAGTAACAGTTACAAAATCAAACAATATTGTAACAATGACCGTGGTGCGTCGTCGCATGCGGCGTCAGTCGCTGAAGGATTTCCTGGGTGCAATCTATTCGCACCGTCGCTTCTCTCTGGAGAAGCTGCGGCACTTGCAACAGTTGCACAATCGCCGGCAAGTGATGTGTAAGCGAAAACGAAATCAGGCAATAACAGTATTTAACTAACGTCAAACATTGCACAATTTGCGGCTAGCGAAAGCAATCGATACTCGTAGTTAGTTCTACCAACAAGTTTTGTAGAAGGCAGGCTCGTTAAAAGCGTTAAGAATGCCAATCCTATCCTATCCGGCTGCTGCAGCTGTTGAAAGGAAAAACCCCTGGCAAACCGAAACTGGTTGCACAAGAGCAGGATTTGAAACGACAGAAGGCAGAAGACCGAGGAAGACGACGACGCAGGGAACAAGTTCAATGTCAGTCTGTGATGATCACAAAGCACGAGACGAGAGGCAACAAGAATACCGAAACAAGGTCGCAACGAAGTCGATATGCGCTATGCGGTTTTAACTCAGATCTCAAGATCAAGATCGGATCGTTCGCTAAATTGTGAATCAGCGTCATCGAAGTGTTCGAGTTGTTTCTGAAACAATCGTTGTGATCTTGTCAATAGATTAGTTCGTCTGGTGTGAATAGCTAAGTGTTATTAAGTGCAGATTAGTTAATTGATGCGGAATTCTTAATTGTGCATCGTTAATAAGTCTAAAATGAATAAAACGAAGACTTTGTAGAAGTTGATCATTTTGGCAAACTTGTGAGATCATAATATTACCATACTAAAAAAGTTGCAAGGTATAAAAATTATTGAGTGTTATTAAAAAAAAAAACTGATAAGACATCACAAAGGAACCGCTTAAAATATAGCTGAGACTTTTCAGATTTCTGGCGTATATTATAATAGAGATCTCTTCTCTTCACCCCATTCAACCTTTTCATCTTTAACCTTTGCCAAATGATTGCTTTTGTTCATAAGTAACGATCTCATTTCTTCACCCCATTTAACCTTTTAATCTATAACCTTTCCTAAAGGATTGGTTTTATTCAGTAGGAAAGATCTGCTTTCTTCATCCCATTTAACCTTATAATCTTCATCCTTAAGGATGGGTTGTGTTTAGAAGTAAAGATCTGCTCTCTTCACCCCATTTAACCTTATAATCTTCATCCTGAATGGATTGGTTTTATTCAGAAGTAAAGATCTGTTCTTTTCACCCCATTTAACCTTATAATCTTCATCCTAAAGGATTGGTTTTATTCAGAAGTAAAGATCTGTTCTCTTCACCCCATTTAACCTTATAATCTTCATCCTAAAAGATTGGTTTTATTCAGAAGTAAAGATCTGCTCTCTTCATCCTAAAGGATGGCTTTTATTCACAACTACAAAAATTATTGTACAGTATCCTACGACTGTTCATAAGCCGTATGCCCCGTCATCTGTGCATTTCAATAGTAAACCCATTAAGAGCCAAACAAGTCATCGCACTGACAATCACCGATCGGCTATTCCTGGCCAGATTCGAAGCCCCATTACCATCCGTAGAAAAGCAAAAGTTTTTTTTAGCATACAAACGACTATAAAGCATAGTCGTATATTTGAATGTTGATCACTGGCATGATAATTAGAAACCAGTTTTCTGGTTCTGGAGAGAGATGGCTCCCAAACACCTGATGCTTTTATGCACGTGTCTGTGCCACGCATTGTCAGCAGAATATTTGCATATATACATATATATACATACTAGCATAAAAGACAAGTTCTTGGCCAATGCAAGTTGGACAAAGACAACGGGAGAAACAAGTTACGGTCGCTGACCACAAATAATTGATTATTGACGCATTAATGAAGATATTTATATGCACATCTACTATATGGCCAGGGGCGGTGACGATATGTGGCAGCTTGGTGACTTATGTGCCACCGGGTTGCGAATAATTTAAACTGCCGAGAATTACGAGTATTGAGTACTTGCAGTACTCGCTTTACTCACGAGGAACTCGGCCGAGAGATCTTAACTGTATATACACTGATTGGTACTGTCTGTAGCTGTCTGAGGTCTGTCGGGGCACTGTCGTGTTGAGACATAATGATTAACATAATTTACATCACGGAGGTGGCTTGATTTAATGGACAACAACCAGCCGTTGAATTTCAGGGTCAGTTTTACACATTTCCAGTATAATCCCATCTAAATCAACACTATAAAAAGTTGAATTTAATAGTTATGAGCTGTTTTTCTCATTTGTTTCTTATGGCATAGTTATAGTATTCAACAGACCGATCCCTTTCTTTGGTAATTAGTGATTCTGTGGCTATACCAAATTTGATTGAATTTGATCGACGTGTCACCCAGTTCACATAATAAATTTGACAGGTGGCTTATTACAAGCCACGTGACAAAGTTCTTAATTCCATAAAAGGGTCGACAAACACGCTTAATTCCAAAATTCTGAGCTCCGCCACGTCGTGTGTCATAATTAATTACAATAAATATTGTCTTTCATATGTAAATTTATGAAGTTCGGTTTTCTTTTTATTTGTACACCCTTTTTTGTAGTTTTGTATATTAAGTTTTGCGTGTCGCACACGCTGCTTTTTATGCATAATTAATCGTGTCTTAATTAACTTAATGAGGATATTTATATGTACTCGACGAAACATCAACTTATTTCAATTGTTTCTTCTTTTTTATTTTTGCAGGCGCTTTTTTGTTGCTGGCTATTGGATTTTTGGCTATAACAACGGCGGTGCTGGTTAAAGTGTTCCAACCCTACGATTTGATATTCAAATGGGTGAGTCCCAATAAACAAACAGAAACTAAAGCTTTTTAACTGCCGTCCTTAGCCTTTACCAAATGGTCGGCTAATCAATTATGTGTTTAGCCCCGGGATTGGGGGGGCCTTCGATATTGACACGTACACCCACATAAATGCAACCCGTTTAGGTGCTTGCAATTTCGATTGCCATTGAACGTGCTACCATATAAACAAACTCATTCTATATGTTTTATACAATTCTTGCAGAAATTGATAATGGCTGACAATGGTGAAATATTCAATCTTTGGGCCCAGCCACCAGTCGATTTGTATATCAAAATATATTTATTTAATATTACCAATGCTGAGGCCTTTCTGGCGGGTCGGGAAAAGCTGCAAGTGGAACAAGTGGGTCCCTATGTGTACAAGTAAGTCCTGGAACTCTATAAGGCCAGCAGGATCGATTCCAACGATACTTTCGTTTCCCTTACAGGGAGCTCATGACACATGAGAATATCACATTTAATGATAACAATACCATGTCCACAACACCCAGTCATCCCCTGGTCTGGCAGGAGCACATGTCCGAAGGACGTCGGGAGGACGATGAAGTCGTTATGTTGAACATAGCTATGCTGGTAAGTAATAGAACAATAATGAGAGCATATTCGTGTCTATAGAATTCATTTAGTTAAAAAATGCGACAATTTTGATATGATTGAATAAAAAAGGTGAAATATTTACCATTTAGGAAATGTCAAATTGTGAAAGATTTTTAAAAAAGGTCAGAAAAAATGCAACAATTTAAAGTTTTACTAGCCAGAAAGTTGTAGTTGAAAGATTCAGATTGTTGTATACTCTGTTTCCTAGCAGATCTTTTAGATTTTGGGTAGGAATAAATACTTAAAAGGAGGTAGTAATTTGGTGACTATTTAGCTGTGGAAATGTGAAAGATGAACTGCTGGAAGGGTGAAAGAAGCACTTTTTTTGCCTATAGCTCAGAATATTAAACGTCGCAAAGGTCAAATATGCGGTAACACTAAGGACCAGATGGTCTGTGTGAGGACTCCCGTTAGGGTGTCCAGCCATCTTAACCTAACCTAACCTATAGCTCAAGCCCAGTATACACTCTTCTCCCATTTGCAATTACAGAGTATTAAAACGCGTTTTACAACATATTAACAATGTAAAATGTTAATTTCAGAACACCAAGTACAAAGACTTTGCCTTTTAAGAAATATATACGTATATGAGCAATAACTTATTATAAACTGACCGATTTTCGACTTTCTTGCATTCCGTAACTTATATCTTATGTATCCTATTACAACTAATTGTTTTTTTGAACTTTGATGAAAATGCTGATCTGATGCAATCTGATGACAGATTATTGGATTGTCGCGATGTCTATAATCAATGACACGACATCTCGTGCCAATTTTCGTGGAAAATAACTACGTAATTAGCCGCAATACGTCAGCAAAAAAAAAAGCAAAAAAAACAATAACAATAAAAATCGCGTGCCGTGCACATGACTAAAACAAAATTGAAATGGCGAGGGGGGAAAAGGGAAAAGGCACTTGAGCTGTGAAAAGCAAACAGCAACAACAATGACAACAATAACAATAACAACGTTTAGGTCAATAAACGTTACATATTAACAACAACAACAACCACAACAATAAACAAGTAGCGTCAAAAAATATTGCCAAACATGTTCAACTTAATTGTGGTTAATTAATTTGCACACAATGAGCTGGCCGGCAGTGCGGGCGGTGCGGGTGGCGGCGGTGTGTGAAAGGGACAGCGAAAGTGTGACCGTTAAGTGCTACCGTTATTTATGACAGCGCTAGCTGTCTCGCTCCCACCCATTGAGCAACGTTTTCGAAAGTTTCGCTTGTCATTCCCAATAACAATTGACGTGATCTGTGGGCGTGTTCGCTATGGCCCACAATTTTCACTGATTAATGTGAGTTTTGCATTTGATATTGTAAACAAATCAAACAACTATATATATATCTAAATACTATATATATCATTCAATCAATATATGCACTTAAAACTATAATTAATGGTTGACTTAATGATGTCTCAATTAAATGTTTCTCAAATTAGCATAGCTGCAGCAAAAGTTGCTTAATTTATGCCCAACAACGTTGCACAAACAAAATTGCGAAAATAAAAATTTCTAGGTTAGGATGAATTAGAAATGTCGTTTAAATGGGCGCTCACAATTTGATTGGCTTTCAATCGCATCCGGGTACAAACTAGGCCCAAAATAATGAATAATGCATTCTGGCTGCTCTGTCAAGAGTTTGTCACAGATAACTGGAAGCTAATGGCGTTACTTGCTCCACAGGAAATACCTAATTAGCGGTTATTAAATATACTATTTATTGACTCAAATGACGGTAGTAACGAGCTGTTGACTCAGGCAACATAGCACGAAAGGCCTAGACATATCAGCAGTAACATATCCTGAAGGCTGTCAGTCACACTTGCTATAGTATAAACATTAACTGGGCTTTCCCTAGCTAAATATAGTCTATGATTAAAACTTATTGATTCAGTTCTGTACAGTTTCTATGATAAATAGGAATTCTGATTAAACTTTATACTTTTTTCAGGCCATCTCTCATCTGACTGCCAATCATAACTCGTTCTTTGTCCGCTGGCCACTGCAAGGACTCTTTGCCAGCACTAAATCGGAGCCCATTGTTAGAATGACCGCGAAGGAGTTTATGTTTGGTTTTCCTTCGGCACTGGCCACATTGGGCAACACATTTTTGCCAAATTGGATATCCTTTGAGAAGGTGGGACTTATTGATCGCATGTATGACTTCGCAACAGATTTTGAGACGTTCCATACGGGCGCGTCAGATCCGAGCATATCGGGCCTATATGACACCTATCGTGGCGAGAACACACTGCCCCAATGGGAGGGGGATCACTGCAGCAACATTGAGTACGCCTCCGATGGTACCAAGTTTAAGAGCTTTATACAGCCAAACGATACTGTCAAGTTCTTCAGAAAGAGCATGTGCAGGCCCATCAATTTGGTAAGTACTAGCGATAAAGTACTGTGAAAAGTGCTCAAATAATCGATCATTACGATTATTGTGTGGGTATCGGTTCGACAAGATCGATTAATCGATGTTTGCAAGACAAGAACAGGTTCGATACCTTCTGAAAAGCATCGATGATCGCAACAAGCTTAAAAAATATCGATTGCAGTACCATTTTCACAATAAAATAGTCGATTATAATCAATAAATCCATATATTCTATATGACTCATTATAATTAACAAGTTTATTTGATTTATTTATTTATTTTGCAGTATCGCGTTGGTGAGGAGCGCACTTTTGGCAGCCTGAAAGGATATAACTATGTGTTCGAGGACAATGCTTTTGACAATGGCGCCATCAATGAGGCGAACAAATGTTTCTGCCGCAGAGGTATGTAAAGCATTGTGAGATTGTTATTAAGTTAAATAATAATAATCGGTTGTATTAAAGGTCTTAAGCACCGAAGAACAGGCTATAAATGTTTATAGTATGTGGGGCTTGTTCAGCATTTAATTGCCTTAACAATTAATAACTTTCTGTGACTTTAGTGCATTTTTATAGCAACTAGGGCCTGTCCAGAGCTACAACAATCGACCTAAGTCTCATTTTTTATGATCTGCCTCAGTTCATTTAATTGCCCCAGTACAAAGCGCAAAAAATTCTTGTTTATAAGCGTTGCCGGTTACTGCCTAATTGGTAAAACCCACCGCTCACTCCCTTCTCAACAGTTTATCAGTAGACATGAGAAGGTTTTTCATGTTTACGGTTTTGTAAGCACGGCTTTATGTTGTTCAACCACAGTATCCAAAATATTCCATAACATTATAAAATGTGACGCAAATCAGCAACAACGCCTATTTTTCAAATCATTTTTTTTATTTTTTTTGTAATATAAGTTTTTAGGAAAAACAATGCGTCAGCCAGAATCTGAGACACGCAATCGAACTGCCTTTAAAGGAAGGCGTGCAATGACAAGTTTTTCAGTTGCAACCGATATGACAATTGTACAAGTTTTTCCGTAAAAAACAAAACAACCAATAATAACGTAATAATGTCGTTTGTCTTCTGTTTAAAGGTGATTGCCAGCCGGTTGGCCTGATTGACGTCACAGAATGCTATTACGGCTTCCCCATCTCCCTAAGCTTTCCGCACTTTATGAATGGGGATGTTGGACTGGTCGAGAATATAACTGGCATGCAGCCCGATCCTGAGAAGCATTCTACAGCATTTGTCATACAACCGGTAAGTAACCTTCGAAATGTCAAGTTCCATTGTTGCTGTTGCATGTTGTTATTGTTGTTTAAGTAGCTTTATTAGCGGCAACTTTCAAGCGTCAATCATCACTACTCGCATCTGTTGTTGCCCAACAATTAGCTCAACGCACAAAAATATATATAGGCAATAATTAATTAAATATTTGCATTAAGTATTCCAATTAAATTGTACAAAAAATGCATTTAAGCATGCTTTAATTGTTGTTTACATTGTTGTTGTTGTTCTTGTCAACAACTGCTTTTAACTGTTTGAATCATTTTAGCTTAACTTAGAACGATCTTAACTGAGATCGCGTGGAAGTATTGAATTGCATATAGTCGTCGTATATTGGTTTCTCAGTTTTCAATATTTACATTTCCGGCTAATTAAGTTAACCGTAAATACGGCTAGTCACGATTAAGCTGATTTTCCTAAAGGCAACAAAACAAATTAATGTATAACAGGAAATCGATAGAATTTCAGATAAGCTAACAACATTTTATTGGCATTCATAAATCAGAGTTGGAATTTCAGTTATGTTGAATGTTTTCCTTACAACTTTCCGTTTAAGTGCATTACATATAAAGAAAGTCAAATATTGAAATCAGAAGATCGTTTAGCAGCTCAGCGGAAATCAGTCAGCGATTGGTACTGCTGAACGTGCACTTTGCTCACCATTTGCTAGAACTCTCAATTGATGGCCGGGAAATATTGTTTTGATAATAACAATTCCTGTGACGCACCTAGAACACCATTTAATTGCTGTATTTAACAACCTCGTGTAATTAGCAATTACTGTTAGGCTTTTTATAAAAACGGAGCAAGAGCAACAACAAAACATTAATTACTAAGCGAACGTTCAATCAATCATTTAATCAATGGTATAGCAATTCCGACTCAAGTAATACCAGTTTCATATGAATCTAAACGACAACGGAATGCGAAATGTGCGAAATACTTTAACACAAAAAAATAATATGGTTTAAGGACAACTGGCCTATATTTAAGCTCCCCCCGGCAATTAAATGAAATTAGGCCAAGTGCAGCCAAAATGATGTTGCACTTGGATAACAGCAACAACAATGAGACCTTACTGCCGCATAGTTCAAAAATTAATGGCATATTTGGTGCTTATTTTAGGAATCTGGTCTGCCGCTCTCGCTCTCCGTAAAAGTCCAAATCAACATGCACTTCAAGGATCTGAAAAACTATCCACAAGTCTCACGGTTCAGTCATCTGACCCCGCCCATGCTGTGGTTCGAGATTGTAAGTAAAATATATATAGATTATATGGAAACAGAGTCTATAATGCACTTGGTATACCCTCTATATAGATGATGCCCAGCCTGCCTAAGGATCTGGATACGCGTTTCAATTTCTATTTGAACATCTTGCCGCTGGTGAATCCTTTGGGCTTCTGGGGTGCCCTGATCCTGGGCGTGGGCCTGCTGGTGTATGCCATAACACGTGCCACGCTCCACATGTCCAGCTTTCCGCGTCAGGCGACCAACATCTCGGATGGCAAATACGCACGTGCCAATCTGCTGCAGAATCTAACCGGCAGCGGCAATCAGGTCTACAATCCCTGTGAGCTCAAGCTCCTTGATGACGAGCCGGCGGGCAGAAAACATGTCATCTTGCGTGATAATTGTGATGACGATGAAGTCTATCAGGAGCGACGTCCCTCCACCTATGCTCTGGAGCTGGAGCCGGCGCTCTCGGATGCGGAGAGCAACGATGAGGGCAACGACAGTGATACCGCTACACTCAGCCGCACCTCGAACACGTCCAGCTCGTGCATAGAAGTGGAGCCCGGCGATGATGATGATATATGCATAGCCTGCTTCGATGATAACCATCTAGATGTGAATGCCGTGCAACAGGTAAGCAACCAACTGGCCTGTCCCAGTTATGTCATATGCCATATGGGGGCGAGTGCTTAAGCGCTTAATCTAATGGACCCGACATACTGACTGTAAGGAAATCGACGCCAAGCTGTCTAACGTGTCTGACTCTGACTCTCAGTCTGAGTTTTGAGTTTTGAGTCGAGCGTTGCGTTTGTTGTTTATGGTCGCGTTTAATGAAATTCATTAAGTTTTCGAGTCAGTCGGCGACAGGCGGCGCCACAAACCCGTTTTCGGGGCAAACTCTCCATATAACACTCGTGCGTGTTGATTCTTTTTCGGGAATTCACCTACACTCGGAGAAAAATATGCCCAAGAATCAAAAAAATCGCTTTGAATAGAAATTTTCAGATTTATACATAAAATACAAAAGAGTCTAGAAACTATATATTAAAATTTGCTAGACTTATAAAATAGACTGGAATTTAGACATGTTATTTTTTAATTTTAAAAAATATATTATTTTAAAATTTTGATTAGTAAAACAAAAAAGTCGATTATTGTTTTCGATTTTGTGTTCTCGTATTCGATTACTATAGTAATCGTTTTTCTTTTCCGATTTTATTTTTAAATTATTCTTTTAAAATTAAACTCTAGTTTAAAAGAAAACGAAAAAGTTGAGTAATTTTCATTCCGAATTGTTTTCGATTTTGGAGTTTGAATAGAATAAGTAGTAATCGGTTTACGAAATTCAGAAAAGAAATTTGATATGATCGGAATCGGAAGATATGAGTACAGGCCTGAGCGCTTTTTAAGAAATATACTTTTTATACTTTCAAAAGTATAGCAACCTTCTAGAGCATATATTTTTCTGAGTGTACACTGCTCCCCATAACATTTTTGAATATGTTAATTAATAAATTTGCTTTCTTTTTTTTTTTGTGGTTACAGCTCGGCAGCGGCTTTGCCCCGTCCCCCGCACCAATCCACAGCTCCTGCTCGCATGTGAATGTGGAGAGCGGCAGCAAGAGTTGGACACCCTCGGCACATCCTGAGAGATATGACGGGACAGGAGCAACGAAGCTGGTCTAGAATTAAGCCAAAAGTTTAGCAGTTAGTTTAGGTTGACGGTTTTCGCAATGATGATGCATATTATATGCATTATTTCAAGTGCATTTTAGTGTGCTAGTTCGGTTGGGCATCGGCATCGCCGCTTTGGTTTTATATAGCATTTTATATAGTGTAAATAATATGAAAGCCATGATTTGGTTTTATTACTGTGATAGCTTTAAAACAAATATGATAAACAACATCAATAGCAGCATGAAAAAAAACGATTGTAGTTGTCCCCCACATCAAAGAACACCAACGTATATCCTCTGTATATAGCACTATTAATGCTAATTTTTAACAAAACCTTACATTCGTATGGCGTTATTTATATCGAGTTTAAGCAGTTTGTAAGTTTCGTTCGCTTTATATATAGTTAACAAGTCACCTCCATGAGGTACCCAAAATAATTTGAATTTAAATATCAATTAAAGCGAATTATCAGGAAATTTTTAATAAGAAATATTCACAACAATTGTAGTTTGAGATCGTAATCTATGCTAAGAATTGCTGTGATTTTTGTATTGAAGCAGAATTTATGGGCAAGCGCATTAAAAGCAATGCGTTAGCACAACAAATTAAATATCTTAGCCTTAGACCATATAATTTTAGCATTAAAACTACAATAAATGAAATAATTTAAATAAAAAACTTTTAAAAACAATACGACTTTCCATGATTTATTAAAGCTAATTAACAGGATGTGTCTAATATCTGTGTTTTAGTTTTATTTTCTATAATTGTTTAAAACTTGTTATTCACACTCAACGGATGAGATATTCTTTTTTTGAAATAACCGCCCAATTAACAGAAGTTCTCCACACTTAACAGTTTTGACTCCCCACTTAACAGAGGGCACTCCCCACTTAACATAGCTCGGTTGGGCAAGTACATATCGCGCATCTCTATTGCCGCTTGACTATTCAAATAAAATACTATCGGTAAAAATAATAAATATATAATAAATAATATGCAATACAAATTGAATTTTAAAATATAGTTTTGTTTGTAAAAACTGCTGAGAAAGTACATTTAAGCAACATACATACAAAGACACTTACAATTAAAGTTCTCTTGACGTTTTTTAATAATATAGTAAGCAAAACATACTAAAGAAAGTCTTTAAATATCATAATACAAAACCATTATCAAACTTTAGTATTTTATTATTATTTGCAAAATATAGTTGCAACTACTTATATATTTTTTTTTAAATTTTAAAATACACATTTAGTATTCGATACTATCGAAAGAATCCCATCACCACAGCGGATAATCGTAATATCTAAATAGGATACCACAGGTTGGCCTACTATGTGAATTATATTTAAAGTTCGTATCTATTTTATCAATGTCAAATTACTTTTAGGTCCAACAACCAAAATAAGAAGCCAAAGCCAGCTTCCACAAAAGAGCGCTTCAGGGTAAGCAATGAATGACATCCACAGACTTTGGACCCGATAGCAACACAACCAACAATAATTCGCACGGCATCTCACGAATATCGCTCTCCCTTTCGATGTCGACGCCAGCGTTGGCAGCGATAGCAATACCAGTTGCTTCAGTGACAGCGGCAGCGAACGGTATGCAGAAGCAGCGACAGCACAGTTTGAAAGTCGGTTAAAACGAAACCGGTCGCGTTTATTATTGGGAACTGCACTTTTGTCTACGTGGACCAACTGATAATTTTGGGTGTGTGCTTTAATTTCGTTAATTGCCAATCGCCAATTTAGTTAACTAGCTTTGTCGCTGCCTGTGTCGTCGCTAGCGCTAATCTTAACGCGCTGCTTATCACAATCCCCCCCTCACTATTATGCACACATATCAAAGGTGAACACTACAGTGAAGTACACAACAAATACACTAACCTTTGGATTATTATATTATTATAATTGCGAATACTTTCTTATGCAGCGCCCCAGTTGAGAGAACAGTACAAACGCCCAACGCCGACATGAGATTGCTAAACAAAACAGTATTTTGGAATTTGGTGAGTGATTACCAGAATTTACAATCGATCCTAATTCAGATACCTTTATAGACCAAAAGCTCCATCAACAACCAGAGCCCCAATGTTCTACTTAAACTGCTGCCCGCCGCCACCTATAGCAGCGGCAAAAGTTCTGAAAAGTGCGAGGAGCCTGCAAAGCAAAAGCTTTTGCAATATCCTGTGCTGCCGCTGAATGAAACCTTGGAGCGCTTTATGCTCAGCGTACAGCCGCACCTGACGACCGAACAGTTTAAGAAGCAACAGAAAATAACTGAACAGTTTGAGGCCGAGGAGGGCAGGGAGCTGCAGAAACTGCTTGAAAATGTTGGACAGCGTGAGAAGAACTGGCTGGCACAACGCTGGCTAGAGACAGCCTATCTGAAGTATCGGGATCCCGTTACCGTCTACATCAGTCCCGGCATGACATTTCCAGTGCAAGAGTTTAAGGATCTACGCGCCTATATAAACTATACGTCCAAGGTTATTTTTGGCCTAGGCGAGTTCAAGGGAATTGTAGATGCTGGTAAAATACCAGTCGTTAAAATGGGCAAAAATGAGCTGGACAATAGTCAGTTTGGGAAGGTATTCGGCACCTGTCGTGTACCAATGCGCCTCAAGGATGAAATTGTATACAATCCCACCTCCCAATATGCTGTTGTCATCTACAAAAATCATGTAAGTGCGCGACTACTATTGTATGACTAAATGTTATCTATAATCTCGACAATCTGACAGTTCTATAAGTTGTGCTTGGTCGACAAATGTGATAAACTGTTGAGTGCACCTGCCTTAGCCAATCAACTGAACTTCATCATAGAATCGGAGACTGATTTTGGAGTTCCCTATGGCATTCTTACCACAGACACGCGGGACAATTGGGCCGAGGCCTATGAGCAAATGATGAAGCTACCTGAAAATTGTGAAGCCCTGCAGACCATACAGGGTGCCCTATTCACTGTTTCTCTGGATGAATGCGTTGCAATGAAGCCCGGCGAGCAGGCCAATGAGTTGATCCTGGGACTGATTCATGGCGGTGGCAGCAAAGTTAACAGCGGCAATCGATGGATGGATAAAACCATTCAACTGGTTGTTAATCCTAATGGCAACATTGGATTCGCCTATGAGCATTCACCAGCTGAAGGTCAACCCATTGCCATGATGATGGACTATGTAGTAAAGAAAATGTATGTATTTAGGGATGTCAAATTACAGATCTCCATTGCTAACTTTACTTTCAAGGTGCGAGGACAAAAACTATGGCGAAAATGGCTCATCGGAAACTGGTGGCAAGCCCAGCAAGATCAGGTTCTCGCCCCTGAATGAATGCGTTGGCCAATGGATATTTTATGCACAGCGCAATGTTGATAAGCTTGTCAAAGACCTGGATATGAATGTGCTGAAATTTGTGTGTTATGGAAAGGACTTCATCAAAAAGAAGAAGCTTGGGCCAGATAGCTTTGTGCAAATGGCGCTACAGTTGGCTTTCTATAAGTATGGCCCCTGTTAAGGCATATATTCTATGCAAGCTCTAATGATAAATTATAATTTGCAGAATGCACAAGGAACCTGCTGCTCAGTACGAATCTGCGCATTTGCGTATTTTCGAAAACGGGCGCACAGAAACCATACGGTCTTGCTCAAATGAATCGCTGGCTTTTTGCCGTGCGATGGGAAATGAAAAGGTCTCCATGGAGGAGCGTGCTTGCCTCTTGCGCGAAGCAGTTTCCACTCATCAGGCGTTGACTAGGATGGCGCTGCAGGGAAAGGGCGTCGATCGTCATCTGCTTGGCCTAAAGATGATGGCACAAGAGAAAAATTTCCAAATACCCAAGTTCTACTCCTCCCTTGGCTATACCAAGTCCATGCACTTCCGCATGTCAACATCGCAGGTGGCCACCGCATATGATGCATTCATGGGTTACGGTCCGGCAACTGAGGATGGGTATGGCGTTTGCTATAATCCACGCGAGAATGACATCATTTTGGCCATCTCTGCGTGGAAGTCTAATATGGAAACAGATCCTCGAAAATTTGCCAAAACACTGGAGAAAGCCTTCATGGAAATGTACGAAGTACTGGAAAAGGAGCCACAGCCCAAGACAAAGTCTAAGTTGTAAAGCCACATCTCTTTTTATTATCAAATAGTTGTTGCTAAATTTGCAAGTGAGATTCCAGAATTCAAATTTTACAGAATACATATGTACATAATTACCAAATCTAGTTTTCGTTATTTATTTCGTCTCTAAATTAAATTGTGCCCCTTTGAATTTTTCCTAAACTACGTAATGCGTGCCGTATTCATTGGTGAACGTTACCTGAGTAAAGTAAGTCTTCCTGCCATTGCCAAACCTCCACCCGCGCACCTAACCCAACGTCTCCACCAATCCAGTGCTATACCAACAACGGCCGCAACTACAGCATAAACAGTTCCAATGAAAAAAGAAATGATCCAACAGCAGTAAACAGAGCAGCGATGCCCGTAAGATCTGGGCGATTCGTGCAGAGACTCTTGAATTATATTAAGACATGGGGTAACCGACATCAATCTCGTCCAGCTCTAGGACTAAATGAAACTGACATCGAGATGCTGCAAAAACAGAGGATGCCCAAAATAACAAAAATATCAAATATGCGAAGTCATTCCACCAAATCGGATAACAAAGCGCCAAGCTCAACTAAGGCCAACGATATGCCCATAGCTTCATTCGCTGGATTTGCTGCCCCAAAACTGAAACCTATCAGTTCGCCAGATATTCCAGCGGATCCAAAGCGAACCGGAAAGACCTTGCTCGCAGTTAAGATCAGTCCAAAAGCAGATAAAGTCATTAAATTAAACGTAGCTCAGAGTAAGCCAGCCGTGAACAGTTCCCTTGTACCTAAGAATTTGCTTACGTATCCGGTATTACCGCTTGAAGAGACCCTTGATCGGTATCTAACCAGTATTCGACCGTTCTTCTCGAAAAAGACATTCACCAAAGAGCAAGAGGAAACACTTAAATTTCTGAAAAATGAGGGTAATGTATTACAAAAGCTACTTGAGGATGCTGGACGACATGAAATAAACTGGCTTACGGAGCGCTGGACTAATGCCACCTACTTGAGACATCGTGCACCCGTAACTGTATTCTCCAGTCCTTGCATTACATTCCCCAGGCAAGATTTTAAGGATTCTTTAGACTTTGTGAACTTTACAGCCAAGGCAATTTATGGCATGTGCGAGTTTAAGAAACTGGTGGAGGATAATCAAATCCCAGTGTACACGATGGACGGATATGCACTGGATAACAGTCAGTTCTGTAATGTTTTTGGAGTGGTGCGCATACCGCAACGCTCCTGTGATGTTCTGCAACAATGTTGCTCCGACTATGTGGTCGTTATTCACAAGAATCATGTAAGTTCTCAAGATCTTACTTAGTCTTCTTTAACACGATTCCTTATAGTTCTATAAGCTTCCCGTTTACAATGCCGAGCGATGTCTGTATAATGCTAAATACTTCCAAAGACAGTTGTTAAAAATTGTTCAAAGCGAGCGTCCCAAGGGTCCAGAGATTGGTCTACTCACCCATGATACACGCGACAATTGGGCTGAGGCACATGAAATGCTTTGCATCAAGAAGATCAATAACAATGCTGTCCAGTGCATTGAACAAGCCCTTTTCACGGTCTCACTGGACGAACCCGTCGAGGTGCCTAAGGGCCAGGAGCGTTCCATGCTGGCCGCTCAACTCCTCCATGGTGGCGGCTTGGATTGCAACAGTGCTAATCGCTGGATGGACAAGACCCTTCAGCTGATTGTCAATCCCAATGGTATGGCCGGCTTCTGCTATGAGCATGCCCCAGCCGATCCCCAGCCAGCTGCCATGATTATGGACCACGTGCAAAAGAATATGTATGTATGTACTAAAATAGTTTGTTAGTCCATACTTGAGACTGTAGGCCCTTAAAAGACTAGGTATTGTAGGCAGTGCAACCTGCGAGAAAAGTAGGTTAAGGAAATTATATAAATAGGGAAGGTTTCTGCTCAGAAGAGGGTAGGAAAGACCTTATGTATGTATGTAGGTCACAGTACATCAGTAATATTAAGGGCTTATACCTTATACTTGACTTGACTTTCTGTCGATTTTCGCAACCACTTTAACTTGATGTCAATCTCACACTCAGTAGCTACCTTAACCTGATTTTCCAAATTTGGTAGGCAGTTCATATACTTGTTAAGTTATCAATGTGTCCACCCACACTTAACTTCTTCCAAAATTGAGCACTTTTTGAACTTAACTAACCTTATTATCTTATTTCTAACTAGCGCCATAGTGGGATATGGCAATGATGGCAAGCCCAATGAGAAATGTGAGAAATTGAGTGAAATGGAACCCCTGGAATTTTCTGAAGTAAGCGATTGCGTCGATCTCTGGCTGGCTGCTGCTAAACGAAATATTAGTAAGATCAGTAGGCGACTGAAGATGCATGTTTTCAAGTTCCCCTGCTATGGCAAGTGCCTGATCAAATCGCAAGGCTTGACACCGGATAGCTACATACAGATGGCACTGCAGCTGGCCTTCTATCGATTGCACAATCACCTGCCTGCCCAGTATGAATCCGCACATTTGCGCATCTTTAAATGTGGACGTACCGAGGTCATACGCTCCACATCCCTTGAGTCCCGGAGATTTGTGCGCTCCATGACATCCAATAATGCCACACCAAGAAGTCGCCTATTGGCCTTACGTTCGGCTGTGGACTATCATCTGGAGCAGACAAAGTTGGCTTTACAGGGACGCGGAGTAGATCGTCATCTCTTTGGCCTGAGGCAGATAGCTCGGGAGCATGCTAGGCCCCTTCCGGAGTTCTTTTACTCACGGGGCTATGTGAGATCAACAAACTTTCAGGTGGTCAGCTCCCAGGTAGCCACACCCCACGATTCTTTCATGGCCTATGGTCCACTTACATCGGAGGGTTACGGCTGCTGCTATAATCCACATGAGAAGGATATCATCTTTGCGATCTCATCTTGGGATCTTAAGCCCAAAATCTGCTCTACACGTTATGGCAATGCCATTGAACTTGCTCTGGCCGATATGGGACAACTTTTACTGGAAACTGGCGGCTCTGATGCTGAAAAGGATGCTTGTAATTGCATGAAAGACAAGGAATAGTTTTTAATTTGAAAAAATTTATTTTCATATTGTACCTAGCAAAAGGAAAAATTAAAGTAGCTCAGCCATAAGATTTAAATATGCATTCGAATTCCAAATGTATGTGAGCCTTAGTCCTTTTTGCAGTGATAACAGCTGCAGGACACAGCGCTCTTAAAAGTCACATTCCGCATACCCTCGATGCAAAGTACACGGCGTTGTATCTATAAGAATAACGCTTTAAGTCTAGGCACCATTTATTGCAACCTCATTTTTGGTTACTTACCTCCTCGGATTTCATCATATTACAGCACTGACCCACAGATACCACCGGTTTTGGTGGTCTGAATAGCCCCGGTACAGCCGATGGTATAGATGGAACCGCATATGATTCACAGAAACCTCGACATGCATTGGTCGTAATCTGAAACTCCACACAATCTGGTATTGAGATTTTTCGCGTATTGCCCATCTTATGGCAGCCAGGACGCAACCAAGCATCCTTGCCCCCCAGGTTGCACTCAGCTATCAGAAAGCAGCAACAGACCAGTCCCAGCACAAACGGTAATGAAAATAGCGACCTCATCTCGGCGTCGATGGCAACTGTGAACTGCATCCCGTATCATCGTAAGGACTCGGTTTTATTCCGGAACTCGACGACTGCGCAAAGGAAATTGACGGAAGGCGGCCGTTGATGTGGGGTAATGGGGTGCACACAATTGAGTGCGGATTAGGGGAAGGATACAACACTTACAATATTTATGCATATGCGATGGGTATATTCGTATTTGAATATGACAATATGCGAAATACAGAAAAAGGGACTTGGAAAATCATGAATACTATATTTAGGACTGGCTAAAAAAAACCGGGGAGAATATAAGAATATCCTAAATGTAAGCGTTCTATACATAGGCTTCCCAAAATATAATGCAAGAAGTTAAGATTATAAGAAGTTGGAGTGTTCGCTATGACTAATGGTCTATTAATTGGAAGTGTATTATTCAGGATATGGTATAGAAAGATAGACTTTATCTTAAAAAGAATAGTACAGAATTACTTTCGTATCCCAATAGGAAATTATTTAAGGTTTCAAGCCAGATGCGTAACATTTTTATCCAAACTATTTTACAATGCTTTGCCCCAAATGTCTATATAGTTCGTCTTTAATAAAGCCAAGGCATTCTGTACATATTTCATAACAGCTCTTGCCTTTGCCCGTCCTCTGGTAATCTTATACCAAGCAACTAGTTTTGGAAAACAACTAACGTTGGGAGGAGAACCGGGACGAGTGCCATAGGTAAGAATCAAATCCCTATATATATTGAATTGAACCTGATTAGAGGGCGTTCAGTTTTGAGTTCTCACTTAGTAGTCTCATTTTGTGCGTTACGAGAACTGTCTCGTTGTTGTTGATTAATTATCAAACATTATTTCTGTTCCTATTGTTAAATACGGAGATCTCTCTCCCCAAAAACAGCCCACAAAAAAAAAATACACAAATCAACAAAACGCGTTTGCTTGGTAGGATACCATACTTGATTATCATTTCGTTTAAATGCGATTACTTAAAACCAATTTTGAACTTGTCTCCCCCGCCCCCCGATTTAGACAAGGACCAGGATATTAGATCCAACCGAGATATTATCGCTGGATCGCTAACGCTATGAATCGACAAAACGGTAATCACTTGCATGGAGTGAATGAGGGCCAACTAGAGCTGGCACCCATGGAAATGGTGGAATTGGATATGGACGATAGCTTTCAAGGGGATGAACTAGATAATAGTCCCACACGGAAAACATCCACAAAATCCCTGTCCCCAATTGTCAGCGATCATGCTCTCAATGTGCTCAATGAACTCCGCGAAGCGAACCTTTTATGCGATGCGCAGATCTCGGTGGGTGATCAGTCCTTCAATGTGCATCGCGCCATAATGTGCTCCTGCAGCTCGTATTTTCGGTGAGTCCCAAGGACCTTACTATGCCATTTGCTCCAGTCACATACTACCTCATTTCGGCAGCGCACAATTTACAGGCTTCAATAGCCGTGCAGCAGCGGGAGCCGGAGCGTGTGCGGGAGCGGGCACCGAGGAAAGCCGGGTCGTCCACATACCGGGCATCAGTGCGTCCATCATGAACTGTGTCATCCAGTACGCTTACCTGCGCAAGACCAAAATAACAGATGACAACGTGCACGAGCTGCTCATATGTGCCGACTACGTGGGAATGGTTGGGTTGGTTAAACACTGCAAGGAGTATCTCAGCTGCATCCTCAGCCCGGAGAACTGTGTCAGCATCATGGGTTTTGCGCGGTGCGTATGTGTGTGGGCATATATGTGGGTTGACTGGGGTCACTGGGGTCACTGGCCCGTTAATCCCACTCAACTGACCATTGAAATGTAAGCCGCTTTTAATTGATGTAACTATCGTTTGCAGCTTTCGATTTCTCGAGGACTTGTATCTAAAGGCACGCAATTATACGCTGAGATACTTTACCGATGTGGCCGCCCGAAACACAGACATACTCGACTTGAACATCAAGGACTTTTACAGCATTATTAGTGACGATGAGCTAAACACGCGTGAGGAGGACTACGTCTGGAAGCTGTGTGTCAAATGGATTGACCGAGATCCAGAGAATCGCAAACAGCATGTAGCTCATCTGATGACGGGAGTGCGCCTTGGTCTAATGACCCCAAAGGTAACTATCGACCAGCGTTCACATGGAGCAACAATTTTAGTACTGCCCCAATTTAGTGTTTCATGGAGGAGGTCAAGGAGCATCCGTATGTGATACAATGCGAGACAGCCAAGCCACTGATAGTGGATACCTTTAAATTCATGTATGATCTGGACTTTCTTAACCCACAAGCCGAAGAGGTAAACCTAACACCCTCTGCCCTGCAGCAGCCACTTATACGTTCCCTTTGACTTGCCCTTTCAATCCAAGCTCACCACACCACCGCTGGCGATGCCCCGCCTCCCGCACGAGGTCATCTTTGCCATTGGCGGCTGGAGTGGTGGCACCTCGAAGGGTTGCATTGAGACCTACGACACACGGGCCGATCGCTGGGTTAACATCAACGCGGAAGATCCGGCTGGACCACGCGCCTATCACGGCACCGCCGTCCTTGGCTTTAAAATCTTTTCCATAGGTGGCTACGATGGCGTCGAGTACTTCAACACCTGTCGCGTCTTCGATGCCGTCAAGAAGAGGTGGAGCGAGATTGCGCCCATGCACTGCCGTCGCTGCTATGTCAGCGTGGCGGAGCTAAATGGCATGATCTATGCAATTGGTGGCTACGACGGACACAATCGTCTAAACACCGTGGAACGCTACAACCCGAAGACCAATCAGTGGTCCATCATTCCGCCTATGAATATGCAGCGGTCGGATGCCAGCGCCTGCACGCTCCATGGACGCATCTATGCGACAGGCGGATTCAATGGACAGGAATGCCTGGATAGCGCCGAGTTTTATGATCCAACGACCAATGTCTGGTCGCGTATACCAAATATGAATCATCGACGCTCGGGCGTCAGCTGTGTGGCGTTTAGGGATCAGCTCTATGTCATTGGTGGCTTCAATGGCACATCCAGACTGTCGACGGGCGAGCGATTTGATCCGGAAACGCAATCGTGGCACTTTATACGCCAAATGAATCACTCGCGCAGCAACTTTGGCCTGGAGATAATCGATGACATGATCTTTGCCATTGGTGGCTTCAATGGTGTCTCAACCATCTCCCACACCGAATGCTATGTGGCCGAAACGGACGAATGGATGGAGGCCACGGACATGAACATTGTCCGCTCGGCGCTGTCCGCCAACAATGTGGCCGGATTGCCCAACAAGCGCGACTACATACACAAGGAACGGGATCGTCTAATGGAGGAGCGTCGTCAGCGTTTAATGGCCACGGCAATGGCACGCGAAGATGTTGGCAGCACGAATCGCTCGCAATCTTTGGTGGATAACAATGATGTGGCCATGGAGGAACTGGATGACGATAGCGTCAATGAGGATGTCGATGGCGAGGAGATGCAGTTGCCAGAGCAGCAGGTGGCATTGCCACTGCCAGCGCCTGGCCAAGCTCCAGCCGCAGCGGCAGTTGCAGCTGCAGCTGCCGTTGCCATTGATGCAGCTGCTCTGCCGGCCGTGCATGCCAATCGCCAGCTCGAGGATCGTGGCCCGGATAATAATCGGCGCTTTCGTGTGCAGCTGCGTAATCAGCGCTATGGTTCGCATCATGAGATACGTCGTCGCTCCTAGACGTCACCGGCGCTTAGCCCAAAACCCCAACCGGACCTGACCTCCTACCCCCAGCCACTCCCCACACCCCAACAAAAAAAAAGAAGACAATTATCAACATTTGCTAGAGGAAGCGTAAGCGTGGGCAAAAAGGTATTCTGGTGCAAATTTACAATTCGGCCCACGTCCATAGAAACCGTATATCTTTTATAACTTTCGCTTCGATAACGCACACAACATTTCGGCTAAACAAAAATAAATTACTGCATAGCATTAGGCGCATTGCCAGCTTTCCCACTTTTGGCCTGTTACACAAACAAAAGTCAGTTAGCAAAATTTTGATGGTTTAACTAAATTCTTTGCATCATACACAATAAAATGCAGAATATTAATAGTACTAAATGAAGTTTCTTTTATAGTCTTTTCCGCTTCTTTTCGTCACATTAAATTTGAATTCAAATTGGTAATGCATTCAATATGCTAAACTCAAAACAATTACCAAGTCTATTTTTAGGCAAAGAATTTCTAAGCAAAGCCATCAGTAAGAATTCTGTACTCAAGAGTAATAAGATACAAGATCTTTAAGATACCCTGTATCGGAAGGAAAAAGTATTCTTTTTTCTAATCTTTAAGACTTTTTTATAAATGTATATTTTATTTAACTTGTACTTAACTAGTTGTAAAACTCTTTAAGACTGATTACTGTTAATAATTAAAAATAAACTAAATCTAACCTAGCTCGTAAATTTCTTTACTATTTATGGGAAAGAATTAACCCTTTCTTTACAATTCATAGTATCTAGTAGAGATACTATAGGAGTAGAGATACTATAGGAGTAGAGAAGAAAAAGAAAAGATTGAGAATTATTTGTTGTAGATTCCTACTTCCCGCATAGTTAATAATAGTGTAAGAATAATTGATGTGTTCATCAAAAATTTTTATTTTATTTAGATAAAAAGCATGCTAAAATAAACGTGCATCATAAATTAATGCTATTTTCTATGGTAAAAATTCTATGTAAATTTTATCCGTTTAACAACTGCAACCTCTGGCTATTATATTCCATGAGATCCCCTGTTTAATTTAGACAAACTAGAAGTCTAGATCGACTGACTCTTGATGCAAATGAAGATTGTATAGTGTATCCTTGTCAATGACGTCTCCATCAGCCGGCAACGCGCATTTGCGGCAGCTTTCGCTTGTATGCCCCTTTCATGGGTATGAGGGTATGATGCGCAGACGTCATGACCAGGACAAGCCAAAGCTTACTATAAATGTGAAGTACTAATCGTAGAATCCACCACAACGCAGCTGACTGCGAAACGTGCAGCACGCATACACAGTCATTATTACAGCGAAACTTCGATATGACGACCGTAATGTAAGTGTGGCAACTATACTGAAACAATTGTTTTTATAATAATTTAATAGATTACCTTTGCTATTTTTGGCAACGCCGCTGCTGCATGAGGCAAGCGCACAATTCGTGGAGGTGCAGCCAGTTTACAGTGGGCCAACGAGTGCGCCACTTGGTTGCCATCGTCGCTTGTACACGTACAGGGTGACGCAGTCGGATTTACAGGGCCACGAGTGCTGGGATTATGTGAGCGTTTGGAGCTGTTGGGGTCGTTGCGATTCCAGCGAGATATCTGATTGGAAATTTCCATATAAGCGATCCTTTCATCCCGTTTGTGTGCATGCCCAGCGTCAGCCATCGGTGGCCGTGTTAAAAAACTGTCATCCGGATGCAAATGATAGCATTCGTAAATATAACTACATGGAGGCTATCAATTGCCACTGTCACACTTGCTCCACAGAGGACACCAGCTGTGAGGCGCCTGCCAACAATGTCCTAGACGAAGGTAGGGGCGTTAAGGTGTTGGCATTAACTGGCGACAATTCCATTGATCTGGACTATTAGGCCAGCAGGCTGTAGTTTAATGTAGTACAGTGTAACAGAGCGTCGATAACAATAAAGCTTATGATTTGATTGGCAAGTTGCATTTAAAGCATACAACTTTATTTGCTTGTTGTTTTTACATAATTTGTGGTTTCGCGTGTGTATCATTCTTAGCAACAAGAAATTTGGTATGGGTGCCTAATGACGTTTTGAACAGTGAGCTTAACTAAAAAGAAGTTCTTATACGTGTCCAGATAAATCTAAATATATATGTATTTATAATATAAAACAAAACTATATATTTGACGGTTAAGCGCATCGAATCGACCACTACACTGAATGTGTAGGTCAGCCATTGGCCACGAATGGTTGCCAGCTACAGCGGTTCATGCTTTCGAGAGCCAGGCCGTCTCACCTACAGGAATTTTGGACTTGAGTTTGTGTTGTTGCTCTCTTGCGCTAGCAGGTATAAGCAGTAGAGCGACGAAATGCCCAAACCAATAGCGCCACCCAGGGCACACTTTCGCAGACCAGCTAAAAATTAACGATTCATATTAAATATTATACATACATTTAGAAAAAAAGCAAATGCTTCTGCTTACCTGTTGATTTGTAGAGCAGTCCTGTGGCAGAGCCGGCAATTATTGTATTTACATTATCATCTTGATCACGAGCATACTGCAACAACACTCCACACGCCGAATAAAGCACAGCCAACGTACCTAGGGTATTCGCCGTACCGGAACCCTGTTTCATGACGTGATTGATTAATCTGTAATAAATCGGAACATATATAAATCTTATTAAAGACCATCTCTATACCTCATTTAAAGCCCATAGTTTTTAGAGCAATTAAACAAATGTAACTGCACCTTATGCTGCAATAGTGAGCGTTACTTCACGCAGATGTATAAAAGGTCTAAGAAATTCAAGGAAATTTGTTTCCCATTCAAAAGGAATAAGCTGATGTTGGAAATTAAAATGGTTTAGAGACCGTTGGGGGTCTTTGGGATCGTCAAGTTAACCTAAAACCCACCCATTCCAAAGATATGCTTATCCCGCGCTCCTCTAGCAGTGAGAAACGTAAGGACTTAGTAATAATATGTAGCCTACTTACTGGGTACGACGCAGCTTCCCCGTCTGATTGAGCGCATTAGTAACTTTAAAGCCATTGTAGACACCCGCCAGGCCGCCAACGCCACCGCCGATCATTACCGATGTGCCAATCTGCGAGAATGCCAGCTCAAAACGGCCACGCTGCTTATTAGCGCCCTCGGGAAATATGAACTCTGGCTGCGCTTGCTGCAGGAAACGTGTATCATAATTGAGGTATGGCGAGACCGGAGCATTGCTAAATGTGCTCGTGGCCGGTGTGTAGTTTGTTGTTGCTGTCGGCTGTGGTTCGTCGACTGCAGATAAACAAATAAAACAATATAAAAACAACGTTCATTCAAGAACAGGCCATGTAACAGCAGGTCACATTGCGTAATGTGTTGAATGGTACCGGGAGAGACAGAGAGAGAGGGGGTTGCTTACCGGCTGGTGCGGGCGCTAATGAAAATGGTTTCCTTAAGTAATCGTCACTCATTTTGGAATTTGATCGCTTGCCTTGCCAACGTAAGTTACTAAATTACGTTCAATCAGCTGCTAAATTATTTGAAGCTCACAACACAAATGGGAAAAAGAATACGTTCCCCGTGCTCTGCTTATGTTTCTAACTTTTTCCTAATTTCTACTCTTGTCAGCGTGACATTTGTTGCCCACGTGTGTTGTTAAACTCACTACAAAAATGTATTTTTACAACACTTGTAGTTTTCTGGGGGCAAGCAGTGTTGCCAATTCAGCTTTTTTCCGTCAAATTTGGCCTTTTATTAATTAAGTTGAAAATAAAGATTTGAGAACATTTTAGAATATTACTTAAATTTAACTCAATTCAATAAGGGATTTAGGGAGCACGCGTATTGCCAGATTTGAGTTGTAAAAATACTTGGGAATTTGTTATTTAAAGCTGCCACCAAAAATTTTTACAAATTATTGGCACAAGACGAAATGTACGACAATAGAATTCAAATCATGCTAAGTATTTAGCTAAAACAAATGTTTTGTTGCACTTTTCCTATTTTAAAATGCTAAAATATATTTGGTAATTCTTCAAAGTTGGCAGCTCTCAGGCATTTAAACAGCTGCTTTGTAATCAGCTGTTCTTAAGTGCTTGGCAACACTATAGCAGAGCTCCAATCGTTATCGAGCTAAGCGCGCATTTTGCAGCACTACGGCTGTGGTTTTCGTTGCGTGCGGTTGTGTTTTGATGGTTGGTTTTTGTCATTGGTTGTCCATATCCCTAATTAAAATAGAGAAAATTAATAATAAGTAAGTTGTGCGGCCAGCTAACAAAAGAGTGTCGGTGGCGAGGACAACAGCTTGAAACGTAAACAGCCCCTAAATATCACAAGCGCGTCATTAGCGTGTGTTATCGTTATTGTTTGGTGTGGGAGTAGGAGTGGAGTGGGAGCTAAGGTAGCCGGCGTTTAAAGTGTATTTGTATTTACTTTGGCTGGCCGTGCCTGTACTCTCTTCGTCCTCATAAATGTCGTCAACCGAGGTAAAACTGTCCCGTCTGTTGGGACTAGCGCAAAAGTTTAATAACTTCTACTTGACAGGTGAGTAACGCAGCTAAATTCATCAGGGCATTTTATTGTTGTTGTTTGGGATTGTCTCCGTCGCCTGCTGGCCATGAAAATGGGTTTGGCCGCTGCTGACACTGTATGTACAGTGTACACCTTACACGCACACACACACACATTGACATATATAGTGGGCGGCCTGGGCGCCAATGTTATGGGTGCAGCACACACAAATTTACTGCAATTGCTGCAAAGAGCGAGAGCAAGAGAGTGCGAATTATCGATTAGTTTGTTTACTTGTGTGTGCATGTATGTGTGTACTGATGTTTGTGCTTTGACTGCTGCTGGTGACGTCGCTTACCAAATGTCTCATTGCCATTTCGTTTCACAGCATCCAATCGGCTCTGCATTGACATTGAAATTCATTTCTCTGTTTTGGCTATTTTTATGACCAGAGGTTGCGCAAAAATCGTCCTTCCAATGGGTTGCATGCGCTATCGATCATCTACTTCCGTTCCATACTAAATCGATAAATTCACCTGTTGCGCTTATCGCATGTAATCTGATGCGAAATTATTTGCCTGTTTACACCGCATTGTGTCCAGCTTTTCGCTATAATAAGCGCTAATACATACAAACCAACAGCTGTGGGCTATCGCATTACAATTCACAATACTTTGTACGTTAACTGCAACAAATCAAAATTCAATGCAAGACAAACAAGAAACTCTTATGCAAGTTCACTTTTATCAAGCAATCTTATAGCCTACATACATACATACATATATATGTACATGTATGTGTACATAAATGAGCAAGGTGACAAACATTCATCTTTATATACAGATTTTTTGTTCATAATTAAGAACAATTTACAAATGATTTGTCACTTGTTTACTGTTTTTACAAGATTTTTATCGCATCACCTTGAGGGTAACATTTGGCATTTTCAGCGACTAAATCAACAGCAACAACAAAACATGCAGCAACAGCTGAAACATCTCACAGGTGCACACACACACACACGGCATAAAAAAATATCGAATATGTATATGTATACATTTATGGCTTGATTAAGCGTAAAAAATACACATATGTATTCACTTAATTAAGCAAACAGCGTTCTCTTCTCTCTCTCTCCCTCTCTCTCTGTCTGTCTATCTCTATTTACCATTCTTTGACTCTCTGTTTCCGCTGATAAGCGGCATTTGCGCTTTCTGCTCTTTTTGCTTGCTTTTGTTTTGTTTTCAACTTGATTTTTACTTCAAATCTTGTTGCAAATTTGTCTATTCTAATTTGTTTTTATTTCTTTTGATACCCTTATAACCTGGCCTATTAGAACAAACACGTTTCAAGCGATCTACTTTCCGGCCTGCTTTGCTTTCCACTTTTGGCAAGATTTCGCGGAAACGAATCGCACTATAAAATCTAATCGGATTCTTATTCGTACCCTTCATTGTCAAATTTTATCTATTATATTTTATTGTAGCTTATAGCTTTTGCATGTTTACAGATCTCAAAATGTTAGGGTATTGCCTTGTAGATCACTACAATATTACAAATATTGTCTTATTTATTTGTGTTTTGCTTTAGCTTTGAATCATAAAGTGAATTGGAATTTCGTGTTTATGTTTTGTTCGCTCTTTTGTTTTTGCTATTCATTCGCTTTTTAAGTGATGCAATCAATAATTGAATTTGCCAAAATCAACGACGATCTCGCTAACCGGTTCGAACCGCCCATAATCAATTGGGAATGTTGCTAATCATAAATCGATTAAAGTTTCCAATGACCGGCAGAATGTAAAAACAATAATAATCTTACAGGAAAGAAAGATTGATTCAGCTATCTGAGTAATCAGCTAATAAACAGTTGGCAGGAAACTAGCAAGTAATACACAGAACAGCTGCTGTTAACAAACCAACCCTTTCGAATAACTCCCTCTATAAGGTTGTATCAAAAGCTTTTCAGATAAAGGCTGCTTACTCATATAGTACTATAATTATGTATAATACCATTAAAAGCAGGTAGTCAAATTTAGCTTTAATTGCTTTGCTTGACAATCTGAAACGAATATACAAACAAAGCAAAGTGTGAACAATAATAAAAACCGATTCAATTCCATTAAGCACCTAAGGCAGTCAATTATTATTCTTATTAGGTATATGTGCATATCTAATCAGACTGCGCGTGTTTTGTGAATTTCCAATTGAGCTCCCATTGAACTTTAATATTTCGACAGAAAGACTGCAAAACTGTCAACCAGAAATGCCAATGAGTCTTCAAAATATGTTCGCCTAATCGTATTATTTTTATTTATTTATAAAATTATAAATGTTGTAGCAGGCGATAAGAAAGTCGCTCTTTTGTCTGGCCGTGGAAAACGTTGATTTGTAGATTTAATTATTCTTTAATTAAAAATATGTATATGTCTATAAAAATAAGTAACTATTTCTGTTTTGTGGTCGCTAATCTCAAAATGTGGTTGTTTGGGCTTTATAATATGTATTAATAACACACTCAAAGCTGTACCTAGAACAAAGAAACCATTTACGGACATGACGCAAAGAAGAAATTAAAGATCAAATGCGCTCTTGCGAGAGAGTTTTCTTACTCTGTTTGAGTGTCAGTCAGTTGGTAACAGTTTCTCGATTTGAAAAATATAGTTTCTCATTTGAAAATTCTATTTTGGGTATTATGGAAATTAGTTAATTAGTCTAGAAATAGACACGTATGTATGTACTATATGCTTTTCACATTTCCAATTTAATTTTCAACATTATGACAATCAATACGAATGAATATACGTATTTCTTGTTGGCCACAAATATAATTACCCTTAAGGCTGCTACGTGGGCATATTCAATTGCAAAGTGCACTCAAATTAATGAACGTTAATTATGTCACAGGTTTTCATAAGGGCGACATACGTCCATTTCTGGTTGAAGGACAACAAGTTGGCCTCATTAAATCGGATGTCTTCAAGCAGCTGCTCAAGTATCCTCAAGTGTTTTGCATACGTGACTGTGAATACACCAAGCAGGTGAGAATTATCTAAATATTCACAATTATTATACATAATTATCATCATATAACATATATATTTATATATATATTTTGCAGGGTCTGGTGGAGCTAAATCCGGCATTCCGTGATTATAATGAGCGGACCGCACAATTGGAGAAAGTATTACGCGATCTGCGCAGCGATGGTCTGTTCCCGGCCCTGCAGGGCTGGCGGGATGAGTGCTTTGAGGTGAAGTCCGAGCACAAGGCGCTGCTGAAGATGGAGCGAGCGGCGACGCCGCTGTTTGGTGTACGCAAATATGGTGTGGACATCAATGGCTATGTGAGGCATCCGCAGCATGGTCTGTGCATTTGGCTGCAGCAGCGCTCCAATACCAAAGAGACCTGGCCGGGCAAGTGGGACAACATGGTGGGCGGTGGCCTATCTGTGGGCTATGGCATCATGGAGACGGCAATTAAGGAGGCCGCCGAGGAGGCATCCATTCCAAGTGATCTCGTGAAGAATTTGGTTTCAGCCGGCTGTGTCTCGTTCTTTTTTGAGAGCGATCAGGGCTTATTTCCCAATACTGAGTATGTATTCGATCTGGAGCTGCCGGTGGACTTTATACCACAAAATTCGGATGGGGAGGTGCAAGCGTTTGAGCTGCTGCCAGCTAACGAGTGTGTGGAGCGCGTATTTACGCCAGACTTTAAGACGACATCGGCGCCAGTAGTTATTGATTTCTTGATACGACATGGCTACATAACAGCCGAGAATGGTATGGTCTAGAATTCAACAATATCTCGCATGGCCTAACTCATTGAAATCGATTTATTGCAGAGCTAAACTTTACACAGATTGTGGAGCTGCTGCATGTGCCACTGCAGTCGTTGTATACGTACAAAACGCGACTGGAGCAGAAGCTGCAGCAACATCAGGCGACACTGCCCAATGACGATAACAACTGCAATTGTGATAGTCTGCCCAAAAGACCGCTGGAAAACGGGCACAACAAGAAAGAGGCCGCTTAGGCGAACGATTAGGGAACAGTAAACAAAAACATAATATGGACATCGAATGAAGCGTGCATTGATACGCTGTGGACTAGTTTGAGAGACTGCTTTTGTAGTGGGATTTGTGAAATCCAAAAACAACAGCCAATAATATACCCACAAGATATAATAGCAATGTGACAATGCAAGAAGTAAATAGACAAGCAATTAACAAAAAAACAAAAAAAAAGAAGACAACCAACCAAACCAACTTGACAAGTATAACCTACTAAATTAAATTATTAATTAATATAATGGCAACACTTAATGTTAAATTTTATGTTTACATCGATGTGTGCAAGTCAAAGTGTATGTGCTGTTTATATATTGGTATACACATGCTTAAGTATATTGGTTACATATATATATTTAAGAAATTATTTACAATATTTATTATTATATATACGTACCACATGCATAAGCGTAAGCTAATTATACATATTATATATACATACATATATATATATATAACCTACTATGTATTTTGAAATGACGAAAATGACCGCATATAACTTACTTAATAGTTTTGCGCTTTGATATTCCAATCATGTAATAATTGCAAACGAAATGACGCCACATTCTTAGAATTTATGTGAAGAAATTATAACTATAGAACACAAACGGACAAGATATATAAACAAACATATATGCCTATATAAAACATTTATATACGATAGTTAAAATATAAATTATATGTAACGAGATATTTAAATGACATTTACTATTATGTGTGTGTGTACCAAAGTGCTCAAACTTAAGCAAAAATGTAATATTAATTAGTTTTCTGTTGAATTTGTAAAACTTTTTTAACTTAATAAAATGAAATACTTAAACGCCGTTCAATTGAATTCATTTGAACTTTTGACAAATTTAATAAATAGCGACCGTACTAGAATTTATCCAGAAAATAATTTCAACAATAAGTTTAAATTCTAAAAATTTATATTTTTGGTATATTTTAAAACGTAAGTTTTTGAATAAATATTGCAACCCGCGCTGTTAATCGAAACAGCAACTCTGTGTCAGGGCTACGCAGCTTGCTTTACAGCATATGCAACCCTGCGAACACGTCAAACTATAACGAGTGTGGCAACGCCAAACAGGTAGCCATCTTTCTTTCTTTCCCCAACTTCACGACCGCGTGGACGTCGATACGTAAAAGGTTAGCGAATATTTTGTGCAAATTGCATTAAAATTCAATCAAATGCAGTTGAAATGCGCGTCAAAATGTACATGCGTGTGCCCAGCACATGTGCGTTGTGTGAAATGTTGCTAAAAGTGTTTGTTTATTGCAGGGAACCACAGCCAACAAAATGACCAACTCAAAGGGTTATCGTCGCGGTACGAGGGACATGTTCTCCCGTCCCTTCCGCAAGCATGGTGTCATTCCTCTGTCCACATACATGCGCGTCTTCAAGAACGGCGACATCGTTGACATTAAGGGACACGGTGCTGTCCAGAAGGGTATGCCCTATAAGGCTTACCACGGCAAGACTGGCCGCATCTTCAACGTCACCGCACACGCTGTTGGTGTCATTGTAAACAAACGTGTGCGCGGCAAGGTTCTAGCCAAGCGCATCAACGTGCGTATCGAGCATGTGCATCACTCCAAGTGCCGTGAGGATTTCCTCCGCCGTGTCAAGGAGAACGAGCGTCTGCTTAAGGATGCCAAGGAGAAGGGCAAGTGGGTCACCCTGAAACGCCAGCCCGAGCAGCCAAAGAAGGCTCATTTCGTCAAGAAACTGGAGGAACCCATCGCCCTGGCGCCAATCCCATACGAGTTCGTTGCCTAAATACAAACCGATTATAAGCGGATGTGTTTGTTTACAATTTGTAACTGTGTAGATTGGTTGATTCGAAACTAAGTTAAAATACATAGAATTGATTTTCTATATGATTGCTGTAAACAATCAATTGGGCTGTTTCTTTTTTACAGGCGGGGTAGAAAGCAGTTCTATGTAGGAATTGACGGGGTAGAGCGGCTGGAAGAAGCAGACACAGCTGTGAACGGCATGCTTCTTCTTGCCAGCTGTTGCACGCACGTATTGCGCTTAAAAAAGGTTGAGTGTCTGAATAAAAAATGACAGATAATGCAATAATTAATAAAGCAAATGTTTGTGAAAGATGCGGAAAGTGTTTCTCAAAACCTGCTCTACTGCGTCGCCATCTGGTTGTGCACGGCACCGAAAAACCGTACTCAGTAAGTTCTACGCCGTACCAAGCAGGCAAATTCTATAGTGGAAGTATGCATTTTTGTAGTGTGACAGGTGTTCCAGTCAGTTCTCCCAGCAAAGCTCACTACAGCGTCACATACGCATAAAGCACACTGTGCCCGTGGAGAGCGACGACTCCGAGGTGGCACAACATGCGCTGGCAGCTTTGAAGCAGCTGCAAGCCCCCCACAGCCATACCACAGTTACTAGTACACCGGGACAGGGCACACTTGAGGAGCAGCCTCCTTGCCAAATGGCTAAGATAAAGGATAAACTGCATCCAAATAGGAAGCTGCTGCGGCGACAGAAACAAAATAGCTGCTTCTATGTGTGTGAATACTGCGCCAAGGAGTTTAGCAAGACCTACGATCTCATAAGGTAGCTAAATCTTTATTTATTGCACAAGCTGTTACTATATATTAACTCGGCAGGCATCGTCGCTCTCACACCAAGGAGACGCCATATCCATGCAATCGTTGCCTCAAGCGTTTTGCCACCCAGTCCAAGTTAAATGAGCATCAAACGCGCCTCCATGACAAGCTGAAAAAGCACACTTGCAGCGTGTGTGGCGCCCGGTACAGCTACAAAGGGGAGCTGAAGAAGCATCTGGCTGACCAGCATCAAGATTTAGTTTACAATTGCGCGCACTGTAGCCGTAGTTTCATTTCGAAAGCTGCCTGGGAGAAACATCAGAAGGTTGAAGCCGATCCGCAGTTGTTTAAGCTAATCCAACTGTTGCCACATCCGGTTTTGTCACAGCGTACCTACAAGTGTTTATACTGTGCGAAGCAGTTCAATCGCAAATACAACTGTCGCATCCATATGGTGACACATTTGAGGCGTTTGCTGAGTGAGCAGCCTGCCAAGCGTCATAGCTGCCTGCAATGCGGCAAGAACTTTCAAAAACCCAGCGATCTGGCGCGACATCTATTAACGCATTCCCAGCTCAAGCAACACATTTGTCAGGTGTGCCAAAAGTGCTTCACCCTGAAGTCAACGTTGACCAGACACTTGCAAACGCATCAACCAGAACGTAAACCAATCAGTTGCCAGGTGTGCGGCAAGTCCTATGCCTCCAAAACATCGCTACACTTGCATCTTCGGTTGCACACTGGCGAGCGACCATTTAGTTGTGAGATTTGCGCTGAAACTTTCCGCACCTCCGGGCACAGGCTAGAGCATATGCGCGCCGAACGTCACAGGAATAACGCCTCCAATGCACTCATCCTATGAACTGTCGTCTAACAATCCTTCCTAATCTGGTCTGTGTGTAGTTCTGAAACTTGATGGTAAGTTCAATTGGCCCATCTGAACGATTCCAAGTCCCGACTAAGTTAAATATTTGCCAAATAACGATACTAGATCCTGAATTAAAGGAGGCACAATTGAAATCAAGGAACCAAAAACACAAATTACTAAAATATGAGTCCACTCTTATGTTAATTTTCGTAAAAGATCACAAAAATATTTATTTATAAAATTTTAAATGGCAAATCAATCCAAAGGAAAAATCATAATCAAATAGACATTCCATAGGAAAATCAGTTCTGTTTAAAAAAAAAATTAATGGGGAATGAAAGGTGAGAATTTTGGGACAATTTCAAATATTTGTAACTTGTTGCACGAATCAGAAATGAAGAGTTGGGAACTTGAAAATTCCAAATACTTGGTATCTTGTGGCACAAATCAGAATAAGATCTGTAAGCGATTAAAGGTGAAATTTTAATTCTTTTTTATATTGAACCGTTCAGATTACATTACCATAATGCCGGCGCCAATGAGCATCTAATTCGTTAGCATTGCATGCATCCAAATCTAATACTTGAGCCAATCACAGTGGGTCAATTTATTTGTTGCATCAACGTTGAATTTGTGCCTTTGGAAGGGAAAAGTACTTTAAAGTATGTTCGTGAAATTATAAACGCATAAACTGTGTTAGGCTTCATATATAAAAGTAAATATTTCATATAAATATCAGTATTATTACAGCTACGTCCCCACTAACTTATTGATTAAAACCAGGCGAAGTGCCGTAGTAGAACTGTTTGTCGAATTGCTGACTTTTCGACAATTCACTAATCTTCTGCCGCTTGTCTGCCAGAATGAATTCGTCGTCTTCAATCATCTCGGAGTCACCGCGTTTTCGACGCAACGTCTCTGCACCCACACACTCCGCCGCCTCGTCCAACTCGTGTACCTTGTAGACTAGATATATTGGCTCTATATATTTGTTCGAGCTGCAAAGGAAATCAAAAATGTAAGTGAAATATTAAGCATATAGAGTGGTTTTTGTGTGGTCTTACAGCGGCAGAATGTATGGATCGAATGGGAAGAAAGTTTCGAGCGTCTCCTCCGGCATCAACTTGTCACTACCATATATGGTGGCCAGTTTGCGCCGTGCGTTGCGCTCCAGCACAGTGTGACAATACGCCAACTGATACGTACGTGTCACACCTGCAAATGCGGTGGCCACTGCCGGCAGGCAGTAGCGCAGCGGATTGAAGTGGCACATGGCTATCCGAGACAGTTGAAGTGTACTTAGCAGTCTCAGATCTAAATAACCAAATAGAAGTTAATCGAAAAACATATGTATATTTCGTATGGCTTACTCTTTTCATTGATGGTCAAGTCGCGCGCTCGAAAAGCAATCAAATAAAACATGGCTTGGCACACAGAAAAGAATACCATGTTCGCTTTGAGTGAACTATTTTTGCTGCTAAATTCATCCGAGTCATTTATGTAGGTGTTTGCCCAGTTGCTCAGCTCCTTGAGATAGTAGGTGATGGTGCTGCAATTAAGAAAACAAATTCAATTAGTTAGTTAGAACGGATGACCCGATTATTTGGGCACTCACCTCAATGGCACACACTTAGCGCGTGCCAGAAAGCTAGCCATGTAGCTAACAGTTGCGTGGCGTATGATTGAGGACACGTTTGGATTTTGCACCTTTTGCCAGAGCGCAGTCAGAAAGGCTTCCGCGTACGCCGGACGAATACTGCACACATAAAATATAACGAACTGAACATGATGTGTGTTGTGACTGGGCAGCAGCACCTCATTGAATATGTAGATGAGTGTCTTTAAAAAGCGGCTTTTGGTCAAACGCTGTTCATCGCTACAATTGGGCAGTGGGCGGCATTTATCGTCCAGGAACTTGAAAACCTTCAATAGGCATATGTCCAGCATTTGGCCTATTGGATGATCAACGGGCTTTGGTGATTTAGCTTGAGCGGTCACATCATCCATATGAAACATGGTATCATCTTCCATTTTATCCTCTTCGTCATCAGTTTCCTCCATAAGCTCTTCGATTTCATCACGTGGCGCGTTCACATCAAGTATGAGCAGTCTGTTTCAGAATATAGTACTTAAGTGGTCGCATAAAAGGGGAATTTCAAAATATAACTCACTTCTGCAGTACCAGCTGCAGTGCCATCTCCTCAAATACTGGCTTGTACTCCATTAGCCAGAGCACATTGTGGATATAACCGGCTGTAACATGAGCTGGCTTTTTGAAGTAGGGAAACTTGGAGGCAATCGTATCGACGACCACATCAAAAGCCATAGGCACAGCAGTTAGAATACGATTGAGTAAACCATGTACAGTTTCGAGATCAGTTCGCACACGTTCCGATGGACAGCCATTAATCCACTCCGCAGACTCTTGATCGTTGGGTATCCAGTTCAAAATTAACCTAGTTATTCCAATGTTTATGTAAACATTGTGTGCAATCATAACATCAACACTGAATTCGGTGTACGCCTCAATGGCCTCCGTGCTGCGTTTCTTCCAGTTAACCGACAGCAGCGCCTCAACAAGATTGGCAAACTCCGGTGTCAAGCTGTGGACTATCACACGCGCGTCCTTCATTATCTCAACGATCTCTTCATCCTGGTAATGTGGGTAGAGGCAGTTTACAAATATGTTCATACGATTAGTTCATGTTGGTAACTTACACTGAGGTCAGCCTCTTGCAGAAAGTAGGTAAACTCCTGGATGAGATGGAAATTATGTTCCTCCATCGCTACACGCACCGACTCGATGATGCCCTTCTTTTTAGGTATAAGAAAGCGGACCTTGTTAAGGACCGCTGTCTGGGCGCGCTCTCGATCCGCATTGGAGAAGGGCTTCAATATGGACGTAATGCCCGTCTTGCTGCTGTATACAGACATTGCTGACCACAATATCGAAACTAAATTTGATAATTTTTAAAATTTCCTAATAGCACGCAATTTGGCGTTTGACACGTACAAACTAAAGATCGACCTGAGCTTAGCTGCCGTAAAGTTTTAGGTGTCTACGTTTTATAAATTAAACTGTAACAAAAGTACTCCAAGAGATGTGTATTATACAAAACGGTCATTATTTTTTGTTAATACAATCTATATATTCGCAATAATTTTGCTACGTACGCTCTCAGCTGAAATCAAAACACGTGTGGCCGCTGTCAGTGTGACCAAATATTTCAATGTATTTTGCCCGATTTGCCAGTCACAGTGTGCCGACAACATTGCAAATCAACGCCACATGCATTGCGCGTTTTTAGTTAATCGGTTATAAACACACAAATAATGGCGTCGTTATTTATGCTGGACACTGCTGGCGACCAGCAATTGTTTAACGAAGATAGTGTCCAGCGTTCCGCTGCTTTATACAGTGGTACTTCAAAGGATGGACTGCTGGGTAATGAAAGCAATGACAGTGAAGCGGACGACGACGAAGCCGCTGAAGTGGAGTTCTTTGGAATCAAACTGAACAGCAAAGATGTACGCAAAGTGGTTGCAGCCTCAACGAAGGAAACGATAAGCCAAACGGCATCCAAAGTAGCCATACAACTGAGTGAAATTGCCGAAAGTGTTAACGAAGCAGCACAAAATGCGAGCACGCATAAGGCTCAGAAGCGCCAACGCGTAACAGATTTGCACTTTGAGCCTGGTGAGCACCTGAATGAGCGAAAAGCGAATGTGGAAAAGGATATGCAAAAGGCCGGCTTCGAGCAGCGGAAGGCCTTGCCGACCGTCGGTAAACGAAAACAGCCAATATTAAATAGAGTAAGTGGTCCGAAACTATTTTTCATCATTAGGCTCGTTCAGCAGAACTATCCGCTGAACAAGCCTAATATTATTGATATACTGTGATGAAATATTCGACAACCGAAGCTGCGCTTAAAGCGTAGCCAGCGCACTCGCTTGCTGCTTGAAGCAACTGCTGTGAGAAGAGACTCACTCATAGACAATAGCACACAGCCGTTTCATCCGTTGTAATCTTAGCGGTCGCCTTGGAGTGTTTGGCGGTTGCTGTAAGGCCAGCGGAACATTAATGCCATTTGACGCTAGACTGTTGTTTGCCGTGTAGCCAAGGCAGATGATTTAGGCGTGGGCGCACAATCTATCTAACAATGAAACATTTCGTGCTATTGTCGCCCAAACACAGCAGTGGCCGAGGCAAGCGTTGTTGCCACATTGATGACGTCTTTAGTAATCTGAGTGTCTACTTATGCTGTTAAACCAACAAATGTTATTTCCATGATTAAACTATATTATTTCATTGCAGGCGCAACGCGAGAAGACAAAGGGCAGCGGCTGGTTTGATTTACCAGCGACAGAAATCACTGATGAAATGCGCAACGAGCTGAAGATCATACAAATGCGATCCGTGCTGGATCCCAAACATTTTTACAAGAAGAACGACCTCAAGGTGCTGCCCAAGTACTTCCAAATTGGCACAGTGCAGCACTCGCCGTTGGATCATTACAGCGAGAAGAATACGCGTAAGACCAAAAAGACGCTGGTGGATGAGCTGCTGGCGGATGAGGCCTTCCAAAAGTTTAACAAACGAAAGTACAAGGAGGTGATACAGCGCACGGACAAATATGCGCATCGCAAGGCTATGAAAAAGATGAAGAAAATGAAGAAGCGCAAATAAACTGCTTTAAATGCTATATTGTTGATTATTTGTAGGACCAATTTACACGTAGAAGCTCAGACCGATTAAATATTCTGTTCAAAAAGTATTGTATGGAAACTTCTAACATAACTTCAAAGCAAAATGGTTGCTATTTCACTTGAAAACAGAACTACAATTGTAAGGGAGTTTAAAATAAAGTAATCGGAAATGGGTAAAGGAAAAATATTCCTTTTAGCGGTCGAATCTTCATGGTTTCATCTTCCCTGAGAATTTGCCCACCAATTCAGCTGATCTTTTATATAGTACATCTTCAATCAAATAAAAAACATGAAATTAGCTACTTATTTAATTTACAATAATATACATATTTGAACGATAAATTTGGTTCAATTAGAAACTATACTTTGGCCTCGTCAGATGCATCATTTGTGTTGTTCTTCTCCTCCAATATGCTCCAGATATGGCGCGCTAGCTGATCAAACTGCTTTCCATATTCAGAGTCTGGATATTTGATTACAACGGGCACGCCCGACTCGCCGCACTCGGCTATGTGGGACTCCAGTGGTAAGGAGATGAGCCTCTTTGGCAGCTTTGACTGTGATTCATCAAATTGTTTCTTGAAGAACTCGATGCGCTGCTTGCAATTGTCGCATATGGAGTATCGCATATTCTCCACCAAGCCAAAGATGGGCACCTTCAGCTTGTGGTACATTTCAGCGCCACGAAGCGTCACATCCACCGCAGCCTTGTGCGGTGTGCTGACCAATATGACGCCCGTGATTGGCGCGTGCTGCGTCAGTGAGAGATGCACATCGCCAGTACCTGGCGGCGTATCAATGACCAGCACATCCAAAGGGCTCCAATCGGCGCCCTTGAGCAAACGCTGTATGGCCGACATGACCAGCGGGCCACGCCAAATAATGGCACCATCGGGTGGGGTTAGCATGCCCATGGACAGGCACTTTACATTGTAGTTCTGTGGCGGTATCATTAGGTTCTTCTCATTCAAGCGCGGCTCGCTGTGCAGATTCATCAGCAGCGGTATGCTGGGACCGAATATATCGCCATCCAGCAATCCAACCCGCGCTCCCAGCTTGGCCAAACTACAGGCAAAATTTGCTGCAACGATTTTGTTTATTTAATGCTGGATTCGAGGCCACAACACAATATACGCTTACCTGCCACAGTACTCTTTCCCACCCCACCCTTGCCAGAGGCTACCACGACGATGTCCTGCACACCAGGCAGCAGCTCCCGCTTGGGCAAGCTGCGGGCCATCAACGCCGCCTGATGATCCTTTAATTTTGTCGCATAGGTGCGCTGACACAGACGCATCGACAATAACATTGCTTTAATATTAGCAACTATGTATGTATATAAACAAGATTTACACAAAAACTAAAGCTCTTATCAATTTGTTGTTCTTAAAGACTATGTTATGTTATGTTTTCTGAAATGACCGGTGAAACTAGAGATGAGCACTGATCTAAAATTGTGACTGCAATTTTAAAGATTTAAAGCTCGATTATACAAGAAAGTTTTTTTTAGTTATTCATTGACAGCAGGATTTTGGTATAATATCGTTTCTTTATTCTTTTTTATTACATTATTATACACTTAACATCTTGAATATTGATTCTTTCTCATTTCTAACGATTATGAGCATTTATTTGTTTACAAATAGTTTGGTTAATATCTTGTTACATATTTTTATACTATATCAGGTTATTGTCTGAGTGCCAGGTTATTGGACATAGCCTTTTTAATATTGATAATACTCCTAAAAAGGATGTATAACAGCAAAAGTTGTATTTAAATCAGTTAAGTGAATATTAATTTCAGCGTCTACAAATTGAAATATGACTTTATCTCATAAAATTTAGAAATAAATAGGTTCTCTATGCCATAATAGCTGATCACAAAAGTAACAGTAACATTTTTCAGTGATATTTAAATAAGAAGCTCGTGACTGTGAAGTGGCGATGTCACATAACAAGATTATTTTAATAGTGTGATAGTGGTCACACTGGTTGTTATCAGATGTTTTTAGTGTAATGCATTTGAAAAGAGTTTCCCTCGGAAAATTATGGAAATCGACGAGCAAAATGAATTTGAGAATGTGGAAGACGACGACGCTCTATGGTCCATTGAAGATGATACGTTGTTCCAGCCTGCCGGCCTAATAAGCCACTCATCATCGAGTAATAACAAAACGAAATCCGTTTTCGTTACCTGGAATGAATATTATTTGCTTAATTATCGCTTCAAGAAATCGAAGAAAACTAAAAGAATGGAAATGACCAAAGTGCGCATTCCACTGCCCAAGAACAGTCATTTGCGTAGCATTCACATGCTGGAGTACAACACGCTGTTGCTTATGTCGGATGGTCGAGTTCATTGCTTTGGCTCCATTAAATCGCTGCATATCATCTCCTGGCTGAAGGGTGTGCGGGCGTTTGCTCGGACTCACGAGGGATTCAGCGTAATACGTCATGATGAGGAGACCCAAAGGCTGCTGCTACAGGTTTACGTGGACTTGCCAAGTTTGGGCAAGGGAGAGAGCACTGTGCAGCATAGTTACGACATTACCTACGATGAGCAGAACATATTCCAGTGCGACTGGCAGAACGATCCGTATACGCTGCTTACGATTAACGTTGACCAGCAGCATGAGAGGTTCATGCAGTGCTTATTTGGTGCTGAAGTAAGCACAGATAAACAGCTGCACATATTCAGCATCGCTGGTCACGTATTTGCGCTAATGCCACGGGACGTGGATGTGGATGCAGCCGAGGAGTCGGAGTCGGAGCAAGCATATCACATAGAGCTCTTATGCATATACGCGACGTCAGTTAATTTTATGCGTTTACTTCCAGCGCAGAATCTTTGTCTGGTCTACCTGAGCTGTGGCAGCGTGGATATCTGGTATATGTCCCAGTTGCTGGGCATTAAACAACGCCAGATGTACTTTACCGGCGGAGAATGGTTAGACTACGATGTCAGCAGTGATAATGGTGACTTTTACTACACAGATGGCGAGCAGCTAGTGCGCTTGAGATTTCAATATGATTCCCAGCTGGATGACTGCCAGGTGCAACGTTGTGTTAAGCCTGTGCCTGGCATGCAAGCCTGCACCTGGGTGCAACACATTGAGCAGTTGGTCTGTCTCAGCGATAATAACATTTTCTATCGCATTGCCTTCAGTCTGCAGCAGCTAACCGAAGCAGGAGGAGATACAAGCGTGCTCAACGATCTAACGCCAGCGGCCATTGAACGACTGCGTGGTAATGCAAAAGTTCTGCAACAATATGAAGAGCAGCCCACTGAGCTACTGGCCGCCATACAGCGGGAGCATGAGAAGCAACAACTCATGGCCGTGGCGCGCAATGAAGCTTGGCTTGAGTGTGGCCTGGAGGCAACACTGGAGTTCCGTCGTCAGCTGCCTGTCTTTGGGGCTGATGTGCTGCTGCTGCACACAGCTAAACAGGTGGAGCTTGATAGCAATGGCATCTATGCCATATTGCAATTGACGTTCCACAGTAGCCAACAGTTGTTGCACAGCAGTCATTGGCAACTAATCGTTTACCATGGCCACGACGCCCACGTACACCGTGTGCCCACAGAATTGCTGTTGAGTCGCAATTGTCGAGTTATAATACCACTGAAAAAGGTTTTTAATGAGCGGCTGCCGGAGTTTACATTGAAACTTGTGGCCTTTTTGGAGCTGCACACGCAAATCAGCGCAGTCCTGCTGCCTTTGGCGGTAAAGGAGAATAGCCATACTTACCGCGAGCTGTTTAGTGGACAACTTCAATCCTTGAATCTGTTCAATAAACAACAACTGGCGGATTTGCTTGGCAAAAAATGCACGAGAAGACCCAAACTTAAAGTTCAACAAAGACTTAAAGCGCCAGGTAGCCTCAATCTGGTGAAAATAGCAGACATATGCAATGCCAATGGTAGAATTGAGAATAATTTGCTAGAATTATACTTTGTGGATAGCAAGTTGAGTATATCGAGCAGCGAGGAGGATAATAAAACCGTGTTAACGCTGCAAAGTCAAGATGTTGCGGCGCTTTATCATATTAAACAGCATTTATATTTAAATGTGATCCCAGAAGATGAGCAAGCAGAACCAAATGAAGCTGCACAATTAAAAGTTATGGTAAATATATCTCGTACTTTACTTTTACTAGTCGTACCATTTAAAATGAATACTTATGTTTTTGTTTTGCAGAAATTACAACATGAAATTGAGAGATTTTATGGCACTCAATATGCTGAAGAATTTGAAACAAATGCCCACATACATTTAGAGTCATTGCAATTAAAATATAATACACTGCGCAATACTGTTTTTTAAATCTGTGTCTTTTTTTATACCCTACTATAAATTTGATCAACATTACAGTATGCTTTGAAAGCGCATTAAATTTCGGCACCCCGAAAATCGTTTTTCTTATTTGTTTGAATTATAATTTAGTGCGCGCACAACAATCGATAACATGCTAGCGCCATCTGGCGGATAGTCAACGCAAACGCAAAGTTAGCTGCGCCTGAAATGTCAAAGTAGGAAAATACGACCCTGCCTCTAAGCGGCCTGTCAGCTTCTTCCTTTTTCTTTTTCACCTACGTGTGAAGACATCGCGTATTTTACGTCGGTGTTTTAAATTCATTAAAAAGTGAAAAATGGTGAGCATTATCAATCTTATAACACAACAAACGCCTCAATTTAAATGTGCACAAGTGTCTATTAATAAAGCTGCGCAAAAACATCCAATGATGCAGTCATAATTGAGAGATTAAGTTTGTGGCTTTCATGCCGACACCAGCAGCAACCAATATTAATTTCTGTGATATGTGTGTTTGTGTGCGTGTTTACAGGGTTTCGTCAAGGTAGTCAAGAACAAGCAGTACTTCAAGCGGTACCAGGTTAAGTTCCGCAGGCGTCGTGAGGGCAAAACCGATTACTATGCCAGAAAGCGTCTGACTTTCCAGGACAAGAACAAGTACAACACGCCCAAATACCGTTTGATTGTGCGTCTGTCCAACAAGGACATTACTGCTCAAATCGCCTATGCACGCATCGAGGGCGATCGCGTTGTCTGCTCTGCCTATTCGCACGAGCTGCCCAACTATGGCATTCAGGTAAGTTGCTTGGCTTGGAATGGGAGTGAAAAGTCCATGCTAATGTTGATTACAACAATTCACAGGTCGGTTTGACCAACTACGCTGCTGCCTACTGCACGGGCCTGCTCGTTGCACGTCGTCTGCTGAACAAGTTGGGCTTGGACTCGCTTTATGCTGGCTGCACCGAGGTAACCGGTGAGGAATTCAACGTTGAGCCCGTCGATGATGGTCCAGGTGCATTCCGTTGCTATTTGGATGTGGGTTTGGCACGCACCACCACCGGTGCCCGTGTCTTTGGCGCCATGAAGGGTGCCGTCGATGGTGGCTTGAACATCCCCCATTCGGTGAAGCGTTTCCCTGGCTACTCTGCCGAGACCAAGAGCTTCAACGCTGATGTGCATCGTGCTCACATCTTCGGTCAACATGTTGCCGACTACATGCGCACCCTGGAGGAGGAGGATGAGGAGGCATTCAAGCGCCAGTTCAGCCGTTACATCAAGTTGGGCATCCGTGCTGATAACGTGAGTATTGAATCTTTTCACACCTAGACGTCCAATTCCAAAATTACAGCTGCGTTTGTAACCCACAACGCAAGCTCTTCCAAAGTGGACCACAGTAAACAAAATGTAACCTGCGTTCGTGGTTCAATACCTTTCATGGATTGAACTTCCTGTTTATGGATGCACATTATCAGCTTAAAACCTACCTCAAAGGATTTCTATCTTATAATATAGTATATAGTATTAAATGTTAGCACCTAGACGTCCACTTTCAAAATTACAGCTGCGTTTAGTATCCTACAATGCAGGCTGTGCCAAAAGTGGACCACAGAAATTTTTAAGTAACCTGCGTTCGTGGTTCAATACCTTTTATGGATTGAACTTCCTGTTTATGGATGCACATTATGAGATTTAAATCTACCTCAAATTATTTGTAGCTTATAGTATTGAAAGTGTTAAGAGTTAGACGTCCACTTTCAAAATTACAGCTGCGTTTTGTATCCTACAATGCAGGCTGTGCCAAAAGTGGACCACATAAAATATTAAGTAACCTGCGTTCGTGGTTCAATGCCTTTTATGGATTGAACTTCCTGTTTATGGATGCACATTATGAGATTCAAATGTACTTTAATTGATATCATATATAACTTGTACTAATATAATATCCCTATTATTCTCTCACAGATTGAGGACATCTACAAGAAAGCCCACCAGTCCATTCGCAGCAATCCAATCCACAAGAGTGCCGCTGCCAAGAAGACGGCTCCCGCTAAGAAGAGGTGGAACGCCAAGAAACTCACAAATGAGCAGCGCAAGACCAAGGTCGCCGCCCACAAGGCAGCCTATGTGGCCAAGCTTCAGTCTGAGACTGAGGCCTAAGTGCTTTTGACAACCGTTTGCAGTTTGTGTATTGGGGGTGAAAGAAGAAATAAACTCTAAAACAATTGTAATAAAAACAATTGCCAATATGTCATTGCATAAATTGTAAGTTTTTATTAAACAAGCACGCCTTTTATTTGTTATCGTGATGCGATAAAAAGATGGGTATGCTTGTATATTCTTTCAAGTTGTTGGGAAATGAGATTATAGTCATATCAACCCAATTTGAGGCTTTGCAGTTTTAAAACAATGCACAGAAAAAGAAGCTAAACAAGCACGCGTTTATTATCTTTACAGAGTACCGATAACTAGGTTAGTTCTGGCACTCTTATCGATAAGTGTCAAGCGCATTTCCGCTCGATACCGAGTAAATACTCAAATATTTTTTGTTTGGTTTGAAAAGTAGTTTTCTGTTAATGCGGTTTTATTATTAAAAAATCAATAAATAAATAAACATAATATACAAGCAAAGCTTACAGCTAACAGTTAAAATGTACACATTGCATGAAAGTTATAAAAAAGTTTGTTGCTAGTTCTCGCATAATACCACTCTCAGACTTTTTTCCATGAATTGTCATATGCTTGTCGGGCCGACCAGCCCAACTGTACTCTCTGGTCTAACTCTCCTCCACTATGCTATCCCAGTCCACACACTCGGTGCAAGCATTGTCAGCCAGGCAGGCGTCGTGGTAAATATGTCCACAGTTAAATATGGTGATCCCATTAACAGGCACGGTGTCTTTTATGATTAGAGAACGAGAACATTTGGGGCACACTTGGTCATAGGAGACGCTCCGTCCGGTACGATGCATGGCCACCACCTCCGAGTGTGTGTCAAAGTAGTCAATTAATTGGATACGGTGTGCTATGCTCAACACTTGCTCCTCGAGATTGTAATGCCACAGCATTTTGACGAGAGACTGTTGCAGATTAGGTATTGTCTGACCCAGCTTGATTTTGCTAACCACCAACTCGGCATTAACATAATCTATAAAAGGAAAGTAAAACATTAAACGATATTAATATTGAACAAGTCTGGATACTTACCAACTATGCCATCCAGCACTTTGGTGATTATTTCTGGCTGTTTGGTAGACTCCTCAATGAGCATATTCCATAGATCGTCATCATTGTGCTCCTTGCAAAACTCAATTGCCATCTCAATGTCTTTTATCTGCAATAGCAAACAGTTTAGTTCACAAATCCGATCAATTTATGTGCTTTCACCTACGCTATGTATGATTATATTGAGTGCCTCTACGACGCTGCCCATGCGACCCAGTAAGTAGACCATCTCTGGATGAAAACTTTCTTTTTTGCAAATTGCCAAAGATTCCTGCATAACGTAATCATTTGAGCGGCGCAAAAATGGCAACAGTTTGGGCCGATCATATTTGGCATATAAGGCAACTAGTTTCTGATGGAATGTGCCGCGGCTGTCAATTTTGTCCAAGGCATCGAGATACTGCACAGAAAAGGTAAGGGCTAAGAAACGTTTAAATGAAGATATGCGTTTACATTTACCCAGTAAAGGTATTCCTGATTTTGTTCCAATTGATGTACAACCACTTCGGGCTTAATTTTTTTCTTATCCAATAATATTTCAAAGGCACGCTCGCGATCAAGTTGAATGAGTGGAATGATGAGTTTGGAGATGACATCGTAAAGCTCAAAACGTCGTATTAGCTGAAAGACATCCTTGTTCTGCAATCTAACAGAGAGTTTGTGTAAGTTTTTATTAAAACATGCATAAATCAACCGCTTACTTCAAATACATGCGCAAGGCGCTCTCGTAGTCGCCTTGGTAGGAGTACAGCAGCGCCAAGGATTCAAGTAGCTCGTTGGCATTCTGTTTGCGAAAGTTATCGTGTATGGCATTTATAACGGCCAGGCCATCGTACAGCTGGTGGGGCCACTCCTTGATTAGATTCAGAAAACCATGCACGTCAAACTTGAGAAACTCGTACAGCACCATTTCGTAGACGTGTGGGTCCAGTTTACAATCTTCAGAGGTGGGCAAATAGGCGCTTACGGATCTCAATTGCTGACACTTGACAAATTTAAACACTTCCTCCTCCCACAGCGCTTTGTTATTGCCCAGCACACGCAAACAAAGTTTGGCCGCATCCTCGTATTGCTTCAGTGTCAACAAGTGATTTATATACAATCTGTAAGTGTCGTGGCTTATAGTATTACAAAAAAAAAAAACTGTATTAGTTAATGTTTTTCATACCTGGATATAGACAGGAGTGGCAAACTGCCTCCGTGAGCGGATATCTCCATGGCCTCTTCGAACTTGCTGCAATGACAAAATAAAACAGAAGCTATTATCGGGGTGCCGAAAATTCAAATCCGTCTACTGCCCTTCTCTGCGATTCTCAGGATTTCAAGTAAGTGCAATGCAATTGCATATTTTGTGTAAGCTTATCTTCCGTTGGACCGATCGGTCGACTAAAATATAATACTCTTGCAAGGGTTTAAAAACAAAACAATATTCAAAATGCCGTTTATATGTATAATTACTTTAATTATTATTATTTACTTTTGGGCTTGGTTTTATTGCATTTATTATTAATTATAGAGAGAGCATTCAGACTCGCCGATGAATTTAAACAAACGTCAAAATCAACGGAAATTCACAGCGCAATGCAGTGACAACTGCAAAAGGTATCGATAAATCGATACCATGACAAAAGCATCGGCCCAACAGCTGTTTATTGGAATGGCGAGCACTTTGCAACTTTCTCACCCACCCCCACTCGGTTACAGATTTTTCTCGTCAACCCACTGGGTTATTAGACGCATTTATAAATAATTTGAAAGATGCGTAGAATGAATAATTTGGTTACGCTGTTCACGGCCATAACCGCGTTCTTCTTTGGCAGTTTCATTACACGCCTTCTGACCATTGTCGACAAGTGCCCGGCGCCGCGCAGCGGTGTGGCCAAACTGGAGCCGCATCCAAACTTATTTCTGATGATACTTGTGTTCAGTGCACCCGGCAATGTTGAGCAACGCGATGGAATGCGTGAGACCTGGCTGCGTCTGGGTCAGCCAATAATGCAAAACTACTATCCCGAGGAGTACATCTACCTGCCCACCTACAGTAGTCTCGGAGGCCATCTGCAAATGGAAACGGTTACGTCGCAAGCCAAGCGTCTGCAGCAGTACATTGACTGGCAGCAGGAGCTGCCAAAGATGCGGCCGCCCATTATGAGTCGCAACATTAAGGTGAAGCATATGTTTGCCATTGGGACACAGCAACTGGGAGCCACGTTGCGTGCCGAATTGGAACGGGAACAGAAACTGCACAATGACTTGTTGCTGCTGCCAAGGCTGCACGATGACTATACGAATCTGACCGAGAAGTTGCTGCAGTCTATGGATGCGCTAACGCATCATTATGAATTCGTGTATATGCTTAAGGTGGACGATGATACCTATGTGAAGCTAGATAGTCTACTCAACGAGCTCGTCTCTTATGATCGCAAACTGTTACGCCAGAGAGGAGACTATGTAGATGACGTGCTGCCAGAGATATATTGGGGTTACTTCAATGGACGTGCGAACATTAAGACGAAAGGCCATTGGCGCGAGTCCAATTACTATTTGAGCAAGAACTATATAAACTATGCCCTGGGCGGTGGCTACGTGCTCTCCCGCAAAATATGCGAACATATTGCCAACAATTCCCATCTGCTCTCTAGCTATGTATCGGAAGATGCTTCACTAGGCACCTGGTTAGCGCCACTGCGTAACATCTATCGCTGGCATGATGCACGCTTTGATACTGCCTACACGCCGGCCAAATGTCGTCCATATCATCTGGTGCTGCACAAGCGTAATCAGCATTTAATGCAAGATCTTTACGCGGGCAAGCTCTGCACCCACGAACAGCCTGGTCAACGCTCGTTCGTGGCGTACTACTACGACTGGACAAAGCCAGCAGACAAGTGCTGTGACAGCATCGTTGTCTAGGTGCCAAATATAGAAACTGACTGAGACTTGCCAGTAGCCAAGCCAAAGATAGATATTAAGTATACATATACCAAGTATTTTTGGCATGCCTTAGTTTATAATTACTCTTACAGGCCTATTTAATAATTTGCTCCTATGGCAGCATTTATAATAAACTTTAGTGTACCCAACTATGTGCGAACTTTATTCAAATCAGCCGTAAGAATAGTTAACTTATCGAACATAAGGTAACAGATAAGACTGATGAATATGGGACAGCTCGCGTGATCGAGGTGTTTGCTTTGTATATAGATAGATTGTATGTAGATATTAATTGGTGTACTTACTTGTGCTTTATGAGCCATTGCACGCGATCGTCTATTTCAATGGGACTGGCCACCACAATATCCTTGGGCGCCACAATATAGTAGCGATGCTCCTCGATAATACAACCCAGACTGTAATCATTGACGGTATACTCCTCAAAGCCACGTAAGGTAAGGCTGTCTATGCATACCTCCTCGAAGGTATTCATTTTATACTCAATAACGCACAGCACCGGACGTAGCGCCTTATAGTTGGAGCTGCGTTCCTTGCGATACCCTAGCACCACCAGCTGGCTGGCGGCCATTGGGGCCAGTCCGCAAATAAAGAATGTCGTTGGAAATGTTGACACTGTTATAAGAAATAAACATTAAACATTAGTTAATTATCAACCAGGTACAATCGATTGCTGCGCTCACCGGGATCTACAACGTAGCCGGGTAAGTTGCCTGAGGATGCCTCGATTGCATTACGCTTGCGTATTACACAAATTCGTATGGTGTCAACCCAGCCGATGAGCAGCGTATTGGCATTTGTCCAGCGTAGATGGCAGCGAAAGTTTTCGAGACGTGCTTCTGGCGGCACCTCCCATTTCATGAGGCCCAGTGAGCATTTCTCGCTTAGATCATACACACGCACACCCAAATGACTGGCCCAGGCAACAAAGTTTCCCTGCCAGCAAATGGCCAGCACGCTTCCTTCCACAGTGCACAATTCGCTGGGCTTCAGCTTCTTGAGTAAATTGCGCTCGTACAATGTAAGTTTGTCGTCACCTAAAATTTGAAATTAGATACGAGTGTAGTTGTATAAAAGGTACACAAGTTAAGAGATAGTACTAACCCACTATAAAACGGCGCACGCCCGTTTTGGCATCGGGATCCAAGGCAACCGCTTTAATAGACTTGCCATAAATGAGATTGTGATTGTTCTCACAGCTAAACAAGCCAGAAATATTGACCTGCAAATACGAAGGCGATAATTTAGTTACCCCTATATGATTTCATTCTTTCTATGACTCACGCGACCGTCATCGGAGCATGTGGCCACATATTCGCCCTTCGGGTCCACATCGATGTGATTAACGGCCACAGAGTGTGTGTGGCGCTCCCCGCTGCTCAAATTAGACTCCACCGAGTTGCCCTGGTGGTCCAGCAGATAGACTCGCCCGAGGAATGTGCCAAATATTAGAAACTAACGGATGGTTAGTAAAGTGCCGAGTTTCTAGAGCTAGAATCAAGAACCCACCTTTGAATGGACGGCACTGCAGGTGACAACGTCGGTGTTGAGTATATTTCTCAGATCATTGCCAATGCGCTGGTATTTGAACTTTGGCTCTATCTCCTCCTCCTCATCGGTGCCGGAGTCCTATACATAATTCAGCATATGTGATATCACCTAATCGTTAATCAGTGTAGCAGGACAAGTGTACTTACGCTATTCACTGGCAAAGTCTCGGCCATTTTATACAAATTATCATTTGCATTCGCGTGCTTATCACAACATCTTTATGACAGTATGACCGCATTTCGCATACAACAGCTGTTTGTGCTTTGTGACAGCTTCAAAGCAACGTTGCGCGCTGGTTATCGATAACTAAGGCGCGCGCAGCTTTTAAAGTTTCAAGTTAGATCAAAACACAAATTTGGTTTTCATATATATATTTCTAGTTTTATTATTGGTGTCTGTATAAATGCGCTTAATTATTGTTTGTTTTTGTTTAATTTTACGCGGTTTTCGTTTACAATTGAAGTGCTAGCAAAATATATACGTAAGTAAAACAAAGCATAAGCATCTGAAAACATAATTAACAGTTTATGAAAATATAGACAACATGCAATTATTCATAATTCATAATCGATTAAAATACTAATTAAAAACACTATAAAAAAATACCAATAAAATTCATGTATACGTTCGTAAGTGTATGAACCTTTCATTAAAAAATATATATGCATTAAATATAATATAAAGTAGCGAACCGTTAACGGTTTGGAAATTGGAATTTCAGAAAACTGTCTTTGTCCGTCAGTCATGTTGTTATGTCCATTTTTTTTTGCTCTTGTTATAGTTGCTTATCGACAAAGTGTACCATGTATATATATGTATGTATAAATAATAAATTAAGGCCTATAGAATAGCGCTAAATTACATAATACAAAAACTACTAGACAGCGGCTATAGGGGGGGCCCGGCAGCTGCTTAAACACACCACACGGCCACGATTCATCTGTCAAAATCGCTGCAGCTGCTATCCTCATTCCCCATTGTCCAGTAATGATCTAGTATATCCTCGCTGGTGAAACGCACATCCGGATCCGACTGCAGCATGTTGGCGATTAGATCGCGCACACCATCGCCAATGTCCGACCAGTAGGGATCGGGAAACTCATAAACGCCGGAGATGATGGCATCAAAAAGCGGCTCCTGCTGGTTATCAGGCGCAACAAAAGGCGGAAAACCACAGAGCAGTATGTACAATATGATGCCGGCAGCCCAAACGTCAATCTAAACAGAATTTTAATACAACGTATTATAAAAGTTTTCCAATGCAACGAAATTCCTACGATTTACCTTCAAACCATAACCCACTTCAAGAAGTATTTCGGGCGCCACATATGTGGGCGTGCCGCAGACGGCGAACAGTGGTTCGGTTACCTCACAGGCCAATCCAAAGTCGGCAAGCTTCATCTCCACCACATTCCCATATGCGTCCAGTTCAACCTGCAGCAGAAATGCAATTATAGTCACACCTTTAAGCCAGATAGAAGTAGAACCCGCTTACCAGAAGATTTTCCGGCTTGATATCTCTGTGCACAATGCCCATGGAATGTAAATAAGACATAGCCGAGCCAAGATGTTGGATCATTATACGTGATTGGCTCTCCGAGAAGCGTGTGACCTGCGTGATGGCATCGAATAGATCGCCGCCTAAATAAAATGAAATAAGGATTTTATTGTGAAGTGAAATTAATTGGTGTTTCTAATCCCGCAATTGTAATTGTACTTACCACCTACGTACTCCAGCACCAGGTACATGTTTGTCAACTGATCGACATCCATGATGAGCGATATGATATGCGGATGTTGGAGCTTCTTCATGACCCGCACTTCGGCATCTATGTAGTGCTCCTTGCCCTTGCACTTGCTCTTGTCAATGATCTTGAGGGCATAGGTCTCACCCGTCTGTTTGTCCTTGATATTAAGCACAATGGCAAAATTGCCATCCCCAATCATTTTACCCAATGTGTAGTTATCCCGTATGACGGCGGGTAGTTCACCAATATCGATACCCGTATTCTTAAGTAGCGTCGCCTGATCATCCTCCTCCGAGGAAGCAGCATCGCCAGCACCACGGTCACGTGAGGACTCGGATGGAAAAGCCTTTGTGTTTTTAACTGGCATCTTCGGCTTGGGTCCCTTGCATGTGGTACCCGCTGTGCGCAGTGTCTTCCGTATGGCATTGATGGCGCGCTGCTCTTCCGATTCCAGCTTAAAGTCCTCGGCGGTGTTCACACGCTCTGTGCCATAAGCAAAGAATACATCCTCCGGCCCAAAGAAATCCGCCAGCTGTGCCACCGACGCTCCAGACAATGTGAATACCTTCCGCACATAGCCCGTATCCAGGCGCACCACTTGCGTTATGGCGGTCAGCACATGCTCAAAGCTGGGACTGTTCCGCTTGTTCAGCAGCAGTCGCATTATCCGGCGTGGCTTTGTGCCGTTCCGTATTAACGTTACGATTCGCGGATGCACCACGCTGTCCCGCTCGCTGAAACGGGAAGTGTTCAGAGGACTACTGTTTGTGGCAGCACCACCATTGGACGCCGGTGTCCCGCTGCTGTTGATCAGTGCACCATTCTTCAAGGGTGACGCGGGACGCTGAAGCTTGGCGAGCCGCTGATTCGTGGATCGACTGTTATTTGCCAGCGTCAGATTGGCCAGTGGCTGGGAGCTGGTATTGTACTCCACCTTCTTGAAATTCTCGTTATTGCAGGAACAAACGTAGCTCTGGCCATCCTCAAGTTCATCCAAAGCGCTGATCTGTTGATTGGATTAAAGATTAGTCATTAAATCTCAAGTCTCAAAATTTTTGAAAGCATTTTAGCTTGGGTTAAGTTGTACTATTAGAATGAGTATTTGCAAGCTCAACAAACGCCCTTGATCTAACCAAGGACGTTTGTTGAGGTTGCAAATACTCTTTCTTATGCGATTGTCTAGTTGAAGCACTTATTTTCATGCAGAGAATTCGACAATTGTTGTCTTGAGTTGATTTCGGATAGATCAAGAATGTGTAGGACGAATAAAATTCATATTTTAACATTAATAATAGAGTTCTTAAGTAGTTCTTAAGAGATTAACAACCACGTAAGAACTCTTTTTATTAAGTTCTTAAGAACTACTTAAGAACTCCTTTTTTTATGTTAAAGTATGGGATTTTCTTGATAGAAGCTTGATAAGCTAATTGTGAACTTCTCCTCTATAAAATCGACAATCTAATAGGCTATCGAAGAATAGTTAAAATTTCCGCGTACCTTTTTTCCAGACATGTTGTAGAGCGTGCGCACAGCACCTGGTATTTTGACATTCTCCTCGAGGAGACGCGTCAGGTCCTCGAAGAGGCTCTCAAAGGAACGATATCGCTCATTGGATACGGGTATTGTGATGCCCGGATAGAAGCGATCCCCATTGCGATAGAACTTAATGCGATGCGCTTTCCGTGTGGGCGTGCGGCTGCTGGAGATGCGCTTCTTGAGATGTGCTGCCACAGCAGAGGCGCCGGCCAGCTGACCGCTGCCATTTCCATTTGTGGTGGGAGTGGCGCCAGCGGCAATATTGGTTCCGGACGGTGCGGAATGGGTTGATGAGGCGCCGCTAAGTGAACCATTTGATTTGCCTACGCTGCCGCTGCCAGTGAACGAGCCATTCAAATCGGGCAGCTCATTGAAGTCCTTCTCCAGCTCCGAATTGGAGCTGGCAGGACTTTCACAGTCGCGACTTTGATTGACTGCCTGTTGTTGTTGTTGTTGCTGCTGCTTGGTCAGCTGCTCGAGAATGGCCGCTTCTGTGGAGGATTGCTTGGCGGATGCGGCACCAGCATTGGCGGCTTTCTTCTTGGGCGTTGCATTGGGACTGGCGCTGGTCGCTGCTACACCTCCACCTCCACCTCCTCCTCCTTGCAGTGATGATAGCAGGGCGGCTGTATGCAGGGTGCTAACCGTATGTATTTCCATGCTGCAAATTAGAATAAAGCAATATTATAAATATTATATTATTTCAATCAAGTTCTCATCGTTTGGGCTTATTTACAGATTGGCGGCCTTACGACGTCGCTTCATTTGCTTTATTTTTGCTATGGTCTGCTTGTATAAATGCTGCATGTTGCTTCTTTTTCGTTTTTCCTTCACGTTTAGGTTAATATTAATAATTTGTGTGCTTTTGGGAAATGTTTCTCTATGGCAACAACAATACTGACTGCTTGAATACTGTTTACCTATTTAATTCTGCTGACGTTTAGAGCAGAAACTATACAAAAAAAGAAGAAATACAGTTAACAGAAATCAGAAATTTCAAAAGTTAAACCGGTTTCATTGGCTCCGCGCTAGTAGACTAGAAAGTATCTTTCAGATACACAACAAACAGCAGAATGCCAGCTGTAATTGCGCTAATTTACGTAAATTGTTTGCAACCACATATTTTCCACTGAGCAAGTTCGCTTTGTTGGCTCGCTGACTTGCTGCACTAGATTCCAATGATGACCCCACCACGACGTTGACCGATTTACCGTTAAGCGGCATATACAACAACAACAACCGTAACCGCAACAACAATTGGAATGACGCCATTATGGCTAAGAGCCTGAGACCAGACACACCCAGGACTAAGAACATTAGCGGGCGTGTCCCATATCCCTATCCGTATCCGCATCCGCAACGTTGTCCTTATTAAGGTTACAAAAAATTCGCGGATTTCAGGAAAAAACTGGTTTACTGGTTTGTGTATGCATATAAACCAAGGGAAATTGAAGTCTTGATTTTCCTATCTCGGTAATTAGGTAATAACTAGGATAATCATGATCTTATAGACTTAATCAGCCTCAGTCTGGCTACGCTTCTTGTCAGATTCCGTCTTTAAATGTTTTATATTAATATTATAATTAATTCTAATTACAAACAGAATTCGAAACTGGCCTGAATTATACAAATAATATTTATACCGTTTATAAAATTCAGAAACAATATTATAAACTGTTCTAATTTCCGAAAATTGATTTAAAATTTGTATTTTATATTATACAAACGGAAAATCTCTAACTATTCAAATAAAATGACTCGCCTGATTATTATTAATATTTGTAAACAGTTTATTGATTAGGTTATATTGACGTTGACAGGGTCAATAATGATAATATTGATAGTGTTTATTCAAGGTCTGATAGGCTGTGCCGTATTTATAAGAAAACTGATGAATTTATTACTATCAAACTGCACAAGACAAACTGCAAATTCATCGAGGGTACACTTATCGATTGATCTAACTTATCGAAATTATTGAATGTAGACATTATCGATTATTTTATCATAAATGTGAGCAAATGGAGACATGTTTTACCTTTAAATTAACATTCCTTCAGAAATACCATTTTAAATTTTCAATTTCTAAATTAAGTTCTTTATAAAATGTTTAAAAAACAATTGCAGAGTAATAAAATAATGTTCTACTTCAGGAAAACAGGTGCCCCGCCCGCCGCAAGGTGTTATTTTCCACTTATGGATCTAAAAAAAACAGATTTGCAATAGTCTGGCCATTTTTATAGCCAGTTGTCACGCTATATAGTTGTGAGATCTCTTCTATGTCAAGTTCATTTAAGCTCTGGCGCGTTCCACACAAGCCCAGCCAAATGGCAAATGGCAAACGGCAAACGGCAAATGGAGAGCGCCACATTCCACGTCACATTCTGTGCAAATGATTGAAATTGTTGTCATTAAGCGATCATTGCCAATTGAATTCCAGCTGTGCCTCTGCAAACACTCATCTCTCCATCTCTCTCTCGTACTCTGACTGACTCTGGATACCCTCTGTTCAATGAGTCAGCCGCCCCCTGCCGTCTTACCCATCCTGGGCCCTCGATTGAACGTGGGTTATGTCAGAGCGTAAGTATGAATGTAAGTATGTCTATCTCACTCACACGACTCGAGTGCTTATTGAAGCTCGTTTATGATTTTTTTCATATTTTCCATCATTTTTATTCTTCACAGGCACGTTTCACTTGGCCATTGTCTGGCCAACGTTGCAATCTGTCTGAATTTATGTTTTTTTTTGTTTTTTTTATATACCCTGAGCTTAGGCCACAATAACTTTTTCATTTACTCTGTATTGCATATCCGGGTTTTATAATCAAATTTCCATTTTCATTGTTAATAAGATACAGACTGTCAGCTGTTTTTGTGTAAAAGTAATTACTTTTTCTCTATATGCCATACATTTAACTGCGATAAGTTACTTTCAAGTTTTGTAATCTATCTTTACTGCCATTGAAGGGGACTCAGGTGAAAAACTGAATATGCAAGCAGACCTGCTCCTAAATGGAGTACTACCTCAATGAATGAAACCAAAGCCTTTGATTTTTGATTAGTTATCATTTCATTAGCTCAAATGCATTTCTTTTCAAACTGAATGTTCAATTGATTTTCGAAATACAGTACAGTTAACCAATTTCGATCGATTGGAATCTCAAATGGAAACAGTTTCTAATTGTTATCGATAATATCGATATTTTATATATTGATGTTATAAAAACTAATATAATATTGCACATATGCTAATTGTTATCGATAATATCGATATTTGATGTATGGATGTTATAAAAACTAATCTAATATTGCACATATACTAATTGTTATCGATAATATCGATATTTGATGTATTGCTTTCGATGTTTCTCTTCCTAACCTCTATCAGAAAAGTCGATTAAGAAAGCTTACAAATAAATTGTTAAGTGTATTGAAGCTTCGTTGCGTTGAATATAATACAATATATTTTTTTTGTTTTCACTTGGCTTTTGTTTTATACACAAAACGTGTGTTGGTTTCCCCCCTAGCCCGTGCCCATACCTCTCCACAAGCCTTGCCATACGCTTTAAGCTTGATCGACGCTCAGTTTTGGGCTTTTTTCGAGGGGATTCGCGTGTCAGGCCATAAATTTGAATTACGATATTTGTACGGCTTGTTGTTGTAGGTATATATGTATGTATGTATGGTAGGTATGCATGTAGTTGTTGTTGTTGTACCCATGTTGCCGTGGCATGTTGCGGCAACATTCATGCCTGCCTTTCTCTCAACCTAAATGGAAATTTATGCCCGGAGTTATGACTGCTCCATTACCTCATTAATGGTTGCCGGTTATGACGCCACCTTTTGGAAGCCGCCACATCAAGGCGTGTCTAGAAGTGGACTAGGCATCGCCCAGGGCAACAAACGCGAGCAGGCAATCAACTTAATTAATGTCGCGTCAGCTGGCAATCCTCGAAGGAGCAGCCCGGTTTGCTCACTTTTTGCAAAGGTTGTCGTCATCTTTATAAGCCCCATTTTGTTCACACTATATAATATTTAAGAATACATATTACTTTGCGTTCAATCAATAGGTTTTTAGTGTAAGCAGCGACCAAAGCGTTGCATTTACAACACTGTGTAGCACAAATTTCACAGCACTGGTCAAAAATCACATGCAAATCTGACACCAAATCAAAGCGAAGTTAGAAATTTAGCCGGCAGCGCAAATATGAGATAATGTGAACAGGCCATTAGGGCCAATTGTGGTGGAAATTTTCAATTGCAATTTTCACCGCTAGCCCCAAAATGGCGTCACATTTTGTTGCAGTTGCCAAGCCGCTTGCCAAGTGGGTCAAAATTGCTGGCCACCAAGTGCAGCGGTTCCCAAGTTGGCTTTTGTTGTTCCATTGAGCATGACATTTGGCATTTTATTTTGTTTGGTTGCTCAGACGACGACGACGACGATATCAAAAAATCATTTGACCTTTTTTTATTATGTGTGTGTGAGTGTGTGTGTGTGTTGGTGACATCGGGCCCAAAACCCAATTGGAAGACAAACGATGACATTTGGAAATGCATTGGAAAAACTATAGACAAGCCAATGTCGACCACATTAGCGCTGTTCACACGATGGGACAAACAGAAAAAAATCAGTTAACTAAACGCTTTTAACAGTCTTAAGATACCAATTGGCCTTCAAACTTGGGAAATGTGAGACAGAAAGCGAGAGAGCGTAAACAATTGTGGGAACCAAGTGTATAATAGTTGGCCAAAGTCAACAAAAGATATATGTATATGTACGTGTTATAATCAATTTTTACACTTTCTTGGTTCACCTGATGCTCTGCTCTGCTGTGCTGCTTAACTGTGAAATTAATGAAATTTCTTTGAGTACAAGCTTTCTGCTCTTCCACCTTTTTGTTTTCAGACTATCTATAATTGAAAAGTTTATTAAAAACTTTTAATTGTTATCAGTGCGCTTAGCTCTGTTGTACTTTCATTTTAAGTGGCAGAATCGACAGATTAGATTAAGGAGATTGAAGCTTCAAAGGAAGTCAAGAAGTTACTTAAAATGCCAAGTCAATTTAATTTTAAGAAATCGGTTAAGTTTTGACAAAGTTATGGGCAATCCAGGATGTAGGGTTCTGTGGTATTTAAAACTTTATAACTTTTATTTTCTTCGGAGTGCCGAAGCTATATATCCTAGCAGAAATTAATTTTTATACAAAACTTAATTTTTGTCTGATTGCTCCTATTTTTATAAAATTAAAGGAAACTATTTGAAGTATAGTGACTCTCACTTAGTTTGGATAAAATATTTGTATAAACAAAAAGTTTGATATAGTTGTCCGATTTTGACCAAATGACCAAATAGAGACTGTGTTTGGGAAAGTTCGGTAAGGGTACATTTATAAACAAACAAGAAAGGACGGATATCTTCGAAGTGCCGAAGCTATATTCCCTAGCAGGAATTAATTGTCTGATTGCTTCTATGGAAGCCATGTGGTCCGATTTTGATGAAATTATAGGAAATCATTTGAAGTATAATAAAACTCTCACTTAGTTTGGATTTGCATAAACAAAAAGTTTGATATAGCGAAATAGTGGTTCGATTTTGACCAAATTTGGTCAGATTGCAATTTTCGCCCGATCGTTCCAATGGCAGCTATATGATATAGTGACCCGATTTTGATCAAATTTGGTCAGATTGTATAAACTATTTAGAGACTCGGTTTGGGTAAGTTTGGTGAGGATATCTCTATAAACAACAAAGTTGTTCATAGAAAACCGTTTTCTAATATTGATCGCCCTTCTCTGCGATTCTCAAGAATTCAAGGGAGTCCAGTACAATTTGTCATTTTGCAGGTCCACTTTAGTGTGTGTGTTGTGTTGTGTTGTGTTTTCTTGTCTTGTCTTGTGTTGTGTGTGTGTGTGTGAGCGTGAGAGAGAGTGTGAGAGAGAGAGAGAGAGTGTGAGAGAGAGAGAGGAGAAATTGTGTGAGAGAGAGAGGGAGAAATTGTGAGAGAGAGAGGGAGAAATTGTGTGAGAGAGAGAGAGAGAGAGAGAGGGAGAAATTGTGAGAGAGAGAGAGGGAGAAATTGTGAGAGAGAGAGGAAGAGAGAGTGTGAGAGAGAGAGAGAGAAAGAGAGAGAGTGTGAGAGAGAGAGAGAGAAAGAGAGAGAGTGTGAGAGCGAGAGAAAGAGAGAGAGTGTGAGAGAGACAGACAGATCGCCCTTCTCTGCGATTCTCAAGAATTAAAGGGAGACCACTACACTACACTACCCTAGCAGGAATTAATTAGTACTGCCTGCAGTAAGGAGAAGGGTCTGTGCCAAGTTTCGCCGTATACTGAAAGTCGTTAGGAGATTTGTTCGTTTACTACATTTAGATTACTTAATTGTCTATTATTGTTCTCTTGCTCACTCTTTCGGTATCTAAAATTAACTGATGATGAAATTCTTTGACAATATCTAATATTTATGCCTAGTGTGAAATCAAGTTTGATTTTGACACTAATGCGATAGATTTAGAGCAATTTACACGCTTCATCACGAGTCACAATTAGAGCTTCATTTCAGTTATTTACGCTGAATTCTAGACAATGAAAAGTTGCTCCAAATTTCTTTGGAATGTCTGTTGGCTTAGTAATTCAATGGATTAAATATAAATTGACAATTGACAGAGAGGGAACATCCCGAATTGATTAATAATAATAACTGGCTACAATGGTTAACTACGTCAACCTAAAAATCGATAAGCTGCCGTCACAGGAAATGTGTGCGTTGGCGACACTCCGATTGCTCTTCTCGTTGTCTTTGTTGACGTATCAGTTGCCATTGCCCACGCAGACATACAAGTACAGTGGACACTCGATAGAGTGAACTGATTACAATCAAGGGCATTCACTTAACCGAAAGTGTTCACTTCAACGGTTGTCAAAGAAAATGATGACGATACAACATGAAATGATAATGCTTTCCTAAAGTAGCAATATAAATTATATATCGATAATTTAATTTAAAATATCGTCCTACTTAATATAATATTGCTGGCGATATATCCCCTCCTTAACGATATGTTCCAAGATACTTTCTATGGTTCTTTCTGGTTCTTTTCTGTCGATTCGATTTCATGGGAATTTTAAAAGAAAAACGTTTAATTTTTAAGCGTTGCCGATATTACAAAATTCGATAACGAAAGATTGATCGATCACAATATCGATATAAAGCTGACAGCTCATATACCTACTCTCTAACCTTTTTAGAACCTAAAAGATCATCCTCTCCAATAAGTTGAAGATTTGTTCACTCTCCCTTTGATCACTCTATCGAGCGTGCCCTGTACATTCGCATTCACAGAGTACACTCAATCAGACAGCGCCCATATCAAACCCCACCCAGACCTGCCCACCAAGTCTAGCAATACTAACTGAGGACACTACAGAATTGCATTTATAATTGAATTTCACTTGTTAGCAATATGATATATTTGAATTGCCTTAAATGGTCGCATTATGCATCTATCTATGTATTATAGTACGAGTAGTCGGCTAGTTACGAGGGGCACACGCTCCACAAATGGCCTGGCAACGTGGAGGGGCTGAGCATTGAGAGAGACGGGGAGGGGGGCACGCTTGTCGTCTGGCCATTGAACAGGTGCGCCCGTGTACATTTTGATGTCTCCGGTTGTTGCACCCAAAAAAAAAAAAGAAACAAAATACAAAACAAGAAAAATACAAAAACAACAACAAAAACAGAGACAACTGCTAAGAAAAGAGCGTCATAAAAGTTATGGCATATCGTTGCTGTTGTTGTTGTTATTATGGTTGTTGTTGTTGTTGCCAATTTTTCATAGTTCATAAAAGTTGTTTAATTAAGATTTACACGCACTCAAGCGTCAAATTAATGGGCCAGCCAAATCGAGAAACAAGAGTGAAAAATGAGGCCGGAAAAAAAAAAAGAAAAAGCCACGCAATCGGAATAATCGAAAGAAAAACTTGATTATGTATTACAATAAATTTATACACTGCCTCTAAGTTAGATAACATAATGCGTTTGGGGGATATATGGAATAATTGGAAAGCTACAAGGAAGAAATTAAGTCTATATAGTGTTATGATTTTATGCAGTTGGGGAATATATGGAATAATTGGAAAGCTAAAAGTAAGAAATATAGTCAATATAATGTTATTATGGTACTCCAAACTTTCATTTTCAAATCTACTACTATAAGGCGAAAAATTCCTTATTCCAGGGAGGAAATAGGAAGAGTAAGGCTAGGAAACCTTTAGGAAATAATATAATAGGAAAATTCTTAATTCTTCTATTTGAGGGAGGAAATAAGAAGAGTAAGTATCGTAGCTTTCTAAGGCTAGGAAACCTATAACAACGGAATAAGATAGAATACAATATTATGGCGAAAATTCTTTATTCTACAACTTAAGGGAGGAAATAAGAAGAATAGGTATCGTAGCTTTCTAAGGCTAGGAAACCTCAAAGAAAGGAATAGGATAGAATAGAATAGAATACAATATTAGGAGAAAATTCTTTATTCTACAACTTAAGGAAGGAAATAAGAAGAACAGGTATCGTAGCTTTCTAAGGCTAGGAAACCTATAAGAAATGAATAGGATAGAATAGAATATTAGGGGACAATTCTTTATTCTACAACTTAGGGAAGGGAATAAGAAGAGTAGGTATCGTAGCTTTCTAAGGCTAGGAAACCTATAAGTAAGGAATATAATAGTATAGTAGTACTTGTTGTGCTTAACACGAATTCTTGAATTTCCCGCAAAACACAATCAGTCTATTAGCTCGTTTATCTCAGGAACTGGGCATATCTTCTATACAATCTGAACGAGTATATTTATTCAGCGCAATAATGTTGTGTTTATTATTATGTACAAATATTTTGGTTTTTTTCTCCAACGACAATTCAATCAATATTTGGTTTTATAAAGGCAAACACGCAAAACAGCGAAGGCAAACAAGAAAATCGGTGGAAACGGGCGGAGAAATGTTGAAAATATGCACTGTGCGTTGTTCCATTGAAAACACAGGACCCACAGCAAAATGGGGGATTGGGGAATGTGGAGGTAACTAAAACTGTTGGGCCTCAGGTAATTGTAATGAAAATTGGGCCCCGGCAAATTGTTGAGAAAGCCGCAAACGTGTTTAGTTTACTGATTAGGCCATAAAAGAGAACGCAGTACCATATAACCAGAAGAATAACACGATACCGGCAGGGTTGGAAGCCCCAGGCACAACGTGACAGTTGCCCTTGGCAATGGTGGGGCGAAATGATACTCTCAGACTTCCGACAGTTGACAGCTGTTTTGCGGGGGGAAAATGGAAGCCAACTGTGGCAACTGGGGAATGCGGCGATGGCGTCGACGTTGGCGACTTCGCCATGTGTTCAAGTGGCAGCCGTCGACGTCGTCGACACTTCAACTCCCAACATTAAATGCGGAACTGCCGCCTACCAAAACGGCGAAAGTTTCCGGAGGGCACAAAGGGAAACAATTCGGCATAGAGACACAAAACATTTGACTGCAATCCGGGCCCATCTGGCAAGTGCAAGATTTATGAACGTTTGTGCAAGTTTAATGAAGAAACAACAGCAGCAACCCTCGCTGTCTGGGCCAGCTCAAGGGCCAAGGGTTAAAAGCCGCACATACAAAACACAGATACACACACACACACACACACCACACACAAACACACACACACACACACACACAGCTTAAGTATAAAGAAAGGCAGACAAAGCTAATGCTCGGCAGCTTTCTGTGAACACCTGACGCTGTGGAAAAGTGCATACATATGTATATACGAGTACAACAAATAAAATAAGACGGGGTTGGAACAAAGCGAGTAACTGTGAATGTTGCCTCCTGGTGATTAGTTACAGCCAGCACTGTGGAACATACAGTTTCAATTTCTATTTGTGTCTATTTATTTATAGGGTATACCCTAGTAGAGGGTATTAAACTTTGTCTCGAAATGTGTGATAGACTGAAGAAGACGTTTCCGACCCAACAAAGTATCTATATTCTGAATCAGCATCAATAGCCGAGTTGACATAGCGATGTCCGTCTGTATGTCTGTCCGTCTGTCCGTCCATCTGTCCGTCTTTCCATCCGTCCATCTTTCCATCCGTCCGTCCGTCTGTCCGCCTGTTTCTTTGCGAACAAGTCTCCCTGTTTTAAAGCTATCGTATTGAAACTTGGTACAGACCCTTCTTTTTGCTACAGGCAGTACATATGTCGGAACGGGCCAGATCTGACCACTATAACATAAAGCAGCCATAGAAATGATCGGTCCAAGACTATGTTTTTGTATGGTAAACTTTTTGTTTGTAAAGATATCCTTACCAAACTCATCCAAACCGAGTCTCTGAAGAGTTTATACAATCTGATAAAGTTTGGTCAAAATCGGAACACTATATCACATAGCTGACATATGAGGAATCGGGTCAAAAATTAGTTTTTGTATGAACAAATTTTTGTACTACATGCAAACCAAGTGAGTTTCATTATACTTCATATAGTTTCCCTATGGGAGCTCCTATGTTCCTATGCAACAATCAGACGAAAAGTTCTGTATAAAAAACATACATATATAGCTTCGGTACTCTGAAGATAGCTGTTCTTTCCTGTTCTTTAATGTTTTTCTTTGTATTTTAGTCGTTCAATAGTATAAAATTCAATCAGTCAACTATTGTTGGTAAATGTCATTGATTTTATCTGTACTTGTTTATTGCCCAAGTTTATCCGTATTGCAAACTGTGACTGTTCACTATTCATTTCAATTCACTATTTCTGCGCCCCATCGCTGAACTAAAAATGGCCAAGTAAAAGTAAAAGTTCAACTTTTTGGGGCCACCGCCCGTCGCACAATGCACAATGAGCAAAAAATGCGAAGCACTTTAGAAGGGGGGAAATGGGTGTCGCCTGGTTGTCCTCCGAGTGTGCCTAACAGCCATGTGACAGTTTTCACTTGAGCTCAGCATAACGAGCAAGTACGTTGCACTCTGAAGTTCCCGACTACAGTATACTCTGCTTACAGTCGCTTATATTTGGCTTATTTTTGTTGGCGTGGCAAAAATGTATATCAAATTTGATAACTCTACCTATACAGGTATTGGAGATATAGATATAAGAGATCTCAACACTTTATAAAACAAACAGAACCAATATACTCTCTTTCCAACACCTTTTTTTTGTAAACAGAGTATAAAAACTTGCCAAGTCGCCTACAACAGTGCAACTGCAACAGAAAATAACAACAACCAACGCAATTCACGCAACTTGCAAGTTGGCGGCGCTGTGCAGACTGCAAAAGTGTCCTTGAACTTTGTATCAAGTGGTTGGGCCGGTTTATTTCTTCTTCTTCTGCTTGTTGGCTGTTTTTAGCAGTATTTCCACTTTTCACAGCATATTTTATTATCAATTCTCTTTTTTCAGCTAAAGCAAATATTAATTTTTGCATAACTGTTAAAGTAACGTTGTATTATGAATTCAATGGAATGTTGCAGCTTAGTTCAAATGTTGCTAAACATTTTCATTTTGTTGCTAAGCATTTAGCGGGTTTACCGCTAAATGAAACTATGCCGAATATGCATGAAAAGCAATGAAAATAGGTGCGTGCCTGTTTGCCGTCTGCACATTTATTTGTTGCCGTTGTTGTTATTGCTTCTGTGACCTATTAAACAAATGAAAATCGATTTGGCAGCTTTTCATGTTTAATTCATTAGCAGACGAATGCGCACCCCACCGCACCGCACCGCAAATGAATTCATTCCAGTTCCATTTCCAGTTCCAGTTCCAGCGCAAGGTCGCCAAAAGTGGCTAATAAAGTTGCTCACTCTGGAGAGGCCGAAAATAAATGCAGATTAGAGCTACATATATGAACTTGTTGTTGTTTTGCTGTGTGTGTTTATTTAATGATAAGGCAAGAAAACATATTTCAAATGTCAAGCAGTACCGAACAGCGGCAAAACGGAAGAAGAATGCGGGAGAAAGAAAGAGGGAGAGAACTGGGAGTAGAAAAACATATGCGCACCGGCCTCTTGGCATTTGATTATTGCGCCAAACAAACAACAGCTACTGTATCTCCCCCCCTAGGGTTTAACACCCTATAAGCGTAAAATACATCTGTATAAAACATAAACAACTGGGAGATTGCAATTGACTTTAGTATTACAGGGAAGAAATGTTTCCACCAAGTGTCATAACCTCTCTAATACATTTTTCAGAATAAATTTTTACCCTGGAGTACTGAAAGGTTGAAGAATAGGGTTCTTAACTTTCCCAAATATCAACTTTAGATAAAAGTAAATATCTTGGGTTTAGTTTGATGAATTCTCATTTCTAACAATGTATTTCCAGTCATATTACTTATATGTATTAATCAGAAATCGGGAAATGCAATTTTGTCATAAAATTTGATTTCTTGCCGGATTTGAGATAGCCTTTGTATGCTTAAGTCTTATCTATTATGAAACAAATAATTGATTTTTGTATATTGTGTGATTCTATAGATAGGTATTTTATATAACTTAATGATGTTTGAGTTTATGATGATAGTACATATTATTTTTATAATGCAATATCTGCTAATTCTTATATGACTTAGTTCGAAAAAGGTCAATAGAGAAAAATGCGATTTGAAAGCGGTGAAATGACACATCGTTTAATTATGTACACCGTGATAAGAACAACAAACACAAGGCAACGCCCGTCGCAATTTGCACATTGTGTGTGTTGGTGTGTGTGTGTGTGTGTGTTTGTGCTTATAATTCTCAATTGGTTTATGAATATCGACTTTTTAGACGTTGTTGGCCAAGATCACTCTGTCAAGAGACGCTTGAGTGGCCCCCAAAAACAGCTGTCCGATCGACCTCTCATTTGTTATTTGGCAGGTGCTCGCCTGCAGCAGTAAACAAATGTTAAACGTTAAATGTGAAATGTTGAATGGTATTGTACTCATTTCAATACAGCGTAAAGCTAAGACAACTGTTTTCAAGTTATAGTAGACAACAATGAAAACCGCAAGCAAACGCATATATACATATATATATTTACTCCCTGTGCCCATAAAATGGTCAGAAAGGGGGTATTAAATCTGTGCAAATGTATGTAACAGGCAGAAGGAGACATCTTCGACCCTATAAAGTATATATATTGTTGATCAGTATTAATAGTCGATTTGGCGCTATTCGTCTATATGACAGAGACAGAGACCAAAGTTGGAATGTAGGTTCCTGTTTCAGAAATCAGATATCTCCCCCGCTCCCTTGCAAATCGATATACTCGATTTGTGACGTCGATTTTAAATATAATGCCTTGGGGGTTCGTTTGTATAATACTTGGGTTTTTCTTAATCTACTATACAAAATTTCAAGACGATCGGATGATAAAATCGGAAGTTATTCCCGAGATAAGATTCACTACTGCAGTGTGGGGGGAAGGAGCTGCACAGCCGCCCAGGCCTTGCTTGCACTGCCGCTTGTATGTGTAAGTGTGCGAAAATGTGTTTCGAAATTTTAGACCTGGGTACAGGGAGTTTCGTAGTCGTGTATACTCGACTAGAGTATTCTTACTTGTTTATAATATACAAAATAGACGCGCTAACAAGAAAGTAGTTGGTTTGTTATTCAAGTAGCCGAGTTTTTTTCTCCAGCTTACTTTTTCTAATTAGCAAAGTCACAAAGCGGAACTTGTCTGTTATTATACTAAAATTTAAATACAATATTTCCTATAGAAAATCGTATTTAAAAGGTTAATGACAATATTCTTATAGATATTGTAACTGTCAAGAGTTATAGCTTGTGTATTATTTTATTCTTATTCAGAAATCAGCTGGAGTTTCTATTTTAGCAGTCTGTCGGCTATAAAGATCGACCAATTAACAGACACATTTGCATGCCGGTCACTTTCTCCCCCTCAGTTTTAAAACTTTCCAAGCAAGACAGACATTAAATTGAAATTGTTTTAGAAAATGTGCGCCCATCCTAAGGAGCTATCAAAAAATTGCGAAATTCATAGCCTAAATCAGCTAATCAAAAAAGTATAAACAATAATGAAGCAATGGGTCTAATTAAAGCCAAACCCTTTAGCTAAATTTAGTGAAAGTTGACACGTGGCGCCTTTTTGGAGTGCTCACTGTGTGTGTGGGCCTTTGTGCAACATGAGCAGCAGCTGCAGGAAGGCCGGGGCTGCGGGGAGAAATAAATAAATGAAAAACCGTTGCAACTCATTGAAATTTGAAGCGTTTTGGATGGCCAAGAGAAGTGGGGAGAGCGTACAAAACATAATGGTGCGCCATTTGCCGTTAAAAACCAAATCACAAAACACAAAACAATCAATGCTAAAAGTCGCCTCAATTTTGCATTGTTTATTGCTCTCTTATTTCTCTCCTGCTTCTTCTTTTGGCTTTGATATTCGCCTTAATGCACGCCTCAAGTGCTCAAGTCGAGCTAAGCACTTTGTCATAGTTTCCAAATGGAGAGCTAAGCAACGGGAGCGGGAGTGGTAGCGGGAGCGTGGGGAGCACTCATTTTTCAGCTTGGGCGTCTGAGGAGCAGGCATTGAACTGTCCGGTCAGTGACGTCATGCGTTCTGTGGGCATGAATATTGCACCAATATACACAATATATACAGGTATTTTGTCTTTGCTGCCTTTTAAGCCAAAGTTAACAGGATTGGGATTTATTTTTACCTCCGGAAACCCCTATACTCTTTATATGGCAACACTGATCGTAACATATTAACATGTCGGGTGGTAATACATCAGTTGTAACTGTAAAATACTCTATTACGAAGTGTATATAGAATAATATATATGTACCTATATCCTGTCTTTTATTAAGTGTTTAAAAATTGGTCAGTCTGAGGTAATATCTTTAATCTATAAAGAAAAACCTTAGTAAGAAATAACAACATGTGTCTTAGGGATCTATTTAAAGTATTCCGGATAAAATTCAATCAAATTTCAAATGGATTCGACTATGTTTAGTTTATTTATTTATTATAATATAACCTAAAAAACCAAATTATAGGGTAATTGGGAATTAATGAAGTAATAGCATTGGGGCCTTCAGTTGAAATGAATGAATCCTTAGTTTATTCATATCCTCATTTTGGCCCTACTATACAAATATGTATTTTCGATCAACATGTTTAAAGATGTCTATATTGAAAGTAATATTATATCTGCAATGCGACTTGATTTAGCATTTCTTATCGCCCACAATCTGGCACAACACGTTTTATGTATGTATATGACGCCTCGTCTAGAGCGTTTTCAAAGTTCGTCAACGTCTGGTAATCTGATCTCGAACTATTGTCGTCATTGGCTGATTTTGCAGAGGCAAACAATTATTTGCTTAACAAATATTTGGATAAATTTTCGCAGTACAATTATTTATACTAGTTATACGGGGTTGTGATTTCTATATTTTTTTTTAAATTTTTTTTTTTAAATTTTTTTTGGGGGGGGAAAAAAGGTGGTTTTTTTTTTTTTTTTTTTTTTTTTTTTTTTGGGGGGGGGGGGGGGGGGGGGGGGAAAGGATGTATATTTTTTGATTACATCTGCCAAGACACAAGTTGCTGCAATCAAATGTTGCTGACTTAATGTTGCTAGCCAGCGGATTCGATCGTCTTGTTTAGCAACATGTCGCTGCTGGCAAATAGCCAGTTTTGGGTTAGCCGTACTATGACGTCACAGCCGGCGGCTGATCAATGTGGGTGTTTTATAAACAATTATGGGCGTGTGTGTGTGAGTGTGTGTATTATTTCATTATTTCTTTTCCATTTTGATGTATGTTTATTTTGTTTTTGATTGCTTTTCACTTTTCGCAATCGTTGCGCTGTCATTTTTAATTGACTGTTTCGATTATTTGGGGGCTGCGTGCGTGGCACGTCATGGATATTGGCCAATTGGCAGCGGCTATCTTATGCCATTTATCTCTCGATGGGCCTGGCAAGTGAAAGTTTGTTGTATTTATTTTGCCAAAAAGTTCATTGACAGCGCATTGTTGCTGCAACTATATGATGCTGAGCAACAATGTTGCTAGCAACATGTATGCAGCTTTTCTTTTGAAAATATCTATAAGATTATAATAAAGTTGATTCTTACATTAATTAAACAAAAAGTTATAGGAATTTTTTCATTTCATATTCCCTTGGTGAACCTTTTATCGTATTAGCCCATATATGCAAACATACACAAGTATGTAATTATTGTAGCGATCAAAGGCGACAAAAGGCAAACGCCAATAAGCGTGTTAACCGTTATGAATCATCTCCGGTAGAAAGAGAGAGACAGAGAGCAAGAGAGAAGGAAACAAACATTCGTAGAAAACTTTCAAACTGTACAGCAAACACAGAGCGGAGAATTCATTAAGTTGTGCCGTGTAATTAGAAGATACGAGCAAAGCGAAAGAACTAGGCAGACGAGGGGCGAGAGACAGAAAGAAAGAGGTAGTAGGGCCAGTATGGAGATAGGAATAGAAATATAAATGTCGAATGTTTACTTCTGATAAGTGGCGCAAAAATATTTTATTTATAAGAATATGCTTTGCAAATAAGATAGCTTAAATAAATTAATTATTATTGGTTGACTGTAGCACAATATTTTTAAGGCAAAACAAGTTAGTTACCAAAACGAGTCGTTGTTGATGGTTTTTTTTTTTTATATATATTAGGCACGACGTTGTGGATTTATGGTGAATATAATAATGGGTTTCCTTTTCGGAAATGCTGCTGGTCACTAGAGCTGTGCCAAATATTGACGACACATCAATCGATAGTATCGATTGGTTTTCAACTGAACTAGAGATGGGAACCATTCAAAGCTTGATCATAGAAAATCCATAAAACTTAAGCGGAATTATTGAAACTTATATAATATATAGATTTAATTGCAATCTTGTTTATAAGTATCTTGATCATCCTGAACATAATAGCTCATTTTATAAATTAGTACGTTTCGAATAACTATTTAAATTAGTTTATATGTCAATTACTCCGTGTATCAACTGTTTATATGAAAAACATCGATGCCTTCTAGTAAGAACTATCGAAGTTAAGCCATCTCTTTTGGAGCATGTTCTGTTTTGGTTATGTATGTAGCAGCTGATTAGCTATCGATAATTAATCGCCGGAACCCCGAATATATTTATAGGTTGATTTCCTTGCATATGCTGTTGCATCGCTGACTCCTCAATGTGACACACTGACTTCAAGTACGCAACTTCAGCTGTTATTATTATTATTATTATTATCAGGGAATGCGGCTTATCTGCGTTACACACACAAACACAGGACAAATGCTTTTGTTTTTTTTTGTTTTTTCTTACTGGCAACATTTGTTGTTGTCAGGTTTCGCAATATGTATTTTTATATGCATTCTGTTTCTTTTTATGGTTGCTCACCTTTTGAATAACGACGACGACGGGAAATCCGTTAAGCCAGCAGGGCAGTTTTTGTTTTCTTATTGCTTTCTTCTTATTTTTCGGCTACTTATTTCCACAACATCTGCAGGCAGAAACAGAATTGTGCTCTTTCTCTCTCTCTCTCTCGTTGTGGTTTGTCGTTGTTGCAATCGTTGTTGTTGCCGCTTCTACTTCACTCTTTTTACACAATCACACACGCACACACACACACACATGCACAACTTGCGATTTTGTTGGCCTTTAGCTGGAAACACAAAAGAGAAAGAACATGCAATTTTGCAATAACAATACTTGAAGCTTGTGCAGCGCTTTTATTTCACTGTATTTAATCCCGTCTTTCTTTGCATTTCACTTTGGCTGCGCTTCGGCCGCCGCCTGGCGTCACGCCCACCTCACACGAGCGCACCAGAGATGAGCGAATTAATGTGTGTACCTGTGACTATTCACAAGTACTTAAAAATTGAAAGCTATTGAATATTTACTGGGACAACATGTCACCGATGTGTGAACAGGCCAGTCACAGGCTCAGTGGACACAGTGACTCAAATCAGTCACAGTATCGCTCATCTCTGGTTTCCACCGCAAAATAGCTGAATCGCAACGTCTTTAATAATGTTCAACACAGATTGCGATTTCAAGCATTCACTTTAACATTCGATGTAGATCCATCAGCAACAATTGATGTTTTGCTCATCATTTAATTTATATACTTGATTAAATGCCAAAGATAATAGAAAAATGCACCGCTAAACAACCGTGCGCACCATAGAAAACCCGACCCGACTCTTGAGTGTGACTGACTGCTGCAAATGCAGAATTCCACTAAGTCGATTGGTTTGTAATCGATAAAATACTAGTATATACCACTAAGACCTTACGTTGCTCTTTTTTGCTTACGTGATTCATTTTGCGTCGATATTTTAGCGCACTAGGAAAGTTGGGACATCAAATTCAAAACAATTTCCAGACTTGTGGTTTTTGAGAGATCTCTGTTTTTCTATACTCCTACCAGAGATATAAAATTTAGATATTATTCTTGATCATGCTATTAATAAAAAATGATGAAAAGAAAATGCAAATCATTTCGTTATAGTGTTGTGTTTATTCATTTGTTTTTGTATTCTTTGTTGCATACATTGAGTGTTGTTTTTTCGTTTATCTTTTGTTTTTTTTACATATGGTTTGTGATATCGCAAGCATTTTCATAAGTTTATCGTTTCCGTTTGGAAAATATAAATGTTTACACGCACGTTCGCTTATAAAGACGACGGATATAAAATCAACTAAATATAGTACATAAATCAACATTTAGCATACGTAATTATAGTGTTTATAAAACATAGCTGGTAATGGTAATTAATTGCAACTTAATGCTAAACTTATTGATCCGCCGCCAGCTGATTTCTAGTGCCTCTGCTCTCCTCCTAGATTTGTACACAAGTCGAAGGTTCTCATACTTAAGATCGCACCAACAAATTAGTTTTCAATTAAAAAGCATACAAGGGAATTTCATTAAATATAATTACTTCAAAATTAACTAACCTCGTTTTTGATATTGTTTGCAGTATTTTTTTTTTGTTTGTTTGTTTGTTTTGTTTTGTTTGTTTTGTTCGTTTCAATTTAAGTTTACGACTAATAATTTTGCGCTCCAAAATATGAGAAAGAACAGAATAGAAAATAGCGAGTAAAGCTCGATTATAAAGGTATAAGTATTGTATATATATAAATATTTAACTGTATAACTGCGTCCATCCGATTTGCATACTTTACATCATTTATCCAATTCGCCATATTCATAATGCACATCCAATAAGCTCCCACTTGCCCTTGCCCTTGCCCCCACCCACATGGTTGGTGTATGTATAGTTTTTTAATGGTTGTTGAATCTCGTTTGCTTTAGGTACGACGTTTGCTGCAACTGCTGCTCCTGCTCCTGCCGCGGCCGCTGCTGCTGCTGCTGCTGCTACTGTGTGGTTGTGTGTGTTAGAAGCGGGTGGACAGAAAGTAAATGACCGCGGCCAACGCCACACAGCCCAAAGGCAATGCACGTCGATAGAACAATTGATTGTCATAGGCCATGGGCTGCTTGAGGCGCAGCTGTGTGATCTCGTTGCGCAATTGCAGATTGCTGATTTCCGATTGTTCCAGGCGCTCCTTGTAAACGATTAACTCCTCTTCGCGCTCAACTTCCGTATCGTTGATGGTGTCCAGCTCCTCGCGCCAGTTCATCAATTCATCCAATTTATCATTGTCTTTGGCAGCAGCATTTGGCAGCAGCGGCTCCTCAACATCAGTTGCGAGATCTTCAGCTGTATCGCTTTTCTCAGCACCACTGGAACTGCGTGACAGTTTCTGCTTTAGCTGCTGTTTCAGTTGCTTAACTTGCTCCTCGAGTGCACCGACATCGTTGCTCAGCGAATCAGATTTTTGCTTGTAGAATTGATATTCTTCCTGCAGCATTTCCAAGGCTTGCTCTTGCTGCAACTCCCCATCGAGTCCATCATCATTGCGAACCAGCGTCTCCTGTGTAAACAGTTTGTGGCTGGAATGTACGGGCTCTTCGGCCGACTCCTCGATTCCATTAAGGCGTGCGGTGTTGTGTTTGGGTGATTTGTGTATAAACTCATCGCTGGCTGTTTCGGCTTCCGCCTCCTGCTTGGTGCCTGCACTAAGCTCGGTTGTTGGCGATGCCTCTACTGATTCCGGCTTCTCTTCGTGTTCGGTTTCTTCGTCGCCAGAGTCGTCATTATTAAATATGGCTTTTAATACATCACCGCCGTCTGCGCCCTTGTTGAGATCCGAATTTTTGAGCCATTTCATCATAGTGTCCTTACGCACCACCTTGTGCTTCAAATCAAATTCCTCCTTTTGTTGCCGCTTGCTCTTTTTGCTCTGCAAATTGGGATTCTTCAATTAAACCGAGACATTATCTACATACAACAATAAACTAACCGTCTTTTGCTTGCTGGGCGTTGTCTGTTGCTCCTTATCGAGCTGCGCAGAAGTCTCGCCAAGCATTGCACTCTTGTCTAGTTCGTAATTATCATTATTGGCAGCGTCATTGTCGTGGTTACCAGCTTGCTTGCCCTCAGCATTGTCGTCATCATCATCATCGTTTTCATCGTCTTCGTCATCGTCATCGTCATCAGCATCGTCAATGACCGCATTCAGTTCCTCCAGCACCTGTTGCTGCTGCAGCGATTGTTCGCTGTCATGCTCAGCTATGGTCTGCTGCAGACGCAGCAGTTGTTGGCGCAGCTGCTCCACTATGATCTCCTGTGCGCTTAGCTTCTCCCTAAGCTCCCCAAGCCGTTGCTCCTCCTGTTCTTTAGCCTCTTGCTGCTGGCGCAGCGTTTCCTGCTTGTATTCTGTATACTCCAACTGCACCTGCTCCAGGCGCGTATTAAAGTCCTGCAGCGTTTGTTTTGAGGTCAGTATCTGTGCACGCAATATGCTGCACTCATTATCCGAGGTCGTATAAGCCGTCTCCATTTTGGATAGCATTTGCATGGCATCGCTGCGATCCTGATACACCTTGCGCAGTGCCTCTTTGGCAGTTAGCTGATACGTGGTCTTATCCTCCAGCAGCTTGACAATCTGCAAGACAATTTAAAGGATTTAATGTTATATTTGGATTGCTCTTAAAAGTATGCTACGTAGAAATCATGTATTTTCCAGGTGGTTTATATACTCAACTTCTTGTGAAAATAAGATTAAAATCAATAAATCTAGATAAAGTAACTCAGCTTGAGTATAGGCTAAATAAATCAAGTTCTAACCACATGGAAATATTGTTCTAGTTGGAAAAGTATTCCAATATACCTCGTTGCGCAACGCATTCTCGGGCACATTCTTCTCCATCGTTTGTAGCTTCTTCTCAAGCAGATTGATCTTGTGCAGCAGCTGATCTTCGGTGATCATGCTCTGCCAGCACATGGCCGAGTTTTTGCGCGTAGAATCGAGCACACCCTGCAAATTACTAAGCTTGGCTTTAAGCATCTTCTCGCGCTGCGAGGCCTCCTGTAGAAATGCATTGAGCCGCTGTATTTCATCATAACTAATGCGATTTGGCCCAGCCAGCTGCAGCTGCTCAGATTCTATTGAGATGGCTTCGCGACCATCCGGCAGAAAGAGTGTGACGCGTGCTATAATACAGCCATGCACCTCCTGGCGTGAATTCTCAATAACCTCAACGCCAAACTTGACGGTGTCGCCATAATGCAGCTCGGCTGCCGTTGTGCCCAGCTTGTTGTCGTTGATGAATGTGCCATTGCTGGATTTGGTGTCCCTCACCCAAAAGTGTCCGTCTGCTGTATACCACAGCATTGCATGATTACGCGACAGCACCTTGCAATCGAATATGGCATTGCCCTCGCTGGCCTTGCTCTTGGCTATCAGACGGCCCACCTTGCACTCCTGCATTGGCGCTAGCGATATGGTACGCGTCTCAAACTTGTGTGACTTGCCCTCACAGTGCAGCACAATCTTTGCCTCGCCCTGCGCTATATCCTGCCCGCTCATCAGCGTTGTCGTCTCATTGGGCAATTGTATGGTGTTAAACAGATTGCCCCCTGTCGTTGTATTGTTCGCATTTAGCACCGAACTGATGGCCATTTGCAACTGCTGATGGGCGAGCTGGCCCTGTAAATAGCAATTGTTAATATAAGTCGAAATAGGAGTAATATATATTTTTAAATAACATTAGATACAGCTCTTTCATAAATCTTAGATGCCAATGGATTTGCGTTTAATGCTCATACCAAACATTGCACGATTTCTTCCATCGAATAGAAACACTTCTATTTTTAATCCAATCAGACAAGGAATATTAATCGATCAATTGTTTGTCAGAAAAAACAATGAACATTTCAATATCTGTCCAAAATATTCTAATCAAATTTCTTGACAGATGAAAGATTTAAAATGAGAAATTTAAATTTGGATATGTAAGAATTTAGAAGCAATTGTAGTTTAAACGTTTTCCGAAGATTGGAACAGCTAATAATTTGGAGTCCGAATGAAAGAAGACTATTTTGTTAAAGAAAACTAACCTGCAATGTGTTCGTATTGGAATCACAGATCTCTGTTGTTGTCGTATTATTGTTTTCCTGATTTTCGGGATTGTCGTTAGCATCGTTGCTATTGTGGCTGGTATTGACGGTCTCTGTGGACAGCTCGCACGTCTCTGTCTCGTGTTTCTCACGGAGCAGCAGCTGCTCCTGTTCGGCCTTGTTGTTCTGTTCCATTTTGTGTTGGGCTTTCTTGTTGAGGCGCTGCTGACGCTTGGATAGTTCCACCACAGGGTGGCCAACGCTGGCAAGTGCTCCTGGTCTGGCCGTTAGTTCCTGTTCTGTTGCTGTTCCGCTTGCAGTGCTGTTGTTTACAGCTGCTTTGGCAGCGCCTGCTGCTGCTGCTCCTGCTGTTGCTGCTGCTGCTGCTGGAGTTGCCGTCGTTGTTGTCGTTGTTGGTGCCGCGTTGGGCTTTTGCTCGTCATCCTTATTATTCGGCCATTCGCTGCTGACCAAGACCATAACTGCAATGTGCGATTACGAATAGACAGACAGTTAGACGTTAAAAGAAGTATATCAGATAAATGTAGTTATCTGGAGAGGAAGAATTTGTTTGAATGTTACAAAATTTTTGTGTGCACTGAACAAAACGACCGAAATGTAATGCCTGACATTTAAAGAGAATGCCAAATCAAGGCACACTAGATCAAATTATAACTTTTCAAACAGAGCCACAACGAAAAGGTAGGTAGATTTTATAAAGTGCCAGGGAATCCCATTTCTCTAACAGACAATCTCTATCTAATATACCTTTTCTATATTTATTCTAAATGTTTTTTCTATGAATCTTATTTATATTACACTAAATCAACATATTACACTTTTGAACTAGCTTTAAATTTATGAATTTTAGGAGCATTTAAAACAAACCTTTTTTGGATGCATTTGACTACAAAGAGCTCTTTTATCTCGAGACTTGGTGACCAAGCTGAGAAATTCTTAATACAAAAGCGACGGATCTAGAGTTGGGCAATTCTTATAGGAACCCTTTAACATAACAGACCATTTTGAGTATAACAGCTCGACTTCTGTTCGAATGACCTTTACAATTATGGATAATTTAATATAACCTGTCTCTTGGGACATGAACCCCTCAATTTCCTTAATATTTTATTATTATATATTAATTTATGCTTTTAAAGGAAATTGTTTCCAACTTCTTTCTGATGTTCATTGACTGGCACTGGCCAGAAATCGTTTGATTCTTGATTTCTCAACGTGTACAGCCAAAAAACATACTTCAGTGCAGGCGCAAAATAATGTTTCGTATAAAAATAGAATTTGTTTGAAAATATAATTGAAGAAGCGGGCAACAAATGTGAGTACTTGTGTGTGTGTCTTTGTGTGTGTGTCTGTGGTGTGCGCGTTTGAGTGTGTGTTTGTGTGGGAGGGGGCCACCGAAAAAACGGTTTGTTTTGTATATGTATGTATGTGATCGGGGCGCGTCTGCTCCACTTTGGAACGCGCAACGAGAAGTGGGAGGAACTGAGAATCAGAGAAACAAGAGAGAGAGATATGTAAATATATGTACAAGCATATATGTAATTATGTGCGTGCGATATATATATTAAATAATAGTGCAATAAACTGCGTGTGCGAGGCTAGGCGAGGCGAGGCGAGAGGAGAGTAGCAACATCAGCCAGAATCCATAGCTGGGTGGCGATGCCCCTTACCTTGCAGCAGCAGCAGCACAGGGCGGCGATAGCTGGCCCATAATCCCAACGATAACAACAATAACTAATGGATGGATATGGTAACTACAGTTGATAGTTGCTGTTGTTGCTGCTGTTGGGCGGTGGGAGCGGGTTAAGACAGCGAACAATGCAAAACTTTTGTTGTTGATTGGCATGGAGCGCACACACAGAGCACAACAAATGTGATCAGGCGCTGCGTCGACGTCGACGTCTGTCTGCTGTATCTCTCTCTGTATGTGTGTGTGTGTCGCTGTTGCAGTTACAACAACAACGACTACAGCTGCAGTCAGTGGCTGGGCACGAGTTCAACGTGTAATGGGGGGAGCCGAGGGCAGCCTGAAGTGGCAAGACTGCGTCTCGTATTGCTTTTTTTTCTTCTCACATATGAAAATTGATACACAAATTAAGCACTAGCTGCAGCTTAATTGAATTTAATTACAAGTCAGTGTGTGTGTCGTTGACATTTGGAGAATTTACCGTTCTGCTGCTCTCTGCTCGTTTGCTTTGGCTTATGTATTCGCGCAAAAGAAGAAAAAAAAAACAGCACAACACAATTCTTAGTTTTCTTGACGTTTTGTTTTTTTTTGTATAATTAATGCACAATAAAATGATTTGTTAACTTAAACAGCGCAGCGTCGAGAACTCACCTTGGTTTTTGTTTTGTTTCTGTTAATCAATTTTACAGCACAGCGAAAGCGAATAATATTTGCGATAATTGTTTTCAGTTCTCAAACCAAACTCTTCACTAGCTATGAGTACTAGACACGATACAACTGGCTATTGTGAGTTGTCACTTAAATGTCATACGCCTGCTTTGTTCAAACAAACAAATATTTGCAGTGGCAAAAGCTTGCTTGGTCGAAATAACAATGCCAGCCTTATTCAGTGTGTTATAATCCAAATTAATGCTATATTTATATTCAAAATAAGGCTATGAGACAACTGATTGGTTGTAGCGTGTACGTTTAGCCATACTTGATAGAGTTGTCATTCTCAATTGCAGTTATCGATATCATGTACTGGCGCCATCTGTGGACGGTTCTTCTAATAAAGGCAGATTTTTTGAAGAAAAATTGCAATAAAAATTTAAATAAAAATGTCTTGGCATGACAGACATTGGGGGAATATGAAAATTGGGTGCCAGAATTGCGTAATTTGTCGAATTTATTGAATTACCTTTGTATTGCACTATACCAGCGAATTAGCGACATATGAACTTTTTTAAATAACAACTATTTTCTCATTTTTCACCAAACAACTTTTAAAAAAACTGCAAATCCGTAAAACCTGTAGTTTTTTCTAGGAATAATAATAAAAAATACAGCATCAAAATTTGTATCTGCATTTGGCTGCGATTTTTTAATTATTATAATTTCTGTAATCGAGTAAGCCCCACTATAAGACCATCTGTACCCATGGTTTGAAATTCCCAAACATGATTCTTACATATTACACACTATCAATAAGATTTCAATGGTTTATTTATTAGCTTAGTTTAATTGAAAACTTTTAAATTTGTCAAAGTTATAAAATCCAGCACGCACCTGCCGTCCCCCAAAGAACCGACCATTCAAATCCACAACAGCTGCAAAAAGGTTAAACATATTAAACAATTTTCAAATTAATATCCAAAAATAAGCAGGAAATCCTTCATCGGGTGATAAAATTGCTTCCGTTGCTTAGAAACAGACGAACATTCCGATATATACTTTATAGGATTTAAATACTGACCTTTTATGGCGCTCTCAATGCGCTTGAATTCAACAAATATTTTGACGGCATCCTCAGGCACCGTGCCGAATGCCTCGTGTATGATGACACTGTTCACTTCGCCATATTTTGTGTTGCATTCATCCTTGACCTCAGGCTCAAGCTCCTCATCGACATCGCCCGGCCCGACCATGTTGCGGAGCAGCACAACTTTGCTGGGTGCCTTCATGATTTCGGTTATGCTAGGCTCTGGCTCACTGGCAGCGACTGGAGCTGCTGGTGCAACGCCTGGCAATGCTGGTGGTGGCATAGCGGCAGCAGCAGACAGATGCGTGGGACTCGAGATTGAGGGTGTTGCGTTAACAGCGGGCAGTTGGGCAAGGGGCGGCGAAGATGGTGCCCCTGGCGGTGGTAAAAATACATCTTTTTCGTGTATAATGCGACCGCCACGCTTTGAGGTCTTCTCCACTTGCAGTGCCACAGACATGCCCTGCTCCAATTTGCCCAATCCCTGGCCATCTTTAAAACCGTACTTGGCCATAATCTTAGCCGCCACCGAGCTGGCCGAGTATGGTATGGTTACATTTGAAGAGCCATCGCCATTGTCGATGGAAAGTGAAGGTGGAGGCGCTATGGCCGCACCACCGCCCTGTTTGGCCACCGAACCTGGCGCCGGCGGGCTGTATCTATCCTCATCACTCTGTCGCTGTCCAAAGCCACTGAATTTCATAGTCGGTGGCGAATTATCCTGATTGTGTGCGTCTCGACGTCCGCTGCGGTTGCGCTTGCGATCCCTATCACGATCTCGATCTCGTTCCTCGCGATTGCAGTTGCCGCCACCCCCGCTGTTTCGTGTTTTATCATTGTTCTTTGTCTTGTCCTTCAGCTTCTCGTACTCGTTGGGCCACTGTGGATCATACTCGTCCACAAAGTCCCAATCATCCGTTTTAATACTCTCCAGTACAGGAGCTGGTGCCAAAGTCGTGCTGGTAATTATTGGCTTGACAGCAACTGGCACGGGTACGAAACTATCTGTGTCTGTTGCGCGCTTAGCGCGCAGATTAACAACTGGCGTCATTAGCTGCTCATATATACATATTACTATATTATTAAACTATATTAAACATCTTTATATACCGGTTTCTTTATTTGATCCCTCGGCTTGGGCAACTGGGCTTTCTTCACTGCCAGCTGTGTTTGCAGCATCTTTATGCCCGATGACCAGCCATCCATTTGGGTAGCGCGGGGCTTTGCGTCTATATCGTCGTACAAGTCCATGTTTGTTGATTTTTAAGCTATAAACAACCTAAATAAAAACTTTTCACCTCCGACCTGGAGCACAGTGCCCAGTGTTGTACAGGGCACCAATATTAGCGCTTTTCAGCACTGCGATATTTTATTAACGCGTTAACAATACTGAACGACAATCGATTGTCACCAATATCGATTAGTTGGACAGTGCAATCGGTGATTTTCGATGTATTTTATTGTTTATAAAAAAAGATGGGCAATGAAGGCAGCAGATTAAAAGGGCTTATAATTGACAAAAATGCGGTTGAGGTGAATGACTTTTGGGCACTATATAATGCCGAATCGCCAACAACATGCAACGAGGAAGGCGGCGGTGGCCAACTGCTATCCATATTCAAGGGCGAGATTCTAGTTAAAGGCCAACTATGGGCCGCCCAAGGGCCAATGGAACGTGCCATAAAGGTATGTGCCATGTCGACAACTTAAGATGCAACTGTGTACTAAATTTATTTCACTGTGCCACAGAACCTGATGATCTATCGTCATCCGTACATACTGAAATATATGTCGACATGGGACCAGTCTGGACAAAAACATTTGGCCACGGAACGCGTTAGACCGCTCAACGATGTGCTTGCCCAGCAGAGTGACATACAAGTGTGCCTCGGGTTGCGCACCATACTCTGCAGTTTGATATTTCTAATTGAAAAAGCGTTGGCACGTCATCTCAACATTTGCACACAGTCTGTGTATGTGACGGACAAGGGCAGCTGGCGCTTGGCTGGCTTTGAGTATGTTTGGAAGTCCAAGGAGCTAAATAAACAACTGCTGGAACTGGCACACACCTTTCGCCAACCGCTGGCGATGGATACAGCCAATACCGAACAAGCACTAGAGCAGTTTGCCTTTGCCACACTCTGTGAGCAAGTACTTGACAAATGTGGTGCCAGCGTTGGCAAGGCGGGAACACCACATGTGCAGGAGTTCCGCGAATATTGTAGCACACACTTAAAGCATCAGAATACGGAGCTGCGTCCGAAGCTGTCGGGCGTACTGTTGCATCCCTATTTTAATCATGAATTTGTTCTAATACATTCCTTTCTCTTTGAGCTGCCGCTTAAGTCCGTTCAAGAGCGCCAGCAATTCTTTAGCAGTCTCATCGAGCGATTGCGCAGCTTTGACGAACAGATCGTTGCCTCTCAATTGGCCAGCGATTTGCTCTCACGCATGGTTCTGTTGGATCCCACCGCCCAGCACAGTGTAACGCCGTATGTGCTGCGCACCAAGACGGAGAATGGCACTACAGCGCTATTCTCGCCACAGACGTATGTGCAATACCTGTTGCCACATATACTCAAGATGTTTCGCCTACGCGATGCACAAATTCGTCTTATTCTTCTGGACTATTTCATGGAGTATGTGCGTCTGCTTAGCGATGAGCAATTGCAGACCGAGATTATGCCGCATTTGCAGCTGGGCATGAGCGATACCAATGATGTGCTGGTGGCGAAAACTTTGCGTTCCCTGGCCGATTTGGTTCCCATTTTGGGTGCATCCACTGTGCTTGGTGGTGAGCGCAGGCGCTGTTTCTCGGATGGTCGACCGCATGCCGCCGTATCCACAGACAGCAGCGCACAGTGGATAGAGCCCCGCTCCATAACTCCGCTGATGAATGGCAGTGCTGTGGATGCGGTTGATTATATGGTCTCTGGCAGTCCATTGCCAGCGGATAGCAATGTGGCCCCCATGACGTTGCGGCTCAGTCCTGACGGTGGCGAGGATGACAAGAGTATCACAATTTTGAGCGAAAAACCTATGGGGCTGAGCCATTGCAGCAGTCGGGATAGCAATTCAGACAACGCCGACAGCTCCACGAGTAGTGCCGCCCACGAGCAGACGTTGGTTAACGATGAGGATGAGGCCTGGTCTGATTGGGACAATACGGATGAGCTGCAACGCCTGAATGTCAAGCAGGAGGCTTTAGACGAGCAGAATCTGAGTAATGTGGAAACAAATAGCAGCACTTCCACACAGGCCACACAACAGTCGCTAGCCGACTCCTTTCGCACCGCCTGCACCACCGTATCTACAACCACTACAAAACCAAACCCGCCGCTCCCGCCCAATCGCAAAACCATTGATGATCTCAGCGCGCTGGACATTCAAGTGCAGCTGACGACGCCAGCCAATACCAACGAACCAGCCGAGTTTGATTTTTTCAAGGACATGGAGCCGGTTATTGAGACCAAGCCAACAAGCAGCGATTCTGAGATCGTTCAAATTGATGCCAGCCGCTTTGCAGCAGCATCATCCAGCTCCAACGGCCATGATACGGATGCCGAAACGGATCAAGGCTGGGGCCACGAAGACGATGAAGATGATGTGGTCTGGGGTGCTCATAATGTGGAGCCAACCACCGTATCTTAGTTCAACTAAGCAATTCGTTAAATATCCATGTTAGTGTCACTCTCAGCCGCCTTTTCTTGTTCCATGTACCATTAGCAATGCCTCACATCACCTTAGCCCAGGCTTCAAATTTCAAGTTTGTTCTACATTTAAGTACATTTCTGTGTCCATATTGTATGAATGAATGTCTATGTAATAAATTCCAATACGCACGGGCAGCGTATAATTGTATGTACATATTTATATTTTAATGCATTCATTTTGGAATAATTGTTGGACGGTCTTTTTTAATGTTATTAAATGCTTATATAAATGCTCAAGGTATCTTATTGCAGTTGTGCAACTAGTTTTGCATTGCACCTTACAAAACTAACCTACGAGTATATATCTTGAAAAGAATTACTATCTATTCCAGGTATTTCCATTGATTTATTTGTTTCAGAGATAACAAGTTCTCTTGTAATCTGTTGTAAATATATACTTTTTAAAACTGTTCTACTTGATACTTGATTGCCCGCTGGACGTACACCTTATCAAGTGAGTAAAGATAGGGAGCCCGGAGAATTTTATTTAAAAGCCAAACGCTCAAAAGGGCTATAACGTAGTTTCATTTAAGTTGTGGACTTATAACCATTTAGATTCTTTGTAGAAAATGTTTTATAAAATGAAAATTTGTTGCTTTATTTACATAATTGTGTTTGCTGCCAATTGCTGTATTGGTGAAATGACAAGATTAAAGCAACAACTTGCAGAATTCAACACGTTGGCATTAAATTACATAGAGTCGCATCAAAATGATCTGAACAATTGGAATATGGATGACATTCTGAGAGATTTAATTAACAGCAACAGTACTGGTTTATTAAAAAGCTATCCCTCTACCTGTCCTCCATGGGATGGCATTTACACAATACAAGTTCCCGGATTATCCCCCTTTCCGGCATTGTGCAATTCAAGTTTGGCCGGGGATGGTTGGACTGTGATTTCGCGTCGATTCGATGGAAGTTTGAATTTCTATCACAATTGGACCGTTTACCAAAGTGGTTTTGGAGATCTAACAGGGGAATTCTTTATCGGACTGGATAAACTGCATGCGATAACAGTTAATCAACCCCATGAGTTATATGTACACCTTGAGGACTTTGATGGAGCAACTAGATATGCACATTACGATGATTTTGCAATAAGCAGCCAAAATGAGTTCTATGCCATTAAAAAGTTGGGCACATTTTCTGGAAGTGCTGGAGATTCGCTGCAAAACCAGCTGAATGTAAAATTTTCAACCTATGATAAGGACAATAGTTGGGGTAGCACTAAGTGCCCCGCAGAGCGAATGGGTGCCTGGTGGTTTTATAACTGTTCCAAGACGTAAGTGAATATCTATGTAAACTTACAGACATACTTACACTTTATATACTTTTCATTAGCAATCCTTTTGGAATGTACTTGAGCGGGAATTACAGCACCAGCCTTACCTTTAAGGGCATGTACTGGTTTTCTTGGCGTGGTGCAACTTACTCATATAAAACAATGCAGATGATGGTGCGACCAAAATGCGTTTGTTCATAGTTTAACAAGCTTCAAGGATGGCTAAAATCTAACCATTATCAAAAGAAAGCTGTATAAACATGTAACCATTTAAAAATTAAAGGTGAATGAAAACAAATTAAGTTATCTTCCATTGCTTTGAGAACCCTCGGCTATCAATAAAATAATCAGAAAGGTCTTAGTACAATGAATGAAATTTACTTACTATCCGATAAGAATGATGTGATTAATAGCACATTATCGACTTGAACCGACATCTAATTAAACAAATTCTAGATAACAAACAATTTGATCAATAAACCGAAGTACGCACACCGTTTCTTGACAGTTAAGCGGAAGAATATTTATGTAGATCTAAGGTTATACTATTATCTATAACAGATCTATATCTTGTCTATGTCTTTCTGTGGAAATATGTTAAGCCCATCAACGGAAAGAGTGTGCATAGAGTATATATAGAATACTATAAGTGTCGAGTATTCAGCAAGAGTTGAATTAGTTTCCATTTATGTGTACACTTAAGCGTTTCGATTTCTACATAATTAGAAATTCTGCTCAAAAATGAGTATTATTTTTTTCTCCTTGAAACACAAAATGGAAAATCTTGAGGGAAGAAATATTCGAACATTTGGATAATTGGCCGGTCATGGTTATATAGTCATTCTAAACCGATTTGATGGTAATTTAAATTTCTAACGTGATTGGTCAATGCATAAGGAAGGTTTTGGAAATTTATCTAACGAATTTTTTATCGGATTGAAAAAATTACATGCGATGACCGCTTTTTCGACCCATCGGTTATATATGCACGTTGAGGACTTTGATGGATTTGCGCGATACTGAATCTTCTGCCATCTTAAAGTTGGGAAACTATTCTGGGAATGCGGAGATTCGCTGAGCTATTACTTGAATATGAAGTTTACAACCTATGATAAAGACAATGATATGTGTTCCGGAAACTGTTCAATTGATCGAATGGGGCCCGGTGGTATAACTGGTGTAAAACAGGTATGCTTATAGATAAAAGAGAGCTTATTTTATGAACATTGTATTTATGTGTGTTTACAGTGATCTCTATTCGGACTGTATTTGAAAGGTGAATACAGCTGCAACATAGGTTTAATGGGCATTACCTGGTGGGACTGGCGAGGCCCGTATTAACCATGTAAAAGGATGCAAATGATAATGCAACCTTATTAAAACCCAGAACTTTTCACATATCACTAAACCGAGTTGTTTTTCTTGCAGTTGACCTATTCTTAAATTATTTTTGGCCAGCCATAAATCATTAGTAAGTTTTGCAGTTACCTGACTCACCTGTTGATTAGACATATTGGGGTCTGCTTTCCCCATACATTTGGAACAATATGGAACCAATCTGAATCTCAATCAGATTTATTCAAATACGCAAGTTTGTATATAATAAAATCCAGTACTCGAGGGCGGCATATAATTGTATGTATGTATATATTTTGATGCATTTTTCAATAATTTTTAAAATGTTTCTCATGTTCATGTTGCATGCATTTGTTTTGTTTTTGTTTGTTGTTTTTTGTTTTCTTTTAAAACTATTCTTGTAAAATTGTTAAATATTTCGTTTTTCGTTTAGCAAAAATGCTATATTTACGCAAAAACATTCTAAAATGCATTTTTGTTTTTATATCATTTGACTATATGAGTTATTAACATTTAAACGATTCAACTGAGGTTCGAAACGATCTGAGGATCAAACAGGCTAAAAGGAAAGGAATAATAATAATAAAAAAACGCAAAAACATTTCAACGAAATTAAATAAAAAACACTAAACAAGTTTCAACTATTTACTCACGTTTTGTTTTTATTTTGCTTACATTTAAAAAAAAGGTATTTTTTACGCATTAATTTGTTGTTTGTTTGCCTTGCAGCATCATTATCATCATTATCATGCTCAACTTAATCAATGATCTTAGTAATCGTAATTACATTATTAAATTTAAATAAGATCAGCTGAAGTTTTTTGTTTTTGTTTTATTCTCACGAGTTTTTTTTACGTTTCTACGCAAACGCATTCAAAAAATCGGTGCGCTAAATGTTTATAATTAAAAGTATTTACTGCACACTGCTGCGCTCTTTATACATGATGCAAGTGCGGGGAGGAGGGGAACCTCGAGCTGGAAGTGTAGCTGAATGAAGAGAAGAGTAGAGACGCTAAGCGATATACTAATAGGAGGCTTGTAGACTGGGAATAGGGGGGATAGGGCCGATTGCCAGAAAATTCAATTTTTTGCACATAATTCGCATAACTTTTTTATAGCTTTAGTTTCTCTATTTGTTTTTTGTTTCTCATTATGTATTAGGAAAGTAATCTTAAAAAAAATAATAAACAATAAAACATTTATATAAAAAAGCATATGTTTTTACATGCATTTCCCGAACAAGTATCAGTATCATACTCCAATTTTTTTTGTGTTTTCTGTTTTCCCTTTTCACTTATGCTTACGGCTTGCCTGCTTTATCGCTTCTAATACAGATGAGTTCTCATTTTGTTTGTAATGGACTTGTGTGTATGTGTGTGCGTGTGTGTGTGTGTGAGGGTGTGTAAATGGTGTGTATGTTCTGGCATGTATGAATATTGTATGCTATTGTTTATTTATTTTATTAATGGATTGGTTTACTCTCAAACAGCCGACGCATCCGCATCATAACAACGCAGCATTCAATTCAGCTCCTTGTCTTCTAAGTACTTGTATTCAAAGGTGAAGCCCTCCTTTTTGCGCTGACTCCATTTCTCATAATCAAAGTAGATGTACGTACCCTGAAAGAACCAACAATAAAACGCATTAGTTTTTGTTAGCTATTAAATTAACTACAAGACAATAAGGCATACCTTAAACAATAAGTATAATAAGAGCTTGACCTAACTAATTTTGGTTATTATTTATGTGGTGGTTGTGATTGGCATCTTGTGATCTTACCCAACCAGTTATTGAGTTTAATAATCCAGGATCTATATATTTACAGTGTTTGTAGATGTTAACTAAAGACTTCTTCCCTCACTCGCTACACAGTACTGAATCTTTCTGAATAACTTCCGTGTTTATTATCCGATCAACTTGAAATTTGGACAGTAGATTAAGAGTGACTTAAGTATTGTTCATGTCAAATCCCAAAGCTATATCTTTAAAAGTGTGTCTGTAAAACGTTTTGATCAAATTGCGGGGGAACGGGGGTAGATATCTGAGATCGGAAACAAACTTGATCTGCCTATGGTATACAGGAACCTTCATTCCAAATTCGTGTCTCTAGCTCTTATAGTTGCTGAGATCGACACGTTCATTCGAACAGACAGACATGACCGGACATGGCCAAATCGAAATCTCTTTTGATACTGATCAAGAATATATACTTTATTGGGTCGGAGATGTCTCATTCTGCCTACTACATACATTTGCACAGATCCAATACCCCCTTTTTACACATTTTATGGGTACAGGGAGTAAAAATGTATACTAAACAAATATTATGTACTTTATTAGAGGATTCTCCTGCTGGGAGAATGCGCTTGGGTAAATGCGCTTCAGTCTTCTGTTGAGTCTGTTGGCTAAGTTGTTAGGATGGTTCGCTAGCTTTTAATTATAGGGACTAGAATGCCGATTTTTGTTGCCCTAACTAATTAACTAACGAACTTATTCATCAATCAATGCAGAGCCCAAATCGTGAGCTAACACGCTGAAATTTCAATAGTAGTTTCCATTTATGTTAAAAGTTCACACTAGAAAATGAAAAGCATCGATACTATGGTATCGAGTACTTGGCAGTAATAGTAGTACAAGGTATAAAATGAATAATATTTAACAATCGGTTGCTTAATAATAATATAATCAATAAAACTAAATATATAGTTATAGTTGAGATGCCTTGATTAAGTTTACTCACCTGTTCGTAATCATCGTTGATAATCTTGGGCTCCTCGTGCCGTTGAAACCACATCATATATTTTGTGTGGAATCGCCAGCTTTGCTTTTTTAACGCCTTGGCGGCGAGATACTGCGCCTTGGAGCCCTCCATGTAGTAGAATACAAAGAAGAGCGTCTCCGTGGAGAGTCGCTGATAGAATTCAACGGTATCGTATATGGGCAGCTGTGCCTTGATGTGCGGGAAAGTTATATGATATAACGATGTAGGATTATAATTGAATCAATGTACCTGACTCACCTGTGGATAGTGCGCTGGCGTTTGCACCGGTGAGCGATGAAAATACGTTTGCAGCTTCTCGGTATCAATGGGCTGTGGCAGGTGATAAAATGCGGCTTCCATCATCTGGGACTGCAGCTGATGCTCCTTCTGCAGCGGCGTTGGCCCCAGCGGCGTTACGCCCAGCAGCGGTGGTATGTGCGCCTCCGTTGTTGCCATTTGTTGCTGCTGCTGTTGTTGTTGCTGCGTTGTATGCGTCTTGGCATTGGATGAAACAACGACACCCCCGCTGCCGCTGTTTGGCTGACCGGCAGCATTTGCCAGATTCATGAGTCCACTGCCAGCTGTGGGGCCATTGCTGGCTGCCGCAACGATTGTTCCAATGGCTGCAACTGCTGCTGCTGCCGCAGCTGCATTTTGTTGTTGTTGTTGCTGCTGCTGTTGTTGTGCTGCTGCCGCTGCCGTCGCTTGTTGTTGCTGTAGCTGCTGTTGTTGTTGTTGCTGTTGTTGTTGGTTGGCAGTTGTTTCGGTACTGAAATGCTGTTGCAACAGCGATTGCTGCGCTGCCTGCTGCTGCGCCTGTTGTTGTTGTTGCTGCTGCTGCTGTTGTTGCTGCTGCTGTCTCGTGTCAATGTTACTTGCCTGCTGCTGGTTTAGGGAATTGGGCTCGATCACGGATCGATTAATGGCTTCCTGTGCCATGGTTTTCAATGATATCGCATCGACAGCATTGTTGTTGTTATTGCTGCTGCTGTTGCTGCTGCCGCTGCTGCTGCTACTGAGTGAGCCAGGCAGACCTGTAAGGGGAGAGAGCAGAGAGCAGAAAGCAACGATTTCATAATCAGTTTTCAATTTCAATTGATAACATTAAGAAGTACTTAATTAATAATTCGTTTCTCTATACTATATACAATATGATGAACCGTTGAACTCAAGAAATGTGAATGCAATTTATATATAAAATATTCCGACCGATTTTGTAGGGCAACGTTGCCAGTAAAACGTTTACGGATACATTGCGCGTTTTTGTAGATGTTTCCATCACTTAAACTTAAAGAAGTCAAAATGAACTCATTCTCAGTAATTAAGTTAATTCAAAAACAACCACAAAGTTAACTGAGGAAGTACTCCGCATGGAAATCAGTTCAGTTTTGACAAAGTTATATAAGTGAAAGTAGGAAGAGTAATGCTATGAAGCTAGGAACTTTACACGTGAACAACTTTTGATTTATTATTATTATCTTAACCAAAAAAAAACTAACTTGGAATAAGTTCTAAAAAAAGAGTTTGATAAAAATGTAATTGAAAATGAAAAGCCTAATTTGTAATTTAAAAGCAAGAATAGTTAAAGAGCTTTCAATCACAGAAAAGTAGAAGGATTAGGATATAATCGAAACCGGAAAGCTTAATTGGTTGGTTTATAGCCTAAATTAAAGTATTTCTTACCGTTTTGCATATGTGAGGAATTCGTTTGAAGATTGGATAATTGCGCTGCCTGCTGTTGTTGTTGTTGCTGCTGCTGCTGTTGTTGTTGTTGGGCCTGCGCGCTGGCGCTCACAATGGCGGCCACCGTGGGCGCTGCTGCCTGCTGCTGTTGCTGCAGCACAGGTCCGTTTTCCAGTAGTGCTACAAATTGAGCAATAAATTAGGAGATATTCGACTGAATCTGAATGAATTTAACGTACATGTGTTGTGTTTAGCCACCGCCGCAAATGCAATTGTTGGTGTCGCTTGAATCACAGATTGGCCTTGAATGTTGTTGCTGCTGTTGCTCGCTGCTGCTGCAACTGCTGCCGCCGCTGCTGCTGCTGCTGCCGCTGTTGCTGCTGAGCCGGCAGAGGCTGCTGCGACGCTTGATGCATTCAGACCAGGCGTTGGGGCATGTGGCTGCACGGCAGGATTGTGACCACTGGCAGCGACAATGCTGGTACTACTGCTGCTGCTGCTGTTGTTGTTGTTGTTCTGTGTCCCACTAGACGCCAACACGGAGGCGACCGTGGTTAGCTGCTGCTGCTGATTTTTGCTGGGCGTTGAGCTGATAATCTTATTGACTTGAGCTGCTAACGAAAGTTGATTGTTTAATTAACTAACGATTTACTGTCAATTTATCAACAAGTACTCACTATCACCACCCGCGGGCGCTTTCGCTGTAGCTCGCACTGGCGTCGGCTTGATCGGCTGCTGAGGTTGCTGCTGTAAATGAATAAACATTCCAATTGGTATAAATCAGTTGAAGTTATTTCCCTTTAAGTAAGAGTTCAAATAAACCAAGTCTTTCCATAGTTTAATCTCAAGTTTACAGTTGTATGTTAAGCGGTTAAGCAGTTGTTAATGGACTTACAGACAAATGCCAACTGTTGCATGTTATAATCTATGTTTAACAATTGTTAATAGTCGCACAGACAACTACTAACAGTGAAATGTTATAAGCTATGTTAGGCAGTTGTTAATAGGTGAGCATAAAACACCTTGTTTTTGCGCGTACAATTGTGATTTGTTTAATAGTTGTATAATGTAAATGAACAATTACCTTGGCTTTGCTGCTGTTGGCATTGCTTTCGCTGCTTTTGTTGCGCTTGTCGCCGCTCGTTGTCGCCTCGGTGGACGTTGTCGCTGAGGATGAGGCTGCGCTGGTATCGCTCGCATAGCCCACATTGTTGCCATTCGATTGCTGTGCCGCCGCTGCCGCTGCTGCTGCGGCTGCTGCCTGCAAATGCTGGAATTGCGCTGCGCTGGCCGCGCTGGTACCGCCACCTCCCATGCTGCTGCTGCTGCCCGCTGTCGCCGTCGCGCCCGCTTGTGTGGAGGAGCATGGCAGCACCTGCTGCACTGTGACTGGCGATTGGGATGGACTGCCGCCAGAGGTGACGCTGCTGGGCGAACCGCTGGTTTCGTTGCTATTGTTGCTGTCCGTTGTCGCCGTGCCGCTCAGTTCGACCTCATCAAGACCAATAATATCGTCATAGATGAACTCGTTCTCCTCAAAGTCAGGCTCTTGCGATGAATCAATATAGTATTCGACATCGTCCTTGATTTTGTTCACCTGATCCGCTTCGACGCCATCGTTGTCCAGCAGTCGTAGCAGCGTTTCCAGTTTGGTTATATGGAATTTATGTCGATCCAGCTTGCTGCGCAAATCATCCATGCGTTCCTGTTTGTCACGATCCAGACGTTTCTTTTTACCCGCCAGCAGCGATTCTATTTCGCTCTCATACTGATCAATCTGGATTTGCAGTGTACTAATTGAGCTGGTTAACCAATTGCGCGCATGATCCTTGATCCTTTGCGCTGGATCCATTTTTTGTGCTGCGCCTAAACCCTCCTTGGAATACGCTTTTGTTTTTGTCTCACGCTCAACCACCTTGAAGCGTTCCATTTGCTGTAGAAAAAATTCAAATGTGAACGATTAATATCGAGGTTTTTATGGGTTTGCGGTTTTATCGATAGTTCTTCGATATTTAAATTTGTCATTATTAATGATTATCGACTTTTTAACAAATACTAAAAGTGGCAAATCAGCAATGTGATAGTCAAAAATATCGATACTATAAATTTAATTTTCTTAAATATACAAATCTGTCAGTTGAGATCTGAAGATACAGATCAATCGGAGTGGAGTTAAACCAATTTTTTTGGGTTTTTAATAAACTTCACATCAAATATGAAATACTTCATGAATCGCGCAATATAAGGCCAAATATTCGTTAGGAAACATATTTCCACAGCAAACAGGCATTAAAAACTAATTAGTTTAAGACATTTGTTGGGGACAACAAATTTCTGTAAAAAAAAATATAAAATAAAAACTATCGATATTATCGATAATTACATCAATGTGTGCCACCTCCAGCAAATCGAAGAAAAACTTAAAAGATCTTTTGATTTTCAAGAAATGATAAATCTGAGAATGGACAAAAAAAATGTTTTGAGCAAAAAAATAGTTACAAATTTGAGATAGTTTTCGTGATAAACTAATATCGAGACGTATGATATACCGATTAGCGATATATTTTAAACAAAATATAATGGTTTAGTTATGAGCTAAAAAAAACTTGCCGTTTCAATGAGCCTTCGGTTCTCGAGCAGCGCGCTTTTATCTTTGATCTCGGCGGATGCAATCCATGATTTGATTTGATCACGTAATCGCTGCAGTTTCTTAATTTCCTTTTTGAGATCTGCCTCATACTTTTCTTGCAGATGCTTTTGCTGCAAAATGTGAAAGGGGTGAAGGGGGAGATACGCGATGAAATCGGGATGGCAACAACTTCCTTCAGGTGCTTACCTTCTGGTTGGTATTAGTTGCATTGTGTACCTTTTTCCAAATATCCTCAAACGTTTCCACGCCCTCAGCTACCTTTTTTAAACATCGATCAATTTCGCCTATCGAGAATATTATCGATTATGTTTACAAAAGAGGATTATAAACAAATACACATGCAAATAAGTATATAATAGAGTTGCGATATTTCATCTCAGTTTTGTTCGTTCATTTTCGACTGTGAAATGAATCAGTCAGAGAAGAATTTCGTTTATGAACCACACTACACATGTTAATTGAAATTATCCGTGATTTATTGAACTTATACTGAACGAAAGGCCACAGCTCTAATATATGGAGATTTGTGCTTACCTTGCAATTTTCTCGTCGCAGCCATGGCTATGTGTGCTCTTGTGGTTTCTGCTGGCGCAAATAGTCAGACATAGTCCACTGCGAGCTGTGGCGTGTGTTTAGTTATATCACCTGCCCGCAACACAATGTCTGCTGCTTGTGCCTGGCCAGAAGCGGCGTCTGCAAAATGTGAAATGGATCAATGTTAAATATGCAACATTTGCGCGCACACGCGTATTCCCCGTCCCCCCACCATGGTGCAACAACAGTGTCGAACTGTTTTTGGGGGGCGCACTTGAACACAGCGTTCCTGGCTATTGTTTTATTTACCTCAGATCCAAGTAGCTTCGCAAAAACTAATGAGAAGCACTCTCTGCCTGCCTCTGCTTCTTATTTTTGCTTGCACTGCTGTGTGGCCTGTGTGTGTGTGTGTGTTTGTGTGTGATACCTTCGGGCCGTCGGAGATTTCGATTTTTTTGTTGGCTCAGCCTTTTTGGGTAAACGCAACGTGGCAGCTGTGCTGGGGTTTCTTTTATATTGTTGAGTAGAGCATTAAATGTATGTGCTTGGTCTTAATAAATATATAGATTTATGCAATTTATACATTTAAATAAATACGCTTAAAGATTTTTCGCTTGCTTTTTGTTCTTCTTCTTCGCACATTCCAAGATGGCGACTGGCCAAGAGTTATCGAATATAAGCGATTGCGCCAGAATTATTTCGATAATTGCACAATGCCCTGATTAGTTATATAGCAAACAGCCTGTAACTGTAAGCACTGTATTTTAAATTTAAACTCAAGCGTTATGAATTTTAAGATTTATTTTTTATTAACTGCGCTTTCTTCATTATGCAGAGGGAGTATGGGGAGTACGGGGGGTCAGGAGACGGAATATAAGAATGCACATTTAGATTGAGTAACTCTTAAATTCGTTTCTACATTAAAGCGGCAGCGGACGCCATGCGGTCGCTTGCAATAAATTTTCATTTTCAATAATTACGTTTAAAATTTGTTGCATTTCTTCGAATAATTTGCAAGTTGATTTAGTTATAGTAGTTGTGCTGCCTATCACATGCGTTGTCTTGTCCTAGCGGGCGCTGTTTGCTTTTGAAATCGTAACCAATATCTAATCATATTTCAAATTGCCTCCGGCCGGCTGTTGCGGTTGCTCTTCCTGTTGTCGCTGCTCCTCTTCCAGTTGTTCCTGCTGTTGCAGTTGCTCTGCAGAATCGGCATCAGTAGCATCAGCGGCCACCTGATAAGCTGGCATCGACATACAATTCCTAATAAAACCACAGACACACTGTACATATTGTGCAGGATACTTGGTATAGATCTTGACATGCTCCGCATCCTCAAAACAAACGGATGACACATTGATGCCCTGATCGCGTCGCAATCGTATAAATTTCTCCACATCTCTGTACGGTATGACCACATCGCCCTTAGAGTATAGAAACAGTTGTGGATACTTGTTCGTCTCGTTCTTTAGCTCGCAAAATGGACTGGCATGCACGGGCGTCGATTTGACAAACAAACTCTTAAAGGCCACAAAAGTCTCCTGCAAGGACGCAACTGCTTAGTCTATACAAATTGATACAACAATCATCAGCTTACCTCCACAAGCCAAATGATGCTCAGTGTCAATGTTATGGCCAGTGCTGTGAGGCAATTGCAGGGCTTCTCTCTGCCATAAATGGCCGTAATGGCACGATATAGGCCGAGAATCCGGCGCTCCCCCGGTGCCGAATCAAAGATGACACCGCGCACCTGAAGCGGCGACTTGTGCTTCCTAACGGCCAGATTGATGTGCTGATAGAGATAGGCGCCGCCATTGGAGAATATGTGAAAGATCAGCGGATGTGCATCAAAGTTCATGTCCTGTATAAGTTTAAGTATCTTCTCGCCAATGGGTATCATTTCGCTGCGCTTCCAAAAGAGCGTATCTACTGGCGCTGTATAACGCACGGTTATGAGGCTACAATTGAAATGTATGAGTATATATGTAGATTTCTTGCTGTGTAATGAACAATTGCTTACCCCCTGTCTTCGTAGATCTTGGAATACTTCATAAGATACCGATCCTGACAGCCCGCCCAGCCCAGCAGCATTACAATAGGCACATTATTATGCTCCTCATTGCCACTGACCAGCACAAAATCATTGTCGGCTGTGGGCTTTGGAAACTTGATGAAATATTCGAGCGCATCCTCCGGCTCCTGTAGCTGCTGCTTCTGTTGTTGTTGGGCTCGTCTTGACTGCTGATCCTGCTGCTGCTGATGTTGCTGCTGCTGCTGTCCACCGCTTGACATAGAACTACTGGCCATAATGCCGGCCGATCCGCCATACGGCTGATACTCACTGGCTATATCGTTTGCTGTTAGGCCATATGGATGTGATGACGACGACGACATTTTAGCATTTAAATATATTTTATTCGGAAACTCACTTTTCGTTCTTTGGAAATTTAGTATTACTCTCTTACAAGACTCGAAACTATGTTTGCAATAAGAACGTATTGTGTTTTGGTTACGCAAAAGCCTACTAAAATAGGATATGATGTGCCTTGCCGTAATATTGATTTTGCGGCGGAAACGTTAACGTGTTTCTTAATTAAAAATGTCAACGCTTTCGCTGTGCGCTGTCGTTGTACATTTTACCAGCTCATTGATTTTTTCCCCCGCTGACGATAACAGCAATGCTTGACCTTCTGGGCCAGACAGCTCGGCTCGCACAAAACCAAAAATTGCTGCCGCTGCTGCTGCTTCCTGCTGCAGTAACATGCCGCATTCCAATGCGGCAACATCAAGTTCCAGCCGCTGCTGCTGCTGCTGCTGCTGTTGACTGTGGCAATGGGTCGGAGTTGGAGTTGGACATGCGCATTGCGTAACCAGGATATGCGTAGTAAATATTAGGGGCGACCATATTTCGTGATATGATCGTGAATGCAACGATTGTAAACAATCAAAAACCAAAAGAACTTATCAAAAATCTACATATGTAAGATACAAAAGTATTTCTTCGTTAATTCTGTTAACTTTATTTCAATTATCATATAGCATTTGTGTAAATTTATAATATGAAAGCTTTAAATATAGTAAACATTTGAATTTGCGCCTAGTACAGCTGTTCTTGGTATCTTATCGATATATCGATATACTTACAACGGAGTATCTTCGATGTTTTTATTTACTTCAGATATCGTTTTCAAATTGCATAAAGATTTAAAGTATAGTAAATATAATGAAATTATAAGTTTGAATTTACTTAGATGTATTACTTCTTCTACTAAAGAAAATAAACAATTATACATATATGCGAGGAGCCTTGGTTGATAACAAACCGAACGGATTGATATTTAATTTTGTAGTCTTAATACATAATATTATTAGATTATAAGCAATTTATATAATTCAAGTTGAAGTAAATATTTTCTAGAGAGGGAAAGAAATATTTGATAAATTTAAGATCGACAGTTAGAAAACTATTTTGTCACTACAATATTTTCCCACCCTACCTCTTTCCCAACAAATCAGTAAAATCAATCACAAAAGTCGCATTTAATCACTCACCAAACGCGACACACAGACTGTTAACCTCTTTAACTAAGTTCCTTTATAACAGCTACAGCCCCTTCCGACCCCACAAGAAATAAAAATATAAAAAACTGGGAACAAACTATACTGCATCGAGAACTTGCGGCTGCAACTATCTAATCAGCGACCAACGTTCTAATTTGATTTAAGCGGGGTATATATTCTCAGTATTATAGCTACAATCATCAATTTTTACACACTTTGGCAAATTTGCTCTAATATATTTATGACATGTTTATTTTTTTTTCAATGATAATGTTCTTGAAAATGATATCAACCAAATTAATTGGGTATAAAACTGTCAGACTCAACAGAACTTTTGTTAGTTCCATTCGACGTTGGCAATCAATAAGAAAAATTCGGCAATTCATTAATCAGACGCGGAAAGATGAATATTATTTTACTTCTTTTCACAATTGTGTGCATTACCGATTGCTGTATTGGTAAAGTGACGAGATTGGACCAAGATCTGGAAGAATTGAATACGAACAGCCTAGAAAACATTGAATCACATGATAATGAACTGGATAGTCGGAATGTGGAGAACACTGTTGAGCTATTAACAAATAAGACCAGTCGTGAATTACTGAAGAGCTATCCCCCAACCTGTCCTCCATGGGATGGCATTTACACAATACAAGTTCCCGGACTTTCCCCCTTTCCGGCATTGTGTGACTCAAGTTTGGCCGGGAATGGTTGGACTGTGATTTCGCGTCGAATTGACGGAAGTTTGAATTTCTTTCACAATTGGACCGTTTATAAAAATGGGTTTGGAGATCTATCAGGGGAATTCTTCATCGGATTGAAGAAACTTCATGCAATTACAGCTGCTAAGTCCCATGATTTATATGTATACCTTGAGGACTTTGATGGAACAACGAGATATGCACATTATGATAATTTCGCGATAAGCAGCGAGAATGGACTTTATGCTCTGCAAAACTTGGGCAATTATTCTGGAGATGCAGGAGATGCGCTTAAGAGAAACCTGGGTATGAACTTTTCAACTTATGATAATGATAATGATGTAAGTTCCTCAAACTGTGCAATTGCCCGTATGGGTGCCTGGTGGTATAAAGACTGTTCAGACAGGTAAGCCTACAGTGACTATCTAAAGGTTATTAAGAGAGTTAGGCAAGTAAAACAATTTAACTATTTTCTTACAGTAATCTATTTGGACTGTACTTGAAGGGAAATTACATTACAGAATTTGGTTATAGAGGCATGCACTGGTCTAACTGGCGTGGGTATAATTATTCATATAAATCAATGCAAATGATGGTGAGACCAAAATGCAGTTGTTAGAACACAAATGTTGAATGTTTAATTACAACTATTTTAGATATAAGTTATATTATTTATTTATATATATAATGTTGACTAAAGTTAAAACTATAAGTTAAAGAGTAGTTAAAACTATACGTTAACGTGTATGTAATACACAAATTAAAATCTGTGCAAAGTATTTATGTCAAACATGTATTGCTGTGCATCTAAAATTCCATGTCCCGAGACAAATAAAGTAAAGTCTTACAACACCAACTTACACAAGAAACGCCTTTGACTATCCTTTCTAACGCGCCACACTGCAAAGTGCCTATGAAATGATGTAACTATTGCACGCACTTCTCTAAACTATATCTTATACCCATATTACATAATATAAATCGGCTTTAAATATACTTAAAACAAATGTTTAAGTCCAAGTTGTAGGGAGATAAATTGAAAAATCGGATTGAAGATTGCAATTATTATATTTTATAGGGGGTTAGTAGCTTAATGGGATTTTCTTAATCTCTGCCTTTGATATTTTTATGATTTTAAAATCCGCCTTAATCTATATTGCTGCAATAAATGTTATCAGAACATTTATTTTTCTTGAAAACATCAACGTAATGAATTGGGTATAAAAGTGCCAGGTTCAGCAGAACTTCGGTTAGTGCCATTTGACGTTGGCTATCAATAATATTCGGAAACTTATTAATCAGACGCGGAAAAATTAAAATTATTTCATTTGTCATAACCGATTGCTGTATTGGTAAAGTTACGAGATTGGACAATGAACTGGACGAATTGAATACGAACACCCTAGAAAACATTGAATCACATGATAATGAACTGGATAGTCGGAATGTGGAGAACACTGTTGAGCTATTAACAAATAAGACCAGTCCTGAACTACTGAAGAGCTATCCCTCAACCTGTCCTCCATGGGATGGCATTTACACAATACAAGTTCCCGGACTTTCCCCCTCCGGCATTGTGTGACTCAAGCTTGGCCGGGGAGGGTTGGACTGTGATTTCGCGTCGAATCGACGGAAGTGTGAATTTCTTTCACAATTGGACCGTTTATAAAATGGGTTTGGAGATCTATCAGGGGAATTCTTCATCACACAATGCAAACTGCACAAATCAACCACCAGCTTGCATGTGATGCTGTTTTATTTTTTGTATTTGAAAAAATTTAGGAAAGTTTAAGGTCCAACAATGTGTTTCACATAACCGTTGTACAACACACGTGTCACAAGAACAAAATAGCACAAGTTATCACTTAATATCACGAGGAAAACACACTAAAACGATGCGAGAGAAAAAAACACATCCGTTGCGAATGCGAAGCTAATGCGAAGCGAATGCGAATTTAAAGCCAATCACTCAAAAGGGCTATAACTTAGTTTCATTTAAGTTGTGAACTTATAACCATTCAGATTCTTTATAGAAAATGTTTTATAAAATGAAAATTTGTTTCTCTATTTACATAATTGTGTTTGCTACCAATTGCTGTATTGGTGAAATAACGAGATTGGAGGAACAACTTGCAGAATTGAACATGTTGGCACTAAATTACATAGAATCGCATCAAAATGATCTGGACAATTTGAATATCGATGACATTCTGAGAGATATAATAAACAGCAACAGTACGGGTTTATTAAGAAGCTATCCCTCTACCTGTCCTCCAAAGGGTGGCATTCACACAATACAAGTTCACGGACTTTCCCCCTTTGAGGCATTGTGTGACTCAAGCTTGGCCGGGGATGGTTGGACTGTGATTTCACGTCGATTCGATGGAAGTGTGAATTTTTTTCACAATTGGACCGTTTATAAAAATGGGTTTGGAGATCTATCAGGGGAATTCTTCATCGGATTGGAAAAACTTCATGCAATAACAGCTACTAAGTCCCATGATTTATATGTATACCTTGAGGACTTTGATGGAGCAACGAGATATGCACATTACGATAACTTCGCGATAAGCAGCGAGAATGGACTTTATGCTCTGCAAAAGTTGGGCACTTATTCTGGAGATGCAGGAGATTCGCTTAAGATTAGCCTGGGTATGAAATTTTCAACTTATGACAAGGACAATGATAAAGATCCCAAAAACTGTGCAATTGAGCGGTTAGGTGCCTGGTGGTATAACGAATGTTCTGACTGGTAAGCATACAGTGACTATCTAAAGGTTATTAAGAGAGTTAGACAAGTAAAACAAATTAACTATTTTCTTACAGTAACCTATTTGGACTGTACTTGAAAGGAACTTACAGTAAAGACTTTTTTAATAAAGGCATGCACTGGTCTATGTGGCGTGACTATCTATATTCCTTTAAAACCATGCAAATGATGGTAAGACCAAAATGCAGTTAGTAGCTCAAATGTTAAATTGAATGTTTATTCGGAGAACTTTCGCATTAATAAAAATAATGAAATCAAATTTCTTGGCTTCCAAAATTGAATACACCTGCAAAAATATAATCAAATAAGAACGGATCGTTTCTGTAATATGTAAGTACTTTAAATCATTAAACAACTATTTTTGATTTGTTATTTTATTTTGCAATTTCGTTGAAAAAATATAATTTATGTGCAAAATAAAAATTTGTTGACAGTTTTATAGAATTGCATACTCGCTCTAGGTTAAATGAAACTAATAAATTGTTTTTTTAAAATTCAAGTTCATTTCTAAAGCTAAGCAGCTGCTTCAATCTTTCCTTGGCCAATATTGTTGCTCCAGTTTCAGGAGATCTGATTATTGTGACATTGTGCGTAACAATTGGAGTTGTTAGAAATAAAGTAATTTTTGCCAGGATATAAAAACAGATAATTGGCCCGGCCACTAACGCCACCAGGCACAACAAAAAGTCAGTTCTTTCATTTGAGCGCCCCTCCCAGGGAAATCTTTAGTAAAAGATTTTGACAACCAGTTAGTAAGTAAACTAACACACATAACAATCCTAGTTCTACATTAAGCATAGCACAACATTTTTGAGAATCATATGAAATGTTGCGTATGTGAATTACTATTAAAGTAGTCTTCATAAAAGCACTTTACTTAGCGGACTACAGATGTTTGTGAGATCATTTTAGACATTAGAAGGGTTATACCTCTGGACACATGAACTTATCACAATAGACGTTTCAAAGTTATCGCTCCTTGGCCTTATAGCTCTGGACAAATGTTAAACTGATTTTTGAAATGAGACAGAGTGCTAGGAGCTTGCTCAACCTCTGTCACGGGTTGACCCGGTATTGCAATACCGCCGGAATCTCGGCCCATTTTAATGTAGACAGAGTATTTTACTCATTTACTTGGCATATTTACATACAAAATTGCCGCACTTTCGTTGGTGTGTATGTTAAATTTTAAAAAAGTATGCGTGCAACAAGTTATATAGTTTGCTAGTATATCTTATACCTAGACTTTCGAATATAATCCGCAGACTCCCCACCACAAATAAGAAAAACAATATATAATCGCTCGATATATTTTTATTAGAGACGAGTACTGATTAAATTTAATTCCGAATTGCAGTCTAATTAAATAGTTTCTTGACTTAGAGAAACCATTGATGTGGGATTTTTCTCTAGATAAATTCATTAATTTTTCTGATCGAACGAACCTGTTAAAAGTTCTAAATTCGTTCTGCTACAAACCAGATTTTTCAATTTGGCAATTTTAGTATTTCAATTACAATAAATTTCAAATATACACATTGGCAACACAAGTTTGGTATTTTAGCTTCAATACATTTCAAATATAAATTGGCAATACAATATAAAACTAAATTTGACTAAGGTGTTTAGGATCTGTGCGTTACAGTTCTTCGTGCGTCGACGCCTCTTCGAGAACCTCATCTGAATCGCTGTTCGTTTTCAACGCTACTGCAAACAAAATATGGAAAAGCATTCAAAATTATAACCAATAGATAAGCGCAATGAAAATACTGTAGTTAAATGCTCTTGTACAAATTATTCACAGAATAAAATTAAAGCTCAGCAAAAATTCCAATTTTTGTTGCGGTTTATAATGATTTCATAATCAAATCCTCAAGCTGTTTTGTGTCTATTTCTGGCTTTTGGCCGGCTGGCGGAGTTCCATTTAGCCAGTACTCTGAGGCAGCTATATAGATAGCTACGGCTCCGCCAACGATGTAGGCGATATGTGTTGAGCTCTGAAAGATGACGCACGTGGCCACGCACATGCCAAAGTAGGTAAGGAACCGTGTGATGTTCACAAATGACTCGCGTTGCTCTGCCGAAACATCTTCGTGTTGCGAACGCATTTAACAAGTGGACAAAAGAATGTAATAGTTGTTGTAAGTGCAATAAGCAATAAGCGATAATCGTACACTCACCATGACATTTGCCATCTATACGTCTGAAGCCATCAGCACAATTCTGGCACATGTCTGGGCCATCACCATGACAGCCATCACAGGAACGATCACACTCGAGGCACGAGAAGGAGCCCTCATTGTTAACGCAGAACTGTTGCTGTCGGCAGGCTCGGTTCTGTTCCACACACTCATTAATATCCGCACAACCATTTTCAGTGTCCATGCGCCAGCCATCCTTGCACTTGCGACAGCTCTTTGGGCCAGCGCCATTGCAGCCACCGTCACCACAAGCGGCATGACAAGATGTGCACAGTAATTTGGAAGCATCGCGAAAGGATTCATAGTGGTACTCATCGCAGTCGTTACAATCAATCCCGGCATATCCATTGTCGCACAGACATTGACCATTTCCCTTGCGGGTGCCATTTCCTTTGCATTTACCTGTTCAAAAAATTTTAATAGTTGTTCTTTAATACGTGTAAATACGATGTGTAATCAAAAAATACGTTGACAGATTGGTTTGAGCCACTTTAGAGCATGTTGTTACTTGTGATTCGGCTTAAATGAGTCTTTTGGAAACCAAGAACGCGTTTTGGTCTTAAAAACAGACAGAAAGGTGTAACAGGTGGATAAAATGGATCTTTTAAAGAGGCGAAACATTCTTAAGAATTGGACGTGTGCTACGCATTTCAACCGATTTGTTGGCTAAAATAAAAAACTTTCCTGTCCACATCACATAGTGTAAATAAAATAATTCACCATATATTTGATCACTCCTCGACTTGGCACATTTTGGCTTACCATTGCTGTTGCAGTCGGTACACGGTTGACATGTTGGCCCAAAGGTGCCTGAAGGACAACAGACGGCAAGTTGTTGAATGCACAGCCAGGCATGCAGGTCGGGCTCCTCGTCCTGCTTGTGTATAAACCAGTCTTCAATCAGAGACTCATGGTCGTTGCTCAAGGTATGGCAATGATCCTGTCCACGTTTGACATCGGTGCAAAGCTGCTCTTGGATTTCAACGAAACGCACTTCACTATTTTTATATGCTCGCATTTTTTCCTGCTCCCAGGCTGCATCCCCACCAGCATGCTTGCCCCGTTTTGTTTTCTCCAGTCCCAAATTAAAGGATTCCACAAGTACGCTACAAGCCTTACAGGGTGGCAATTTCGTCGACTTATCCTTTTGCTTTTGTGGATCGTCAATAGTCACGGCAACAGTTAAAATTGACACCACAAGACATATTTTTAATAGCATATTTAATATGTTTGGGCCTCCTCTTCGGTTTACGTGTATTAATTTCAATGGGGGATGTTGATAAGGTATCGACCTATCGATATTTTCAATATAGATTTGCTACTTCAATTATCGATAGTAGTTCTCGATGTTATTTTAATATTTAAAATGAGTTAAATCGATAACTCACGTTTGAAGCAACAATTTATTTGAATTCTTTTATAATACTTTAAATACGTCTTACCTAGAGCAAAATGCAGCTCAAAAAATTGTCTAACAAATAGAAAAGCAAATTTGTACCAATGCGAAACAAAAAATTTAATACAAAATACTATACAATTAATAATTTCGTTTCAGATATAAATTATCATAATTATTACTTTCGAAATTATCTCAATTCAATTGGGTGTAAAAGCGAAATGTTCGGCATACCCTCGCTAGTTACCTTCGACGTTGGCTTTAAGTAGCATTCAGATCAATCATTAAATTCTACGGCTGTGCCTGACTCAAAACCATCAAAAGAAATTAGAAGACATTATTTTAATATACTCTATTCCCAGAAATTAAAAACACACTATATTGTCAAAAAAAAAACTTGCACAAGAATCTGCTTTTGACTAAACTATCATTAATAACAAGTGCTCCAATAAAGCTAACAATAATGAAGAAATTAAATCGGTTTGCATCACCATTTAATGTTTAAGGCCGTGTTGAGTTTCTCTACGGCATGATAGTTGGTATGGAGTAGCGCGGCGGATTTATCCGTATGTGCGCCGTCCAAAAATTCAGTATAGATCTGCTTGGTGTGGGCATTATCGGGATTCGAACGTGGCAGCTGTTTGTAGAGCTCCTCCAACTGTTGGGTTAGCTCGCGCACATGTTGTCCTGTGCTTGGACGCACCTGTGCACCACCATTAATGCAGCCAGAGGGGCAGGCCATGACCTCGACAAAATTATAGCTGGCCTTGCCACGTTTTAGCTTTTGCACCAGATTTTGTATATTGCGAAAACCATTGGCAATGGCAAACTTAAGTACTGGTTTTCCCTCCTTTTCCAAGCAGATTTCGCTAAAGTCGCGATTACGTAGTGACTTAAATTGTAGGTCCTCGGGTGTCTCCTCGCTGAATAGCTCTTTGGCGGCATATTTGAATATGTGCTCCGCATAGCCACCGGATATGGTGGCTTCGTGCGCCCATAACATGGACTCGGGTTGCTGATCCGTCCACGGCCAGTCCCAATTCGAGGGCTTATGTTGCTGCAGCGTTTGATCCTCCGTTTGCAACATTTGTTCCAACTCAACTGCAAGGCAACAAGGTAAATAACAAGTTATAAAAAGATTATTTTGACTTACTTGAGGTTATCACACAGTCCACATCTCGTGAGCTATTCACCTCGTTGAAAAAGTCCTCGCGGGATGCCTCCAGCTTCTTGTCATAACAGGGCATTACTGTTACATGGTAGATTCTTGAGCCGGCCACGCCCAGCTTTTCGGCCAGCAACTGTTTGACCAGCACACCCATAATCTGTTGCGGCGACCGTGTTGTGGCAATGTGGGGTAGTATAAAATTACCATGCGTTTTCTCTGCGTAGCAAACCCAGCCGGGACAGGAGGAGCTGAGCATGCTAAGCTCAGTGTTGTCACGGAAGCGTTCAATAAATTCCTGCCTGCACTCGAGCAACGCCAGATCATCGGCCAGTTTTGTGCAGAGCACATAGTCTGCGCCCAGCTGGCGCAAGTAACCGGATAAATGACGACCCGCTTCCTCAACACTAAGCTGATAACGATGTGCCAAACTCAGCAGCGGCTGTATGGAAATTGTAAAAACAATAATGCGGGCCTGGTCATTATCACCGGTTGCTTTAAGTGTTTGATTTTCGCGCAAAACTCTAAGCAGTTCCTCCTGACTTTGCTGCGTAATGAGCACGCCCTCGGCAGAGGTTATGCAGCCGGAGCAGGCCAGGCAATCTTGTAGTGTGATTTCAACTTTCTGCAGCTTTTGCTTACCGCCGTCCTATGGAAGGTTAAAGGTTAGAGGTTGGTATGCTAGTTAAATCTATTTTCAAGCCTTCGCATACCTCAGATTCCTCGTAGTAGCCGTCTGCCTGCACTGTAATTTTAGCGCCAGTCTTTGACTTTGTCTTATCTATTGTCACGGGCTTAATACATTCCTGAAATATCATAAGGAATTAGCATTAATTGAATATAGGAACACAGCTTAAGTTTACCTGTGAAGGGGTTATGAAGTCGTCCAGGTCGGTAAGTTGCAGCGCTCCGCTGAAACGCGACATGGCTTTCAAATTTTATTTATTATATTTTATAATTGATCAAATTTTCTATTTAAAGAAATGCAACGCAGTGTCTTTGGAAGCACCATATGGTTTTGGTTTTCGTGTGAATGGCAAAAGCGTGTAAGAATAATAACAATCCACTCTTCTCTGGTTGGATTTCACAATATGTTCAATTGAACGGGTCGCTCAAATGAACGAACTGATTAGATCATTGATGAAGAGTAGTTGGAAAGCGTAATTAATTTTTGAATTTAAATTAATTGGAAAGTTGAATAAACTGAGCTTATTATTATTTAAAATAATTTATCCTCGGCTTACTAATTCTATTATTTGCTTAATATGTATTTGGTTTTATACTATACTACTACCTACTACTACTACTGAGTAAATTAGTAAATACCTGATTTAGTTAACGAGTCAACAATGACAGCAGGTATACAATACACAATATGTACACAATTCAAAATTTTATTTCGACACTACATTAACGCATACACACATTAAATTACATCCAAAATATAAAATTTAACATTGTGTTCTGTGCAGCATTTGGCAGCACTGCGTTTTCATTTTTGTGCGAATGTCAAAACAGTTGGTTTCAATCGATGTGGCAACCTTAAAGCATTAATTTCACAGGTAAATTTCGTCGTTTGCACGCGTATAAAGCAGAACATTTTTTCAATGGGGCGGAGTAAATTCGTCAGCTCCACGCCAAAAAAGGTAATCAAAGCAATGGATAACATGGAACCGCTGTTAAACAATATTGCAAATTGCAGGTAATGCAGCACGGCGAGTTCATAAACCGCATACGCAAAACGCTTTACTATGGTGGCGTGGACACAACAGAGGCGGATATGGAGGTGTCCATGCCCTTTGCTGAATATGCAGCTGATCGATTCTCGGAGCCTCATCGCGGACATTCATTGCATCGTTTGAGCTCAATTGCAGCTGGCAAAACGCATGCCACGCCATGCTCTCTTATAATGGCATTAATTTACTTGGATCGCCTGAACGTCATCGATCCTGGCTATGGCTACAGAATCACGCCACAGGAACTATTTGTTGTCTCATTGGTAAGTGATTGTCACGAGCTTATTTTCTGCTGCTGCTGCAGTGAGTGCGAGACCTGTTGATTGATAACCTGCCTTCAACGCAGTTACGCACACTAGCCCACTCGCATATGGTGTGTACATGCGCACACACACTCGCACATACCAAAAAAAAATTCTAAAACAGCGTTGGCCATAATAAGCCAACATATGTACATGTATAGGTGATCAACAGCAAATTTGTTTTTGCTTTGTTGTTCTCAATTGAAATTTATTCTCGCGCGCTCTCTCTCTCCCTCTATTGTTTTTGTTGCATTTATTTTTAATTAAATGAGCACAGCTGCGAATGCAGCAGCTGATAAGAGACTGTTTTTGGATGCACACAGTAATTGCCAGAATATTTACATAATCCCTTGTGGATATTCATGGCCTAGCTGCTTATAGCTGCTGGCCAGTGGCCATGCCAATACACTGACGTCACTTGTTACTCATTCCTCTCATTTACATTTCCGAAAACGATGACAAATCCAACTCGTTTTCGATTTGGCGTTTTCGATTTCAAGTTATTTCGCTCTGGTATCGATTTTCAATCGATCACTTACACAGTTTTAATTATAGTAACAAATTATGTTTGCTTATCAAGAAATCTTTAAATTATTTAACACATGTAACATCATGAACTCTCCGCTCGAAATATTGAGGTCTGTTTCCATTCCGTTCAAATCTTTTAAAATTAAAATTGTTAGATGATCTGAATTTTAAAAAGCGTTTGAGTACATAAAAAAGAAATAATAGGTTTTATTTCTTTTGAAAATGGGAACGCAAAATCAAAATCTTTTCGGAATTAAAGTATACGGAAATAAAAACTATGGGCACAATAGAAAAATGCGTGCTAATTAGAAGGCTGGCTCTGTCAGTTTCCGAGAACAGGTCAGCTTTATTCAATTAACTTTTGTTTTTATCGTTTAATTAATTTCTAATTTCCAACTTTGCAAAAGTTGTTTGCAAATTAGAATTTTTTTTTAAGATACAACGCCCAAAAAACAAAGATTTGTATTAAAAATTCTTTGGCATATGAAAAGTAGGTGCAAGAACATTTCAAAATACTTTTAATTCCACTGGCTCAAAGGCAACACTTTGAAGTACAAAGAATTCAATTATTTCTTCGGTACATGCACAAGCAAACAGTTTCGCCAGAGGCGGAAATAAGAACAGGCCTGATTAAATTGTTTCTGTTTTGTTTTTCAGATGATTTCAACCAAATTCTATGCTGGCCACGATGAGCGCTTCTATTTGGAGGACTGGGCAAAAGAGGGCAGCATGAGCGAGGATAAACTCAAGGAAATGGAACTGGAGTTTCTGACAGCTATTGCAAGTAACATTTCATAACTTTAAAACATTGAAACTTATATATTTCTTCCCTATCAGGAATGGAATATTTACATATCGAACGAGCAATTCTTTGAGAAGCTTAGCAGCGTGGAACGCACGTTGGCACAGCGTGAGGGTCTGCGACGAGGCTGGCTTACCTACAGCGAACTGATGCAGCTGCTACCCAACTTTACGCTGATGAGATTTTTGCTAAATAATTTTGCCGTGCTAGCGCTGAGCTATGCGGCCAGCGTATTTACAATTGCGGGCGCTTTCTTTATTGCTAGCCAAGTGCCGGGCACGCTCTGGCATCGTCGCACGGACGCGAATGCTACGGCCACGGTGAACACAACAACGCTTACGACTCCAATTGTTACGCCCAATGTCACACAAGCTGCGCCCGTGCTTAACGGTGAGATCTCCATTCAAGTTTCGCCGGCTAATGAAAGTTGCAGCGCCTTGAATGTGGAGGCGGAACTCTTGAAATTGGAACAACAATACTGTGCCGAGGAAAGACTGAATCAGCTGAAACGCAGGCAGCTGGAACGACCGCCTAGTCCGCTCCTACCGCCCAATGATCACACGGAATTAACCTCTACGCCTCAGGACAACAAGCAGCACTGGCTCAACATGATGTCCCAGTATAGCGATGGTATTGAGGATCTCAATCTGATGGTATTTGGCCACAAGACGCACAATTGGAATCATGACCAGAATGCATCCGTTTTTTGGCAACTGCTCAGCGATGTAATGTCAGATCACACATCGTTTTCAGGGCTCTTGGCGGAACTGTGGCCAAAGCTGATCTGAGGCATGACCTTGTATTTTAAAAACACAATTTATTCGTTTCATTTAACCTAGAGCGAGTATGCAACTCTATAAAACTGTCAACAAATTTTTACTTTGCACATAAATTATATTTTTTCAACGAAAATTGCAAAATAAAATAACAAATCAAAAATAGTTGTTTAATGATTTAAAGTACTTACATATTACAGAAACGATCCCTTCTTATTTGATTATATTTTTGCAGGTGTATTAAATTTTGGAAGCCAAGAAATTTGATTTCATAATTTTTATTAATGCGAAAGTTTTCCGAATAAACATTCAATTTAACATTTGAGCTACTAACTGAATTTTGGTCTTACCATCATTTGCATGGTTTTATATGAATAATAATAGTCACGCCACTCAGACCAGTAGATGCCTTTACGACCAAAGTCTGTACTGTAATTTCCATTTAAGTACAATCCAAATAGATGACTGTAACAAAATAGTTAACTCTCTTAATAACCTTTAGATAGTCACTGTATGCTTACCAGTCAGAACATGTGTTATACCACCAGGCACCTATCCGATCAATTGCACAGTTTTTGGGATCTTTATCATTGTCATTGTCATAAGTTGAAAATTTCATACCCAGGTTACCATTAAGCGAATCTCCAGCATCTCCAGAATAAGTGCCCAACTTTTGCAGAGCATAAAGTCCATTTTCGCTGCTTATCGCGAAGTTATCGTAATGTGCATATCTCGTTGCTCCATCAAAGTCCTCAAGGTATACATATAAATCATGGGACTTAGTAGCTGTTATTGCATGAAGTTTTTCCAATCCGATGAAGAATTCCCCTGATAGATCTCCAAACCCATTTTTATAAACGGTCCAATTGTGAAAAAAATTCACACTTCCATCGAATCGACGTGAAATCACAGTCCAACCATCCCCGGCCAAGCTTGAGTCACACAATGCCTCAAAGGGGGAAAGTCCGTGAACTTGTATTGTGTGAATGCCATCCTTTGAAGGACAGGTAGAGGGATGGCGTTTTAATAAGCCCGTACTGTTGCTGTTTATTATATCTCTCAGAATGTCATCGATATTCAAATTGTCCAGATCGTTTTGATGCGATTCTATGTAATTTAGTGCCAACATGTTCAATTCTGCAAGTTGTTCCTCCAATCTCGTTATTTCACCAATACAGCAATTGGTAGCAAACACAATTATGTAAATAGAGAAACAAATTTTCATTTTATAAAACATTTTCTATAAAGAATCTGAATGGTTATAAGTTCACAACTTAAATGAAACTAAGTTATAGCCCTTTTGAGTGATTGGCCTTAAATTCGCATTCGCTTCGCATTAGCTTCGCATTCGCAACGGATGTGTTTTTTTCTCTCGCATCGTTTTAGTGTGTTTTCCTCGTGATATTAAGTGATAACTTGTGCTATTTTGTTCTTGTGACACGTGTGTTGTACAACGGTTATGTGAAACACATTGTTGGACCTTAAACTTTCCTAAATTTTTTCAAATACAAAAAATAAAACAGCATCACATGCAAGCTGGTGGTTGATTTGTGCAGTTTGCATTGTGTGATGAAGAATTCCCCTGATAGATCTCCAAGCCCATTTTATAAACGGTCCAACTGTGATAGAAATTCACACTTCCATCGAATCGACGCGAAATCACAGTCCAACCCTCCCCTGCCAAGCTTGAGTCACACAATGCCGGAGGGGGAAAGTCCGGGAACTTGTATTGTGTAAATGCCATCCCATGGAGGACAGGTTGAGGGATAGCTCTTCAGTAGTTCAGGACTGGTCTTATTTGTTAATAGCTCAACAGTGTTCTCCACATTCCGACTATCCAGTTCATTATCATGCGATTCAATGTTTTATAGGGTGTTCGTATTCAATTCTTCCAGTTCATTGTCCAATCTCGTAACTTTACCAATACAGCAATCGGTAGTAAACACAATTGTGACAAATGAAATAATTTTAATTCTTCCGCGTCGGATTAATGAGTTTCCGAATATTATTGATAGCCAACGTCGAATGGCACTAACCGAAGTTCTGCTGAACCTGGCACTTTTATACCCAATTCATTACGTTGATGTTTTCAAGAAAAATAAATGTTCTGATAACATTTATTGCAGCAATATAGATTAAGGCGGATTTTAAAATCATAAAAATATCAAAGGCAGAGATAAACAAGACACCCATTAAGCTACTAACCCCCTATAAAATATAACAATTGAAATCTTCAATCCGATTTTATCAGTTTATTTGTTATTTGTTAAGCTCTCTACAATTTGGACTTAAACCTTGTACATAATGTAAATATCTTGCTAATGATTTGTTTTAAGTATATTTAAAGCCGATTTATATTATGTAATATGGGTATAAGATATAGCTTAGAGAAGTGAGTGCAATAGTTAGATCATTTCATAGGCACTTTGCAGTGTGGCGCGTTAGAAAGGATAGTCAAAGGCGTTTCTCGTGTAAGTTGGTGTTGTAAGACTTTACTTTATTTGTCTCGGGACATGGAATTTTAGTTGCACAGCAATACATGTTTGGCATAAATACTTTGCACAGATATTCAGCTAAATACTCTACAAAAAATGGCTATTTTGATTTGTTGTACTCTGGAATTCACTTTGTGAATTTCCCAAGGATGCACACAAAGGAAAATGTTTAAATTCCGAAACAGAAATTAAGTTTAGAGCAGGATTTCAGCATAGTAAGTGATCGAGCTCGTGATGAACTTAGCTAGTTAAATTGGTAATTTAAAAGTACATATTTATAATCAATACATGATGTATAATGTAATATTGAGTAGCAGTTTCCCCATGTCCAAGAAAGTTGAACTTAAACTGTTATAGTTCAAGTTGAAACAAGCCAAACAAACTTAGTTTAAACTAAAATCACATGCACAGCTCAAAACTTTATCCTTGAATGTGGAGGCGGAACTCTTGAAATTGGAACAACAATACTGTGCCGAGGAAAGACTGAATCAGCTGAAACGCAGGCAGCTGGAACGACCGCCTAGTCCGCTCCTACCGCCCAATGATCACACGGAATTAACCTCTACGCCTCAGGACAACAAGCAGCACTGGCTCAACATGATGTCCCAGTATAGCGATGGTATTGAGGATCTCAATCTGATGGTATTTGGCCACAAGACGCACAATTGGAATCATGACCAGAATGCATCCGTTTTTTGGCAACTGCTCAGCGATGTAATGTCAGATCACACATCGTTTTCAGGGCTCTTGGCGGAACTGTGGCCAAAGCTGATCTGAGGCATGACCTTGTATTTTAAAAACACAATTTATTCGTTTCATTTAACCTAGAGCTAGTATGCAACTCTATAAAACTGTCAACAAATTTTTACTTTGCACATAAATTATATTTTTTCAACGAAAATTGCAAAATAAAATAACTTAAATCAAAAATAGTTGATTAATGATTAAGCAGGCGATAAGCCTTATATATATAAATGTCCTTCACATAATTTTAAAGTCCTTGCCCATTACAGCAACAATACGATTAGAGCACAATACCAAAAACAGTTAACAAACTTTTAACGGAAACGATACTTTTTTGTTTAATAATATTTTTACAGGTCTATCAAATTTTGGAACCCAAGATATCCATTTTAATAATTTTTATTAGAGCAAAAGTTTTGTTATTAAACATTTAATTAATCATTTGTGCTACAAACATTTGGGCCATTTTTGTACTTCATTTTGGTCTCACCATCATTTGCATTGTTTTATATGAATAATAAATGCCACGCCAGTATTTCCAGTACATGCCGTTATTTTGTACGTCTGTTCTGTAATTTCCTTCCAAGTACATTCCAAATAGATTGCTGTAAAAAAATAGTTAAATTTTCTTAATTGTTTAACTCTAAATAAATTGTAGATAGTCACTGTAGGCTTACCTGTCTGCACAGTTATTGTACCACCAGGCACCCATTCGAAAATTTGTACAGCTTCGGGAACTGTCTTTGTCATAGGTTGAAAATTTCATATTGAATGCATAGGCCATTGCATCTCCGGCATCTCCATTATATTTGCCCAACTTTTGCAGAGCATAAAGTCCATTTTCGCTGCTTATCGCGAAATTATCATAATGTGCATATCTCGTTGCTCCATCAAAGTCCTCAAGGTATACATATAAGTCATGGACCTTAGAAGCTGTTATCGCATGAAGTTTCTCCAATCCGATGAAGAATTCCCCTGATAGATCTCCAAAGCCTTTTTTATAAGCGGCCCAATTTTTATAGAAATTCACACTTCCGTCGATTCGGCGCGAAATCACAATCCAACCATCCCCGGCCAAACTTGAGTCACACAATGCCGGAAAGGGGGGAAGTCCGGGAACTTGTATTGTGTAAATGCCATTCCATGGAGGACAGGTTGAGGGATAGCTCTGCAGTAGTTCAGAAATGGTCTTATTTGTTAATAGCTCAACAGTGTTCTCCACATTCCGACTATCCAGTTCATTATCATGTGATTCAATGTTTTCTAGGGTGTTTGTATTCAATTCTTCCAGATCTTGGTCCAATCTCGTCACTTTACCAATACAGCAATCGGTAATGAACACAATTGTGACAAGAAGTAAAATAATTTTCATCTTTCCGCGTCTGATTAAAGAGTTTCCGAATATTATTGATAGCCAACGTCGAATGGCACTAATCGAAGTTCTGCTGAACATGGCACTTTTATACCCAATTCATTACGTTGATGTTTTCAAGAAAAAAATGTTCTGATACTTTATTGCAGCTATATGGATTAGGGGGATTTTAAAATCATAAAAATATCAAAGGCAGAGATTAAGAAAACACCCATTAAGTTTAACCCCTATAATATAACTTGAAATCTTCAATCCGATTTCGTTTTTATTCTCTCCTTGACTTACTTCCTGTTCTTGCATGATTTGTTTTAAGTATATTTAAAGCCGATTTATATTATGTAATATGGGTATAAGATATAGCTTAGAGAAGTGAGTGCAATAGTTAGATCATTTCATAGGCACTTTGCAGTGTGGCGCGTTAGAAAGGATAGTCAAAGGCGTTTCTCGTGTAAGTTGGTGTTGTAAGACTTTACTTTATTTGTCTCGGGACATGGAATTTTAGTTGCACAGCAATGCATGTTTGGCATAAATACTTTGCACAGATTTTAATTTGTGTATTACATACACGTTAACGTATAGTTTTAACTACTCTTTAAATTATAGTTTTAACTTTAGTCAACATTATATAAACAAATAATATAACTTATATCTAAAATAATTGTTGTAATTAAACATTCAACATTTGAGTTCTAAAAACTGCATTTTGGTCTCACCATCATTTGCATTGATTTATATGAATAATAATACTGCACGCCAGTAATACCAGTGCATGCCTTTATGACTAAAGTCTGTACTGTAATTTCCTTTCAAGTACAGTCCAAATAGATTACTGTAAGAAAATAGTTAAATTGGTTTACTTGTCTAACTCTCTTAATAACCTTTAGATAGTCACTGTATGCTTACCTGTTTACGCAATTATTATACCACCAGGCACCCATTCGAGATAATTGCACAGTTTGAGGAATTTACATCATTGTTATTGTCATAAGTTGAAAATTTCATACCCAGGTGATAACTCAGCGAATCTCCAGCATCTCCAGAATAGTTGCCCAACTTTTGCAGAGCATAAAGTCCATTTTCGCTGCTTATCGCGAAATTATCGTAATGTGCATATCTCGTTGCTCCATCAAAGTCCTCAAGGTATACATATAAATCATGGGACTTAGTAGCTGTTATTGCATGAAGTTTCTCCAATCCGATGAAGAATTCCCCTGATAGATCTCCAAACCCATTTTTATAAACGGTCCAATTGTGAAAGAAATTCACACTTCCGTCGATTCGGCGCGAAATCACAGTCCAACCCTCCCCGGCCAAACTTGAGTCACACAATGCCGGAAAGGGGGAAAGTCCGGGAACTTGTATTGTGTAAATGCCATCCCATGGAGGACAGGTTGAGGGATAGCTCTTCAGTAGTTCAGGACTGGTCTTATTTGTTAATAGCTCAACAGTGTTCTCCACATTCCGACTATCCAGTTCATTATCATGTGATTCAATGTTTTCTAGGCTGTTCGTATTCAATTCTTCCAGATCTTGGTCCAATCTCGTCACTTTACCAATACAGCAATCGATAATGAACACAATTGTGAAAAGAAGTAAAGTAATTTTCATCTTTCCGCGTCTGATTACTGAGCTTCCAATTATTATTGATAGCCGAAGTCGAATGGCACTAACCGAAGTTCTGCTGAACCTGGCACTTTTATACCCTATTCATTACGTTGATATTTTATTGACCTTGATATTTTTTTAGAAAGAAAAAGAAATGTTCTGATAACATTTATTGCAGCTATATTTAAGTCATTTATTCGGGGGTTTTTAAAATCATAAAATATAACAATTGAAATCTTCAATCCGATTTATCAGTTTATTTGTTATTTGTTAAGCTCTCTACAATTTGGACTTAAACCTTGTACATAATGTAAATATCTTGCTAATGATTTGTTTTAAGTATATTTAAAGCCGATTTATATTATGTAATATGGGTATAAGATATAGCTTAGAGAAGTGAGTGCAATAGTTAGATCATTTCATAGGCACTTTGCAGTGTGGCGCGTTAGAAAGGATAGTCAAAGGCGTTTCTCGTGTAAGTTGGTGTTGTAAGACTTTACTTTATTTGTCTCGGGACATGGAATTTTAGTTGCACAGCAATACATGTTTGGCATAAATACTTTGCACAGATATTCAGCTAAATACTCTACAAAAAATGGCTATTTTGATTTGTTGTATTACATTTGGACCTTTTGCAGCTACATACAATAAATACATTGTCAATTTGTTATAGTATATTTATACCACTAGACTATATTTTGATTAGAGAATACCAAAACTGTTTATAATTTTTGATATCTACTGATTAGCGTGGCATTTTCAATAATGTTTTTCCTAGAACTCAAGATGATTTCAAGTGCAGCCAGAATCAGTGCGAGCTTGAAATATTTCTATAATATATGATGCCTAATTAGCTACAACACATTTAACATTATGTTTATAAACTAGATGAACTTTAATAGTAGTAGGTTAGTAGGTACTTTGAGTGTCACATTAGTCTGCTTTACATGGCATGAAACAAGTGAATGTAAATATAATTTCAATTTAAAGCAAATCGTTGTCAGATCTTAACAATAAATTAAATATAAAAGATACGGCGATAGAGTCATCCCAGAAATCGGATACGAGTTTCCTTTTATTAAATCTGGGATATCTGCGACACCTCCGAAAATTGACAGCTTTACTAGTTTAGTATAGTTGTTGTCTTTCTAATCATTTTCGGATTTTTTCGGTTCGTCTTTGATAAGCCACAAGGGGAACATGCCGACTAGACAGCCAACTGTGATGCCCACAATGCGTCCCTGTAACAAAAATAGAAATACATTCATTTATGAGACATATATATATTTATATGATATATATGTGAGCTTACCCAACTGGAGGCGCGTCTGCTTGATTTCAATTCGAATTGTGCTGCCGTCATTCGGGGCTGTTTTAGACCCAACAGCTGACAGCCCTCCTCCACATAGGTCGCCATGGTAATGCCCATTATATCACTTATAGTATTGCCCAGTCCAGCGGCGGCCATAGTCGATAGCGTTATAAAATGGCCCAAGCTGCTTTCAATGTATTCGCCCTGCGTGTAGAATTTGTTATAAATATGAGCTTAAGCTTGGTTAGAGAAACAAGCGGATTTCACTGGCAAAATTGACACATTCAGCAGAACTAATCGCTGACGAACTTCCGCTGCTTTATAAGGAAATTCATATTTTAAGTGGCTTAACTTGCTTTGTTAATAAATATTTCACTAAATCTTCACAGACATTTCCAATTCGAAGATAGACAAAAAGCAGCCAAGATTAATCAGCGCTTAGTTCTGCTGAACGAGCAAAATGTTAATAATATTCTAGCAACTTCGGAATTTTAACTAATTTTGGTTAAAATATACCAGTTTTTCAATCAATTGTCATGTTTAGAATAACAATCATAACCAGTGAAATCCAGCTAAAATTCAGTATACTTACGGCCATGATCATAATAAAGTTATCAAGAAAACCAAAGGCTACAAAAGGCACGGCATTCACAAAGAAAACTGCAAAATGTAAACAATAAAACGAAATTAGACCAATTCGTGGTAGCACTTAAAGCCACTTTATATACTATATATATATAGTATTATACTTACTGCTGTACAATTGCTGTGCTGTGGGTGGCTCTGCCGCCTCGACTATAATCAAGAGAAAGAGAAGGGGAAATTTAATCAAAATTAATTTTCAATTGCAACTTGAGTGCTGTGTTTTGTTTCGTTTGTTTCGCGGCAATCCTTTTAGTTATTTCGCTAGATTTCTTGTTACCCAGTTTCTTTTTCAGCCATTCATCGGGCACGGCACAAAATGTGCCAGATGGATCCACCTGGCCCAAGGATGTCTTATTGGAGAGCCTTCCGAAGCGTGTTCGCCAGCTGCCAACAGCGAGCTGACCTTTGGTTTCATGATGACAGTGTTGTTTGTTGTTGTTGTGTAGTGTTATAGCAGATATTGTTGTTGTTTGTGTAGTAATTGGAAGGGAACGTTGTTCAAAATCAAAACACATGTGCGGAAGTAGCATATGCAAATAAAAAGAGATTATAGTCATTAAATATGAGAGTACAGATGCGTTCAACTCAATATCAACTTAATAATTACCCATGCTTTCAATTTAGATGTCTACTAATGCTAAATAATAACTAATGCCATGCACAATTTAATTGTATTTATTGTAAAACAATAGACTAGTAATAATAGGCCTCTATGACAAATTTGTGGTCTAATCAAAACTTATAAATAATAATTATATGTGTTGTGCGTTTAAGCTGAGCTCATTTTGCTACAAAAATGAATTCGACCGCAAAATAACTCGTACACAAAAGAATTCGACAATGAAATCCAGCTTCTATTCAGAAAATGTTGGGAAATGCCAACTTAACTCTTAATTTTAATGTGCATTTTTAATGTGTGTACCCTTACTCTGGAATTCACTTTGTGAATTTCCCAAGGATGCACACAAAGGAAAATGTTTAAATTCCGTAACAGAAATTAAGTTTAGAGCAGGATTTCAGCATAGTAAGTGAACGAGCTTGTGATGAACTTAGCTAGTTAAATTGGTAATTTAAAAGTACATATTTATAATCAATACATGATGTATAATGTAATATTGAGTAGCAGTTTCCCCATGTCCAAGAAAGTTGAACTTAAACTGTTATAGTTTAAGTTGAAACAGCGAAAACAAACTTAGTTTAAACTTAAATCACATGCACAGCTCAAAACTTTATCACAAAGATTCTAAATACAGTTTTTGGCTTGTTCCGAATTTCACTTCGGATAGAATTCCACAGAAAACTGTGTAGCATACTTATTGGAGCAAACTTTCAATCTCGAAAAGTAGGCCATACATTTTTGTGTGAAATTAATCCGAAAGTGGAATTCAGAACAGGCCCATATATTTTAAAGAAAAACTTACGCATATATTACGAAGAGTATGTCTATTAAAAGTACATAGAATAAATTTGGGAAAATACCATGACATTTCTCATTTAAATTAAAATTCCTTTTTAGTTTTATACTAAACATGTTTGCATACTTCCTTTGTGGAAAGACCATTTCATTTAAATTAAATATTTGGCCAAAGGAAAGGAAATGGAATGATAATAAACAGAATACTATTCTACAAGAGTAGTTAAGTAACGTGCTAAAAAAATATATACAATAAAAGTCATTAGCATACACATGTATATAAAAAATTGAATGAAAACTACAACGCTAATTAAAAAGGGCAAATGGATGAAAGCTGTCGCATTATATAAGCCAACACTTGACCCCCCCAACCAACCCAACCGACCCAACAGGAATTTCACTTTAGTTCACACTTTGCAAATTGCATTCAAAACTGCAATGGCAAACAAAAAGCACAAAGAACAGCTGAATTACTGTAGAGGTGTGTGTGTTAGTGTATGTGTGTCAGTGTGTGTGTGTGTGTGTGTGTGTGTGTGTATGTGTGTACAGGTGTGCGAATTTGGCTCGCTGCAGTGAAACTCAATTAAGTTTCGCAAAGGCCTCAGCTGTCATCATTTTAGCGTTGAATATTTTCACGCAGGAGTGTGTGTGTAAATACGTGTGTGTATGCGTGTGCATGTGTGTGTTGAATGTGTGTGTGTGTTTAAGTGTGTAAACGACTCATTTTAGCGCCACTTTGGGTGCCATTAGTTTGTCCAGCACTTTGCCATTAGCAACATGTTATAATTGCGCTTAAAAGTGAAAGTCAACAGCAAAGAACAATGTAAATGTTGTTTAACGCACGTGCTCGGGGGTTAAATAATAATTGTCATTAAACAATGACAATTATCATTATCATCAATGCCACATCTCCCCGAGGAGCGCAATTAATTAACTGCTGCTCTCAGAGCCATCATTTTGCGGGGGGTCATAACAAATGTGTTGCCTACTTACAGGCGATAAATTTAGATACATGTGTTTCCTGCAAACAGGCTTAAATGTAATTATGCTGCCCTGTTTGACTGCAAGATACCCTGTACAGGCAGCACTTAACTATAACTTAATGGTTGAAATATATAGCTCTTAAAATTTGCTGTTTTCTTACGAGCTGTGAGACATAAAAAGAATGGAATGCCAGACACGAAAAAATCGATATTTTATGGCTACGAATGCCATATAGGGTAGTATATATTTTCAAATATTGAGAGCCCATTACTTTTAGACAATTTTTTAATACTTTGGAAGATTTCTATAAGAGAATTAAAGCTGCATTTTTATTAATATTACTATTATAAAGAAATTACCACGCAATCATAAATAACTGAATAAAAAGTTATAGCTGCTAAGGCTGATTACTTTTAGACAATTTTGATGACTTCTAAGGATTCATTTATTAAGTTATCATCTACGCAATAAAACACGCAATGCACATATATTAGCACTCAAATTTTGGACAGTTCTTTGACAGTCTAATAACAAATATTCGAAATATCAAATTCTTAATAAATAATTTCAGTTATTTTTAATCACAATTAATTTTAAACATAAATAAGCTTAAGCTCAAGAAAGTCATATCAGATTTATTAGTCTTAAAGGCAAGTTCTTGCCAGCTTTATATGCTAATTCAGTTTTAATCATATGCAAAGCGTATTCCTCATGATATTGTCTTTCCAGCTTATGCATCCTTTATATCCCTAATACGGGGTATTAGCCGTTGTCACAAGGGCGCACTTTGTCGCTAGCCACCGGCTGTCACACATTAGTTACATGTGTACGTGTGTGTTTTGGTGTGGCCATAAAAAGCAACCCAAGTAGACACAGAGTAGGCGTTTGTTTTATGCACGGCCACTGAGCAATTTTCAGGGCAATTATGCCATTTAACTGGCGGTTAAGTGTTAAACATAAGAATTTACACTTGATTCACCAAATCACAAGGCATGTCATAAAAAACATATCAAGGGAAAATGATAGACAAGTGCTTGACTATTAATATACCCTATGCCTTCAGCTGGTTCTGTTCTGCTTTTGAATTCCCGAATATACGCTTAAATATTTCAGTAGTTTGCTGTTAGAGTTTTTATTATACACACTCCAACGCTAAGACGAGTAAGTTTTTGTGACTTTCCCAAGTAGAAGTTGTAGAAGCTGTTTCTAAATTTAATATCTTTTTTAAAGAGTATGCCAGAGACAACTTTAAGATGAAGATTTAAAGGACATACTCTGGAATTTATAAATATATCAAGTGTTCTTTAAAATGTACTTCAGCAAGTATAACAAATTTCAGTCGTAAGAGATTTATGGTACATATGGGAATATGCCCAATGTTAACAATGGGTGCGGGTATTGAGAGAGGCCACAAGGGCAATCAACTGACCTCGCCATATATATATTTTTTTGCGCAAGTTTGCGCTCTGTCTGTGACATTTGCACACACACATGCCAAAACACACACACACCGACACACACACACACACACGCAAGCCAAGTTTGATTTGCTGTACAAACAGCCAGGCAAGCGAAAATGAAACTGGCGCCTAAAAGTAGGCAGCGCTCGAATGGAACTCGTACTGAAATCTGAGAGACGCACTTGGGGTTGACTTCCACGTTTCTTATACTCTGTTCCTAGAGGGGTAAGTAGTATATTGGACTTGTGAAATGTTCGTCTATCGTTATAAATACATTTCTTTCACTAATATTTAAGTAACAGTGACCAAATGTGGTATAGTTGGTTAGCTATATTACTCTTCTGCTATCTTTCAAATTTATAAAGCTAGAGTCAGTAAATTTGGTATGAGGACTACTAAATATCCCCTTAAAATATAGGACCAAAAATATTCTAACCAACCCTGCTGCCGCTCTAGAAAATGAGAAAAATGTATGAGGACTATAGATTATATTGAAAGTTGAGACCCAAGAGGTTTAACCAAGCCCACTTCTGCTGCCGTAAAAACTCAAAGTATATAGCAGTCGGGAGTTGCCGACTGTCATGTTCCCACTTGTTGTTGTTTTTTATTTGCTCTATTCTGCTTTAAGGGGCCTCCGAAGACGAACCGTTCTGCTATCTTGGCCTGAGCAATTTTGGCTGAGAGCTGCTGCCATAAAAGAAGCAACAGGAAGACGTGTTATGTGTCTGTGTCTGTGTGTATGAGTAAATAAACTGGGGTGAGATTTTTACACATATGTGTGCGGCGCATGTACTGTTATAAATATGTATGTGCGCATTTGTGTGTGAGAGCAAACAATTTGCATAACATTTAGTATCGCTTATTGGCTGGCTGGCTGCTTCTGTTTAGCATTTAAATTGGCTGACACTTTTGCAGTGTGCATATTCCTTTCCTTTCTTTTCTTTTCTTGTAGTTTTTAAGTAAACTAGACGCATTGTCCGCCCTTCGGCATACCCAGAACTTCGCCTTGCATAACAAATGATCAAGTCAACTGGGAGGGCAGCCCAAGAGCACGCTACATAAATTTACTAAAGTGAATTTAAGGCCCTGAACACTGTTGAAGGGGGAATATGAAATGAGTAACACTCCTTGCAAATCCTGAGCGTATTTTTCAACTACTTCCAACAATAACAATTCGTTACCGCTCCCTTCAGCACATATTAAAGCACAGCATGGGAATTCTATGGGTCGTTAAGAGTATTTAAGCTTGAAATATACAGACCTCTGTTCTGAATTCCACTTTCGAATCAATTCCACATTCCATGAAATTCTGATGCCTTTAAAACATTTCCTCATCCTTTCATCTTTGTTTCCCAAACTCAATTTTCTCTATTATTATTTTCTTTAAATTTTGTTAAAGTTAATTTTCAAGTTGCTACCTTTTTGAGTGGCATTTGGTGTTGTTTTTTCTGTGAACTCAACTAATCCTCAGGCCACAATGTGTTTCAATTAAAGGCAACATAAAACCAAACATACAGCTTTCTAAACCAGCTTTGTGTGTGCGTTTTACAACCTATATATATATATATATAGGTATATATATATATATATATATGTGCGGATATATGTACGTACACTCGTATTTAGTTATGTATACCTGCCCGGGCTGAGGCTCAATTTTGGCTCTGAGAGCTTACCGTGCACAGTTTTCAATTTAACGCTCTGCCTTCATGCCTTTCTCTTTCTCATTCTCATTCTCTGTATTTCTCTGCCCCTTTGTGCGCTTTCTCTCGTGCTCTGTCTCCGTTGGTTTATGTGACCGATGAGTTGCTTTGTTTTATGACTTTTAATGGCACACACAACAACACACACACACTCTCGCACACCCATTTGTTATACACAGCTGTTGCTTCCTGTTGCCCGCCTGTTGCCTGGACCGAGCAATTCTTCAGCATCAACGTTTCAGGTGGCCGGAACAATTCAAGACGCTGTCAAACACTTCAGCACGTGCTTCAAAAGAGCAGCAAATTGATTCAAATTGCAAAAGGCAGCCCTGGTTTCGTTTTATATTGCATACTTTGCAGCGCAGAGAGCTATTAAATGTCTTACTTTGTGTGGCACACCTTCCAAAGGGGGGCAGCAGTTCAGGGAGCAGGCCGAGGTTAAAGATGGTGCCATAAAGATTGTCAGCCACTTGGAGATGTGTTCTCGACTTATTACATTTATGAAGGGTATCAGTTTTGATCCCAATTTTGATTCTCAGTCATCCGAACACTGCTTCTGAGTTCAACATTCGTATTAGTTCCACAAAAATGTATGTAACATTCTTATAGGAATATATGATAAAAGAAAGCGCTCAGTTTCTAGATGATTCATTTAATTTTAGGACCATCCCAATTCTTTCATTTCATTTTTAAACAATTCTAATAGCATACTAGCGGCATTTCTGTGAAATTGGTGCTAACTTAAAAACTTACAGGCCTATTCCCTTTTCCACTTTCGAAACAATACTACTAAAATAAAGGTAGTTTAACTACAACAAGACAAAGGTTTCGAATTCCATCCAACTTCAAAACGTATTCTAGTCACTTTTCTGTGAAATTGATTCCGAAGCGGAATTCAGAACAGCCCTGTTAGCATTAAAAACCCTATTCCCAATTCCACTTGCTAATAAATTTCAAAGAAAAGAGCTTAGCTTACTCTTTGAAGTAGGATAGCATTAAGAGCACATTCTGGTTTACATTTTAAACGATTTTAAACAATTGTTCTTTCTCCCTCTAAAAAAAAATATTTATTTCACCATTCCATTTCCATTTTCTTCAAAATCAGAGTCATCACCCTTGTTGGTATACTTTTCTTAAGAGTATCAAAGTTTTGCATTAACGTAGTTTGCTTTTCCCTGCATATTTGCATATTGATTTTCACTTTGAAGTTTCTTATTTATGGTGTTAAGTTTTTCATTTTCTGTGTGCTACGTCAGCTCGTTTTTTTTAATATATCACATGCTGCGTGTACACATCAGTCCCCGACTCCGTAATTCGAGTATTGGGCTTATAAATGATGCAATTCTCATTTGGGGAAGATGCATTGTGCTCGTAGTTATGTGCGTGCTTTGGTAATTGTGACAAATGGTATCCCATTCATATGGGAATTTGAAATTCTGGCTGTTGTGCCAACCCAGCATCAAGGATGCAATGGTTAGTTAACTCACAAATGGGGTCAAGTAACGCTTAATAGAATCTATATACAACACACACATATCCACCCAGTGAGGGTGGAGTTTGTTAGGCAGCTGTTCGCTTGACTTTTCGCACAGAGACCCATAAACATCATCTACGGGCTTGCAGGATGTGCCCAGGGCTGGCAAGTGGGCGGCTTTGGTGGGCTGGTTAGTTACTTGGGTATGTATAAGTAGGTTGAACCACCCTTAATGGCAAACGAATTGTCTGATTCTGGTTTCTGCGGCAGCTGCGGAGCATTGCCGAGCAAATACTGTGCGACATTCCGTTCTTACTGATGTTTCTCAAAAATGCTGCTGGCATTTTGAGTACCCAACAGCCGCTAATTTGATTAACTTGGGTTTGTTCAAGTACCCAAAGCATTACACCCGCATATCCATAAAGAACCATAAAGAACCTCCTCTGAATGCTTATGACCAGAATAAGAGCAACAGTTAGCGTGGGTCCTGTTGAGCATGTTAAAAGGACTTGAAGCATAAGCTAAATACTTGCATAATTTGTGATTGAATATCCGTTGAGGAGCAATTTGTGAGGATAGCAAGGTAGTAAGGCATATTAAAAATGTTTTACTGAGGTAAATAAGAAAAGAAACGAAGGAAATTCTGAGCGAAATGAAATCAATTTAAATGTCAAATCAATCAAGCTGACAATCCATGGCCAAAAGGAAGTTTTGACAAACTTATGAAAGTTAAAAGTACAGGAAGTCAAATCAATCAAGCTGACAATACATGGCTAAAAGGAAGTTTTGACAAAGTTACGAAAGTTAAGTTATAAATATAGGAAGTTAAGAACTTTACAAGTCAGAAACTTTATCAATTTTGTAACTAAATTTGGCCGAAATGAACTATCTGAGCATAAGTATTAAAATAGCGTTTTATACTAAATTTGATATTCGCAATCGATTTTAAGTAAAATTTCGAATAATTTAATTTTTTAAACATTTTTTTATTTTTTAAAGTATAAGGGGGGACCAATGCACAAAATGAATGAGAAAATGTATTATGAGAAATTAAAAAGAATTTAATGCAAAATCAAACTACATAACAAACCAAACCCAAAAAGTTTTCCCGCGTGGAAATTGCTTAAGTTTTGGTAAAGTTGGGGAAGTTGGAAAGACGGGAAGAGCATTTCCTATAAAGTTTGGAACTTTACCAGTTAACATTTATACGCTATCTTTCTCTGCCTCTGCCTGTCTATTACAGATTTATATATACTAGACATTAAGCATGTATTGTATTATCTAACATTTAGCCACTTGATTTAATACTTGTTTCACATAAGATTGGCCTTACTTAAATATTTATCAAATGCCTCAACACGTTCTTTCTTATCACAAGCAAAAGTTACGTGTGCAAACTTGTGAAACTTTTGCTGATAAGCTCAATCATTGGCAATTATGGTTGCTTAGAAGTGCAGACAGAATATTTCTTTTAAAGGCATTTTCCGCATTTTGCGGCAGCGCCAAAAATAATAAAAAAAAAACTAATCAAAAAAGTTTTTTGAGCAGGAAAAGTGTTACCATCAAAATTGAGCGATAAACTAAAAGCTTCACCAACAGATGCGGTGACGTTGACGTCGACGTCGACGGCAACGCCGGCGTCGTGTACAGTGCGTAAAGCAGTTTCGGCAAGTTTTAACCAGCTGCAGGCAGAGCAAAGTTGTGGCTTTTGTTGTTGCCTGTTGAAATTTTAATGAGCAGCCGCCGCGCTAAACGAAAACAAAAATGAAATGCGTTGCCCGTGCTTTATGCTCAACCAGGTGCTACATAAATACAAATACAAATACAAATACTTACATACAGAGAGAAATACAAATGCATAAATAGATGCGCATATTTAAGCAGTTTGTTTATTCTCTGGGTGCTTTGCGGTGTACCAAAGCAATTCAAAGAGAATAAAGAGTAATTGCATATGTATGCATGTGTATGTAAGCTTGACCTCAAGCTGAACTTACAAGTTCAAGCTGAGCTTTACATGTGTTTTGGCAACATTTCGTAAAATGTTGCACTGCAAATTCTTATGTAGATGAGCTTGTTATGTTAGCAACATTTGTAAGCTTAGTTTTATACTGAGCTAAGCTTAGGTTATACACGACTGATAAACATGTTTAATCATTGGAATACAGTAACTTCTATTTTTATATATTTTTATAATTTATTTTATTTATGTACTTGCATGTGTACGTAAACTAACATGCACTCTTAGCAAAAATAACTTAGCTCAGCTTAAGCTTATAAGTCTTAAAGCTAGAGTAATCAGCAGCAAATGTTGCCAAACAATATTTGATCAAACTGAGCATAAAAACTTTGCCAAAAACATTTCTTGTTTGACCTACAAAAATTTGCTGCAATCAAAATCGAACTGTTTCACAAGCCAACAAAAATTTATAAATAATTTCAATTTTCTTTTCCCATATCATATTTGTTGTTCTTATTGAAAATTTGTATTTGTAGTTGTTATTTGATGAAATGAAGAATTTCACAAGCCAACAAAAATGTATAAATAATTTAATATTTTTTCTTAATTTTAAAATAAAGTCTCTTATTTTATAGGTGTATGTATGCCTAAAATCTTTAAATCTGTACAATCGCTCAAAGCATTAGTTTGTTCAAACAATTTGCTCAAAAGCTTACTCGAACGCCACTTGACAAATGTTTATAGAGAACTTCATGCCAAAGAAAATAGACAAACTTGCAGCTATTTGTGCACACAATATTTGCGTAGAGTTAATCTATGCTTAAATCGACTCTGGCACCGGCAACAAATGTGGCCATCGATTTGAATTTCAACAAAAAATCAAAATGGCTTGAAGCATTTGAATAAATGATGCCAAACGGCACATGTTGCACATGGGCTGAGAGGGTGCGGGGCAGAGTAGAAGCCAACAGCGCATGACTCTGTGCAGGATGAGCGCGCCGGAAGTGGAAAATCTGTGCGGAAATTCGTTGATGTGTCTTCGACTGTGGTCACGTAGGCAATAAAAGTGGAGCTACCTCGGAATTAGCCCAGAACACACCAGACTATATTGACTACCAGTTACTTTATGCTGATCTTGGGTGTGCGTTTTTCAGTGGGTGTGGCTGGCGCTGGCGCTAGTTAGCATCGCGTTGTGCTTAAGGGCCTAATAATACTAATTAAACACTGCACATTTAATTGCCAACATTGTTAACTTGATAAACGTATTGAAAACTCTATAATTTCACAGCTGACAGATTACAGCCCACAGTCAGCGAGTATAAAACGCAGACATTTCAGCTGAAACTTCATCAGTTTCGTTTGCGAATCAACAACAATTACAACATGCAACTTTTTGTGTACTCTGTGGCAATGATCGCCCTGCTCGGCGCAGCGCTGGTGCGTGCTGGTGACAAGGCCACCCAGGAGAAGTTCCTGGCCGCTGTGGAGCCCTGCAAGAAGGAGGTGGGCGCCTCTGATGCTGATCTGGAGGAGGCACTCAAACATCTGCCCGCCTCCACCCACGAGGGCATGTGCATGCGGGCCTGTGTGATGGATAAGTTCAATCTGCTGGATGCAGCTGGCAAGCTCAACGTAAACGAGGCTCATGAGAAGGCCAAGGACTACACTGGCAACGATCCTGCCAAGCTACAGTTGGCCCTCGAGATGGGTGACAAGTGTGCGGCCATCAGTATCCCCGCCGATCGCTGTGAGGCTGCTGAGGAGTACAGCAAATGCTTCAAGACGGAGGCTAAGAAGCATGGCCTGATGTAAATAATACCCGAACAGTGCCCAAAACTATAGCAGACGAACTCAGGCTACGACAACTTGACAACTTCTTGATAAAATTAATTTAAGGCCCGTTTTCCCATGTTCCTGACAAAGTTAACACAAAAACATCTACCTGGAAAAGATGTGCGGTTACTTGCAGTGCTGCCAACTTGCCTTAAAGGGATAACGTACACTTTTGACACATTTTACAACACTTACAATATAAATATCTTGCGCGGTTTCTTGCAGCGAATAGAAACGTTTCTATTGCTGTGCAAGTTGCGTGAAATGCTTGCACGTCTAGTTTGTACTGATCAAAGTGGCCCGAAAGATGATAAGCTTCAAATTGACAGTTAAATATGAACAGCCAACTTAAGGTTAAGGTGCTGCCAACTTATTGAACTGGCGTTGCCAAACATATTTAATTTTACAATTGATCCAGCTAGAAGCGAAAGCTTTGCCATTAACAGAAGAAAACGGCGCTTAGTTTAAAACTTATACTGTATGTAGCTTATTTGTATGGTTGTTTAAGCATTAAAGAGCATTCTTAAAACATATACTCACTCTCATACTGTTTCTTCTCCTTGTCCGCCTCCAGTTTGAACATGGCATCCCGCAGATTGTGACGCTCATCCTCATCCAGGTTGCACAGCAGCTCCATCGCACGCTCGCTGTTCAGATGTGTGCCGAATTTGGAGTAGCTTCTGCAAGTCAAATTGTTGATATATTTGTTGCTCCTGCTGATGCTGCTGCTGCTGGTGTTGCCTGTGACCATGGAGGTGAGTCTGCGGCTGCTGTGCAACGCGGTCGACTGATAGTGACGCACCAAATGGCTGAGAGCGAACCGGCATTGTTGTCTCATTGTTGTGGCTATTTTTAAAGATTATTATACAACTAAGTAATTTTGCAATTGCGTGCAAGACTATGATCGAAATTTGTGACGTCACTGAACACTCGCGCTGACAATTTGCATTTAATGTTGTAGTTAGAATGTGTGTGTGTGATTGTGTATAGTCTGTGTGTGTTTGCGTGTTTGTATGTGTGCATACGTGAATATAAACAAAAACACAAGCTTTGCTTTGGGCCTCTCTGCCACTGCCTCTGCCACGCACAAAAACAAAACACACAGCAGCCGCGACCCGCTGACCAAGAAATGTGTTGCGTATGCAACTTCGTTGCCCGTTCGACTAAGGCGACCACGACGTTCACGATGACGACAGGTCCGTTGTGGAGCTAAAGCTTTGCCCATAAACTGCTGCTTTCTCGCTCGCACGCCAAAGTTTTCGCTGGTACTTTTTGTTGCGCTTGGATTTCCAGAAGCAAACAGCTGTTTGGACGCCCACGCACGATATATCGTGTTGTTGTTTGTTGATCATACACGTTACGATTTGTGTGGAACATTATTACTCCATAGTATTGCGATTTTTGGTTATAAACGACACTTATTTACAATTTAAAAGAATCAAATAAAAAAGCTATGAAAGTGAAAATACGACACTGATTTTCTTTACAAATACATACGTCATCCCTGGTACAAAAAAATATGGAAACTTAATACACAGCAAGAACTTGGCAATTGCCAAGTAATTAAAGTAAAATCCTTCAGCATATTTGAATTTAATATAGTTGTATTTGTTTGTTTATATTGAATTAAATTCCTTTTATAAAATTGTATAAAATTTGACGGCAGAACTGTGTGACCGATTGTGTCGTGCTTGTGGCCTGCATTTGCCAGCAGCTTGCAAAAGCTGGTCACACTTAGTGTTTTGGTATTTTTTTCAAGGTATTTGGCGCGTACTCTGAACAAATTCAAACAAACGCAATGTTCTTTAAATTATTTATTTTTATTTAATTGTTTGTTTGTTTGTGTGTGTGCTTACAACTAAGTGGCAAAAATCTTGAAAACAGATTGCGAGCCTAGTCAGCAGCAAATGAATAGGCATTAATATACACTTAATAATAAACATTAATTATTATGTGCAATCGTTGGCACGCTGTCCGGGAATGCCGCGCAGCTCCTGGTTGAGCGTGCGCAACAATGGATGCTTGCCGCAGCCGCAGCGTCCACGGAAATCATCCAGATCCAAGGCCCAGACCATGCCGCCGCCCAGACGCAGACTGCGCACAAACTGCGCCTTGCGGCGTATATCGGCCACATCATCATAGGAAACCCATTGATTGCCATTGTAGGCATAGGGGCCAATGCGACCCGCTTCATCCCGCTCCACCGTCCAGCCGCCGTTGCTAACCTTCTCACAGATTTCATAGTAGGCCAAGAAGCCACCGGCACGGGTATAGGTGCCCGCCTGGCCGGGTCCAATGGATTTGTCATTGAGCGAGCGCGCGTTCTGGTCGGCCAGCGAGAAGGATTGGCCATACAGAGGCATGCCCATGATCAGCTTGCTGGCCGGCGTGCCCTTATCCAGCCAATAGTGTATGCTATAGTTGCCATTGAAGTATGGATTGGCATCGCCCTCAACGTAGTATAGGGGCGCCACATGACCTGTCTGCTTGTCCCAGTGGCCATGGAAATCGTAGGTCATCACGGCAATCCAGTCAAAGTAGCGTGCCAGTTGTGGCACATCATAGCCCGCATCGATGACTGTTTTACTGGGTGAGACGGCCGCGGAGAGCAGCAGTCCACGTGGCCGGAAGGCATCTGATAGTTCACGCACCAGGGCGGCAAATCCTTGCTTCTCGGCTGGTGCACCCTTAGCACAATCCACCTGCCAGCACACCGGGTACTCCCAGTCCAGATCCAAGCCCTCAAAGCCGTACTTCTCGATAAATGTGAGCACGCTCTCAATGAAGCGTGCTCGTGCCTGAGGATCGAGCACCAGGCGCGCATATTTGCTGCCCAGTGAATCGTTCCAGCCGCCAATGGCGACGGTTACCCTTAGACCCTTCTGCTTATACTCCACCACACGCTCATAGAAACGATTGTCAATGTCTGCCCAGGAATCGTGGGTCTTGATGGTCAGCGAGTTGCTGTTGAGCACCGCAAAGCCGTAGACAATGTGGGTGCACAGATTCTCATCGATATCCTCGGGCACGTACTTGCCCTGGCCGGGACGATACCAGGCCCAGTTGGTGAAGTAGCAGACGACCTTGTAATCCTCATTGCTGCCCAGTGGCGGAGCTGGTGTCGGCTTGGGACGCGCAATGGGCTTCTTATTGGGTGGCGTGAAGGGTTTCTTTGTGGGCTTTGTGGCTGGCCTGCTGCTCTCTGTGGTGCTGGTTGGCTTAGGACGATGCACCACCGGTGCCTTGGTCGTCTGATCCGCGCGAACTGAACAGTGCGCATTGTTGGGCCAGTCGCAGTAGTTCTCATTCCAGTGTAGACCCGACGGGCAGCTAAAAACCAGATGAAATAGTTTTAGTTAGCATGACTTCTATAAATGTAAATCAAAACTCTAGACAAACTTCTAGACAACTTTGTGTTGAAGGTTTTCAGAGGGTTTGGCTGGCGCTGCTTAAAACCGAGTTGTGCTAAAGGGCCTAATAATACTAATTAAACAATTAATTGCCAACATTGTTAAGTTGATAAACGAATTGAAGACTCTATAATTTCACAGCTGACAGATTACAGCCAGCGAGTATAAAAGGCCGACATTTCAGCTGAAACTTCATCAGTTTCATTTGTGAATCAGTTTCAACAGTTTCAACAATTACAACATGCAACTTTTTGTGTACTCTGTGGCAATGATCGCCCTGCTCGGCGCAGCGCTTGTGCGTGCTAATGACATGGCAAAACAGCAGAAGTTCATGTCGGCTGTGGAGCCTTGCAGGAAGGAGGTGGGCGCCTCTGATGCTGATGTGGAGGAGGCAATGAAACATCTGCCTGCCTCCACCCATGTGGGCATGTGCATGCGCGCCTGTTGGATGGACAAGTTCAATCTGCTGGATGCTGCTGGCAAGCTCAACGTAAACGAGGCTCATGAGATGGCCAAGGACTACACTGGCGGCGATCCTGCCAAGCTACAGTTGGCCATTGAGATGGGTGACAAGTGTGCGGCCATCAGTATCCCCGCCGATCGCTGTGAGGCTGCTGAGGAGTACAGCAAATGCTTCAAGGCGGAGGCTAAAAGCCATGGCTTGTTGTAAATACCCAAACAGTGCCCAAAACGATATCAGACGAACCCAGACGAACTATGCATACGACAACTTGACAACTCCTTGAGTCCTCAGTTACCAATTAAGTTTGTCAAAACTTGATGGATTTCCATAAGGAATGGATTTTTGATCGTGTGTTGCGCTCTTAATGGACTTGGCATTTCAATTTTCTAGACAACACAATACTTGTAATAATATTGTAATGTTGATTGTATTATTAATTAGATTCTAAAAAATAATAAGTTCAATTTTTTTCATAAAAAAAATTATGAATTTTTTTTCGAAAATTGACAAGGGTCCCCCCTTTTACATGTTCACAAATTAAAATTTTGAAAATTAAGCATTAATTGATAGCGAACATTAAGATTAGTATAACACGATATTATATAACTCGTTCTGAGGGTGTTCATTTAACGGGTCAAAATTCACGCCGAGAAATCAAAACAAGCTCAAAATTGTTCTTGTTGCAAGGATATAACCTTCGGCACGCCGAAGATAGCCGCTCCTCCTTGTTAATCTAAGAGTTTTGTTTGTTTTCTACAGCAGGAGGTATACTTATTTTTGAGTGTATTTAGGGATTTGGTTTTCATACCGTTGTTCGATGAGTTCACCGTATTGGCATATGTAGTACTTGTTGCAGTCACGCTCGTGGGATGCATAGTTGCGTCCTTTGCAATCCAAAGGCTGTCCATGCTCGGGCGCCGACGTCACTATAAGATTAGCTGGGGCAACGGTGTTCACGGTAGGCTTTGCTGACTCAAGGGAGGAGCCCTGGCTGCCAGCAACTGCAAGTGATTGACATTGTATATAAGTAAACTTTTAAATTTGTCCATACTTACTCATTGTCTTTTCGCTCTTCTCTAGGGCACACTTGGGATGCGGCCCGGCATAGCCACGGAGCACACGGTTGATGGTCTTTAGCAGCGGATACGATTCGCAGCCGCAATCATTCTTGAAGTCATCCAGATCGAGTGCCCATATCATGGCACCACCCAGTCCCATAGCGCGCACATATTCGCTCTTGTGTCGTATCATGGGCGCATCATCGAAGGAGACCCACTGATCCCGCGAGTAGGCATAGGGACCCATGCGACCGCGTGCATCCCGCACCACATTCCAGCCGCGTCGCTGAATGTACGAGCAGATCTCGTAGTATGCCAGGAAACCACGAGCGCGAGTTGCCTCGCCCGCTTCTCCACCGCCATAGGTGGGCGCATTCAGCAGATGATCGCTGGACTGGGCCAAGGAGAAGGATTGACCGTACATGGGCATGCCCATGATAATTTTCTTGCGCTCGGCGCCGCTTTCCAGCCAATAGTTGATGGAGAAGTTAGCATTGAAGGTCGTGGTACCCTCTGGATGGTCGTACATGGGTGCCACGTGACCCGTATGCTTGTCCCACTGTCCATGGTAATCGTAGGCCATCACCGCGATCCAATCAAAGTAGCGCGAGAGCTCAGGCACATTGTAGCCGGCATCGACGACCTTTTTGTTGGGCGATACGGCAGCGGAGAGGAGCAGACCCTTTGGCCGGAAGGCCTGTGAGAGTTCGCGCACCAAATCAGTGAATCCTTCCTTCTCATCGGCAGTGCCCTTCTTGCAATCCACCTGCCAGCATACTGGGTACTCCCAGTCCAAGTCCAGGCCATCAAAACCGTACTGCTCTATGAAGTTAAGCACATGGCGTATAAATCTGGCACGAGCTGCTGCGCTTCTAACCAAACGTGAGTATTTATCACCAGCCGAGTCGTTCCAGCCGCCTATAGCTACTGTCACCTTGACACCCTTCTTTCTGTAGGCCACAACGCGCTCATAGAACTTATTGTCCAGGTCCGCCCAGGAGTCGTGAGGCTGTATCGTTAGCTTCTCACGATTTAGCACCGCAAAGCCGTATACAATGTGTGTGCAGAGCTCTGCATCAATGTCCTCCGGCATAAACTTGCCACCACCCTGACGATACCAGGCCCAGTTTGTGAAGTAACAGACCACTTTGTAGTCATTGGAGCCTTCGGTGCCAGAGCCAGCTACGGGATAACCGCCCTCCATTTCGAAATCACCTTCTTCGGTATCCTCGTTGGGATCTATTTCGTTTTCCTGTGATGATTCTGGCTCGTTGTTACCCTGGGAGGATTCAGCCTCGTTGCTGCCCTCCTGAGATGTCGAGTATTCCGGTTCGGGGGGCTGCATGACTGCCACCTCTTCCTGCTCTTCTCCGCCCTCGCTTTCAACTTCTTCGGCCTCATTACTCTCCTCATCAGGTATTTCCTGTGCCGTTTGTCCGGCTTCGTTTTCCACAGATGCAGTTTCAGCCTCACCTGAGTTCGATTCTTCTTCCACAGATTCCGCTTCGGCCGGGATCAGACCAGCTGCAGGGAATCAGAGATTATGTTGGAATTAGCTATACTTATTGTTGGTAACTTGTGTAACTTACGAGTGGGCTCATAACCGCTTGGAGGATCCTTTAAGACATCATGAATTTCTCGCAGCAACGGATGCACACCATCACCGCAGCGATTACGGAAGTCATCAAGATCTAAAGCCCACACCATGCCACCGCCCAGATCAAGGGCACGCACCAATTGTGATTTCTTGCGTATCATGGCAGGATCATCGAAGGAAACCCATTGAGTGCCCTTGCGCGCATATGGACCCATGCGACCCCGTTCATCCTGGACCACTTCCCAACCCTGGTGCTTGACGCGCTCACATATCTGTAAGGATGAAATGTGGATATAGTTCACTCCCTGGCGGGTCGCTTGTGGTTAAACCTACCTCATAATAGGCCAAGAAGCCTGCTGCTTTAGTAAATTCACCAGCTTGACCAGGTCCTGGAGCCTTAGCGTTCAGTCCATTGTTGTTGGCATTCTCCAGCGTGAAGGACTGACCATAAAGTGGCATGCCCATGACAATCTTACGGGATGGAGCACCCTTTTCTATCCAATAGTTGAGTGAGTAATTCTATAAGAGATTTACAATGAGTACAGCAAGGAGAGACACAGTTCAAATACGCACCGCATTGAAGTAATCGAAATCGTCATCGGGATGATGATACAAGGGCGCCACATGACCTGTCTTCTTGTCCCACTGTCCATGGAAGTCGTAGGTCATCACAGCGATCCAGTCAAAGTAACGCGCAAGTTCCGGCACATTGTAGCCTGCATCAATGATCTTTTTGCTGGGCGATACCGCCGTTGAGAGCAGCAGTCCACGTGGCTTGAACGCTTCCGATAGCTCCCTGACCCAGGAAGTGAAACCCTCTTTTTCATCCGCGAAACCCTTGTTACATTCGGTTTGCCAGCAAACCGGATACTCCCAGTCCAGATCAAGACCCTCAAATCCATATTTCTCAATGAAGTCCAGAGCATGTCGTATAAATTTGGCACGAGCCGCCGCGCTGCGCACCAGGCGACTATACTTGTCACCCTGGGAGTCATTCCATCCACCCAAGGCCAGACTCACCTTGATGCCCTTACTCTTGAGTCCGCTGACTCGCGTATAGAAGTTGTTATCGATGTCCGCCCAGGAGTCGTGGGTGCGCAGGGTCAGTTCCGAGTAATCCAGTACTGCAAAGCCATAGATCACATGGGTGCACAGATCGGTGTTGATATCGTCGGGTGTGTAGCGTCCCAAGCCCTTGCGATACCAGGCCCAATTGGTAAAGTAGCACACCACCTTGTAGTGGCCATCCAGTGGCTGAAGCAGTGGCTTATCAGTGGGATAGGTGGGTCGGGCCGTGGTGCTAGGTCGCTGTGTGGTGGGTACGGGCTTGGCTGCAGCTGGTGGCTTAGGTTTAATGCTGCCACCGGAAACGGATCCACCACTGCCCGTATCTTCCTTGCACTGTGCCGCTGCCGGCCAATCGCAGTTGCCCAGCGCCTCGTTGTAGTGTAATCCAGGTGGACAGTCTGCAGCCTGCAGACGATTCCACAGACAGAACAAATACTTGCTGCAATCACCTGGATAAGGGACACGCTCCTCGCCATTGCAGGGATCCTCTTCGCTGGCCTTGCTCTGCACAATTCTCAAGTACTTCTTGCTGGTCACACACTGCACATTCTGTGGCCAATCGCAGATCTTTCGGATGGCATCCCAGTGCAGCTCCCCACCACATTCACTGGGCACCAGAGCTCCATTGACGCAGATGTAGTACTTGCCACAATTCCTGTGCGTGTAGTACTCGCCCTCGTTGCACCGCGAAGATGTGGGTGGTCGTGGACGTCGTGTGGTGCGATTAGGTCTCTTTGTGGTTCGGCTTGTCACCGGCAGCTGTGTGGGTTTCGTTGGCTTGCGGCTGGGCTTGAGGGATGTCGTTGGCTTTCTGGGTTTCTTGGTGGTGGTACTAGCGGGTCGGCTGCTGGTACTGCTGGGCCGATTGGTGGTGGTACGGCTGATGGTGCTGCTGGGCCGGCTGGTGCTGGTCTGCTGCTTCTTCACCGAACACTGTGCGGAGGCGGGCCAATCACAGCCCTTGACCTCATTGTTCCAGTGCAAGCCACCTGGACAGAACTGCTGACGCAGTTCACCAGCACTGATGCATTGGTAGTAGGCATTACAGTTCTTCTTATCCGGATAAAACTGTCCAGCCTCACAGTTGGAGGCCTGAACAACTGGATAGACCAAAGCTGGAACTGGTATAGTTGTATGTGCCGGACGTGCGGTCGTCCTAGTTGGCTTAGGCTTAGGCTTGGCAAGGACGTTTCGATGTGGTTGTGGGGGCTGTTGTTGTGGAGGTCCACCAGGCTAAAGTTGTACTGGTGCTGGGTCGTTTTGTGGTGGTGCTGCTGGGTTGACGTGTGGTGGTAGTGCTGCTGCTGGGTCGTCGAGTGGTGGTAGTGCTGCTGCTAGTGGTTAAGTCCCAGCTGGGCCAGGAAGTCGTGTGATCATGCTGACCACCGCCCGCGGAGCCATCGCTGCTGATGGTGGTCATCTGTGGCGGCACCGGGGTAACCGGTTGTGGTGGACGCTCGCAGTTGCTGCGTGTGGGTGGCTCCGTGCCCAGGCGACCCAAGGCCCGATTGACGGCCTTGAGCAGCGGATAAGCCTCACTGCAGCAACGATTCTGGAAGTCATCAAGATCAACCGTCCAAGCGGCCACGCCGCCAAAATCATTGTTAACCGCATAGCGGGCCTTGGCCTCCACGCTGGCCGCATCTTCATAGCCCACCCACTGATCCCGCAGCATGGCATAGGGTCCTGACTTGCGATCCGCATCCCGTCCGGTCTGCCATTTCTGCTTGCGTATGCGCTGACAAATCTCATAGTAGGCCAGCATGCCAGGCTGTTTGGTCAGCTCTCCAGCCTCGCCAGGACCGCTGGCAGGCACACCCTCTCCCAGGAGACGTTGACTGCTCTGCTCCAGCGTGAAACTCTGGCCATAGAAGGGTATGCTCATGATGAGCTTCTCCCGGCGTGCGCCCATCTTCACCAGCAGCTGCATGGTGAAGTCCGTGTTGTACTGCGGATACTTGTCATGTGGACGTCCGTAGAGTGGACTCACATGACCCGTCTGACGCTCCCAGGCGCCGTGATAGTCATAGCTCATAACGGTCATGTAGTCCACAATGTCGGAGAGCGCGGCCAGCTCGTAAGCCTCGCTAATAATCTCCTTATAGCCAGAAATGGCCACGCCCAGCTGCATCTTGGGATTGACGCGTTGCAGCTCCGAGCGCAGCTCACGCAGCAGCTTGGTCAGATTGGGCTTGTCGCTGGCTGGTCCCTTGGAGCAATCGCTCTGCCAGCACTTGGGGTAGTTCCAGTCCAAGTGCAGACCACTGAACCCATGGCGCTTTAGGAAACCCGCCGCACTGGAGGCAAACACCTTGCGCTTGATCTCATCGCTGGCCAATCGGGAGTACTTGTCGCCACTTGAATCCGTCCAGCCGCCCATGGCAATGAGCACGGGCACACCCAGGGCAATCACACGTTTGTAGTACTGATTCTCTATGTCCACCCAGGGATCAAACTCGCGTATGGTCAAATGATCGGGATCGAGGGATCCAAAGGAATAGACAATGGCGGAGCACAGCTTGGGGTCCAGCTGTTCGGGCACAAAGTGACCATCAGCCTTGCGATAGAAGGCCCAGTTGGACATGTAGCAGAGGACCTTGGGCGCCATATTATAGTTCTTCTTGTCCGTGGTCGCCTTCACCTGCGAGAGGGCACCGTAGGCGGCACCGTTCTGGGAGAGATCAGCCTGCGCCAGGGCACCGTAAAACTGCCTATCTGTGTAACCATCCAGCTCATCAATGTGCTCCAGTTGCTCAATGTCCACGGCCTTGAGCAGCTGCTGATGTGGCGAACCCGAACGATATGGCTGCGGCTTATAATCATCATCTGACCCGGGTGCTATGAAAGCTGCGTATTTGTCGGATACCGACCAGGGATCCGGCTCCACCAACTGTGTGAGCTTCTCCTGTTGATCCACTTCAGGCACATCGCGCACATAGCTGGCTGGCAGTCCATACTGCTCCAGGTTGTCATCATCATCATCGTCATCATCGCTGGGTTGTGCCTCCACGGAATCACGCACAAAGGAGCGCAATGGCGAGGATTCCCTCAGCTGTACCACATTCCGTTCACTTATGCTTGGCACGCTTTCTACGGCGCTCCGCAGTGGCAGAAATGTATCACCAAATGTGGGTCGTATGCTGAAGCGACTCAGTGCACCAGGGTCCTCCTCCTGCGGCATACTCTCCACCGCGGACCGGACAAAGGCCGGCTTGTAATTGGGCGCCACATGCACCTCGGGCGCCTCGATGCGAATGTGCCCCGTCGCCGCTGTTGCCCACAGGCAGAGCAACTGTGCAGGATTTATTGAATCAGCTTTATATATTCCTATAAGGTTAGGAGCTCATGGTACAAGGATTCAAAGTGTTCGAAAAGAAAGAAGTTCCTAAAGATATATTCCCTTGCTCTTTTGATAGTTTTACAACAAAATCCTTAATAGATTCTGTCAATCATAATGAAATGGTATTTTTAAAAGTTATATGATTGGAAAGCAACTTTATAAGCTAGCTCATCAGGAAAATTCAAAAGTTTTATAAAAGCTAATTTTCATAACGTGTTTTTCTCCCAATACGTGGAAAACATTGAAGTTTGACAGGACTACCTTGATTCTTGGTACCATGAGTCTATATCTTTGGATAACTTACCAGCAGCCTGCTAGGCGTAGCTCTTCTACGCATTGTTAAAACTCGCTCTCTTGATATTTCTTCTATTTATATTTAGGTTTCTCCTAAGCTGCAAGAAAGAGTACAAATATTTGGTATGACTTTAAAATTCCTCTTCCAATTATTATACTAAAAACTTGTTGTTTTATTTTAGCGGAAACATGTGCCGATATGCCCAGAGTTTTCTCCAAAATATTATTATGTGTACCTGCTCTTATATTTCACATTCAAGTTCGCATGTGTCTGTTTATAAGTCAGACAGACATTATCACTCTGGGTTGTCCTCCTCTCATATTACGTGCGTTTTATGCGTCGCACATTTTAATGAGGTTAGGTAGAGAGGTTCGTTTTCGGATGACAAATTGGGAAGTAATTGTTCATTTTTTAATGTATTGCGCCCCGGAACTTATTGATATGCCTATTGATTGTAAGTGATAAATGTCTACTGACTAATTTCTTTTTGTTTTTCATTGTAAGAGCCTATTTTTATTATGCCAGGCGCGTTCCTTAACTAGGTACGCCCACACATCCCGAGAAAAAATACAATATAAATACTTCTGGTTTTGGGTTCTTATAACTGGATTACTTTCCCACGATTTTTCAAAATAAGTTATAAATTTGTTTTCAATTTAAGAAACTTGTTCTTGAAGTGACATTTAATTGCCAAATCGAAATATTTAATTAAATTCATAAATTGACTTGTTTGCTTTGCATTCAATTAAAGTAATGCGTTTGAAATTGCCGCTGTGCTATAAATTTAATTGTGTTTTTTTTGCAATCATTTATAACATAAGTTCGGGTAGGCTTTTTCAAAAGTAACAAATCTTCAGGATCTTTAAGTGCCACATTACTGTCTCATCCAAACTGCTTCGTTATAATTTAAACCTTTCTCTTTGTTGATATGTTCAGATCCTTCACAAAGAAACTGCCTGTTAATTCTCAAGATATTTCCGCTCTATGACTCAAAAACTGTGCCTGCTTTTATATATATAGCACATATATAGCTTATTCTTTTGTCTTTCTTCTTTATTTACATAGAGCTATTGAATTATTGCCTGCGGGCCGTTCCCTCAGTTCCCCTCTTTTGCCTATTTAAATATTCATAATGTGCTCTGCTTTGCCAACTTATTTATTTCTTTTTTTTTGGCCAATATGCAAATCGGTTTTCAGAATTAGGTTAAGAGCTTTACCAATGTTGACCGGTTTTCTGGGGCTTGTTGGTTGTTTTGAATGTCGCCGGTCAAGAAGCGATAACGCAAAGAGACGTAACCTGACAGATACTATTATGTATGGTAATCAAAAGAAATGTAACCCACAACATGTGAAAAGATGTTGGGCAAGTTTTGCGATTAAATATCTTAAGGCGGCCCGCAACAGAACGGGGCAGGTTTTCTTTCATTTGGGGTTCATTGAACGGCAAGAACAGCCCACTCTGATCCTGTCCCCGCATATTTAAGATGTGGCAAAAAGAGATTGTGCAACAGTGAAAGGCCGCAACATGGAATTCATTTGCCTGCGTGGAACTTTCATCTTGTAAGATTAATAATATATATTGTTCCTTGTGGATTTTATACCCAGGCGAACAAAAGACTTGTTGCCCAACAGTAACAGTTTATTATAGTAGTATGTATTGGACTTGTGCATTTTATGTGACACTATTAAAAACACATAAAGTTCTTCTTCAACTCCTACTATACACAGAATTCTTCATGCACTTCACGTACACACACAAAAATTCCACTTAATATGCATTTTGATATCCATTTACTGTTGGAACAATCGACGACACAATTACACACAGTCACAAAAGTATCTTATATAAAGAAAGTATCCACGTTGTCCAGCAAACTTAACACTTAACACTTCACTTGACTCACTCGTCCACTATCCCAAGTTTCTGGGTATACTACTATTCCAAAGGGCCGACTCCAAGTTTTCTTTCTTTGTCACGAGAACCTTTGCGCATGCGCGCCCGGAACGAAACTGTTGCCGATCCCACTGAGGACGCTGCTATTTATACGCATTCGGAGCGTGCTGCAAAAATATAAAATAAAATAATAAAAAAAAGCGCTCGCAGCAACGTTCTAAAATGTTCAAGTCCCAAGAACAGAAAGTTGAATTTGCATTGTCGCATACCAAATACCCTTAAAGAAGACATTTTTGCAATACAAATAAAGTTATTTATTTAGTTTTATGATGGTTAAACTATATTTTGCAGAGTTAGCCATGATTGTCAGGCCTTCAGCTAAAAATAAAGTTAATTTAACAAAATTATACATATGTATATCTTTGTTAAAAATTGATTAAAGAAATACATAATTTACATAGTTCTTTTTACCAATTCGATAAAGCTTATCTAAAAGAAAGATAGCAATAGGCAAATTTAAATACAAATAAATATTTGTATATATACAGAGGTAGTCAAAAGTATTTACACAAGGAGTATCTATGTATTTAAAAATACATTTCTCACTCAAGAAGATTTTTTTGTTGCTCCTCGAAAAAAGTTGCAAACAATTTGTTTTTGTCAATATTAAAAAAAAGAATCAAAATTATATAGAACTATTTGTTTTCTTTTTTATAATCTTATTGTGCAACCGTTAACATTTTTCTAGAAACATTAATATTAAACGCTACATAGTTCCAGACTGAGGTTTGAATCTCGAAACTTAAGCATCAGAGGCTGAACAAACTATCACTAGGTTATGCTTCCGTAATTTTTATCTAAAGTTAACTTATTAGATTTGAATTTAATTCAATTTTTTCACTTATATTCAAAAAAGTTAAGCAGCTTCTATTATTTAACATGTAAACCTATTTTAATGCTCATTTGAACACTACTCATTTGAGCTGTAATACTCCAATTGGTCTGTTATGTTATGGAATTTATGTTGAATCTACATATATACAAAGCAGATCGCAACTTAAACAAAAAAATAAGATTTATATCAATTCTCTCATATGATTTTTAATGACAGCATACAGGTATATCTATTTTGTTGATGATAAATGTTAATGCTCCTTCGAACAGAAACTTAATTGAGCTGTTACAATTTAAATGGTCTGTTATGTTAAACAACTCTATATCTGACGTTCTTGTAGTTGGAATATCCCAGTTTGTTCTACAAGTCTCACTTCTCCACAATACGGGTAGCTTAAGTCGTTTTCTTTTTGCATGTCAAACTCATTGATAAAATTGGTATAACCTCTGGCGATATACCATCGACCAAAATTGTTATAATGTATGCACACAGAAATCAAAACAAAAGCGTTACCTGTTTCTTGTCTTCAGCGGTTTTCTTAACCCTCCTCTCCATGTAAAGTTGATGTGCGAATATGGAAATAAAAACAAAAAAGCGACAACCGGCAAAAGACGTACACAATGCAGCAGCAGCAGCTACTGGAGAGCTGTCTTGATGTCAATGTCCAACAAGAGAAACTGGTCCATTTCTTCAGTGGACTTGTCATGCGAGATGAAAAGGCGTAATTAATAAACTTTTGTGCTTTGGTTCCCTCATATTCGTACTTCTGACAGCTTCTTTGATAAAATTAAGTAGCAGCAAATGATGAATCGATTGGAATTTCGTAAAAAACAAGCTACTAAAACACCAAGAAAACATTTGTACGCTCATATGTCAGTCAATAACCTACAGATTTTTAATAACAAATGACTGTTGTCTTCATTTTGACGAGTTATTAAATTTAATTGTATTTTAATCGCATGTAAACAAAGCGCTGCAATATTACACATACAATTTAGAATTGTCTTTATTTCAACTAAACTTAAACTAAACTTGGGTACATTTTAATAATTCCATAAATTATCATTTTAATATATAATATCTATCTTTAATAATCATAGCATAGTACTTAAATTATATTTATTTGTTCTCCAAATATCAGATCCCTTGTTTGAAAAGTGCTGCAATGCTAATTTGTATATAATAATATTTATTTATAGTTTTGATAAAAAATGCAGCTGAATTCGCCAAATATTCTGTTTAATTTCGAAATTTAAACTTAATTGTTAAATATTTGTAGCTTTTTAAAGTTTACAATCAAAGATTGTCTTGTTCTACATATGCAGCATTTAAATAAGCGTTACTCCAGTCACCGCTGACTAAAAACGCACTAAAAAATACCCAAGCATGTGCTGCAATAGTATCGTATGGAACTATTGTTATCGAAATGCATTGTATCGATAGCTGACAAGCAACCTGTGTGCAGCGGCTGGTAAACAAATAATTGTTGAAAATTTGTACAAAACTGGCGCCCGCCGACGAAACAAAGGACGGCGGATGCCAAGCAGCTGAAAACAAACACACTGCGTAGCCAAGAGTAACAGTAGCAGCCGCAACGGAAACTGCAGCTGTTTATTTATAGCAGCATAACAACAACACGAAGGAAGCAAGCAAACCACCCCCAAGCAACCACCCAGTAAATAGTTGTGAGTGGGCGTCGTAATTGCCAGCCACCGCAAGTGCAAGGATACGCGATTTACAGTCGCCCATCGGCCCGTCAAAGTCAAGGTGAGCCTACCGTCCGCGTGACGTCTTCATTTTGACATTTGCGTGTGTTATGAAATTATATTTATTGACGGCCTATTGAAACCACAGAAAACTTTATTCTAAAATTGATTTAGCTGATCAAAATCAGAAAGGAAAATGGAGCCAAGCGTAACTGCTGCCAATTTATCAACAGCTCCCGCTGCAGCGGCGGCAACAGCGCCAAATGTCAAACGCGGCACGCAGCAAGGACGCAAAAAGTCTGGGCCCAAGTTCGAGCTATCGGATGCACAGAAATCGGACATTAAGGAGGCATTTGATTTATTTGACAACGAATGCACCGGCTATATTGAAGTTAAGGAACTGAAGGTGGCCATACGCGCGCTGGGCTTTGAGCCAAAAAAGGAGGAAATCAAGCGAATGATAGCAGAAATCGATAAGGACGGCAGCGGGCGTATTGCCTTTAATGACTTTCTACACCTGATGACCATGAAAATGGCCGAAAAGGATACCAAAGAGGAAATTTTGAAAGCCTTTCGTTTGTTCGACGACGACGAGACGGGTAAAATTTCATTTAAAAATCTAAAACGCGTCGCACGCGAACTTGGCGAGACGCTGACGGATGAGGAACTGCGCGAAATGATTGACGAGGCGGATCTGGACAATGATGGTGAAGTCAATCAGGAAGAGTTTCTGCGCATCATGAAGAAGACCAGTTTGTATTAGGCACTTTCACATTGAAGTCAAATTGAATTCATAGTTTTAAGCCTGCATTCCCACATTCCGCTCTGTATGTCTAAGTTAAATGTGTTGTTCATTAAGTTTAATTTAAGCTCCTATGTAGCTACATATATATATATATTATTGCCCAGTTTTGTTTAAATTGCTCAACGGCGACTAGATCAATTCGGGCTGCTTTTTATGTAAGTGACGACAAATGTGTTCCTTTAATGAAATGTATTAACTAAGCAAATTGCACCCGCCTGTATTTTTGCACAATATAATCTCAATGATGAATAAACCATCAGCTAGTTAACGTTGTAAATCCTTGTTCTTACTGCTAGCTCTTACATAAGTATTCCAAAGAACCTAATTGTCAATAATTCATTTAAAAGAAAATCAATTGTGCATAATGCTTTAATCGAAATAATATTATATGGTTGTCTGAATAAAGGTGGCAGCGAAGGCTTTTAATTTTATCAGGAAATAATCCATAAATTTCGAGGAAATTCAGGTAATAAAGAACCTAATTGTAATAATAATAAAAATGTTTTGAATATTTGGGGGGTGGGATTTAAATTATTGTTATAAACAGATAAAGAACATTTGAATTTTTATTAATATTTTTTGATTTTATTAATTGGAAAATTTTCTAAACATTTTAATACTTTGCCAACTTAAGAACTAAACAAAAAGACGGAACACATAAAAAAACTTCACACGCAATTAACTTAAATTCGTATCCACAAAATATATAGTATTGGTTGATATACCCTATATATAGGGTAGGTATATCTAGGGAACTGGCAATCTCTAAACGAAGGGCGCATTGAAGTATATTTTGCGTTTGCTTGGCAAGGGTTTGGTGCTCAGGCCCGAACCCTCGATGAACTTCTCGAAACTGGCCAAATTCTTTTGCATTTGCTTGGTCTTGGCTGGCTCCGGGTTCGGCTCCTCCTCTGACATTTGCTGCGCATGCTCCCCGTGCTGCTCATGCTCCTCCTGCTCGGGTTGCAGTTGAAACTCCTCATCCAGATTGTACTCATCCGCTGCCGTCACCAAACACTCGTTATCCTCGCTAATCTCCTCCAGCATGCCATCACTTTGAGAGCTCTTGGGTACCTCGTTGCTTCTATCGTACTCCGCATCCAGATTGTACCAATCGAACTCGGCCTGCAGCGGAAGGCCGCCGCCGGCATCCGCCAGCTGGAGCAGTGACTTCGATGTGGGCGTTGTGGGCAAGCTCTTGGGCGTGGTGGGCGTGGTTGGAGAGCTGGGCAAGCTCATGCGCTTGTTAATCTCGGCCAGTATGTTGGGCACATGCTTGCGCTTGTACTGGGACGGCATGGTTTGTGTATTGTGGGCAACGCTGGGCGGCAGCTGGAGGCGCAGTGTCTTGGGTGCCATCAATAGATAATCAGCGGATTGCTTGGGCGCTATGATGGCCGCCACATTTGGAAGCTTTGGTATGTCGGCGAAAATCTCTTCGATTTCCTCAGTCTTGTGCGAGGCGGCCGCTGAGCAGGCATCATCATCCGAGCTGTTAGGATTCAGCTCCTGTTCCCGCTCCCGCTCTCGCTCCGGTTCCGTGGGCGTATTGGACTCTGGCGCGTTGTGGACATCGGCCACAATTTGCACACTTGTCACGCCCACCTCCGCTATGGAACAGTAATCCGGCTCACTGGTCGTTGTGGTGGACACTGCGCAATCACCCTCATCCTCCAGCTGCTCCTCCAGCTGTTGCAGCGACTTCTTGAACTTCAGCAGATTCGCCGGCTTCGGCGGCAATGCGGGCGGCAGTTTCTGAGGCGTCTTGGCATTGCCAGAGGCGCTGGCATCCGCTGCAGCGGCAGCCATGTCCACATAGAGATTGGAGGCACGCTCAGAGCCAATGGGCTCGTACTCATTGCTGTAGATGCTCTCGTAGTTAAGGGTGTCTCCAGTGACAGTGGCGGCTGCCACCATGGTATGATAGTGTGAGATCAGTTCGTCCGTCTGTGTTTCCTCCACATCCTCGTGGCGTGGCACATGCACCATGCTGTTCTTCGTGGAGAAGTGCACGCGCTTGCGTCCGTTGGAGCCGCTGCGTCCGCTGAGCGAGCTGCGCCGTGGCAGATTCGATGAGCAGCTGCCACCAGCTGTCGCCTTGGGCGCCATGGCGGACTTGGGCGTTGTGGGCTCGCGCAGTGTCTCCTCCATGGACTGCTGCAGCAATATTTGATTGACGCACTCCAGCACGGGATTGACCGCACCTTGGCCATATGGTTTGGCAACTGTGGGCGCAGTGCTCAGCTCCTCCTGATCCGAAGCGCTGGCATACCAATCATCTGTGGTTGTCTCATAGATTTGTTTTGGGGACGCCTCTGAGAAGTCCGCACAACGACGCTGCACAATTTTAATAGCACCACGGGACATTAGCTGCTGCTCCTGCTCCGGATCTAGCTCATCGAAATCCTCGTCGTCCTGCGTGGGCGAAAAGATGCCATCGTCCTCCTCCAACTGTGCGGCCACCGAGGAGGCAGTCTTGCTGCTACGACTGGAGGCAGAACTGCTGCGCCTTCGCTGCTGCTGTTGCTCCAGCTCCAGGCTGCTGTGCTCGGAGTAGTCGCCATCCTGCAGCGTTGCCTTCACACCATGCATACGCTCCATGGCCCTGGCATAGTTGTGCAGCTGCTCGTAGCTGGTCTGCGAGTCCTCCCGACTGATGCTGCTCGTATTCTCCTCCGACTGCTGCTCCAGCGCCGCATCATCAATGTGCATCGCCCGGGAGCGCATGTAATCCCTAAAGGTGCCCGCCGTGCGTTTGCTCGTGTAGCGTTGGCTGCGCCTAGCGCCATAGAACGACGATGAGACGGTGTCATCGCTGGAAGAGCCGTGCTCAGCTGCAATAAAGAGGGAGAGCGGGAAAAGGAGTGAGAACAGAACTAAGAGTGTCCATAAAGAAGAGCTGCCAGCATGAAAAGTTATGTAAGTTTCATGAATCCAAGTAAATAGTTTACTTGAGTGTTAACTCTTCCAATGATTCATGCAGCTCGTTATGAATCATTGGCATAAAGTAAACACCATTACTTAGCTTAGTTAGTAAGAGATTTTCTGAGGAATGAGCAAATAATACTACGTTTAAGTAAACTTTCTTAAACGTAGTTATACAATGTCATTCTATATTCAAATGTGCAAAAAAATGTTCTAAAAGTCAATAGGTTCAAAACTTTACTTAGCGTGACTTTTAAGAACTTGACTTTGGCATAGAAATTAACTTAGTGTCTTAATAATTAATTAATTAAACATCATCGTGTCGAGTCGATCAATTACTTAAAAGACATATTCCTTCAAATAAATGTACTATTTTATCACACAGTCGAACTAAAGATATTATAATACTATATATTACTTATATGAAGTTGTGAGGAGAGTCCTCCCAGATCCCCTCACAACATCTATTATTACTACTAAGATTACTGGATTGTTATTATATAAATCTTAAGTTGGTGTATTAGTATAGCGCAAGGAGCGCTAGATTTATATTTAAGTAATAATATTGAAAGGTGTACGGAGCGCATATAAGTAAAGTAAGCAGTTAGCATTTAATTCAAATTTGAATCTAACGGCCTGGGCCACCGCAAGCAAGCAGTGTTTATTGGCTGCCCGATCCTGCCACTAGAGCGCGTCGCTCGTGAGAGCGAAAGCTTTAAGGCAGTGTCAACCGAAGAACGGAAGAGCTCGGGACAGTGCGAATTGGACCATTAATGTGAACAGACGTACGTAAGAAAGTCGGTCAAGTGAATCGCGTGTGAAAATAACGGAGGATAACGGCAAGAGTTAACGGAATAGAAGCGAGGAGACAAGTGAGTGATCTTTATTTTTAATATTAGCCCTATAATCCCTTAACTAATAGTACGTTATTTAAGTTATAAACGCTTATTAAACCTGCTTACTTCTGTCTAATAATTAATCTAACTCCTCACCCCCCGCATAGTGACAAGTAGAGTAGTGTGCTCTGGCGGCGAAAGTGCAAGTTGAAAAGTGTGTTCTAGTTGCTTGCTTAGGGCTAGTGGGTGTGAGGGTGTCAGAGTGCGGCAGAGGCGTCTGCCGGCCACTTGTAAGTGTAGAGCGACTGAGGCTTTTGCCCGGCCGCTGGTAGTGTGTATCTGCGGCTTTGCCCGGCCACCAGTAGGCAGTGTGCGTCTGCGGCTTTGCCCGGCCACTAGTAGATAGTGCGTGTCTGCGGCCTGGGATGGTTAGGAGGAAGGGTGTAGGGTAGGGGGGGGGGTGGTATGTGGGAGTTGTGTTGTTGGGGTGTGTTGTGTATGGTTTGGGGAGTTATAATTGTTTTGTAATGGGCTAGGGGGTGTTGTTGGACGCGGTTTTAAAAATTTTGTTTATTTGTATTATGTTAGTATTTTATTTTATTTGGCGAAAATCTTTATAATTAATTGTTATATTTTTTTGAATTAGTTAAAGTGGGTTTCTTGTTTATTTTATATTTAATTTTTGTTTGTGTTGGTTTTTGGGTGTTTTATGATTTTTTTAATAATAAAGATAGTATATTATAATATCTTTGGTCGAACTTCTGTATGTTTCTTAGATTTGCTTCGAGCACGTTTAAAGGAAGTTCGGTTAAGAAAGTTCGATTTTAGCTTAGTCATGTCGCTTGCACCCATCCTGAAAGGATATGTTTTAGGGCTTACCTTTGGCGCTGACGCCCAGTTCCTTGCCACAAGTCTGTGTGCCGCTAGCTCTCAGCTCAATGTCATAGAATTGCTTGCGGCAATTGTTGCATTGCAAAGCCTCGAGCACCAGGCACTCCTCCACATGTTCCTCCTCATCGGCGTTGGTCTCCTGGTCGGCGACCATGCCCTCATCCCGCTGATGATCGACCACACGCTTGCGGAGCGCACGATTCTGGCGCAGCAGACGACAGATCTCTGCATCCCGATCCAGCAGACGCTGGTTAACCGTCTTCATGTCATTCTTCAGCTTGGACTCGAAGCACAGCAAGGATTTGACCACGCAGGCCAGCTCCTCGGTGCGCCGGCGCTTCTCCTTGGCCAGTTCCCGATGGAGCTGCTTGTTCTGCTGATCATAGTTGGAGATCATTTGCAGCAGACGACGACGCTGCAGTCGCTCTGGTGAGTTGGCCGCCGCTGCAGCGGGCGCACCCGATGAACTGGAGCCGGAGGAGCTGCGTTGCACTTCGCTGCTACTGTGGGTGTTTCTCGAGGATTGCGAGTTGTCTGAGTTCTGTGTGGGGAAAACAAATTCAATTAGTTGTTGCTTACACATGTTTGTAGCCTTAAACAGACCTTGTGGTGTCCCAGGACATTAAAATGACCCCCAAAACCCCATTTGCCCACCATGCTGGCATGTGCACTTCGCCTGGACAGCTCCAAATGGCAACTGCCGTGGACGTTGGCACACTGTCAACGGGTCTGCTGATTGATAGTAAAGTGCGACACGTTATCTCAACTGGGTCTTATTCTAATGACGCACACTCACTGCTCTGGTGGTCTCTAAGTGAAGTTATCTATGCGGCTTTGCCCCGGGGAACATGCGTTCTCACATGCATCCCACCAAGAGCCTGTATGAAATCTCTTGGTAGAGGAAAGGAAGCAGGGATGCATCTTTATGATCTCTCAATCAATTAGAAAGTTTTGTCTGGTTGAATAAAATAATACTCTATGTTTTAGTGCCTGTTCCAAATGTCAACTATTATGATCTTCTATAAATTCCACTTCTAAGTTTATTTTTTGGCATATGTATTGTACTAAAAAACTACAAAACCTTTGGTATTTATTAGTTTAAAAACTTTATTTATAGATTTAATTAAGGTTTTTAATATTTTATTATTATATCTTTTATTTTACTGCGTACATTTTTTGAGTGCGCTTAAAAGTATGCTATACAAAATATATAACTCGTAAAAGGTTTCTGGAACACGCACATAAAGATTAATTTGGATTTTTAGTCAAAAAAATATCTCCCACAAACATTTTCCTCATTGATGAACAAAAAACACATAACTTTATAATTACATAACTAGATTTCATCAGTGGATTTTGAATACAAAATAAATTCCGCAAATCTGATTAATAAACTTTTTTCCACATCTTAATATTAATGCCGAATGATTTATATTTATATATCTGAAAGCTTATTAGGTCAAAATAGAATTGTTGCAACATTGGACTTGGTTCTTTGATAGACCTTAACCCAAGTATGTATATCATTAACCTAAATTAAGCTGTCATCAATCAACTTTTTCTAAGCTTTCTAAGAGCATCTGGCTGTCCACAAGGTTTAGACCGCGTTAGCCTGTGGTCTATCTTATCACCTGCTTTGGCTTATTGCCAAAAAAAAAAGAGGAAAAAGTATTTTATATCAGCCAATGCAGCTAAATTTATGACATTGTTGTGTTTTTGCTTGATACTATTTGTATTTGCTGTGGCTTTGACAGTCAATACAAATCCGAGTCATCCGCCACATGGTATAACACACCCGACGCGTCGAAGGCCATTGGCACAGTCAGTTGCCATCTGCGTGCTATTGACCAACTATGGGATTTGTTGCAGCAGCTGAAGAACTGTTAAGACGACACGTACGCGCAGATACAGATACTTTTGCGGCATGAACTATGCGAAACATGCGACAAGTAATGCAATTCGCTTGATTCCAATAAAACAATTGGCGACAAGGCGGATTGCCCAGTCAGCCATTTGGCTTATCGTGACTAAGCATTAGAAAGCAAAGAAAGCTATAGGCCAACTATCTCACTAAATTAGCTTCTTGGCTGATAAGCTGCCGCGTGCCCGCATCTGTCAGATAAACAAAACTTAGACTCATTTGCAGGTTGTATCTTCAAGATGCAGACGGAGATAAAATATGATATTATTTAATGCTTAAATCGACTTTGATCTTCTTTTTTTTGTTTTATTATTTGCTTGTAGTTAAGATCTGTAGAAGAAAGTGAATTCAGCTGGAATTCAAAACATTCTATTTCTAATATTATGTTTTTCCTCACAGTATTAAAGCCTTATTTCTACTACATATCAAATATCGAACACCATATGCTTGAAAAGTTTATCTTTAACAGTTTTCAATCTGCAGTTCTCACTTTAATGGAAATTATAACATATTGAAAGAGCTGCTGCTGTTAAAGTAACTTCCTGTTTAACAGACTGTTAATAAATCTGTTATACAAAAGCATACGAAATATGAATTCAAAGTAGATAAATCATTCTAGCGAACACTTCAGTGCCGTCGGACTATTATATTTCACTATATCTTCCACTATTCTGTAGAGAACCACCTGCTTTATCAGACCTTCTGTAAATTAACTGCATACGTGCTTAGTTCTAATTTCAACTTGAGCTCTTACTTACATTTTCTGCACTCTGCTTTTGAAGTCTCGCTCCGAATCCAAGTTTCTTGTAGGCAGGCGTATGTCCAGCCGCCTGGGTATTGAACTGCAGCTCCAAACTGGGCTCCGGCAGCTTCTGGTAATGCTGCAGCGTTGCCGCACCCGTTGCAGACTTGGAACGCATATTCACTTCGTTGTTGGTATTGGGAGTGGAGGCTTTGACCTGTACGGCCTCATAGAACTCGCCGTCGCCGTGACTGCGATAGCTGCCCTGCAGACAGCTGAAACCGCCCCAGTCCGTTTGAAGATTGGTGTACAAGGGGCTGCTATCCGCAGCTGACTTATCCTTCTCCGCTGTTGGGGACTTACCACCGCCGCCTTGGCACTTGAGGGTATCGTAACCGTTGAGCAGCTCGCTCTTGATGAACTTCTCAATGAACTGGCTGGGCGACTTGGAGCTCAGATTGGCAAAGAACTTGCCACCAGTGTCGCTGAGGCTGCTCGTGGAGCGTCGATGGGCAGCTGATGGTTGTTGTTGCTTGTTGTGGTTCTTGTGGGGCAGGCTGTTGCTCTTCTTCTGGCCACTGCTGTCATCCGGGGATGTCGTTTGCTCCGTTGTTGTTTGCGGCAGGCCATAGATCTGGGAGCTGCTTAACAGACTAAACATATTGTTGGGGCTGCTGCTGGCTGGCTGGCTGGCTGGGTTTGTTGGGTATTAGTCGCAAAGCAACGGCAACTTCATGGCTTTGGCTATAGGCTTAAAAAGCGCTGAAAAGAGCAACAGCAACAGAGCAAAGATTAGTTCATTTATCAAATAGTTACAAGGCATAGCTATATCTAATTTGATTATTTAATTATCGATCTTGCAATTAAAATTCCATTCCATAGATCGTTGTAGTCAATTGTAATTCAACTGATAGTTACACATGTAACTCAAAGATACACACACATGTAATAACAAAGCCAATTAGCTGCCCATAATGTGTCAATCAATCGATATGTTGCAATGATTAAATTGTCATAGCAATTTGACATATTTATCGCATTACTTTTACCCGTCGAAAAATGTGAGATATTTCAATGGTTTTATAATTTATATGCAATGCGCACATGGACAGGTTAGCTTAACATTGTTATCTATAATTATTTATATGTCACCGAACAGAATCATGTGAGTGTATAAAATTCTACAACTTCCATCAATTCGCCAATTGTATACTTTACAGCGTTGCCATTTCCGACATGTGTATTGGTTAAGTGTACATGTATTAGTGCGAGTTCATTTGAAAAGCTCTGCGTGCTACGCTTTCCTGTCTACGCTGTGCTTTAAGCTCACAAAGCGTCAGCGTACGTGTGCTGTGTCTGTGAGAACTAAAACTAACGGAAATGCTTGTTTGTGGACGTTTGGATTGAAAGCTATTGATAAAGCGTAGCTGGCTACTGATTTCAGTGACTTTATCTGTGATTGTTTTAACTAACCTTTCACAATAAAAACCCACCAAATTTGGTAGTTCAAAGTAATCGTGGGTATATTGTAAAGTACATATACCTTTATTTGTTCTGGTTAATCAAGAATATGATATTTTGATCATAAATTTAATTGTTGATAAACTGATTCATTCTCAGAGGTAATAAAAGTTATTTCTGTAACAAAACCACATACTTTGCGACTTTATTTTTACGCAGTTCAATTTCGAGTCCATTGCTGCTGAATTTTTCTTATCAATTTTGAATTTTCGCTTTGGTCTTTTGTTGTCGCGTCAACATTAATTTACAACAATAGCTCATTTATATATTAATTTTTGAACAAACAAGCCGAAAATTGTTTCATCGTCTACGCTTTGTTTGCCCCCTCCGACGACCAGGTGGGAATTTCTTGTTGCTGTCCAAATGTTGTTTATTGTGTGTTTCTTTTGATATATGTAGTAGTAGGCCTGTCGGCCAGAGGCCTTATGGTAAGTCCGACCTTGAAAGGGGCCTTTTGGTTAAATTATATGGCACCTCGTCGAAGGTTCTTGTTGTAAACTTTTATGGCCCCGATTTAACGTTGCACTCATGAAATTTGATTTGTAACAAGTTCAAAAGTGTTGTGCAATATTGGATTATGCATAGGGTTGCCCTACCCTAGTATTATCAATGAGTTGAGGTTAGGTAACTCGCGCTGTTCTTTGTTGTTGTGCAATATTGGATTATGCATAGGGTAACCCTACCCTAGTATTATCAATGAGTTAGGTTAGGTAACGCACGCTGTTCTTTGTTGTTGTGCAATATTGGATTATGCATAGGGTTGCCCTACCCTAGTATTATCAATGAGTTGAGGTGAGGTAAACCACGTTGTTCTTTGTTGTTGTGCAGTATTGGATTATGCATAGGGTTGCCCTACCCTAGTATTATCAATGAGTTGAGGTTAGGTAACTCGCGCTGTTCTTTACTTTTCTTCTTTCTTTTTTTGGGCTTGTCTTTTTGGCCGTTCGTCACGCTATGGCAATAAATTTATGAACTGTAAAGAGTGGCAATTAAAAAGTGGCAAGAAAATGCGCAACCAACGCGATGTCAGCAGCGACTGCGACTGCGACGGCGACGGCGACTGCGACGCTGCGCATGCGCAGTCAATGGAGCAGCTTTTCCTTTTACTGCGCGTGCTTGGAGCCAATTAAAACAATGATCATTACACCCAACGATAATGATAATGCAATGCAGAAGGAAATTTAACAAAAGTAAATCATCAAAACATTACCAAATTAAGTATTATAAGCAAACATTTGGTTATGTTTCTGTTTCAAATGTCTGTGAGAAAGTTGGGCGCAACATTTCTTAACTAGGAAATTTCACAAAATCATGCAGTTAATCATAATTTGATATTTAAGGAAGTATTCAGCTGTAACTGAAACTAATAGCCAGTGGTTTTAACAATGCTTCAAAATCGTATTCTAACGAGTTGAATGGAAAGTTTCTTACCAAAAGGCAAAGTAATCAAAAAGTCAGTTTATCATATGCGTAGACTTTCTCATAAGAATTCTTGATTGAAAGTATTTAATAACTGCTTGGAAATACATATTTGAATATGCTAACTAACATATTGATTACAAAATTTCCATTTCATACCATATCAAGAGCAGAAAACAACTTGAAGAAGAATCATTTATTATACAGACAAGTTCTTTGTCATTTCTCTGGCTTGTCAATAGGTAAACATTTATTCAGCTCAATTATCGGATTTTGAAATCGCAATATGCCCAGTTTTGCAGAGGCCATCTAATCATTTGTCTAACTAGAAATGACCATATTTGTCCATACAATATTTATGCCACAATAATCTAGCAATAGATTCAATATACGACTGCTAGATTTATTATAAATTCAAGCGTTGACTGACAGGCTAACTAACAGGCCAGCTAACCGGACAAGAGCAGGCCTAAACAAATTGTCTTAATTGGCCAAGACGAATGAGTTGGCTGCCTTTTTCGGGCCGGGGCCGAATCGTTGCCGATTTGCCGCCGGCGACGACAAAATGCTTCATGCTCTAATCAAATTTCGTGAGCAAGACTGGAAAAACGTTTGCTTTTGAAATATTAAAGTCTCGTTAATGCCACAAATCCGCTGGATTTGTTAAAATAAACAGTGCACGAGCCACGCCCCACACAACTTAACTACTGACTCAAGTGAGCACTAAGCCCAAACATTTGTTCGGGATTAGCTTTGGTGGCAAGCCAACAGAGACAGAAACAGCAACAGAAACAGAAACAGGTACAGGACACAGGCCAGAGATCAGAGCAGAGGTTGCAGGGGCTTAGTTTACAGGTATTCTGTTGTAATCCTCGACCACCTACAAGCGAGCAGTGCCTCTGATGCCCTCCAGCTGTGCCGATAAAAAGTGAAAGGCTAATGTATAGGGGCAGCCAAGTTGTTGGCAGGACACGCTATGGCTTATTGTCACCATGGCCCGGGACGTGCCAACGCTTGACAGCTTCGTCTAAGCCGCTCCAGGGGGGAGTTTGTTACAGTTTCCAAGCCAAAATCGCTCGCCTTGGGTGGCGTCTCACGTAGTACTGAAAGCAGGCCTCGAAAATAGCCATTGCAACACTGAAATTTCATTAGTTGAAGGCTGTTTTGAAATAAATCAAAAAACGCAAAATATATTTAGGCATAGGACGCATAGGGGCCAACAACAAAGAGACCGAAACGGGCATTGCATAAATGTCGAAAAGGACCTTAAAAAACACACACAGTCCCTGATAACAGACTCGAAACAACTACCTGAGTTTGAGTTTACTTGGAATTGCCTGTTCCTAGCCCCGATCTCAAATACAGGTACATACTTATCGCTGGGTAGTCAAATTTCAAGGTTTGACACTTTGATGTGTTGGCATTAATTAGTGACCATTGATGTTGGAATTCACTCAATGAAATCCTAGTCACAGCGCCCCGGGTCCAAATGTAAATAAGCGAGCATGGCCTCTAATCAAAGTCAACGATCGTGGCTAAGACCGGACGGAGACTCTAATGATCCCAAAACGAACCCTAACAAAAGAAAACCCAAACAATACTAAATATGCGGGAGACCCTCAACACGAAATATATACAAAAATCGTAGAAATATTTTACTATATAAATGTTCTCAAAATGACGCAATGAACGGTAAATGCTATGAAAATGGGTCAAGCATAGATGGCAATTAAATTGTCAGCTTTTCAAGACATTCATCGATCTTTTTTTTTGGAGTGTGGGCACTGCCGGAAAATGCGCTAACAAATTGTCAGTGGCTCTGACAGTTGTGACCCGATTTAAAGAGAGAGAGAGGAGAGAGAGAGAGAAAAAACACGCACACCTCGTGACAAAGCTGAAAGAAAACTGAAAAACTTTTCTAGACCTTCCATCATCTTGCATAACGGTTTATTGGCCTTTAGAGCTATTGATAGACTGACCGCTGGGTTTGCCCGAAATATGGGCTGCTAGCTGGGAAAAGTCATAAAACTCAAGTGTGCAAAAGGTACTTAATGCATAAACACAAAAGAGACAAGCTCTCCAAGGGTCGCTCTTTCACTTAAACAACTCCTATATCATTTTTTACACTTGACACGTGCAGCGCACAGTACGCGGCAAGAGGCCCAAGACTATTGACAAACTGACAGAGTGATTGAATGACTGACTGACTGACTGACGAGCGTTTGCCAAGTGTGAATGCGATTGTAACTACCTGTCACACAGGTAAATATAGTAGAGTAGAAGCAAGCATACGAGACCTGCCAGCCAGCCCACGCCGACAAACGCTATTCAAATTACTTTCATTCAAGCCGCAAGACTTGTGAATGTTTCCCGCGTGATTGATTAGCCAAGAGAGTTGAGTTTGACGCGTGTTTGCGAGGTGGTTCCAATAGGTTTTACGGTACCAGCCCTATACTGTATAGCTGGTCTATGCGACTTCCGCATGTCTGCAGATCGGGTATCACACAATGAATAACTCAACTTTTGAGCGTGGACTTTGAGATTGCTTGTTTGTTGGCACACATAATACTAAAAGGCTCAAATAGCGCGATATTTGGTATAACTTTTCCTAATTCCTTCCTATCATATACTACAACCTATTCTACAATAGTATCTTCCAAACGGTTCCACAAACTGGAGAGGTACCAGCTTTACAGTTGAGGTGAAGTGAAGAGGTAAGTATCCTAGATGATATATTAGTTATTTGTGTGGTACTATACCTACTTTATTATCTTTCTCCGAATACAATCTATACAATAACATTAACTAGCGTAAAAGAGCTACTTTGAAGTGTGTGTGACATCCGTACTTCTATAGATCAATTATCTTTCAAAGAATAACTAAATTTGTTATAATGGTGATGACTTCAATCTTAGTAGAGATGATTCTAGAAGGGATCTTGGTTGTTAAGATACGAATTGCTTAGTAAATTCCTGCCCAGATCTTTCTTAGTAGTGATGATTCTAGAAGGGATCTTGGTTGTTAAGATCCGAATTGTCTAGCAAAATCCTGCCCAGATCTTTCCTTTTGTTGGTATTTCTGCATTATTTGGTAACTATTTGTACTTTTCTCTTTCGTTTTATAATACAATCAATTGCCTGATCTCCTGCTAATCATATTATTCATGCTACCTCTACAGTTTCCTATCTATATAGATCAGTTTTCTTACAAAGAACTACACTTCTGTTGGTATAATTTGAGTTTGTATCTTTGTTGGTTTAAAAGATCTTAGAAATGTTATTGCTGTTCCTCTCTGAGTTATTTGTTACTTTTTTTCTATCGCATAATACAATCTACCGTGCAGTAATCCTACCTATATTCAATTGTAATCCCTCAAGTACTGTATCTCTGACTTGCATCGTTATAAGTTGTATGTAATCTTCATCCCTCTATCAACTTTCTTATGCCAACTGAGGGGAAACCGAAAGAAACGAAAGTCAAATGCATTGTGGCGTTAACGAATTTCACCGATTTCGGGTAGCGTAAATTTAACGATCTGTTAGCTGCACTAAAACTACCAAAACTACCAAAACTACCCAAACTAACCCAAACCTTAGCTCAACCACTTTGAAAAACATGCGATAAAAATGCTTGGAAATCAAAATGCAAATAAGTTGCGCACACGGCGGCTAATTTGTTGTTAAACCTAAACAAAAAATAATCAAAAAACCAACAGCAACAAAGAAACAACAAATGAAATAGCGTAAAATTTCGCTGGCAGCAATTTTTAATAGCAGGCGGCAAATTAATGAATTTCAAACATGCAAATTAAATTTACGAATTAAACAACACTCGAAAGAAAACAGCCAGACACAAAAAACAAATTCACAAAATGCCTGTCAGATATCAAATACGAAAACTTGATCCACAACATTTTTTTTTCCTGACCAACTAATTGAAGAATTCTTGCCACAAAATGTAAAAAATTCTATTTTGCGCTTCATTTATTATTTTTTTATATTTTTATTTTGGTATTTTCTCAAAAAATGTTTTGTAAGAAATGGCGTTGAGGTACATTGACCTTTTAATTAAATTAAAGCACAACAAGAACGGTGCGAAAAATAGCAACGGGTATTATGCGCATTTTGTTAGGTTCTCTCCTTTTTCTAATCCAATTATAGAGCATTGCGGGAACCTTGGAAAACGTAGCTAAAATTGATGATGAAATACACGTAACTGCAAATCAAAGTACAGCTCAGCATACGGAAATTGCCAAGCCGGAGAACCAGCTATTTAGGCTACCTTCAATAGAACCTAATAGATAGTATGGCTATGGTGAAATTATTTTACGCATTTGTGCTGAGAGAGGGTGAAAGAAAGAAGGCAAAGAAATCACAATGCTAGCGTTAATTAAGAAGAAGTAGGAACGTTGCAGTTGAACGTACCCGACAGCAGAATACTCTGTTCCCAGTCCTGTATAATTTGATTATTTGTGGTTTCGGAAAGAGACGCGAAAAAACCAGGGCGATCTTGACACTTCATAAATTGAGGATATACACCAACATGTGTACCAAGTTTAGTTGCTCTAGCTTCAAGGGTGTGGAAGAAAATTGCGTTCATACGGACAGATCGACTAGACGCGATAGACGGACATTGCGCAAACCCAATATACTCTATATCCCTTCGGGAACAGAGTATAAAGAATGTTATTTCGCAATTTCTAGAAATGCCAAATCATATATCACAATTCAAACTATATCTATGCCTAGATAATATTACGATCATACTGTGAGTATACAGTATAATCGATAATTATAAACGTTTTTTAAGTTTGTATACCATTACAATCTTAATTTCAAGTTTCTCGCTGATTTTGTTCACCAGAGTTCAGAAAACTTGTGGTTGCTTAAAAGACAATGTATCACTGTGTTCAGCAGGCACAAAAATGTATCAAGTATCATATATTTGCTATAATTTATCAAAATACGCCTATGAATGCGCCCACTGACTGCTGCTTATCACAAATCAGACTGAAATGTTTACAGAGAGACTAACTAGTATATATACTAGTGTACTTGAGAAACGACCCCCACACAGCCCCACACAGTCAGTTGACATCATCTTCAAAATCTGCGCGGCTTGGAGCCTCAGTTAGTACATTGAACTCTCTTGGTCAACCCTTACGTAAGCCAAGAGATTAGCCAATTTAAGTGAAAGACAAAAGACGCTGGCCAGAACGATTAGTAAACCGGTTAAGCAGACTTTCCATTAACCGGTATTCAATAGCGATGCCTATCTAAGCCAATGTTCATAACAAAAATTGAGACAAATTTAACATTTTATCGGTCGCTGACCCACCCCCTTTCTCCTCCGCAGGCCGACAACATTTATTTGCCCGATTATTGCAATTTGTGCAATTTAGCAATTGGTAATAAGTATCTCATGGTTATAGCCTTAAAGTCTACAGCGACTAAATGCGTTGGCAATTCTTAGTCATGCTGACAACATTTACTCAATGGTGTCATTTACCCGCTGGGGCTTTTTTGTTTATATTGTTTTTGTTGCTGTATTTTTATGAATATTTATTGTGAAATATGTTTTCACATCATAATTGCACAAACTGTTGAAATGAACAGCGAGCCAATGTAGCGCTATTAAGCCAAGAACTTGTTTAACTCAATAGACAATTGGCCAGATACCGTTGCCAGTTCCCGGCTAACTTACCTTCAAATCTGAGCTTCCTTGTCGTTGTCGTATATAGAGAATTGCCGTTGAGCTGCAATTAAAAGTGAAAAATCATAAACATTAGCCAAGTCAAGACAAGATATAAGCCACAAGACATGCATCCTTTAATGTGGTCTGCCCCGGCAGAGATAACTGCACCAGTTTAGCCGCTAACTGTAAATGCAGTTAATTAGGCCCGCTGACGGGGCAATAAATAAATAAATACATATGTATATATGTATTGTGTACACAACTTAGCTGTTAATTAGCATGCCTACAAACCTGACATAGTCGACACATCTGCAATGTTCTTTCTACATATGTGTAAATGCGCTAACCAACCTGCGGGAAACCTTGTGAAAGCGCCTTGGGGCTCGGCTTACAGTGGAAGCCCGGCCCTGGGCGTTTCTTCAAGCGGAAGCCAAGTGCAGACAGCACACAGTATACAACCAACAGCCAAACAACCAAACAACCGACAAGAGACAACCGCCAACAGACAGGCCGAGTCGACCCTAATTTCCTATTTAAATATTGTCGAAGCCAGGCAACAAGAAATGCAACAAAAACACAGGTAACCCAATGCCCGGTGTATTGGATATGGCACCACATAACACATCATACCAATAGAGCAGGGTATGAGCTGGGAAAGGGAATGGAATGGGGACTGGGACTGGGACTGCGACGGGTCTTGGGTATGCCAAGTGTTTCAGCAAATATACATAGAACTTCCTGCAATGCTTGTTGCCCCAGACAATCGCCGTGGTTAAACTGTGCCCCGGCGAGGCGCTTTGCATTTTAAACCAGAATTTCATAAGCGTTAGTAATTAAAGAGGAATGCGACTAATGAGATCTGGGCAAACATATAGCACTGATTTCAGCTTAGTTTACAATCAACATGGCTTTGTCAACAGATGGAAATATGACAGCTTCCAAAACTCAACTAAAACTGGTAGAATATGAAATTTTAAAGGATGTTGAACTATACAGTTCATATAAGTCATAAAAAAACATTCGGAATTGGCATTATTAGCTGTTCTGAATTCCGAAAAACGATTGAATAGTCGATTTGATTTCCTTTGAGTCGGGGAATGGAAAAACAAGATCACCTGCTATATCATTCGAAAAGGAAAACGGAAATTCAAAAAAATTTGGAATAGAAATGTAATCGGAGATGAGAACAGGCCTCTATAAATTTGAATCAAACATATAACTCCAAACTAAATCAAAATTCCCTTTAAAATCTATGAAGATCTTAAATAATACTGAATAATCCAGTTCAGCTCTGGTATTTAGCGCTCTTTTTCAACTCTGTTTTAGCTGTTTAACATTCCAATGAATTCGGCTAACTCCAAGCCAAAACTTCAATGAAATTGCGATTACACAACTTTGAAATTCTTTCGGTGCTCAACTAAAATGGCAAACGACGAAAAAGCTGCAATAAGCACTTTCAATCTTTCAATATTTATACATAACCGGCAACAGCAGAAAATAAATGCGTTAATAAGTAAATATATAAAATAATTAACGAAGAAAAAAAACAACAACAACAAATTCAAAGCCAAAAGGTAACAATGCAAAATGAATTCAAATCACATAAATTAAACCGAAAAATGCCACACACACACAGACACAACACAGCTGTACAAGGGAGAGTGCGATACAGAGAGAGAAAAGAGAGGTTATGATCACTTAGGATCTGGAAGGGAACTCGAAATTCAGAAATTAAATTATTGACAAAAGAAAAACGCATATAAAATGCATTAAACATGTTGCCCCAACCACTGTAAATTAATGCCAACAATGTCTCTGGTTATTTATATGTGTATCTCTCATGTTTTTATTTTTATTTTTTTCAAAAAAGTGCAAAAATGTAAAATAAAAAAATAACAATATTCAAGGGAGAAAGATATAATACAGGCAGTCGCAAGTCGACAACTGCACCCACTGCAAAAAAAGACACAAAAAATGCTGGAAAACAAGTTTCATTTCAGTTCAAAATGAAGTTTTAAATTAAAAACAGCTGTACACATGTGGAGCGAATGCAACAACAAACATAACAACAACAACAACTTAACAACTCAACGAAAGTTCAGGGCTATTATTGTTGACTGGTTGCTCCCAGCTCTCTGTGAAGGTGTCGTTCCGAAAGAAATTCCATTGAAATTGCCAACTGTCTTGAGGGCTCATCGAGCACCTCTAAAAATAGTCTATAGTCTATAGTCCATTGGTGGTCGCTTTTGTTGTAACTGGGTTATGAGTGCCGCTGAGAATAAAAGGGTTTTGTTTATGCACTACCATCCACTGAGAATGGTGGATCTTCATGGGGTTCATTCACATTCACATGCGCGAAAGAATGGTAACTGGGTTGCAAAGTGAAGAAAACAGAGCTACGACTATGATGAGAGAGAGGTGAGTAGGATTGGCATAAAACTAATTTCCTAAGACTTTTTCATCTTATCTATAAACATGTAATCTACAAAGTGAGAAATATCCCTAATAGAGCTGTATACAAACCTTCAGAACAAGTTTGACTGTCGTTTTCCTAAGACTTTTTCATCTTATCTATAAACATGCAATCTACAAAGTGAGAAATATCCCTAATAGAGCTGTATACAAACCTTCAGAACAAGTTTGACTGTCGTTCATCGTTTATAGTTGATTATATTACAGTAAAGACCTCAGGTAACATATTAATTGAGTATAGCGAATCAAATTATGTTTTATTTAAACACATCAAACTAATTAACTTAAACAAATCGAACAAACATGAAAAGAAACCTTCGTATTAAACAAAAAGTTCAAACTAAACAATCTAATGAACGAACAATATGATCGATTAGCTCGTTCAGCGAACTTTGAACTACTGAACTTGTTCTTTTAATTGAGCTACAATGTACAACTCTAATTCATATGTACATATATGTAGCTCCCATTCTCATACATACTCTGAAGTTTTATTATGTATCAGCTCCATTTTAAAGACTTCTTTACTTAACTACTTAGAGATCTTAGAGTTGATTTCCAGCGAATTTGTAGCCGTTCTTAAGTAACTATTCCATTTTTCTGTACGTTCACGTACAATTTACATTACCCGCATTTTGCCCATTTGTATTTCCGCAAAATAGTTTTCAACTTAATGTGCTTTTTATCTAAACAATTTGGCATGCATGTTAGCCCGGTCACAAGGTTCGACAAGGCACAAAGAAAAATAACAACAAAAAAAGTTAAAACAGGGCGCAAAAATTAAAATTGTTATCTATGCAGGGTAAAACATGTAACCAACGAAGCATTTCAAATAAGCAAAGTTTAATTGAAAAACTGTAAGATAAATGGGCCTGCTGTGCGGTACCGCACAACCCCCTTCTCTGAAGACCGACCATACCCATAGGTTGCTTGCGCAATCGTTTGTATTGAGAGATTCTCCCAGCGTTGGCGGCATTCGGAAAAAGGTCTGAGATCTTCGCTGGCTTGTTGAATCAAAGGCAACAGACTCATAACTGATTAATAGCCAAGGCTTAAACGAAATGAAAGCGAAAAAGTTTTAAATTATCGCATTAAAACACACAAAGCTCGACGTGTCGTCTTGTGTGTTATGGCGTGGCCCAAAGAAAGGCCCAGCCTCAGTCTTCAATGCCCCAATCCCCCAGTCCAATCCCCAATCCCCGCTCTTGAACCAACAATTCTTTACACTTGAGAGGCGACGAGAGACGTTGCCTCGTTGATGATGTAAACGAAATTCAAATTTATGGTAATATCAAAGAAATAACAGTCACAGGGTAGTCAGATCTTTAAATCGTCTGGTCAAAAGGCGACTAAACACAAAAATGTTGCGCTCTACAGAAATATCAAAAGTGAAAGTTTTCACTTTTGTTTCTGTGCGTTTTTGAAAACATTTTCCGTGTGCGCTTTGTGTGCATTAATTTAAGGCAATTTTTCACTAAACAGCCGCTGCCCCCGCCTATAAGGCTAATTGTGTATTTGATGGACTACGCATCGGAGAGAATGTTGAATGCGAGGGCTGCTTGAAGACAAGCTGGTGGAATTTCAGCTAAAAATGTTAGATTTGGTAACATTATCATTCAAAATATAAAGGTTTGTTTTGTACAATTGAACTATGACATTAAAGCTTGCTTTATAAGGGATTTATTTCAATTTCAGGAACTGTTGAACAATTCAGGTGCTGCCAACTTAAGCTAATCCTCATATCGACTCGATAACTTATCGCAGTGCTGCCAACTTAAAGTGCATTAATTCGTGGAATTTCTGGTATGTAATGAAAGCTTTAAGAGGTTCAAGATTCCATGCTTTATAAACTATCAGTTGATATCAAATGTTTGATCCCAAAAACAAGCTAAATTACCAACTTTAGAGCAAACATATCAGATATTCTAATGAACACTATAACCAAAATTATTCAGGCATACCATTTTATGAAGATCATTATTGAAAGATTATTATCACATGTTCAGTTTAACACATTAATGCTCAGCTCGTGTCTAGGTCTAATTGACTTGCTATCTGGAGAAATGTTTGCTTAGAAAGTGTTTGGATGAAATGCGATGACAGCCCGTCGAGTTGATGGGCAAATGGTGCCGATAGTTGGAATTTTGTGGACCTCTCTAATTAAAAAATAACAACAAAAAGCCGAAAAAACGAAAAACCAAAGAAGTTTTCGTTGAGCAAGCACAACAACAAGACAGCAAAAGCAAACAATTTAAGTGAAAAACTCAGCGGGAACTATACAAAAGAAAACTTTTGAAGCTCGTGGGGGACGACCCCTATCAAATATCAGTCATCACACAGGTATATTGTGGCAGATACACGGCTTCTACCAATTGCAGAGGCAACACAGTGTGGGACTTAGAACTATGCCGCACATACATATGTCACAAAACCGAAACAGAGAGATATTCCGAGTGTACTTCAATGCAGGAGGCAACGTGAAATTTACATAATTTATTTAAAACTTATGCCCAGACTTCATTCAGATCAGAGACTTGAGCGACTTATGTAATCGACCCATAAAAACTTGTAAAAAATGCAGTCCACTCACGGAGAGGAAGAGGCAGGGGCAGAGATCTGGCTAGTCTGGTATCGCATCTGGTCTCTGAGTCATCGACTTGTGACATTTTTCTTTGAGCGTAAAAAGTTTTGACATTTGCATAGCCGCCCCGAAAATGGCTGACAATGAAAATTAATGAACTGCAAGTCCATTTTGTATGTGGAGCCTTCTAATACAAACACAGACACAGGCAGCCAACGTGGGCTGCTGTTTTGGATGGGGAGGGAGAGGAAAGGTAGGGTGCCAGACAACGATATAGACACAAAACTAAGATATATATAGAGAGAGAGGGGGACATAAAGCACACACGTGTCTCTGTCGGCCCACTTATGAGCCGAGAGCCAAGAGCCAAGACCCAAGAGCCGCTTTGTGCCTCATTGAACAATTCCAAAGTGCATATGAGTCAGAATCGAGACTGAGCTCGACTTGACTGGGGAGGCCAGGCCTAGGCCCCCCACCACCATCACCACCACCACCACCCTCACTCTCCCAACCCAAGCCGCAAGACAAACAGCAATAAGAATTATTTGTGCTCGGTTCTTGGTTTTTGGTTCCTTTGTTGTTCTTTCCTCCATATATGGCTGAATGTTGTCTATAGCTTTTAGAAATTAATGGAGTTTGTGCAGTGTAATGTGAGTACTTAAGTATGTACCGAGTATCTATGGCTTGCTGCTGTTGCTGTTGGGGCAGCATTTGGGCTTGGCCTCCAGTCATGTCATTAGAACCGGAAAAAGATTTATAAATAGGGAGCTAACGGGCTTTCTTTTGGGCAAGCACAAAGGTAAATGGGCGGGCCAAATACCATAACTAGCTAATGATTGTCGTCAACTAAACTTTAGACTTGGCAAATGATCTGTGTTTTCTATAGCTGGAGGCAGTTGGTCACTTGATAGCTTCAAGCGGAATTCACTTTGTTCATCATACTTATAATGGTTCTCTACAAATGATCTAACAGCCTGAACGTTGTAGCTATTCAGTAGGTAAGCATGAAAAGCTTTTCCTATATCATTTGAAATAACATTCTAAAAATGGAATACAATTGAGAACATGTCCTGTTAAAATATGAAAATATTACATTGTAAATATCACTTTGCGTTCAATCTATTGTGCAATTATTTTGTCTACTATATTTTAGTGTTAGCAGCGGCAAAATAGCTGCATTTACAACACTGTGAAGCATTAAAACCCTGACTGAGTTTATTATGAACAGATTTACTACACTAGTCAAAAATTATATGCTAGTCAGAGACCAAATAGAAACGGAGTTGTCGCCAAGGCAATATTGCACGTAAATATTAGATAGTCTTAAATAAAATGGAATTTGGCAACTGAGAAAAATTATAGACATTAGATTTTCGAATTAGTTGCTCTATTCAGTTCTTTAGTTAAAATTTATAACTAATTCGAAAAGGAAGCTTTATATGAGGCTTAAACCAAAGATGGAGTTCAATTCTTTTGATGCAAGAACCAACTTATGTTCATATTAAAAGGATATCCCATTGGGTATGTTTTATTTATATAATGTATGAAAAGAATAAAAAGATGGTATATAATACACTCAATGAATTGGGATCACATGCCCGTATGTTTATTTCTATCATTACAACACACATCCATATAATCCCACGATTTTCATTGCTCAATGCCCAGAGCGCCTTTGACATTTCCGAGAGGCCCCGAACCACAACGATTCCCAATCCTCGGACGTCTGAAAAGAGTCGGCAGTCTCGTTTTGGGCATGTGCATTTAGTGCCTTACAAGGAAGGCAACTTTATTTAGCAGCAGTAATATAATATTTATAACATCTGCAGGTCCCTCTCTGCATCCCTCTCTCTCTCTCTCTGCATCTCTTGGCTTGTGTACGAGTATGTTTTTATCACAATTAATCAGTAAAGAGCCCAAGACGTGCCGTTGGCTTAAAGAGTTTCGACGTGGTGCTGGCGCAATTCATTAAGTGCTACAGCAGTCGTCGCAATTTATTTTATTTTTGGTAACAGGAAACTGAAAATGCAAGAGCACGAACTGTAGCTGCTTTTATTGTAATTGCTTTAAGACGTCGCGACAACGAGAAGTGAGCGCCCACCCGAAGTAAATACATATAAAAATCATAATAAATAAGATTTGCTCGAACCCAACCAACAAAAAACAAGAAGAAGAAATTAAAACAAGTAAGAATGCGGCAATCGGAAGCTCCTGACTGCAGTATACTCTGTTTTCAGTACGTTTCTTTAAGCACATTTATGTGGGTTAAGTTATTCAAGGAGTTCTTCTATAGAGATATGTCAGTTCTAGTTTTAGCTCATTTCTGGGAGCGGGGTTGGGCCTGGCAACCAATTTTAAACACCTGACGTATCTATTTGTATACAACCACTTGCATACCAAATTTGCTTGGTCTAGTTATAATAGTGTAGACGGAAGCCAGCATACTCTTTCTCACTTTGAGTAGAGAGTATTAAAAAATCACCTAATTAGCAACGCGACTGCCTGACATTAAACGAGTTTTGCGAGCCCACAAATACAAAAGTGAAGGAGGAAAAAACCCGAAATCAAAAGAAAGGAAGCAACAGGATGCCCAAGAAAAAAAAACACACACACACACAGAAAAATGTGGAACAAAAGCAATTGGAAACTGAAAGTCTTTTGTTAAATGGATACGCCAAGTCATGCGTAGATCATTTCTTAGAGAGGATATTGCATTTGGGCATTGTAATGGCCAGACAAATTGCACAACTTCCTTGGAGTGACTCGACATCATTCTCACGAGCTGGCAAATTGCCAAACAGCATTATAAGTATATAGTATACACACTAGTGCATATATTTGCATATAAGTATGCATAAACAACGCAGTCATAATTATATTTTTATTGTCAGGCAAAATGAAAATTACCCACGCTTTCCAAGACGACAACTTCCAACTCTTTGCCCGTCGTCACACAGAAGCCATTAAAGTTGCCTCGGCACGAAAAAATAAAGGGAAACAATTGTGAAAAACAACAAAAAAATAACAATAAACAACCGGGAGTTGTAAAACAAAAACAAAGTCACCTCGGCAACTGATCACCGCTATGTGTCAGCCGGATTGTGGATGAGTATGAGCCATGTCTGGTTTTTGGTACGTACCAAAAGGTTTATGACCAAACAAAATAACCAAATAAAAACTGCACGTTTGTGCATAACTTAGCATGTTGTTAGCTGAGAACCGGGAGCCGGTTGCCAGCTGCCTTTTGGCCATGTTCTGGGCCATACTGCTCAAGTTTTGGGCCATTGGGAGACTCATAAAATGAAGGCAGGCCAAAACAACTTAGCCCCTAATTAGCGGCACGAATTTGTCAGAGTAAATAAAGCTTGAAAAGTAATATATGTATATAGAAGAATTAGAAACGTGCGCGTTTCGTAAACGCTTTTCTAAAACGGCTGTAAAGTGCAGAGGCGTAGCCCTAAAGGGGTCGCCATAATGGGCCAAGAGTTGAGTATTAAAGTGTATACTATGAAATCTTTAAATAATACTTTACAGTATTCAGAAATAATTATTATTACGACTTTTTTATGACTTTTAATTTAGAAATTTCATAATACTTAAATACTTATGCTTATTGTACAATATCTCTTTTCTGTTTTCCCTTTTTTTTTGTATCATATATATATATATGATATACTATATAATTTTTCTCTTTTTCCAAACACATTTTCAGATTACTTTTTCAATCGTTTCCAAAATAACTATGGATATCTCAGTCTGTTTATTCTTGTGAGTTTTTCACATAACCGGATGTTCACTCTCTATAGAGCGTGGTTCCAATATCACAAATAGTCAGCCTTCAAAGGTGAGTAACTTATTAATTTGTGGAATTAACTGATGAATCAATTTAAAGCCACACTGCGAATTGAACAGTAAACACAATGAAATGAGCATTATTTAAATAGTGATAGTTGAAAATCGCAGCTGTCAAATCACTTTAAGCAATATCATCACAAAAATTATACCTATTGCAATCTTAAACAACTGTCAACTAACAACTGTAAAGTTATGACGATTCACAAATATTCAATTACAGTTTACACTAAATATATAGAAAAGTTTGACCCCTGCAGCTAACGGCGCCCCTGGCAAAGCGGGTGTGTGATCCACGCGGTTTGTCAACCGTTTGGCCCCAATTTGCTCCTGTCAACTGCCGTTTAGAAGTTACTTGGAGCAAAAGCTCATTAGAAAAAGTGCCGCGTGCCATGGACTTGGTCTTGGTCTTGGTCTTAGAGCCGGGTCGAAGTCATAGCCGGGTCCGTGCTGTCGTAATTAGACGCGCTTTCTGCAGCTGCAGCTGATGCGGCTTGCGCGCGTTTTGTGCGCGTCTTAAAACGCGCTCAACGAAAGTCGCTATGTTGGCTCTCACGTTTCGGTTTCGGTTTTGCTTTTTTAAGAATTATGGGTTTTGAATTGGTCTGGTCTGGTCGAGTCGAGTCGAGTCTGGTCGGGTCGGGTCTGGCCTGCTATCTGTTTGCAATGGCCTGTCATTTGTCGCTCACTTTCAGCTAGAAACAGCCGGAGATTGAGACGGAGATTGAGACGGGACGTAGCCGATCCGCTAAAGAAAGAAGCAAAGAAATAAATAAATTTCACCACTTTCATTCTTGGCTGTCAATTTGTATTTTATTGCCTGCTTCTCATTGTCGTCATCATTGTTTGTCTTTTGTCTGTTTGATTAGCAACGCGACTCTGGGAAGTGGCACAGGTTGAAGCTGTTGCCACCGGCCACCACTCCACTCCACTCCACGTACAACCCATCCAAACCATACCATCTCTCCCCGCCGGTCTATCGCTATCTTAGCCTCTGGGGGTCTTTGAGCAGGTTCCGCTTTGGCATTGGCTGGCATTGGTTTTATTTACCAAATATTTGTAGCATTGCAGCACGATTTTAAATCGCTTTTTATATGTTTTATATGTTTGCATTTCATGGCACGACATTGCGCTTAAGAACTACACCGAAAATCGTGCCAAGCTGACCCATTTGGGGCTAAGGCGACGTGTGTGTTTGGCATGTAAAACAGTCCAAACCTTTTGACGATCAACAAAAAACAATAACAACGATCAAATTAAACATCAACAAAGCGAATCGCATAACAGACAATAACATTTATCTCTCTTCATTACGAATTTTAAATGCTCTGCGAACCAACGAACCAACAGAACTGAGAAACCTAATAGAGCAATGCCATAATCAGCATTAACTTATTCTAAAAGACAGTAACGAATATAGGCTAGAATCTTTATAAAGTTCAGGAAAAACCAAAAGAACTATTCCGAATTTCAAACTCATTTGATATCATAAGTAATATAAGAGTTCTTGTCATAGGTATAGACTCTTAACTCTTACGGAGAAAAATCTAATCAGATATCATGCACTTTATACGCAACTATAAGCTTAAATCTTGAATAACTAATCATAATCTTATGTTGTAAATTATATCTATGCTGGCCTTAAAGCAAGACTCAAATTTGAAATTCATAGATTATGAAAAGTAATGCATAATTTATGCATAATATATGTACGATCTATGATTAAGCTATACATAAATACTGCATAACATTGCTTTCTGTGTTCTACAAGCTAAACAGCATATTTTAATGGTATTTTTCCTTTCCTTTCCTTATACTAGGATGTCCCTACACCTGTTACAGGATAATATCTTCGTTCCAGCTATCAAAGTGATCATACCCCTGGGTAAGTGTAAAGTGTAACCAAATTAAAGCAAAGCTCGAAGTTGTGAACTAATTTAGTTGGTAAGTGCACTCACGAGTGCACTCATTTACATAACCCCCCCAATAGCCCCCCTCGCGACGACAACGGAATGGAAACCAGGTCAGGCAATTGTCCAAGTTGTCTGGCTGCTTATCGCTGGCATTCCCTTTGCTTGGCATTACCTGGTACTCGTAGTGCGTACAATTAAATGGCGTTTATGATGGCACTTTATCTCTATCTGGAAACCCGAAAGACGAGAGACGAGAGACGAAGACGAAGACGAAAGACCGCTATTGGCCGCTATTTCCGCAGCTAAGGCCAATTTTCGGGGGACTACGACATATGTATGTAACTCTTTTGGATTGCCGACTTATTTTTTTGTATTTTTTGGTTATTATTTTGTGATTATGGCCGAGCGACGTTTTCCGTTTGCAACATGACCGCAAATGAGTTGAAGAGTTGAAGTTGAAGTTGGTCTGTTGTTATTTTTGTTTTCTTTTTATTAGAGCACCATTTCCTTGGTTTGTCAAACTTTTGTGTGACATAATTTCCACATGACATTCACATGGACTAACGAATAACGTATAACGAATAACGTATAACGAATAACGGTAGAGCTGTCACATGAACTGACCCAATTACGAGTACAGTCAGTCAGGCAACCCGATCCGGGGTACCCACGATAAGTCTTAAACTATAGCCTTTAACCGCCGCCTACTGTAGCGTCTATATGTACTATGATCAGTTGACTGTTAAATCCAATTAGATACACTTCATTGCTCAGAAGTTGTTATAGTTTATTGCCTTGACTTTGGCTTTGTATTCTTAGGCGAGCTGACCTCTAACATGTCTCTCTCATTTAACATCTGTTTCTATTTTCCATTTTTGATCTATTAAGTGCCGTTTCAAACAATACAAATCAAAACATTTTTGGTGGCTAATTGTACCGTCTATAACCAGTAGCCGAGCCAACAACTTGGCCCTGGTCTCAAGCGTGAAATTGTATTACGTTATAGTTTATTGTTGATTGCTGCTTCCGCAAATGGTTGGTCTATAGTAATACGTGAGCACCTATGGTAGTATAATAACACCCATATGAGGTTAGCCCTATTTGGCATAATGAACTATCAAGTGCATGCTGAGCCGCCCGCTGATAGAGCCAAGAAAACTGATCGACAAGAGCTCCGATTTGTGATTTGTGGCAGTTTAGTGATGGTCAGTGGTCTGTGTGAATTTACAGATGATTAATGATGCTAAATATATGTTACCATTGTTAAAGTAGAGCTCTATCTGTGAATGGAACACTTGTACAAACGCGGGGAGCTTAAGAACAAACTGAGTTGTTTGACGAAATAAATGATTAAACGGTTAAGAAAAATACAATCAAGTTGAAAAGAGAATGTTCAAGTTTTCATATGAAATGTTTCGTTAATAGAATTTAAACACCATCTATCAACTATTGTTCGTTCTATTGTCAATTATAATCGGTATAATCATTTAGAAAGTGAAGCAGTTAATTATCGATCATTTCTAGAGTGTTCTTTCTCTAGTTGCTTGATTGAATTGAAACGATAGTTATCGCTGGCTAACTACCATCTCTAGCTCCACACACGCCCACTTTCCTCATAAGTTGTTCGTTGACAGCTTTAAGAGCCTCTTTCAGGCCACTTCATAGCTATTATAAGTTTCGTTTTTTTTGGTTTTTTTGTTTTTGCACTGAACATTGTTTAAATAACTAATATATTAATAACTTCTTTTGTTTGCCTGTTGCCGTGTGTAAACTCAAGTGTTTATCTGGTTTATTTATAGCCAAATGTCTGGTTAAATTCTTCAAAAAAGTGAAATGGAGATGAAACTTTTAGTTTTCACGCAGACATGCCGCAAAGTAGACTCAATTTAAATCGTTTTTGCTACCAATTTGACATGCTATGCAAATATTTGCACAATCTTGAATAGCATTTGCAACATGATGAATTAACGGCAACAAACGGCGGCGTCGCAACAATTCAAATTGAATAACTAGGTCAAAGTTTAACCTCGCCGTGGGTAAGCAAAGCAAAAAAGCCAACAATATTTTGATATCAGAAACACACACGAGCACAATATTATATTATTATACAATTGCACAAAAGTTGCTTAATTGTAGGAAAAGAAGAGAAAAAAACACCTCAATTGAAAAATACTCATAACAATTTGGCGTTTTCAACAAAAATGATTAATTAGGCGATGCGCCAACAAATCCAATGACAGTTAATTAGTGGTTACTGCACATGCGGGCGCTGTCAAGGACAACAAAAGTGGTTAAAAGCGACCTAACAAGATTGTCAAAATAGTATGTACTAAGCATAACCCGAATACGAGACATTCAATCTTGTTTCAAGACGCTCATCAAAAGGTTCATCTCATAAAAAAAACGAGCCACAAATCAGAAAGTATAAATTTGTCAATAAACAACTTGTTTCTCCTGTTTCTAAGAGAGCTATAAAATCATTTTACGAATACCCCTTTTGAAATGAAGAACACGTTAGGGTAACAAAATATATATATATAAATATACATACATATATAGAATTTACAATTTTATGCCTAACATGATAGAAACGTGTAAGATTTTTCAATATTTTTCATTGATTTTTTTATAATCGAATTGATTATGCCAAGATGGCCTTATAAATAATATAAGCTAATGTTAGAAAAATGTAATTTTTATAGGTTTATATCCATGATATAGTCTTGCGGTCTTCACCAAAACTAAACTTCAAATATTCTTTGCAGTTATCATCATGAAGATTATGTAAAATTTCAGTTATTTCTCAGCAATTTCAAATCGAATAGATTCAAGTTAAATTGTTGTGCCAAGAATGTTAATCCATGAAATAGCAAATAAATTAGCTATTTATGTTAGAACCAACTTCAATTGGTTTCAAGCCATAAAAAAAAGATCTCTAAATTGCATAATGGCCAAGTTGAAGCTTTTGAGCTTAATTATAATCATAAATTGTTTGTTGCCGCTGTGATCTTTGACATGGTAGTAGTTGTCTTGTGTTGTGTTGTGGCTGTGGCTGTGATTGAACGCTGTGCCTCTATAGAGTCATAGATCGACTGAGTTAAACATATAATGCCTGGCCTGATATGCTTTTGTGGGTTTGGCTTTAATGAAAGTTGCTCGCTTGGCTTGTGACTCGGCCTGACCCTGGCCAACACGGCAAACAACAGACATTTTCAGGAATTGTTCAGAGAGCTGGGCTGTGGTTTATTTCTTTTACTCCGTTCTTTTTTTTTTTGTATACCCTAGCAGAGGGTATTATAATTTTGTCTCGAAATGTGTAATGGACTGAAGGAGACGTTTCCGAACCAACAAAGTATATATATTCTGAATCAGCATGAATAGCCGAGTCGATATAGAGATGTCCGTCTGTCCGTCTGTTTCTATGCGAACTAGTCTCTCTCTAAAGCTATCGTTATGAAACTTGGTACAGACCCTTCTGTTTGCCGCAGGCAGTACATATGTTGGAACCGCCCGGATCGGAACACTATAACATATAGCTGCCATAGGAATGATCGGTCGAAGACTATGTTTTTGTATGAAAAACTTTTATGTTTATAAAGATATTCTCATCAAACTCACCCAAACCGAGTCTCTGGAGAGTTTATACAATCTGACCAAATTTGGTCTAAGTCGAATAACATAGTTGCCATAGGATTGGGTGAAAAATGAGGTTTTGTATGGAAAACTTATTGTATTACATCCAAACTAAGTGAGAGTTTTATGAAACTTCAAATAGTTTCCTATACTTTTGATAGGACCACATTGGAGAAATCAGACGAAATTTGAGTTTTGTATATAAAACCTTGCTTCTAGGGTATATACTAGCTGCGGTACTTCGAAGATAGCCGTTCTTTCTTGTTTTTTAATATTTTTGTTTTGGTTTATGATATATAGCTCTCATGCACACTCAACGTAATTCTACCTACAGTCATATATGTATTTATGTATGTATGTATGTAGGTACTTATGTATTTATGTACGAGCCCGGCCAAAAGAAAATGAAACGCAAAAATTTGCATGCAAGACAAAGAGGAGCACAACAAATGAAACGGACACGAAATGCATGAATGAATAAATCCCAAAAGAGGCCGACAAGGAAAGAGGTCCAAGCCAGAACTCGCCAGGGATACACACTATATACATACATACATACATCTATCTGTATGTATATTCGTTAAGACCCTCTTCCCTTGGGGGTCGTCTTAATGCTGCATGCGGCAGGTGTTGGCCGGCTGTCTGAGCTGTTCAGATCTTCAAGATGTGTTGCTTTTTTGAGTTTTATTTCTTTTTTTTTCCGTATGTTTTTGGGCATTTCTTTGAGCTTATCTCGCTTATCTGGCGCTGCTGCTCGCACGCTTGTATCTTAAGCTGCGCCAGCTCAGATAACATCAACAACAACAACAATATGACATGAAATTGAAATTGAAGTATCAGTTAAAGTTCCACTGGGGCTGCTGTGCAAATAGTGGATAGTAGATAGCAGTTCTCTGGGAGGGGGGGCTGACAGGGCCTTGAAATACATATTTTTCGACTGATGCGTCTGTTTGCACAACTGTATTGCATTTCTGGGTGCTGCTCTGCTGCCCTTCGCCTCAGCTTCCTACCTCAAAAACACTTTTCTAACCAAGATTTTGAGTGTTGTTTACTTTTGTATTATTACTTTTTTGTTTTTCACACTCATTGAAGGAGTTTTTCAGATACCATTAAATATACACCGAATATACTTCTTGATATTGAGCTGTCTGTCTGTTAATCTGTTTCTTTCTTTATAAAACTTGGACCCAGCTGCTTATTTTTGCTGTAGGCAGTATATATATCAAAATTGTCAGTATCGGCTCTCCTTAACCTATACTACAACAATCGTTCATAAATTTAGTTTTAATTTTTTTTAGGTTATCTCTATCAAACTCACTCATATTTTCATTACGCCTCAACAAATTTGAACATATTCAATACACTATACTATCTTATAGCTGCCATGGTAATAATCGTTCAAAAAATATGTTTTTCTAACAACTTTTTTGTTTTTTTTTATTCACACTAAGCAATTACAAGTTTTACTCTATTTTACATAGTTTGTACAAATTTTTATCAAGATCTGATAGCTATATAATAATATATATAATCTTTTCCGCAATGGTATATTATAGTATACTATATAGTATCTTTGGAACCCTAGCTATACTTCTTTTTTTGACAGTTTCTTTATTTATTTTTTTTTGTATGTTTCTTGTAAATGTTGTTCTTTGCGCTTATTTAGAAATCTGCTTCATCAACTCTCTGCGTCCCTGTCCGCTTCAGCTGAGACTCCGCGCAGCTTCTGTTGCGCCTCCTTTTCAGATCTTGTACGTCTCTTGGGCCGGCTTCTTCACAGTTTGCTCAAAGATTCGCCTCGGCGGGCCCTACCAACTTTTCTTCTCTTGCCAGTTTTGTTGCTCTTGCTCTTCTTGTTGTTGTTGTTGTTGCTGTTGCTGCTCCTGAGTTCTGTCTGCTTGGCGCATGTGCCGCCCGTCGTCTCCGTTGCTGTAAACTGGTTTTAACAGTTTTCTTGTTGTTGTTGTTGTTACTTGCTGTATATATGTAGGAGATATTGTTGTATTTATTTTTGCGCTCCAAACTTTGCATTACAGCACCACAACAACAACAAGAACAGCAACAACAACAACAGTAGAACAAACAACAACAGCAAAAAGTTCATTACTTTTTTCTCCGTATCTATTTCCCCAATTCTTTTGTTTATGTTTTGGCAGCTGATTAGGTCTATGTTCCTATTTGCATATTTAATTTATTGCTATTTTCTCAGCTGTTGTGTTTCTTTTCTTATTTCTTTTTTGGTTACTTACAAAAAACTTATAAAACAATTATTTTTTTTTAATTTTTACGCACCTCTGAGAGACTCTGCGCCTTGTTTGGTTTATTCGTATAATTTTTAAGCTATTATTTATTTGTATTTGTACTCAAACTCATTTGCACTTTGTATTGATTTGAATTGCATTATTAGTTTCGTTTTTTGTTGTTTTGTTGTTACTAGCACCTTTAAACTTGTTTTTTTTGTTAGCGATTTCTTTATGAAAACACGCTTAATTTGCAATCATTTATGCCTTTCTTGCCAATTAATTTTCAAATCGCATTCAAAATTAAATTTCACTTTGTTGATTTTCGTGTGTGATTTGCTTCTGCTTTTGCTTGTGCTTTTGGTTTTTTGTTTTTGTTTTGCATTTCACAAAATGTCCATAAGCCGAACAAAGTAACGTCTTCAAAATGCAAACGCGTCGTCTGCCGCCTCCGACTCTCAACACTCGGCTCCGTTCACGGCGTTCACGTTCCAAGCAGCGTTCCGCGGTTTGCTACCAACACGGCCAGCAGTCGTTCAAGAACTGAACTGAACCCTCCGCGACGACTTGGAAAACCAACAGCGGCCAGACCCAGAAACCCACCAAGACGACCGACGCAGCGACGCTACGCGACTTTGTCGTCATCGTCGTCGTCGTCGTCGTCGTTGTCGTCGTCGTTGTCTTCGTCATTGTTATTGTTGTGGATCGTACGCTCTCCCGCTCTTGCTCTCTCAGCTCTCACCTGCGCTCGTGCGAACTCACCTGAGCGCAGCTGTTTTTCGTGCATTAGGTTCCACACGCTGTGGAAGCTGTTTATAAAACCGTTGCAAATAAAGTTACCTTCAAAAAGAACTTTGGGATTTTAATATAATTTTTATTATAACTCATTTGATCATAAAAGTAAGAAATAAATGTTTATTATTATTATAATAAAAACCATCAAAATTCCATAAAAATAAATATTTTTGGAATATTTCTCATAAAATTCCCTGCCTTTATACAAAACTTTATAGTTGCACAAGTGAGGAAGGAAACTATAATCCTCATAGGTAAATTTATGCATCTAGATTAAAAAATGTTTAATTTAAATAAATTTAATCAAAATAAGTATATTTGTTTTCTCGTTAATCAATTTATTCGAAGACTAAAGTTTCCTAAAATAATAGATTGAAGTGTTTTAGAAGAAATGGTAATAACATTTATAGATCTGGAATGTTAAGACTGAGACCCTATTTCCGGTAGGTTCAGCCAATTAAGAAAGTCCTATTCCACAAATTACACTCATTTGCCCTAAATACCAATCTTATACAACTTAAGCCCTATCATGAATACGTAAAATACACTTTCCTGACATTTCCAATTAACTGTAGATAAATATAGAAATTCCTTGACAAGTGACGATGATATAAAAGAGCAACACTTCTTTAGTCTATAGTTCACTTTGGTATTTTGCAGAGCGAAATAAAGATGATTGGGAATTGGAGCTCATGTGTAATGGCCATACTTCTAGTTGGAGCCTTCTGTAAAGCTTCTGGTCAATCATCTAAAGATTCAGCTAGTCCTCAAGCTACCCCTTCTTATTCTAAAACAACGGCGGAGGTAAGGATCACTACCATAATACCTACAGCAATTCTATTCAATAAAGATTTATTTTACAGGAACTCATCGCTGAACAGGATGCTGATGTAACGGAAAAGCTATTGAATATTCTAAATAATTCCAGGCAGGGTCACACCGTCGGAAATAAGGAATACGAGCAATACATAGAAGGAATACGTGATGCTAGCAAATGGGGAAAGTCTCGTTTGTCCGATAAGGTTCGGGTTCATGTCGCATTTGTGTTCTACAATATCCATCGCTTAGATCTGGAGGAACACATTGAGGAACGTTTGGATGAGCTGAACGATGAGTATATACCATCACAGGAGCCAGAAAGTAAATGTTCTAAGTTCTATATAAAACAAAAGTATGCGCTCAAGAAGGCCTTAAAGCTCTCCAACGTAAAGAAAACGCAAAAATTAAAGGAGAATAGCGTGAAATGCAAAGAGGACTATTATCCAGGACATGATCACAACAAACTTTCAAATACTGTCGTCCAAAAAGAAGTTTTAAAGGCAACTCAAAAGTAAATTTGAATATGTTTAAATATAATCGTGAAATAAACTTATTGTGCATACGAGTCTGTAGAATATTTGCTTTTTGCAGTGGTTTCTGTTCCTAAGGGTCTTAAAAAACCATATGTCTCAGTCCTTTTTTTTGTGATTATCAGAAATGTAGTAAACTCATGAATGAGGAAGTACATCATAAACTACATATGGATAATTGTAGCAAAGCTTTTTACTTACAGTTCTGACAATTTCAATTAAGTTTTATCTAACACCACGTAATGTTGAGCTCTACAAGGTCTGTGTATAAAAGTGGGCAACCAAACCAGGTTTACCAACCAGTTCAAATATTGAAAGTCAAGCAAAAACATAGAAAATATGCAATTTCAGTTTCTTATTGGGCTTCTAATGCTCGGCACAGCTTGTAAGTTGTATTTCAACTGTTTTATGGCAATTTTCAAAAGGACTTCAATAATATTTAAATATGACAATTAATAATGTGATATCTGTAACAGTAAGCGAAGAAATGACCACTGAAACGACGACGTCCGAATCGACAACAACTGAGGCAACAACTACGACCACAACAACGAAGATTAAACCAACGACGCATAAAGTACCGACGACTAAAGCAACGACGGCTGAACCAACGGCCACCGGAAAACCCATGAACGGAAAACCGATGAACGGAAAACCGTTGAACGGAAAACAAACGACAACAACCACAGCTAAGCCACCTAAAGACGTACGTACTAAACTCACAATTTGGAATATCTAAGTAACTAAACTGTAAATAATTGTATTATCTATTTTCAGAATATCCTTGAATGCAAAAACGATGAGTTAACCATCCAGATTAAACGTACTCTGGAGGCGGCAAAAACAGGATATTATATTGGCAATAAGGAATTTGAGAATCATTGGGATTTTCTAACGTTTATGGTAGGTCTGACTACATGTTCATTGGATTCCAAAATACATGCCCATGACAAATTCATAAATTATAATGCGCTGAGACTGAAATTGGAAGGCGAGGTGGAGCAGAGAATTGCCGTCCTTGATAACTATTTTCAAAATGAAATAGTTGAGGGCAAATGCAATACATTCTATCAAAATCAAAGAAAAGAACTCAAACTTGCCCTCAATGAGAATAATGCCTTAAAGTCCTATAAACTGCAGCTGTATAGCAAAACTTGTGAGGAGGTGTCTGAGGAATCTGATGAAGATTATTTTTATTATTGGTTAGGGAAATAATGGGCCCCATAAGAATATCTTTTGCACTACTTGAGTGCATTAACTGCAATCAAATTGAGTTATTACTTCATATTAATTTTAATAAAAAGATGCAATAAATATGAAGCAAACACAATAATTAATTATAATGTTGTTGTTGTTATTAATATAATGAACTCCGCAAAGAATTACATACATACTTCATAGGGTCAGAATTTTCCCCCACTGTTGCACATGCTATAATTAAATTTGCACAATTTTCGTATAAAAGCTAAAAGGTATAATTACATTCATAATATATACAAAGTATATATTGTACTACAATAATCATTTGGCGCATATATGTACATATATAAATATTTACTGTACGTTAAATTAAGAAACGCAACTTTTTTTAATAAGAGAAATATTTTTGTCGTTTAGAAGTTCTTAACTGATGATTCATTTTACGGCTTAATATTCGTACCTACAATAATTGTGTGCCGTGCTTGCCTCAAATCCAATTAAAACAAGTAAGAACGTTGCAGTCGGACGCACCCGACTGCAGAATACTCTGTTCCCAGTTCTGAATAATTTGGTTATTTGTGGGTTCGGAAAGAGACGCAAAAAAAAAGGTATTCTGTATGGCAAATTTGATGACTCTACCTGTACAGGTGTGAGAGATGTAGATTTAGCTCATTTACGGGGAAGGGTGTGGGGGTGTCAACAAATTTTTGATGCAGATCCGTCAGGAATCTCAACATTAGTGTGTAAACCAAATTTGCTGACTATAGCTTTAAAAATGTGGTTCCCTTCGGGAACAGAGTATAAAAATTCAGCGATACAATCAGCATACTAACATTATTTGGATATTTTTGAGAAAGAAAGTCACGCTTCTTGAAATTTACCACTAAAATCAGTTTAACGATGAAAATATTTGATTAATATTAATCTACACATGTAGTTTTATACGCTTCACATTGCAAATCAATTTTAGCTTATAGACCTTGACGTAATCTACACATACAGATGATTAAGGGCCTCTCCACAGTCTTCAGTCGAACTTTGTTGGGGCGAGGACCGACATTGGAAATATGCAACTCACTTTTGTAATTGGGATTTTGATGCTCAGTACAGCTGGTAAGTCAATTGACAATATCTTATTCAAATTATCAAATGGCGGATAGTTCAATTTATATTCTTATTATATTGAACAGCAATTTATGGCAACGCTCAAAAGGAAAAGGCTAAACTTAAGCTAATGGCCGAGATTGCTCTAGGTTCGTCAAAAAAAGGACATTTCGCTGGCAATAATGAATATGATAACCATGCCAATTACCTACGATTTATGCTTGATGTGGAATCAGCTGAATGTGTTCTAGTAAAGCGTGCTTACGAGAAATTCGTCGATTATAATGCGGCGAGATTAAAGCTGGAAGCTGATATAGACGCGCGAATCAGCGTTATTGATAATTACTTCTATGCGCACAAGTTGACCGAAAAATGCAAAAAGGATTATAAGAAACAAAGGAGGGAATTATCAAATGCGTATACTGAGCACAATGATTTAAAAACCTATAAGCTGATGCTATATACCAAAACTTGTGATTCTGACACCAACAATACTGGAAAGGAAGAATTGGGAAAAGAGGAGAAGGAGGAGAAGGAGGAGGAGGAGGAGAAGGAGGAGGCGGAGAAGGACAAGAAGAAGGAGAATGAGGATAAGAAGAAGCAGAAAGAGTGTGAAAAGGAGGAGAAGAAGAAGGATAAAGAGTGTGAAAAGGAGGAGAAGAAGAAGCAGAAAGAGAGAGAAAAGGAGGAGAAGAGGAAGGAGAAAGAGAGAGAAAAGGAGGAGAAGAGGAAGGAGAAAGAGTGCGAGAAGGAGGAGAAGAAGAAGGAGAAAGAGTGCATGAAGGAGGAGAAGAAGAAGGAGAAGAGGGAAACGCACTAATAAGAATGTGGATTATTTCTTCTGATTGTAATGGAAGTATCCCTGATATACTGAGCCACGTAAAAATAATATAAAATAAATATATGAACATATCTGTATGTATTTGTATACAGTTCAACCAGATTGCTAACTTTATCAAATCAATTTAGGCTTATATACCCTGACATTCTATATACAACAGTTGTACTTTTATCCACAGTCTTCAGTTTAGCTTTGTTATGAAGAGTACATCCATTGGAAACATGCATTATAATATTTTAATTGGGTTCTTGATGCTCAGTACTGCATGTAAGTCAAAAGACAATATCTTATTAAAATTATGAAATGGAAATCAATTAAATATTATTTACACAGCAATTTCTAAAGCTGGCAGCACTAATAGGATAGATATGAAGCTCGATATTGCTAAAGAATTATCAAGAAAAGGTCATTTTAAAGGCAATACGGAATATGAGAACTTTACCAAGTTTCTAAGCCAATTATCACAAATGGACGAAGTTTCCCTAATTATAAAAGTGCATATTTATCACAAATTCTTAAATTATAATGAGCTCAGATTGAAATTGGAAGGTGAGATGGAGAGGCGACTTTCCGTTATCGACAATTACTTCTTCACGGAAGACATCAAGGGGACTTGCGAAAAGTTTTATCAGGTACAAAGAAACGAATTGAAAAATGGCTTAACTGAGTGCAATGAGTTGAAAACCTATAAACTGAAGCTATATAGCAAGCCTTGTCCTAAAGATGGTGATGATAATTATGATAGTTATGAAGATAACTAAAATGTAATGAATACATCCCAAACTATTCCTTTGTATTTGGATAATAAAGTGAAAAGTCAAAATATTATTTGAAAATAATTGGGTTTTATTAAGTTTAGTAGTTATAAGGATGCTCATTATAAGTTCTATGTGTCTATATAATATCTAAATTGTATTGTAATGTAAAACCATTGAATATTATTCAGGCATACTCTCTGAAATGGAATATTTCTTATGATTTTGAGGAAATCTATGAATCATTTATGATATCTGTCTGCATATATTTTTACGCTTCATACACGTTTCTAACATTACAAATCAATTTAAACCTTAACATTTTCTACACCAGATGATATTATAAATGGGTTGCACTTAGAGATATACAGTCTATAGCTTAGCTTTGTGTTGTGTGGTGTGAGTAATCATGTTAGGCAGTCCTTGTATTATTTTAATGGCCATGCTTGTAGCTGGAACTTATACCAATGAACTTTGGAATATCCAGTTGGAAACGACAGTAAAGTAAGCCATGTCGTAGCTATAGATATTTTAATAAAATCTTAATTAACAGAGTCCCTTAATACAACATGATTTCAAAATACCGTTTAAAATTCCCAAATGGCATAAAATGACTGGCTTGGGACATACCAAAGGCAATAAGGAATATATTCAATATATAAAAAAGTTAAATGAAGCTAAGACCTGGCCGGCAGAACGGTTAGCTGAAAAGGTTACTTTGGAAAAAGAATTTAAATCTTACAACGTAGAACGATTGGAACTGGAGAGAGAAATGGAATATCGCTTGGATGACCTGAATAAATTCATAAGAATATTTGATAAGGGAAGTAAATGCTTCAAATTTTACACAAAACAACAAAATAACCTTAAAAAAGGATTTTTACAACCTAACGCTCTGAAAAAGTCAATATTAAAAGTAAATAGTTTGAAATGCCCAGGCAGCAGTGATGACTATAATTAAAATGGTAAATAAATGAATGAAGTTTTAAATTAACTGCAATAAAATCAATTTTCATGAGTATTGGTTTTAATTTCACCTCAGCAGTTTGTAAAATTTGTTTAATGGCGTTATCTTAAAGAAAAAGTTAAGTTTTAACATATTTCAAAGCGATACTATCAAAACTAGAGGTTTCTTTGTAATACATACATATATATATCAATATAAATATTGAACTTTTAAGTTATATAACTATATACTTCATATATACTTACGTAAGTGGTAACTAGGGAAGTCATAGTTATATTCCTTTCGGCTGCATTAAATCAATTTGATCATGCTGCATTAACTATGGAAATACATGGTAAGTATAAACTTATAGATACAGTCGTAAGAAGTAGTTACATATTGAATTTTCACAGCAATGAATCTCTTAACAATATTCTTTATAATCCTTATAAGCTATGGTAAGTGCGCAAATGAGATCCAAATTGATAATTCATAAATCTTTCTTAAATTTGTAGCCAATTGTGCGATAGGTAAGCCCAATGCCAACAAAAATGCCCAATATACCAACGTGACTGCAGACTTTGACGATCATAAGTTATATCAGACGTTTCGGTATCATTTGCACGACATGGTTGACGCCGTGTCCTGGGAATCAGAACTGAAGGCTTGGGCCGATACAGGACTCATAGTTATGCGTAAGCCCATTTCAAAGTTCGTTGAAGTCGCCAATGAGGTTGGGGATCATAACGAATATAGGGACTGGGCTAATGACCTGCATGATAAGATCGGCAGAAGAGTTAAGTCTTATGTTATGGATGTCTGGTGGAAATATAGCATTAATATCACAAATAAAGCTATGAACGTCCTCAAAGACTTCTATATTAAAAGAACTAGGAACCACGTAAGTATCAAACATTCTCTTTGCGAAATTACAGATATTTTAATGCTTCTAATTTCTACATAGCCTACTCGTCCCATGGAAAGTTATAATGAAAAACGTAGAGATGCCTATGAGTATGATGTTATCGATGATTCACTTTATTCATTTTGAATAAAACCGTTTGTAAGAAGCATAGAGAGTTATTTCAATTTATTTTATCTTTCGTTTAAAGGCATAAGTTGAGCCTTCTTACTTACTTATAAAAAGCATTAAGATTCAATTGAGAATGAGTTGTTTCGAATAAATGCTAAGGATTAAATTACTGTACTGTATGTAAGAAAGATTTCCGCTTAAAAATTGAGTTGTACGGCAACTTTCTTGTTTACAAAGAGCTTGTTTCGAGCTAACACTGTATGAATGCTATTTAGCGACACTTTAAATAGATTATATTCACGTTATTTACATTACAAATCAATTGTGTGTCAAGTACCTTGACATTTTCTACAATCAGCGATGATATAAAGGGTTACCAATTGGATACATCTGTAGTTAAGCTGTGTATTGTACAGAGTGAAAGAATCATGTTTTGGTGCCTCATTTTACTTGCCACGCTTGCAGCTGAAATAAATTGCCGTAAAATGGAGACAACTACGGAATCTATGGCAAGTCATTTAAGAACACGTTGTATATCGTATATATTTGAACAAGAATCGAATTTACAGAAGGTCATCATTGGAAACACCAAACTCATAAGGCAAAGAATTGAAAAGATTTTGGCGGAATTCGAAAAAGATCACAACAAAAGATAATCCAGAATATAAACAATATATGGCCAGTCTGGCTGAAACAGCCAATTGGCCATTATTTCGATATCCAGAATTGGTGGAAAGAGAAGAAAAATTTAATGCTTACAACTCAGAAAGATTGAAGCTGGAGGCGCAAATTAAATTCCGATTGAAAACTGTTGAAAAGCTTTTAAAAAAAGCACCGGAGGGTAGTAGATGTGGAAAAGTTTTCTCAAAACAAAAGGAAATGCTAAATGTCGCATATACCAGAGATAATGATCGGAAAACCCAAATGTTAAGATTGTATAGCGTTGACTGCCGTGAAACATAGAATTCTCATCAATTAAGAACACTTGTTTAGGATTTTTGAATAAATATGCAGGTTTATATCATTATAATCTTATTTTTTTTTAATTATAATGGAAATGGTAATTGAAATAATGAAATTTAAGCAGTTAAGATCTGAAAATGCAGATCAGTCTGGTAGCAACAAAAAGGTAGGAAAATTTTTTAAATTTTGCAAAAATGTTTCAATACTTTCACGTAACCAAAAAAATAAAATAATCCCATAGTTTTAAAATTTTCAAGTAAAAATAAGCAAATAGCAAATATGTAATTTAATTTTTTTAATTCATACGATTAAATTTGGCAAACTATATGAATGATCTAACAAAATATTAAAGAAAACTACTCTTATTATTTTCATTGTGAACTTTGAGCAACATTTTTCAGCGACTGATTGTTAAGCTCGTTTCAAATTGCTGTGAATTCCAATATAAATGACTTTAAGTTTCAGAAAGATTTATTCAAAAATTTATAAGATTGATAAACAATATTATATCATTATATTGTAGTACATATAATTCCTCTAAATGTTCACAGAATCCAGCGTTCACTCTTTAGAGTATGCACTGTAATTATTTCTGTTTCTTTTGCGACGCTTTGAGTTCACAGAATTTGCAAATTAGTTAACATCTTAAATACCTTGTGATTTTTACACGTAACGATAATTTAAATGGGAGGCCCTTGAATATCGTTTTCAGGTTAGTTTTATATTGTGCGGAGGGATATAATGATGGTCTGGACGGGAAGCCTTACTTTACTTACTATTCTAGTAGCCGGAACCAACTGTAATGATCCTCGCTCTGCCGAGAAGAGGACGCTTACAATGGCATGTAAAATAAGTCATACAGATCCATAAGTTTAATGAAATGTAAATTCACAGGATTCGGATGTTAGTCACGATCGGGAAATGGCGGAAGAGCTCAAGAGACTTTCGTACAGTCTCGAAGGACACACTCTTGGAAATTCAGAATTTGGCCAAAACGTTGATAAAATAATCGAAGCTAGCAAGTGGGGTTCAGATAGATTTGATGATAAGCTTCAAAGACTAAATGATTTTAAGAATTACAACAAGGAACGATTGGATAAGGAGCGCCAAATCGAAGCTCGATTGATAGAGATTAATCAAAAACAATTAAAAGGCAGTTCAAAACGATGTCGAATACATTATTCTAAGCAAAAATACGCACTCAGGCAAGCAATCACAAAATCAAATGCAGAAAAAATTTCTATATTGGATAAGAATCACGAAAACTGTGCTAACAGTTGTAAATTCTGTAAAATCTATTCTTATGAAACTTCTGACTATGAATATTAGAACTGCAATTAATCAGAGTTCCTTTATTTGGGCTATAAGTTCAACTGAAATAATTATTTGAGCAACTAAACATAAGCCATAAATTCCGGAGAAGCCTTACTTTATTTAGGTTCTAATGCTGATAAACCTAATATTTTAACATAGCTTATTATATAGAATGGTTAATCGGGAATGAATTTATGTGGTAATGTGCACTTTTTTCCCTTAATAAATGTCTGATTTCCCGCAAAATTGTATCCATCCATGTATTCATATATTTATAAGGAATGTTAATTATCAACCATTCTTGACTCGCTTACATAATAAAGAAATTAAAGTATGTATTATTCCATCGGTTGCACTTCATAAGTTTGGTCATGCTAACTAAGCAGATTAACTAAGAAAGAGCTTAGTAAGTATTTGCAAATAAATATGGATATTATAACTAGTTGCATTTTGGCTTGGCTCAAATAATGAATACTTTGACAATACTTTTGTTAGTCCTTGTTGGCTATGGCCAACTAATCGACTTGAGCGAAGCGGATGGTGCTCGTACGGATATGGAGGCACAGAACGCTTTCGAGACACGGGTGATCAACCTATTGAGAAGACTCGGCCTCTATGACAACTTTACGGACCGCGTTTTCGAAGCCATATTGAGCGATGAGAAACAGCTAAGAAAGCTGAATAAGAAGCTTAAGGAACTGTAGTACACATTCAAGGAAACAATCACAAAATCAAATGTAGACAAAATGTCTATATTGTGTTGTTGTAAATTCTGTAAAATCTATTGTTATGAAACTTCTGACTATGAGTTTTAGAACTACAATGAATCAGAGTATCTTTTTTTTGACAACAAGTTCAACTGAAATAATTATTTGAGCAACTAAACATAAGTCAATAAATTCGGGAAAGGCCTTACTTCATTTAGGTTCTAATGCTGATAAACCTAATATTTTACCATAACTTATTATATTTACCCTTTAACCATAAGAATGGTTAATCGGGAGTGAATTTATGTGGTAAAGGCATTTTTTTCTCTTAACAAATATCTGATTACCCGCTAAATTGTATCAATCCATGTATTCATATATATATGCAAGGAATGTTAGTTATCGTCCATTCTTGACTCGCTTACATAATAAAGAAATTAAAGTATGTATTATTCCATCGGTTGCACTTCATAAGTTTAGTCATGCTAACTAAACAGATTAACTATGAAAGAGTTTAGTACTTTAGTACTTGTAAATAAATATGGATATTATAACTAGTTGCATTTTGGCTTGACTCAAATAATGAATACTTTGACAATACTTTTGTTAGTCCTTGTTGGCTATAGTAAGTGTGAAAACAATATTTAAAGCAATAAGTTATTCAAGGCCTCTGATTTGTAGCTAATTGTGTGTTACGCAAGCCCCGAACTGATAAATCGCCAAAATACTCGGAATCGGGAATAACTGAGTCATTACGGAACAGAATTTACGAAACAGTTGACGGAGTACCATGGAAATCGAAATTTAAGGGTTGGATTGATGCAGGACTTTTGGCATTGCATAAATCATCCCTATCAGATCTTAACCATTTGATTAATGAGACGGCCAAAATCGCCAATACCACCCATGTGGTACAGCGCATTAAACAGAAGGTCCTTTATTCGACGCAGGTCGTTATTCAAGTTGTAATGTTCCAATTCGCCGGTGTTATAAATTCTGCTAGAAGTGGCCTTTTATGGTATTTCGAACCGAGCTCAAGAACTTCCGTAAGTATAATATAATATAATATATTATTAATCGAAAATGGATTATCAAACGTTTAAATTAATTTATTCTCAATATAGACAACGCCTGGGGATGTTGATTATAAAGATAAAACTTTAGATGCTTATGAATTTTATACTGTTTAAAAATGATTCAATTTATTTAATTTAAATACAAAGTTTTTGCTGCTTTGAAAATGGCTAATAAATATCCAATATATATAATATACTAAATAGAGTATATATAACGTATAAACATGCTTTTCCACATTCATTACTAAACAAGTAAATCAAACTTGAAAAGAAATCATACTTAAAAATAGTAATCTACGATGTTTTGTAATACAAATTCGACTAAAGGAACAAAGGACAAAGTTATATGAGCTGTAAATACATAAAGCAATTGTAATTTGTGAAGGTAACTGAAATATTCCAATAATATGACATTCTACATAAATTAAGTTTACTGTTGACACTTGGCCAATTGGAAAACTTAAAACATAATTTGAAAACACTATTATCCACCAGCCCCAACTAGCACAATGCGGGACTGGAGCCGGAATTCTGAGCCTTGGAAAATCAATAAATGTTGGTTCATAACTCAAACTTATCAGCGAGCTGAGAACGCTTTATAAAGCAGTTGGTTGGACGGAGTCTAACACCAGTTGGAGTTAGAAGTTGGTAGACATGTCAATACTAATCAAAGCATTCGAGTTCTCGCTGCTGTTGATCCTGATGCAGTGCATCCATGGGCAGCCCAAGTCGCCTGAGCAGCCGCTGCTAAAACTGAACAGCATAGTTACGGACAGGATCAACAGCATGTTGAAGCAACATGAACATTTAAGCAATCGGACCGAGAATGGGGAGTTCCAAAGGCACTACCAGCGCCTGGCACAAGCCGCTGACTTGCCCATTGCTCAGCTGGATGAGAAGATTAGGGTATACAATGCGTATCGCACCTACGACCAGGAACGCCTGCAGCTGGAGCAGCAACTGAGCTTGCGACTGTCGAATAACTGGACAGCGTCCAGCTACGATCAGGCTCTGCAGCACCGACTGCTGGATGCCCTACCGACAGCCACGGCCCAGAAGAACAGATTGCTTCGTCAACTAATCAACTTCAACGATACGGTTTTGGAGGGACAGAACGCTTTCGAGAAACGGGTGATCAATCTATTGAAAAGACTCGGCATCTATGACAAATTTTCAGAGCGCGTTTTCAATGCCATATTCAGCGATGAGACTCAGCTAAGAAAGCTGAAGAAGAAACTTAAGGAACTGGACGACGAGGACAAGGACAATAACAATGACTGTTGCTTGTGGGATTTCATTTTTGGTTTATTTTAGAATCAAGCTGAACATTCATAAGCTTAAAATTGCAAACTAAAATATATTAAATGTGCATATTTACCAAGGCTTATTAAACTCAATACATGGTTGAGTAAGATCGCAGAGCTGCCGATCACAACCATCACAAAAAATTAAAAAACACATATTTATCAATCAATAAAACGACTTGCAATTTTTCTACATAAAAGTATTAACATTTTCTACCTTGTAAATAATTATTATATTTAAATTATACTCAACCATATTTATATACGCTAAATAAAAGGGCTGAAGGGTCTACTTTATGGCTGTTAAGAGGTGGAGCTTACAATAATATCCAGGATCTTAACAAGTAAGTACATATGCATTGTTCTGCTAATCCTTACTCCTTCAATATCTACTAATAGTTTTGAATTGTTTATTCCTTTTCTAACGGTTCCCTTTGAAGCAGTTGAAGGTCTCACTGAGTGTCATGTGAGTCGCTTTGGTTAGCGTCTCTAGTGAGTAATTTACATGCGATCTGTGGCAATTGACAGCTCGTTATGGTGATGAGAGGGCGGCTCACGGATCACGGCTCTTGGCTCTCTGGCAAAAACAAATAAAGTGCATTTAAACGTGCCGGCCCCCATCTACCATCTAGCATCTAGCCATCTACTAGCAAGTCAACATCCAGCAATCCACTTAGCCTGTCTGCTGGCATCTGGCACCGACAACGGGGCAACGGGGCACAGATCGAAGGGCCGGCCCAGCTCCGCAACCGAACCAAACCAAACCAAAGCGATCCGATCCGAACCGAACCGAACCGGGCCACATTTCACTATCGTGCGCGTTGAAACAAAAAGTGTTGGCGTGCTGCTGCATCCTGGGCCCAGATCAGGCTCTTGGCCAGAGTCAGAGCCACAGTCAGAGCCACAGTCAGAGTCAGAGTCACAGCCAGAGCCAGAGTCGAGCAGATGCAATCGCCAGACAGTTGCCCACTCAGCATGGACGTTGCCTCTTCTTCTTGTTGTTGCTGTTGCTGTTGTCGTTTATCAGACAATGTCGCGTTTGCAGACAGTTTGAAGTTTAACAAGTTGTCGAACGCAGAGCGCGGGGTATATTTGTTTTTCCCCACTCTTTTTTCTCTTGTATGTATTTGTTAGCCGGCTTTATAAATAGCCACGGACTCGTACATTGCAAATCTCTATAATACTTATAGTATCTCGCTGGAAGTGTGTGTGTGTGTTAGCGTTGATCAAAGGTCAGCCAAAGTCTCAGTTTCCGTTTCAAGCCGACCCTTCCTGCGGCAGTCAGTTGGTCTACTAGTTTTTGGCATTGCCATTGCCCTCTGGGCATAAATTACCAACATATATTCATGGTAATTATATACGCTCTCATATCAAAATCGGGTCATCATTTTGTAGCTTTTCTCTTTCGCTTCTTAATGCCGCTTGTGGGAGCTTATCGCCCAAATTGGCGTCAGCAACCAATTTGGTCAAACAAAACGGCTTAAAGCGACTTTCATTGATTGCCATTTGGGTGAGGCATGGCAAAATATTAGAAATATCTTAAAACAATTGCTGCAAATGTTGAAAGGTCAACACTTGTGAAATAAGTATCTACGAATTGAATGATTTCGAAATTGCTATGTTATTCATATTTTGAATACATTTTATCCTAAACTACTTTTAAATAAATATACTTTTACAAATATACCTAAGTAAAAGCTTATAGAGAGAAATCTATGCTGATAATAAGCGCCATGAAAAAATAGAAATTATGCGGAAATTAATCATACAATCGAAAACTGTTTAACTAATTAGTTATTTTAACTTTAGGCAGAATGTATGGGCCATAAAAACCATGATTCATAAATTGATAATCATAGATTATGGATAAGCATGGTTAAATTAATAAAAATTAATGCCTAATAAATGCCTATAGCTTCTATACAACTCTTCACATTCAAATTTATGAATAAACTAAGCATAAATAATGCAAAACATTTCTTTTCATGTGACAATTATCATTTTTGAAAAGAAATCATAATTAAAACTAAAAAATATGCAAATAATTGAAAAGACTGTATGAAAATAAAAGTATATTAAATATTTAATAATGAATAATTGAAAAAACTATATTTAATACATTACTTTGCCAATATATTCGTTAACTGAATTCAATTTTTAACCCTAAGTAACCAATTCAAAGTGAGAATTCAGTAGAAACCACATACTAACATATGTAGATGCTGTATATGATTCCTGTGCTAAGGTTGGAATAGATCCAGGGAGCAGTCCTCAGCAGCCCACAAGCTACATAGTTAAGTATCCATCCACATTTGTAATCTCTGCTGTTGCTTCTGTTGCGGCTACGTCTGCTTCTGCTGCTGCTGCTGCGGCTGTGGCTCTGATTGCGATAAATCATTGACTGGCGCACCAAAGTAGAGCGTTGACAGGTGAGTTGAAAGCTGGAGAGGAGCAGCCGGAGCAGAAGCCAGGGCCGAAGCTGAAGCTGAAGCTGAATCTGAAGCCAAAGCAAAGCGAGGCAAAAGAAAAATGCGCACAACACGGAATTAATGTCAACAGCATTAGAAGATTGACGACAACAACAAATGCCAGCAACTGGCAATGATCATGGATCGATCGGGCCAGCCATCGATAGATGTTCAACGGTGAAAGAGTGTGGGGGGGAGAGCGGCAGGGGGAGAAATTGTCAGCGAAAATGGCAATGACAAACTTCTGACAATTAAAAAACCTGCAGCTCTACAAGAAGGCAGCAAGGCCTGTGGGCCAACTTGCGACACGGTTTGGGCCCGATTATGAAAATCGATAGTCAGCATGGGCCGCATTTCAAACGGGGCTCAACTGTCTGTCCAAGCTGTCGGTTTCTTATTGGCATGTGATATTTAAGCTTGATGCAATAATTGCGCATCAAAAACCTATCATAATGTACACTATATAAGGGCCTGCTAACGGCCAGGTGCAGCCCAGGACTACCAGTCTCGTTATGCAGGACAGTGTTATATTGTGCTTGGGTCTGCTGCTCTGCCCGCTGGCCTGGGCAAAACTCAGCTACACTCCGTGCAATGAGTCCGATGTGGCCATAGGTAATAAACGCACGCAATTTTCCATGCCACTTGAATAATCATTTGAAATTGAATGCAGCGCTCTCGCAGATCATCAATGGCTTAAAGCCACGCCAGCTGGCCATATTAGCCCTGCCGAGTTCGCGGCTGCTAAGTGCGGACTGTGAGAACGATGACACCATCCAAGTGGATGACTTTATTCAGCGATTGCATAAGCTATACTACAAGTCAGTCATCTTTTACGACACAGAGCTGTTCTTTGACTACATTGAAGCCAACCTGCTGGGCGCCATCGAGTGCGTCAATTTGATATTCCATGAACCGGATGAGCTCTCGGCGCGCATACAGGAGCGTCGCCTGGCCCATCGGCTCAGTCTCTTCATCTTCTACTGGGGCGCCAGACAGCCGCCCAATGCGACGCGCGTGAGATTCGAGGAGCCCATGCGAGCAGTGGTCATCACAAGACCGCGCCGCAAGGCATTCCGCATCTACTACAACCAGGCAATGCCCACGGGCACCAGTCAGCTGCGTTTGGTCAACTGGTACGATGGCGACAACCTGGGCCTGCAGAAGACCCCCCTGCTGCCCAGCGCCGCCACTGTCTATGCTAATTTGGAAGGTCGCGTTTTTCGCGTGCCTGTATTTCATGTGAGTAGCTGACTGTAGTAAGAACCCGTAAAAACATTAAAATTGGAAGCTTTCGACTCCTATATACATGATACTTAAGATCAAATCTGTCAAGGAAGTCCTTAATAGTACTCATATTAAATTTGGTGACTCTAAAGGTGTGGGAAATAGATTTTTGCTTATTTTTGGGGTTCGGACAGGACGTGTTCAAAAGATATATGATCCATTCCTCTAATGATGTGATTAGTATTCATGACATTAAATTTGGTGATTCTTGCTTACAAATCCTTGAAGTTATACATAGATATTTATAATTTCAAGCTTATATAATAATGTATGTAAATAAATTTAAGCTGACTCTCTCGAGAGAGCATTTCATTTACGATTCTCTCTTGAGCCACACCATAAACGTTTTACTGGCGTAGTTTTGATGAAAAGTCAGAGAAGATAAACTATAATTGAGAAGATCCATTAAGGATACTTAAGAACTTCCCATATGTTGTATTAAAGTGGCTTTTTATTGACCCAAATTCACTTGCTTGCAGTCACCGCCCTGGTTCTGGGTTAGCTACAACAACAACAGCAACAGCAGCAGTGAGGAGTCCTTGGAGGAGTACGAGAATATGGAGTACAACGAGGTGAATGTGACGGGGGGCAGGGATCATCGTTTGCTAATGCTGTTGGCCCAGCACATGAACTTTCAGTTTGTGTACATTGAAGCGCCAGGCAGGACACAAGGATCTCTGCGTACACCGGATGAGAATGGCGAGGCAAATGATAGCTTCACTGGCGGCATAGGCATGCTACAAAGTGGTGTAGGTATCCAATACCCATCGACTTCCTCCAGCGACTTATGATTTCCTCTGTGCTTGCAGTTGGCGGACTTCTTTCTGGGCGATGTGGGTCTCAGCTGGGAGCGTCGCAAGGCCATCGAATTCTCATTTTTTACGCTCGCCGATTCGGGCGCATTTGCCACACACGCGCCCCGTCGCCTGAACGAGGCCCTGGCCATTATACGACCCTTCAAGCTTGATATCTGGCCATATCTCATCCTGACCATTGTGTTTTCGGGCCCCATTTTCTATATGATCATTGCTCTGCCGTATAAGTGGCGCAGTCGTCAGCTTGCCATGGATGTGGAGCACCTGGGTGACCTCTGCATATACATGGCATACATTAAAGAGATTACGCCATGTGTGCTCAAGGTCAGGCGTGCCAGACGCCCGCCTCCATCGGAGCAGATGCCCCCGCAGCTTTTGGAGCGCTGTATTTGGTTCACGCTGCGTTTGTTCCTCAAGCAATGTAAGTGAATTGGTTATTCGATGGTGTATTAGTTACCTTTGGGTATTATAATATTTTAACGAAGAGTGGCATCCATTGGAAGCGACATTTTGGACTCTATAGAGGTTATGTATGGGCATGGTTCTTTAGGACGATAAGCTAAGCTGAGATAGGCTTCTATTTAACTGTTCTGTCTAACCGAGAAGCCACCTTAGTAAGAATTGTGAGCAGCGGGAAATGCAGATTCTGCTAACTTGAGGAGATAGAGACGCTGCACTAGCTAGAAGAAAGAGGCTCCTGGGTAGGTATATCCTTTAAACAGGAGACATGAGAACTCTCAACCCGACGAAAATTCTTGTTTTAGTACAGGAAATGGGGCTGTTGAGCGAGCTTTAGGCTCCGAAGGGAAGTACAATAGATCTTATAGGTCGTTGGACACTTGCATTAATAATAGTAAGCTGTTCTCCCAGTTATAGTATGAATTAATCCTTCCCCATATAATGGGCTTGATTGGTTCACTATATCCTGCAAAAACTGCTTTTTGCATGAAAAATGTTGTTATTTTTAGAAAGATCTCAACCAAGCTCATTTAATATAAGTTTTATTATGACCTTTACAAGTTGTTGAGACTTGATTAAGGTCGGTAAACTATTTATAGGGGCAATTTAAAACAGCAGCACTGCTCCGCTAGTTTATTTGATCTTAGGCAATCTAAAGATAGTTAGATAGTAATTTGTTAAATCTCAAATTGGGAAAATATGATTAAACTGATTGGATAATACACTTTCAACTCCCATTTCCATATTCCCCAGCTTGTCACGAGCTCTGCCACGACACTCGCGCTAAGTTTCTGACCATTGTGTATTGGGTAGCTGCTACCTATGTCCTGGCTGATGTCTACTCCGCCCAATTGACCTCCCAGTTTGCGCGTCCGGCCCATGAGGCGCCTATCAATACGCTGCAGCGACTGCAGGTGGTCATGCAGAAGAATGGATATAGATTATATGTGGAGAAGGAGAGCAGCTCGCTGGAGATGCTGGAGAATGGCACGGAGCTGTTTCGGCAAATGTATGCGCTGATGCGGCAACAGCAGCCGGATGATCACATGGCCTTTCTCATTGACTCCGTGGAGGCGGGCATCAAGTTGATAGCCGATGGTTTGGAGAACAAGGCGGTGCTGGGCGGGCGGGAGACGCTCTACTTCAATATACAGCAGTATGGGGCCAAGAACTTTCAGCTGAGTCAGAAGCTATACACACGCTATAGCGCCGTGGCCGTGCAGATTGGCTGTCCCTTCCTGGACAGCCTCAATGACGTGTAGGTAGTCCTAATGTATGGTATTCCCAATTGATGCTATTCTCGTGTAGGTTGATGCATCTGTTTGAGGGTGGCATACTGGACAAGATGACAACCGGTGAATACGAGGCACAATTGAGCATGATGACCAAGGAACAGGCGCAGCAATCGAAGGAGTTGGCCGCTGTCGAGAACGCCAATGCCAATGCCAATACCAAGAGCAATGAGGCCAAGACCCAGCCACAGCACGCCCAGGACAATGAGATGATCAGCGCCTTGAACTTGCGTATGCTCCAGGGCGCCTTCATTGGCCTTGCCGTGGGCTCCTTCACAGCAGGTTAGTGGCTCTACCATTCTGCCAAATAACCATTGGTTATGAAACCTCATTACGTCTAGCCATAATGCTCTTACTGGAGCTATTCTACCGACGCCTGAATCTCGCTCTGTCGCTGCGACGCTGGCGTCTCTGCTGGCTGCGACGCTGGCGACGCCTGCAGCGCTTGGCGCGTCATCTAAGCGTGCGAATCTTTGCACTGAATTTGGGTTGATTACTTTATCGCATCGCAGTTTTATGCAAATATCTAACAATAAGGTGTTTTTATCCACTGCGCCACTAAGTTATTGTGGTATCTTTAACAGTGGAACCACAATATTAGAATACTTTATTATACATATGTATGTATTCTGCACGTTTGGCTTTACCAGAGATTTAGTTCACTATTTAGAAACATTAAATTGTAAAATTGTCTGCCCTTCTTTTAGAATTTAATTAATAATATAATCAACATTACAATATTGTTATAAGTATTATGGTGTCTAGCTTAAGTCTGCTTGTCTGCTTAATTTGTTTGACCTGCTTTATAAAGATAAGTTTTTGCAGCAGACTTGAAGCAAATTGAGCTTACTACAATTTAAGCCAATTCATAAGGTAGAATTGCTGCTTAAGAACCAGATTCTTAACATGGTGTTGATGATTTCTGTAGTTAACAATAATAGTTAAGCTTTTTGCACATGCTTTTCTAATCAGCTTAAAGATGCTTCTAAGCTGGTTCCACTGTGCTTAGCGGACTCCCGCGCTGACTGCTTTAGTGTGTCTTTGGCATAATTAATGCGCCTGGCCAGAAGACAAGCGGGGCTGCATACTATAATTAATTTGTTGCTTGAACTGGATGCGGGCACAGCTGCCATCATCGCAGTCCCCGTCGCAGTCCCCGTCGCCGTCGCCTTCGCCGTTGCCTTCGCCTTTGCCTTTGCTGATGAATCGTCGCAAGTTTGTGTCTTAAGTCTTTTGTTTTTAGCGCAGGGTGGCCTAATTTCCCAAGCAGCGTAACATAATTTTCGTCATAATTTCCCATTTCCTTTTCATAACAAAAGCAAACACAAATAAATGAAACAATGAAACGGACACAGAAGCTACAAACAAATATACAAATTTGCCCACTGGCAACGGTAGCCGACCAAAGTTTTGTTCCGTTGCCCTTAAAACATAAAACGGTATACGATTTTCATGCTGTAATTAAGCAAAAAAAAAACGATGATAAAAAAACTCAACCACAAATTAAAACGTCGTCTTCTTTGCCACGGCTCCAAAAAAACCAAAAAAAAAAACAGAAAAAAATGCGACAGACGCGCCAGAAATTGACTTTTACTTTGGCTCACGAAAGACGAATTGCTGTGTTCATTGTAGAAAGTGGTTCTAGCCAGTTTGTGGTCCGTTGGGTCGCCGTTGGCTGATCGCCGGTTCCCGGTCGGTTCCTGGGCCTGTTCCATCATCATTACCATGCGCTCTTCAAGTGTCATACGGCGCGAAAGTCAATTGCATGTTTGCTTTACGGCTATCAGTTGGCTCTTATACTCAGTACTCAACGTTTCCATATATATACATATATATAGTATATATTGGTTTCTTCTCAACTCGGTTTCAGTTTCAAGAATCCCATATATCATTGTCATCTGTCATCTTCAGGCCTCAGCGTGTGAGTGTGAGAGTTTTCAGTTTCGTTTGTGCTGACTTGGCTTTTGGTTTTAAATTGAAGCTTTTTGTTGTTATTATTATTGTTGTTGTGTACCTTGTGGCCTTAGAAAAAGCAACGCCTTAGGGCGTACCTAGAGCCATTACTAATTATATAGTTTCTATTTTGCTTTCCAACGGAAATTTATATACAGCCAAAAGTACTATAATAATATGCTGATAGATCTGGCGAGTCACACACAAAAAGGGTCCGATTTCTGTTGCGAAGGTTGGCGGATCATGTTAACTCAGTGAAGAGAATAGCTTAAGAGTTCAATTCGGTAAAGTTGGAACACAATTGGTTAAATCATCCATACACATAAGAATGATTCAGCATTAGGGGCCACAGCTGCTGTAATCCGCAATTAAAGCTGATTTATGCCACAGTTAAATATGTGAACTGTGTTGAAAGGATGGCAATTGAGGAAGTGCTCAATGCTAAATAATCCAGTAATATTTGTAAAAGATGCTAAGCTCTAATTGCAGCAGAAAAGTGTTAGCTGTGCTGTAAAGATTCCAGCTACCAATGGAATTTGAGCCAATTTTAAACTTGAAAAGTTACGCAGTTTCCGCCTGTTGTTAAAAAAAGAACCTTCGAGCCAAGGCTTCCACAAAGCAAATAGTAAATTTAATTGCTTGAAAATGATAAAATTTCTTAAGAATGAAATGTAAGGCAAATGTTATTGTGACGCTAACAGCGTGACGTTAACAGAACTGTATAATTTGGCGCATACTACGACTATCTAACTTTCATAGCTGTATTATAATATTTTTACTAATTTCTGGCTTATTTAACGCTCTCAACCCATGACTGAGATGATGTAGAACTACTACATTAGGTACGAATAACAGTTATATACATACTACGAAGTCGGTTACATTATACTGCCAGCCAAGTACAAACGGCCTCGCTTTGAACCCTTATCTGTTTTGGTTATTTGCCTGCCTCAATGCACAATTGGGCCATATAATCAGCTAACCTTAAGCCGTATAGCACCAGATACTCGTTAACAAATTGGCTGTGCGCAACTTGGAACGCTTCGTTGATTCGCATTTCGAAGTTGCCTTAGAAGAACTTGGACTGTGGATGTGTGCCCATAAAATACTCCACATGGGCAGACCCACTGTCAGTTGCGAGTGACGGACGACCGCTGACATTGAGGCAGGCGGGTCTCGCCAGGTGGCCAGCAGCCGTTCGCTTCCTGAATGGAAGCTTTCTGGGCGTGCATGTGGGAAGTGTGGGGTGGGGGCGGTGGATGTATGCAATGTGCAATATGATGGATAGTTTTTGACGGGCATTGCGAAAAACGTGGCCAAATATTTAATGTGCCGTGAAATATTGTTTGCCATTTTCATTTCCACACAGAGAGACGTTAAGTAATAGACACTGGAGCTGAAGCTGGAGCTGGAACTGGGACTGAGGCTGGCCAATGCTGCGTATGCTTAATGTGCGGTCCAAGCAGCTGCAGTCCAGCCTTGGCTAATGATTTTGGCCAGCGGCGGCGGCGGCAGCATTCAAGCGTCAAATTAAATGAAAAAAATAACACTTTGCAAGTGCAATTTAGCCCGCCTGATGCGCAATCCAGATCTGGACGAACGAAATGAAAAGTCATCATAATCAACAATTTTAAAATATTAGTTTGCACAAAATGCGCTGCGACGCCAACGGCGAATGATAGTGAACTTGATTTGGGGGCCAATTTTCTCTTTCATTGGCGGCCACGTTGACTACTACAACGGCCATAGTATAAAACCCAACCTGTAGCCGGTTTCAGCTCCCAACGCATGCAAAAATGCCAATTAATGTGCGAGTGTGTGTAGGCATCGGGTTGTGTGTGTGTGCCAGTGTGTGTGTGTGTGTGTGTGTGCTGCACTGCAGGCCGGCACAGTTTTTCACAAAGAATCTGCAGTTGCCGATGGAGCAATAGACCGATGGAGCATTGAAGCATTGGAGCGTTGGAGCGATGAAGCGATGGTAACCACTTTCTAATCTAACCCACAAGCTGCCTGCAATCGCCTTGCCCTCGCCTCGCCTCACCTCGCCGTCGCCGTCGCGACTGACGGCGTCCACAAATTTTGGGCTCAGACTTTGGAAGACTCTTGGCTGGCTTTTGCTATTTTTAAAAGCGCACTTTTCATTTCTGTGTCTTTTCTGTGTATATATATTTTTTTCTTCTTATTTTTTTTATCTTAGTTTTATTTTTTTGGCGGATGCGCCGTCGCTGTGCTTGCCCACTTTCCCAGACTGGGTCTAAAATGCGGAAAAATAGCGAGAGTGAAAATTCGTTACCGGCATAAATTAACTGTAAACTGTAAAAATATGAAAAGCGACAGCAAGAAGTCGCTTTAGCATGAAACAAAAGTGAAAACAACGTAAAGCAATTGCCGCTGTTTTAACCAAGTTGTACAATTCTTAAAATGAACAAAACTTCGCTCATTTGAATGCATTGAACGCATTAAGTTTGCTTTATGTTGATTTTTGTGTATGTCTATTACAACAAGCGGAGTTTCAGTTGGAGTTGAACTCGTCGTTGTCGTCGGCGTCAAAGTTAATGTGAAGTGAAAATTTCTCCACGCACAAAAGTTGCGCTGATTTAGTTTGTCAGACAATTGCGTTGCTATTTTTATGGGCATTTTGAAAGTGCTTACTACAATCCGTATACATACATAAAACGGCAGCACGCCATGAACTTAATTATAATAACAACAAAGGCGGCTATGGCTATTCGTGTTTTGCAGACGTACCAAAAATTACATTAACAAATCGCTGCCACGCAAAAGAGCCCAGAGAGCCCACAGCTGAGACTGAGAAATGTTGAAATATTTCTTAAAAATTTCAAATTTAACGTACAAATTAATGCAATGATGTGCAACGAAGCGTGCAACATGAAAATGTTTTGGGCCAAGCAGAACGTTGAACCAAAAAATGTATTTGCAATCTAAGTACGAGTACACACAGCCATTATTGTTGTTGTACACTTAATTATTGCCGCCGTTGCGGTGGGCATCCTCCTCGGCTTCCGCCGCCTCCTCGGCCTCGTTGGTCTTCTTCAGCGTTTTGCAAGCGCAACGCCGTTGTCTAAGTTTTGCGCTCCAAAAAGCTTCAACTTCAACGGCCATTGTACAAAACCAAGCAGCAATTAATTTAAGGCAAATGAATAAAATATAATGGAAATGAGCATTAGCTCGAAGGCTGCTGTGGTCGCCACTGCGACGTCGACGGCGACTGACCCAAATTTTCCATCGTCAGCTTTTCCAAAATGCAATGGCTGCAAATAATTTGAAAGTGTAATTTATGACGGCAACACGAGGCTGGACTTGGACCTGGACCTCGACCAAACAACGTCAGCCAGTTTATAACTTTCAATGCACAGCCATAGCGTGGGCGGCGTAGGTGCAACATATCTCCAATAGTCTGCTGTTTGATCAGCCGGTTAATGTATTTTTACTGGCAGCTACACGTGCCCTACAAAAGTATTAAAAATATATGTACATTTGCAATTTAATATAGCTAATAGTAATCTTAAATTCAAAGTTCGCGCGAAACTTTCCCCCTGTTTTGCCATTCACAGTTACACGACAACAATCATACATTGCCAGTTTGTCTGGCAACCTTTTTTTACATATGTGGCAACCCAATTCGAATACAAAAGGAACCGCAAGCTGCCTTGCGTGCCGGCAAAGAATGTTTTTCTAATTACAACGCGTAAATAAAATACATGATGTTAATAAAGACTAGTTTGGCGATATACAGTTGTGTCCCTCAACTGGGCAAGCACCACCGATTAGCGGCTTCATTCTCTCCTTGGTAAAATAATATAAAGTCGACAAATCTTTTGAGTTTGTATGGATGGCAATAGCTCATCAGTTTCTGTGGCACAGCTAATCCTGTTAGATCATTTGAATATGGATAGATTTTCGCTGCCTGCGGCATAATGTTGCCGATTCGGTATTAAACTCGTGTAGCCTCCAAATATACACCTCGAGGGCATTTTTGTCAACTATTTTGCTGCTTATTACTAAATAGTGTGACCGTATCTTGAAAGCTAGATTATACCCCATTGATACTCCTGGAAAATCTGCGGCTACACCTTTTACATTTTGAAGGTATGTTCTTTTATGTGTGGTTCATTCAGTCATTGTTCTAGACGGCAAAAACCAAATATGGTACACTTTCGACATAAGTCGAAACTGGAAGTTTTAATACTTTTATATTATTAATTTCTTCCCGGCAAGCCGCAATAGTTTAATTTTGAACTGACTGGAAATGCGGTATTTTTTGTATTCGTTTGCATTATTTGCGCAATCTGGCAGCCCTGTGGCGCGATTAATGCGCTACTGCTCTCGCCCTGGCTTTCTTCACTCTCCGTCTCTCTTCAGCAGTCCACATCCGAACGTACGTAAGAACAAACGGGCAGAAGGTTTTTGTGCTGGAATTTAATTTGTTAGAGAAAGAAAAAACAATAATAAAGTTTTGCTTTCATTCCAAACAAAATAAAGTGGATAATAAATACACAACCGGTCGTGCGCAAGCCGTTCAAATAACTGTGCCATCGTAAATACAATTAAAATAGCCATTGTGTGTGCTGCGCTGGGCGTGCAAGGCGCAGCAGAAACAAATTTTTTTTGTGGTTGGTTGCGTAAAAGGTAAATTGGCAAATCAAGCGGACTGAAGTAGCTGCAACCTATTGTATTAACTGGGTGTGTTATTTAAATGCATTTTTAAACACGTCTAAATGTCTTGGAAATGCCAAACAGCGGCATATTTCTATAGAAGTTATAATTTTGTATTCGTTTGTAATGTGTGTACAGCGCATACATATTTTTTGTCTCATCGTCGCCATTTTTAATCAGTCGTTTTTCGCTGACGTGTGTGCGCTAGAGTTGTCTCGCTTGCACACACTGTACTACTGGCATCGCCAGTGTTGTAAAGCAAAACGTGTTGTGCATTTTTTTTTTAAAACAATTTCATAGCGTTTAAATAAAAAAAATATAAAAACCACAAATAATTAGTATAATTTGTTTTATAGTGACTTGCGCGTACAATGGAAGACCTCACCAAGAACATCATATTCACCACAAACGCCATTAACGGCCAACCAGCCACCATACAATACCAAACGGCAGACGGCACCATCCTCAAACAGCCCAAAATAGAGGGCCAGAAAGCCGACCAGCAGCCCACCTTCTACTACACAACAAATGTGAGTGCAGTTAGCGTCGCGACGCGTTGTCTCAGCTGAGCTTCAATGACTTAACCCATTTTCTATTGTTGCAAATTATAGGGCAATGCCGCCACTGTCAATTTAGCGCAGTTGACCACAACGGACGACAATAAAACCTGCTACATAGCACAGCCAGTAGGCGGCTACAACTATGCGCTGGTCAATGGCATGCCCCTTAATCAGGGCACCGCCCTCGGCATTGCCACTGTGGATGCCCAGGGGCGCATACAGATTGTCAATCAAAATAAACCCATTGCAGCGGTAAGTAAACGCAGACAGGGCATTAAAACCAAGAAAGAACAGCTCAATGAGTTATATTTTTTATCTAATGCTGTATTTTATATCCTTCAATGTAAACAAACAAAATTGTTTAGTTCAGGAAGTTTGACTCAAATTTGTCAAGATGTTTGGGTGTGAGCGTTATAAGTAGCGGGTTCGACACCCAATTGTGCAGTGCACGCTCGTTAAATGATCTAGTTGATCTTAAAGATGTTCTCAACAAAGAGTGCTGTCATTTATATATTATTCTAATGTAAATATTTCCATCATCATGCGATAAATGCCGCCAGAAGGCAAGCGACCGCTTTGTGCCTATCAAGTAACAAAGAAAATGCAATAAATAAACATAAATAAAGTATACATTTTGTTAAAGTGCTTCTCAGTATTCGTGTTATATTACTTCTCCATAATAACAAGCAATAACCCATTCCGAAATGGTTTGATTACTTTCAAGCTCGTTTTACCGCAGTTTTGTGTTTAACAATAATTGAGTATCCTTCCCTTTTTTATTGTAGACCATTTCCCCGCTGCAAAACACAATATCGAACATCAGCTTCAAGTGTGATGTCTGCTCGGAAATGTTTCAGCATCTGGCGTTGCTCAATGCCCACAAGCGCATGCACACCGATGGCACAGATCCGCAGCAGCACAACTCACAGCAGACAACCGATGCCATAACGGTGGTCAATGCGCAGGGGCTGGTGCAGACGCAGAACATTATCACCGGCAATGGTCAGATGGGACAGATACAAATTGTGGCTTCCGATGCACTAGAACCAGTGCAGCAATCCGTCATGCAGCAACAGCAGCAGCAGCAGCAACAACAGCAGCAGCAGGCGGCACAGCAACAGCAACAACAGCACGACAACTCCAAGTCGAGCAAATGTATAAATTGCGGCAATGCCATACTGCAGCAGTCGAAGCGTAAAGGACCCAAGCAGGTGCGCTGTGAGTCCTGCATGCAGGCAGAGCAGGCGGCCCAGCAGCAGCAACAATTATTTGTGGCGCAGGATGGTGAGCAATTGCTTAAATACTCTTGTTCCACTCGGACTACTATTAACACATGCTTATGCCTTTTGAAACAGGACAAATGGCGCATCCTGTGCAAATCATATCAACCACGCCACAGGCCCAGGCGCAGCTCCAGCAAATTGTGGCCCAACAAACTGGCGGCACAACGCCAAAACGTGAGCCTAGCTCATCGTCAGGCCATCATCCGGTTAAGAAGCGCAACTCCCAGCAGATGACCAAATGCCAAAAGTGCAATGGCTCCGGCGTGGTGCTAATGGGTCAACAACACACACATCAAGCGCATGGTGGCGCCGGCGGCTCTGTCAAGCAGAGCTCCGTCACCGTGAAAACAGAGTGAGTTGTGACATAAGCCGGCATGGATCAATTGACCAATAATCAATGTTTTGACCATCTTGCAGAAATCCCAGTAAACCATTCAGCTGCAACATATGCGGCGGCCTCTTCTCACGCTACTCCAGTCTATGGTCACACAAGAAGCTGCACAGCGGCGAGAAGAACTACAAGTGCACCATCTGCGGATTGGCCTTTGCCAAGGCGGTGTATCTAAAGAATCATGCGCGCATACACACGGGTGAAAAGCCATACAAGTAGGTACAACTCAACTCGTCGAGTTTCCATTTGCTAACTTGTGTACTTCTTTCTGACTGCTGCTTACAGATGCCAAACATGTGGCATGCAGTTCTCGCAGTCGCCGCATCTTAAGAATCACGAGCGCACGCACAGCGGCGAGCGTCCGTATGTTTGCGGGGTATGCGATAAAGGCTTTGCGCGTCATGCAACGCTGTGGAATCATCGTCGCATCCACACCGGTGAGAAGCCGTACAAATGCGAAATATGCGGTTCGGCCTTTTCCCAAGCTGCGCATCTTAAAAACCACGCCAAGGTGCACTCCGGCGAGAAGCCATACAAGTGCGAAATTTGCTCGGCGGCGTTTGCCGATCGCTTTGCGCTGAAGCGTCATCGTGGTATACATCAGAAGTATGGACAAACGGCGCCCAGGCAGCCAGCTGGTGATGGCATGGTCGTGCACAAGCAGGAGCTGCCCGACATGGATGACGATGCGCAGCAGGAGGTGATCATCGGTGGCTTATAGATAAGAGCAACCAATGCCAATGCCAAGACGACTAGCACAGCAACGACTACGGCAGCGGCGGCGCCCTATCAACCGGAGACGGGCACGAGTACAGATACAGGTACGGCTACCTTTCCAACGCAGCCCTATCCAGGCTATTACTATCAGTTGCCCACGGAACTGGAACAACAGCGACAGGATGAGCAGCCACAGCAGGGCGCCGCCTTCAGTGCCACATCTGATTACTGAGCTAGCGTCTGTACATAAACGGGGCAGAGGAGCATCGTCATCATCACCATTACCAGCTAGGCACCATTAATGTTATACATATTATTATTTTTTATTTTTTTTTTAAACTGTAGTTTTCATGTAGGGCTCTATAAATTGGGGCTTGGGGCACTCGAAAGAGCGCCACCATAAACGCTTTTTTACGTTAAACAAACGAAACGAATCGAACCTAATTTATTCATAGAAATGTAACATAGATATGGCGCAATGTGTGGTACATTTAAGTGTTATAGTCTATTTCCGTATACAAATTGTAGCTGTAATTTACACGGATTTATAAGCGAGGGGGACGCGATAACCGCATCAAAAGCAAATACGTAAGATTCTACGCAGGCATGCACTATATATGTAAGTGCATAATATACATCGGTACATCGTCATCGGTATATGTATATACATATGGATAGTACATTAATTTGATTATAAACAATACTAGCGTTAAGTAAAGGTAAACAAAACTTTTAAATACAATTTATGTAAATCTAATAAGTATTATACAAAACAATTATAACTTTAATAAATAAATAATTCATATTTGAATAATTTCAACATTTTTTTATTCATCACTCTAAACTGGGAATTGAAAAGGGGTGGGTTTTTAGCTATAGCTCGGCCAAATCCTTAAGGATATCGAAAACTTATACATTTCTGTACTCGTAGGAATCAGGACTATCGATTGGCGTTCAACAATTTTCATGACCTCTCCGAAAAAAACACTTCACTTTTTTGCAAGGGGGTAGGTCAGAAAAAAGGATCCAAAATCACAAAATCGCCTGTAACTCGGTCATTTCAAGGACGATTTTGATGTCCTTTGGCCAAAAGATAGAGCACTTCATCCCAAATCGGAATATATAACCCAAAGGACGAATATCCTTAAGGGAGCTGAGAAATAAGGACTTTTCTATATACAGAAAACTAGCGATATCTCGGCCGTATCCTTACGTATCCTGACGAGTCCTGTGTCAGACGACTTGGCATTATCAGGGCTACCAACTGGCCAAAGGACATTAAATTCGTCCTTGTAGTTCCCAAGATATCGAGGGTTTTGTATTTTGGGCACGAATCCTTGCGGCCTCAGACCGAAAATTTTCAAGTCGATGGTCCTTAGATGACCCCATAATCCTTGAATGCCAATCGATAGAGTAGGTCCTTACGATCCTAACGCACAAGGTCCTTTTAAAATCTGCAAGGATATGGCTGAATGGGAACTACTAGAAAACCGTTCCATATGTGTGTGCAGAAATTCAAAGTTTTTGTTGCATACTTTAGGGGGCTGCTGATCTTAAGCTATATGCGGCATAGTTTTAGCTATAGCTCGGCCAAATCCTTAAGGATTTCGAAGACACATGCATTTCTGTACTCGTAGGACACAGGACTATCGATTGGCATTCAACAATTTTCAAGACTTTTCCAAAAAAAACACTTCACTTTTTTGCAAGGGGGTAGGTCAGAAAAAAGGATGCAAAATCACAAAATCACCTGTAACTCGGTCATTTTAAGGACGATTTTGATGTCCTTTGGCCAAAAGATAGAGCACTTCATCCCAAATCCGAATATATAACCCAAAGGACGAATATCCTTAAGGGAGCTGAGAAATAAGGACTTTTCTATATACAGAAAACTAGCGATATCTCGGCCGTATCCTTACGTATCCTGACGAGTCCTGTGTCAGACGACTTGGCATTATCAGGGCTACCAACTGGCCAAAGGACATTAAATTCGTCCTTGTAGTTCCCAAGATATCGAGGGTTTTGTATTTTGGGCACGAATCCTTGCGGCCTCAGACCGAAAATTTTCAAGTCGATGGTCCTTAGATGACCCCATAATCCTTGAATGCCAATCGATAGAGTAGGTCCTTACGATCCTAACGCACAAGGTCCTTTTAAAATCTGCAAGGATATGGCTGAATGGGAACTACTAGAAAACCGTTCCATATGTGTGTGCAGAAATTCAAAGTTTTTGTTGCATACTTTAGGGGGCTGCTGATCTTAAGCTATATGCGGCATAGTTTTAGCTATAGCTCGGCCAAATCCTTAAGGATTTCGAAGACACATGCATTTCTGTACTCGTAGGACACAGGACTATCGATTGGCATTCAACAATTTTCAAGACTTTTCCAAAAAAAACACTTCACTTTTTTGCAAGGGGGTAGGTCAGAAAAAAGGATGCAAAATCACAAAATCACCTGTAACTCGGTCATTTTAAGGACGATTTTGATGTCCTTTGGCCAAAAGATAGAGCACTTCATCCCAAATCCGAATATATAACCCAAAGGACGAATATCCTTAAGGGAGCTGAGAAATAAGGACTTTTCTATATACAGAAAACTAGCGATATCTCGGCCGTATCCTTACGTATCCTGACGAGTCCTGTGTCAGACGACTTGGCATTATCAGGGCTACCAACTGGCCAAAGGACATTAAATTCGTCCTTGTAGTTCCCAAGATATCGAGGGTTTTGTATTTTGGGCACGAATCCTTGCGGCCTCAGACCGAAAATTTTCAAGTCGATGGTCCTTAGATGACCCCATAATCCTTGAATGCCAATCGATAGAGTAGGTCCTTACGATCCTAACGCACAAGGTCCTTTTAAAATCTGCAAGGATATGGCTGAATGGGAACTACTAGAAAACCGTTCCATATGTGTGTGCAGAAATTCAAAGTTTTTGTTGCATACTTTAGGGGGCTGCTGATCTTAAGCTATATGCGGCATAGTTTTAGCTATAGCTCGGCCAAATCCTTAAGGATTTCGAAGACACATGCATTTCTGTACTCGTAGGACACAGGACTATCGATTGGCATTCAACAATTTTCAAGACTTTTCCAAAAAAAACACTTCACTTTTTTGCAAGGGGGTAGGTCAGAAAAAAGGATGCAAAATCACAAAATCACCTGTAACTCGGTCATTTCAAGGACGATTTTGATGTCCTTTGGCCAAAAGATAGAGCACTTCATCCCAAATCCGAATATATAACCCAAAGGACGAATATCCTTAAGGGAGCTGAGAAATAAGGACTTTTCTATATACAGAAAACTAGCGATATCTCGGCCGTATCCTTACGTATCCTGACGAGTCCTGTGTCAGACGACTTGGCATTATCAGGGCTACCAACTGGCCAAAGGACATTAAATTCGTCCTTGTAGTTCCCAAGATATCGAGGGTTTTGTATTTTGGGCACGAATCCTTGCGGCCTCAGACCGAAAATTTTCAAGTCGATGGTCCTTAGATGACCCCATAATCCTTGAATGCCAATCGATAGAGTAGGTCCTTACGATCCTAACGCACAAGGTCCTTTTAAAATCTGCAAGGATATGGCTGAATGGGAACTACTAGAAAACCGTTCCATATGTGTGTGCAGAAATTCAAAGTTTTTGTTGCATACTTTAGGGGGCTGCTGATCTTAAGCTATATGCGGCATAGTTTTAGCTATAGCTCGGCCAAATCCTTAAGGATTTCGAAGACACATGCATTTCTGTACTCGTAGGACACAGGACTATCGATTGGCATTCAACAATTTTCAAGACTTTTCCAAAAAAAACACTTCACTTTTTTGCAAGGGGGTAGGTCAGAAAAAAGGATGCAAAATCACAAAATCACCTGTAACTCGGTCATTTCAAGGACGATTTTGATGTCCTTTGGCCAAAAGATAGAGCACTTCATCCCAAATCAGAATATATAACCCAAAGGACGAATATCCTTAAGGGAGCTGAGAAATAAGGACTTTTCTATATACAGAAAACTAGCGATATCTCGGCCGTATCCTTACGTATCCTGACGAGTCCTGTGTCAGACGACTTGGCATTATCAGGGCTACCAACTGGCCAAAGGACATTAAATTCGTCCTTGTAGTTCCCAAGATATCGAGGGTTTTGTATTTTGGGCACGAATCCTTGCGGCCTCAGACCGAAAATTTTCAAGTCGATGGTCCTTAGATGACCCCATAATCCTTGAATGCCAATCGATAGAGTAGGTCCTTACGATCCTAACGCACAAGGTCCTTTTAAAATCTGCAAGGATATGGCTGAATGGGAACTACTAGAAAACCGTTCCATATGTGTGTGCAGAAATTCAAAGTTTTTGTTGCATACTTTAGGGGGCTGCTGATCTTAAGCTATATGCGGCATAGTTTTAGCTATAGCTCGGCCAAATCCTTAAGGATTTCGAAGACACATGCATTTCTGTACTCGTAGGACACAGGACTATCGATTGGCATTCAACAATTTTCAAGACTTTTCCAAAAAAAACACTTCACTTTTTTGCAAGGGGGTAGGTCAGAAAAAAGGATGCAAAATCACAAAATCACCTGTAACTCGGTCATTTTAAGGACGATTTTGATGTCCTTTGGCCAAAAGATAGAGCACTTCATCCCAAGTCCGAATATATAACCCAAAGGACGAATATCCTTAAGGGAGCTGAGAAATAAGGACTTTTCTATATACAGAAAACTAGCGATATCTCGGCCGTATCCTTACGTATCCTGACGAGTCCTGTGTCAGACGACTTGGCATTATCAGGGCTACCAACTGGCCAAAGGACATTAAATTCGTCCTTGTAGTTCCCAAGATATCGAGGGTTTTGTATTTTGGGCACGAATCCTTGCGGCCTCAGACCGAAAATTTTCAAGTCGATGGTCCTTAGATGACCCCATAATCCTTGAATGCCAATCGATAGAGTAGGTCCTTACGATCCTAACGCACAAGGTCCTTTTAAAATCTGCAAGGATATGGCTGAATGGGAACTACTAGAAAACCGTTCCATATGTGTGTGCAGAAATTCAAAGTTTTTGTTGCATACTTTAGGGGGCTGCTGATCTTAAGCTATATGCGGCATAGTTTTAGCTATAGCTCGGCCAAATCCTTAAGGATTTCGAAGACACATGCATTTCTGTACTCGTAGGACACAGGACTATCGATTGGCATTCAACAATTTTCAAGACTTTTCCAAAAAAAAAACACTTCACTTTTTTGCAAGGGGGTAGGTCAGAAAAAAGGATGCAAAATCACAAAATCACCTGTAACTCGGTCATTTTAAGGACGATTTTGATGTCCTTTGGCCAAAAGATAGAGCACTTCATCCCAAGTCCGAATATATAACCCAAAGGACGAATATCCTTAAGGGAGCTGAGAAATAAGGACTTTTCTATATACAGAAAACTAGCGATATCTCGGCCGTATCCTTACGTATCCTGACGAGTCCTGTGTCAGACGACTTGGCATTATCAGGGCTACCAACTGGCCAAAGGACATTAAATTCGTCCTTGTAGTTCCCAAGATATCGAGGGTTTTGTATTTTGGGCACGAATCCTTGCGGCCTCAGACCGAAAATTTTCAAGTCGATGGTCCTTAGATGACCCCATAATCCTTGAATGCCAATCGATAGAGTAGGTCCTTACGATCCTAACGCACAAGGTCCTTTTAAAATCTGCAAGGATATGGCTGAATGGGAACTACTAGAAAACCGTTCCATATGTGTGTGCAGAAATTCAAAGTTTTTGTTGCATACTTTAGGGGGCTGCTGATCTTAAGCTATATGCGGCATAGTTTTAGCTATAGCTCGGCCAAATCCTTAAGGATTTCGAAGACACATGCATTTCTGTACTCGTAGGACACAGGACTATCGATTGGCATTCAACAATTTTCAAGACTTTTCCAAAAAAAAACACTTCACTTTTTTGCAAGGGGGTAGGTCAGAAAAAAGGATGCAAAATCACAAAATCACCTGTAACTCGGTCATTTCAAGGACGATTTTGATGTCCTTTGGCCAAAAGATAGAGCACTTCATCCCAAATCGGAATATATAACCCAAAGGACGAATATCCTTAAGGGAGCTGAGAAATAAGGACTTTTCTATATACAGAAAACTAGCGATATCTCGGCCGTATCCTTACGTATCCTGACGAGTCCTGTGTCAGACGACTTGGCATTATCAGGGCTACCAACTGGCCAAAGGACATTAAATTCGTCCTTGTAGTTCCCAAGATATCGAGGGTTTTGTATTTTGGGCACGAATCCTTGCGGCCTCAGACCGAAAATTTTCAAGTCGATGGTCCTTAGATGACCCCATAATCCTTGAATGCCAATCGATAGAGTAGGTCCTTACGATCCTAACGCACAAGGTCCTTTTAAAATCTGCAAGGATATGGCTGAATGGGAACTACTAGAAAACCGTTCCATATGTGTGTGCAGAAATTCAAAGTTTTTGTTGCATACTTTAGGGGGCTGCTGATCTTAAGCTATATGCGGCATAGTTTTAGCTATAGCTCGGCCAAATCCTTAAGGATTTCGAAGACACATGCATTTCTGTACTCGTAGGACACAGGACTATCGATTGGCATTCAACAATTTTCAAGACTTTTCCAAAAAAAACACTTCACTTTTTTGCAAGGGGGTAGGTCAGAAAAAAGGATGCAAAATCACAAAATCACCTGTAACTCGGTCATTTCAAGGACGATTTTGATGTCCTTTGGCCAAAAGATAGAGCACTTCATCCCAAATCCGAATATATAACCCAAAGGACGAATATCCTTAAGGGAGCTGAGAAATAAGGACTTTTCTATATACAGAAAACTAGCGATATCTCGGCCGTATCCTTACGTATCCTGACGAGTCCTGTGTCAGACGACTTGGCATTATCAGGGCTACCAACTGGCCAAAGGACATTAAATTCGTCCTTGTAGTTCCCAAGATATCGAGGGTTTTGTATTTTGGGCACGAATCCTTGCGGCCTCAGACCGAAAATTTTCAAGTCGATGGTCCTTAGATGACCCCATAATCCTTGAATGCCAATCGATAGAGTAGGTCCTTACGATCCTAACGCACAAGGTCCTTTTAAAATCTGCAAGGATATGGCTGAATGGGAACTACTAGAAAACCGTTCCATATGTGTGTGCAGAAATTCAAAGTTTTTGTTGCATACTTTAGGGGGCTGCTGATCTTAAGCTATATGCGGCATAGTTTTAGCTATAGCTCGGCCAAATCCTTAAGGATTTCGAAGACACATGCATTTCTGTACTCGTAGGACACAGGACTATCGATTGGCATTCAACAATTTTCAAGACTTTTCCAAAAAAAACACTTCACTTTTTTGCAAGGGGGTAGGTCAGAAAAAAGGATGCAAAATCACAAAATCACCTGTAACTCGGTCATTTCAAGGACGATTTTGATGTCCTTTGGCCAAAAGATAGAGCACTTTATCCCAAGTCCGAATATATAACCCAAAGGACGAATATCCTTAAGGGAGCTGAGAAATAAGGACTTTTCTATATACAGAAAACTAGCGATATCTCGGCCGTATCCTTACGTATCCTGACGAGTCCTGTGTCAGACGACTTGGCATTATCAGGGCTACCAACTGGCCAAAGGACATTAAATTCGTCCTTGTAGTTCCCAAGATATCGAGGGTTTTGTATTTTGGGCACGAATCCTTGCGGCCTCAGACCGAAAATTTTCAAGTCGATGGTCCTTAGATGACCCCATAATCCTTGAATGCCAATCGATAGAGTAGGTCCTTACGATCCTAACGCACAAGGTCCTTTTAAAATCTGTAAGGATATGGCTGAATGGGAACTACTAGAAAACCGTTCCATATGTGTGTGCAGAAATTCAAAGTTTTTGTTGCATACTTTAGGGGGCTGCTGATCTTAAGCTATATGCGGCATAGTTTTAGCTATAGCTCGGCCAAATCCTTAAGGATTCTGAAAACTTATATATTTCCGTACTCGTATTAATCAGGACTATCGATTGGCATTCAAGAATTTTCAGGACCTCTCCGAAAAAAACACTTCACTTTTTTGCAAGGGGGTAGGTCAGAAAAAATGATCAAAAATCACAAAATCGCCTATAACTCGGTCATTTCAAGGAGGATTTTGATATCCTTTGGCATACAGATAGGACATATCCTGTCAAATCTGGACATATAACCTAAAGGGAGCTGAGAATTAAGGACTTTTCTATATACAGAAAATTAGCGATATCTCGGCCGTATCCCATCGTATCCTGACGAGTCCTTTGTCAGGCAACTTGGACATTTCCATCAATGGAAAGCTATATCAATAATTAATGTTCTCCTTCTGGGAATAATCCCCATTTCGCCCATCCAGTAAACCCAATAAAAACAAATATAATTTCAATAATTTTGAATGCATTTTATTTATTGTTTTTCAAGTCCTTCTTACAAGTACTAAACAACTTACAGTTTTCTTTATCTTTTTGATAACTAATGATGTCTGTTGTACGAATCTGGCGAATTTCGACCAATTAAGCGATATTACTCGTATGTTGTGTATGTTGTAAATATGAATACAAGTTTCATTTGTTTTATTTACACAAAAATGTATAAATTGTAGTGTTTAGTATAGTTAAGCAATTTGAACTAGCAAAGGAGTGGGATAATTGCCGATCTAAATATTTATTTTAGCTAAATGTGAATTTCAAAATTGGTTATTGGGCATTATATTAGTTTTTGATTCTCAACTCTAGTATTTGGTACACAAAAATTTAACTAATAGATATATTTAAGCTAACCTAGATTTGCATTTTACTTACACATAAATTAAAAACCTAATTTAAAAGGCTACAAAATGTCATTTTTTTGGAGGGGCAGAACAAATTTAACAAACTTTAAATAAGGCCATAAGCAAACAATTTGCTTTTGTTACATTTAACACATAGAAGAAGATACATATATGTATAAATGTATGTATGTATAATATGTAGTTGTAGTATGTTTTGTTATATTTATAGTTTATGATGTGTTTGTGTGAATTGCATTATAAAAAGTGAGGTTATGCTTCGAGTTGCGCCGCAGCTTATATAGGAAATTGTTTGGTGTATATTACCCAAAAAATGTAAGTATTAACTTATGTGCGGGCCCTTATGCTAGACTGTTGCTTGAGTTATTATAATATATAAACTTTAAATGGTTTTAGTTTCTGTCTTATTATTTGGAAGCTGCAGGATACATATCAGGGATTTTGGTCGCTACAGTGCAATCCGGCAAGAACCCAAGGGCTGAAAGTCACCAAAATAATAGTTTTGCTTACATTTCTCAGCGCTCGAGTTCTTGATGGATCCCACTGTGCTTACCTAACCTTGCAGTTATATAGCATGTAGCTTTTGCATGTGACCCATGTCACTTGTAAGCTCAGAGATATATGATAGTAAAGCTTGTCTTAGTACCGTTAGTATTGAAAGTTAGAACATTTAAACTTTGGATTATTCACCCAAAATGATAGCCTAAGATAATTTGGAGAGTTTTGACTGACAATGTGATAGGACTCATGGTGTACCAGACAACAAGTGTGTGTGTGTGTATGTATTTTCGGACCGGAGGGCACTACTGATATATGGAGTTCTAATTAGCCAATTGGCCAATTGATGTAACAGAACAGCTGACTAACTAACATGTATATTTAGAGTAGAGAACGTTAGAAGCGACTTGATAGAGACTTAAGTACTAATCAAGAGCAAGATTTGGAAGCGGTTGAGAGTCGCTCACATGCGCGTGCTCTCCAGGCCATAGCCCAGGGCATCGCTATAGGGATGGGGGGCGTGCGGGGGCGTGGCACTGCCACCGCTGCTGCCACCGCTACCGCTGCGCCTTTGCCGGCCGATGGTGCTGATGCTGCTGCTGTTGTTGTTGTTGCTGCTGTTGGTAGCCTTCAATCAACTCGCTTGCGTGGTGCGTGTGAGCAGCTCATCATCATCCAGCTGGGCAAGAGCAGCCGGGGAGCCCACATCGATGGTGGTCACACGATTGCCGCCACCATCCGCCGCCGAGGGCAGCTTGATGAACTCGCTGTCCGTGTGGACGGGCATTATGATGCACACAAAGCTCTGGCCCGTCTGCGAGTCCCGGGGATGCAGCGTCACCGGATTGAACTTGTCTGTCTGGCCCTCGGTGTAGGTCTGCAGGCGCTGATAGATCTCTGGATAATGCTTGCGCAGCAGCACGCCACGACGCGACAATATGTCCAATATGTTGGACAGTATCAGCTCCCGATTGCCGGGCACAGTGCGCAGACCGGGATTGAAGGTCAGTATGAGTATCTCGGTGCGCTCCGGCACGGCCATCACTGCGAGTGGTTGTTGCAGCGCCTGCTGCTGCAGCTCCAGCTCGGCGAGCACGCTCTTGCACAGCTTCAGTTTGGCGCAACGCGAGACCAACTGGCGTTCCCAGCGCACCGGCGCCTGACCCATGCCCGGCGCCTCAGAGACCACACAAATGGCCACATAAATGAGCATCTTGGACTCCGGCTTGTATTCAGTGCTCAGCTTGAGCAGTTCCGAGTACAGCTCCAGGCCCATTTCAGCTGGCATCAGATCCGGCCAGCGCACGTAGGATGCCTCGCCCATGCACTGAAAGCCATGCTTGATGAAACCCTCGGCCGCCTCGGCGCTGCGGAAGAGCACACGCACCACTCCGCGCCCCTGCGACAGGCTGCCCTTGCGGGCCAGCAGACTGAGATGACGCTGCGAGTCGAGGTCATCCTTGCAGGTGGCTAACACCTGCCGGCACAGATTGGAGGCGCGCGAGTGCAGGCACGCCTTCCGATGCTTCTCCCAGTGGGCGCGCCGACACTCACGTGAACAATATAGATGGGTACAATTGTGGCATGACTTGTACAGCTTCTTGGCATCGGCGGGCGTGGCACTTGCCTCGCACTTGGTGTTGCGGCATCTGATCTGCAGCTGCTGATCGTTGGCTCCACTGTGGGTGCTGCTGCCATTGTTAATGCTGTTCCCCCTCTCCGCCTGGCTGTGGGCGTTGGAGTCGCCCAGCGATACGCGCCGATTGCTGGCATTACTTTGAGTTTGTGACTGCGATTGCGATTGGGACTGGGATTGGGATTGAGTTTGGGCTTGTGATTGGGCTTGGGACTGGGATTGGCTTTGGGTTTCGGATTTGGTTTGGTTTTGCTGCTTCTGTTTCTGGCTGGGCGCGTCACCCTCGCTGCGACGGCGCAGCAGCTGCTGCTCCGCTGCCGTAAGCACCTCCAGCTGTTGACGACTAGCTGTATTTGCTGTGGAATATACACACATATATGATCCGTATAATTATGTAGATTTGTTAATAACAAATGCGTTTCAACAATAACAACAACAATGAGCATTCAATGGAGCGGGTTTCTTCTTGTCTAAAGGGCACTCACATGCTGGGCTAGTAGTATTATTAAAAATGGTATTTGGGTATTTGAGTGTATATCAGTGTTGCATAACGACGCAAGCGCAGCGCATGTATGTATTTTTCTCAGTGTAATTTCGCTAGAAAATAAGGAATGTATAAATAATATCTAAGCCAGAACTATATGCGCTTGATGGAGGTTATTAAACGTATGAAGTTGGTTTTAACAAAACTACACAAAAATTGTAAATACAATTTATGAATTTATATAAAAAAGAACATTTACATTTAGCACTGAGTTATAGGCCTTTATATAGTATATAGTATATATATTCTGTATATATTAGATAGATGCGATTATATAGAGCTTTATAAAGTATATATATAGTATGCGAACAACAAACAAGAACGGAAGTAGTTTTTGCCTATACCCATTTCTTCATCATATTTTCTTTTCTTTTATTATTATTATTATATTCGAAAACATATTTTTGTTGTTATCTTTTTGTTTTTAAGTTGTTTTGTTTTATTTTGGGTAGCGGTTATATTGGAACAAAAACTTACAGGTTCATACCTGTCGTCGAGGACCCCGTTGCCGCTTGGTTTCTGTTGTTGTTGTTGTTGTTGCTGTTGTTGTTGGTGTTGGTGTTCTGGCTGTTGGAGGAGGAGGTAGTTGGCAGTCCTAAAAGTGAGGCTAAGACATCTTCTAGCGATGCGCTGCTCAACGAGCGTTCAGGCGCTTTAGATGCATTTTTTTCATATTTTAATTACATATGTTTTTTTTTTTAATGTGGGCCAAATATTTTTTTAAAATTGTTTGGTTAAATAAAATATAAGAATACAAAAACAAATTGTTGTTAGGCTTGAAAAAATATATAGCGCATTAAAATGTTCTTATAACTAATGTTCATTAAATGATTGATGGAAACAACAAATCGAAGTGAAATTTGATTGATTGACGCGTAATTTAAAAATTACACTGAGAAAATGTTTTATGTACAAGGCAAAGTGTGTATTATTAGTTACATAAGCAGCTAAACAAATAGTACTAAAATGCAGCTAAAATCATAAATTATATATATGTATATAAAAACTACAAAATGATAAGATTTTGAATAAAATATTGTTCCGTTTTTATTGTAGCCAGCATTAGCGAGGGCTCTGCCCCGCTTTCTAGACATTGTATAAAGCACTTGATATCGTTTTTTGTTTAAAAAAATTTAAAATTATTTATACAAAAGTTATAGCATATACATAATAAGTAATCGAAAAATGATATCTTGAAATCGTTCGTTGCATTTTTTAAAATAATACATAATGTATTTAATATATATTAAGAAATTATATTTATAGCACGCTTAGTTTTAAATAGTCAGCTGTTGTTATTGTTTTCATTATGTTGTTGTTGTTGTTTTGGTTAGGTACGTGAATTTTTCTAGTTTTAAAAACCAAGCCTAAAATAGAAAATTCCAAATTAAAATATATAATGGGTGTATGAGAATTTTGAACTGAATTGGAAAATAATGGAGTTATATGCCAATGATTTGCATAGCAAGCTTATGCGCAGATAAGTATGCTATGAATTTTGTATTGCATAAAATCAAGTGACAATAGGAGGGGGCGTGGGCGTGGGCGCGGGAAAAAGGACGAGTACAATAATGACAATAATAATAATAAAATTAATAATAATAATGATAATAATACAATAATAATTAACTGTATGCCATAGCTGTGTTTATTAAAAATTAATCATAAAATTAAATAGCATATATTTATTAAAATAGGTTTGTAAACACTAATAAAAATTACGCATGTATCGTACTTTTGCTATATTTGAGCAAATTCAAATTAGACAATTGAAAATGTTTTGTTTTGTTTGTGTAGAATTTGTTGCAGTTTCGTAATTTACAATCGTTAAGAACAAAAGAAACCTAAAATGCATTTGCACTTTGCCGTGCACATTATATTATTAATAATTTTTAGAAAAAAATCATAATACAATTAAAACAAATGTAGAAAATTGCATTTCAAGCTACATTTGTGTGTGTGTGTGTGTGTGTTTTTGTATTTGTTTTGTGTGTGTGCCACTAAGAAATCATAAAGGGAAACTCTACATACTAAACATATGCAAGTATTGCTATTTAAACGCATTTCTCATTTTGTGATTTTTGTGCACAATACAGAAACAATAATTGTGATTTCAATGTTATGTTAAAAGAAAACAACAAATCAAAAGATATACTATGTAAAAGACTAAGCACGCCCGATCAGAATCTGGCCAGTTTCTTGGCTGGTCAGATATATATGGTGGACTCACCGCCACCGCCGCCGACCCGGCTAAGTCCGTTCATGCGTAGTGGCGGCTGTCCTGTGGCAACCACCGATGTGGCATCCAAGTGGAACTGATGGTGAAACTGATGCTGCGACTGGGAAGCGGGCGGGCTGCTGCTGCTGTCAATCACTGGCGTCTGCGGTGAGTCCAAGGGACGTGTACCCACAAAGCTGCTCTCCAGCCAGCACTTTCTGTGGAATAGCCCGAAATAACTGGGATTAGTGAGCGTACTTTTTAAAACAAATAACTGCAACAATGAGTACAACAAACACCAGGGCTAGTAAAATCAATAACGTGACGTCACAGCAGCTGTGACTCACGTTGACACACGTTGCACTTGTGGCAGCAACCGCAGCCAAAATGCGGGGCACTAACCTCGCACAACTTTTATTATGTTATGCCTATACGCAAATTTGGTCAAGCAATTGGCCGAGTGCCCTAAAAAGCACATTCTATACTAAATATATTTGAAAATGCTCCACTCACAAGCCTTATATAATTAATTTTATAGAATTTTTTATGCGCAGCTCCTGTTTGAGTTGCGCTTGGAAGCAGACGTCGCACACGAATGAAACTGCCAATGGATAGCAAAGCCAAAATGTGGGATCGAGAGCATAAAAGAGGAGGCTTTTGGGGTTGGGTGTCATTTGGGGGGCTGTGCCACAAAGAGAGACAGAGACAGCGAGACAATCATTGGCCATGTTGGCTGCTGCGGAGGGTTGCTCCGTGGCCGAATGCGGCGCCTGGCTGGCGGCCTGATTGCAGACAACAGGATACTTTTGCAAGTATCCTTAATGAAAACTCTTAGATGCTCTTTATAAGGCACTAAAACTTTCACAAATGAATTATTGCTTGCAATGGCTGGGAATTATACCATAAAGTCTATAAAGAATTTACATTTTAGAGAATTGGTTTTTCAATTGACATTTAAGAATGCAAAAGCAAAATTGATATTCAGACCTGTGCTCATTTGGGAATCTGATGGCATCATTAGGTAACCAAATTGTACGCTGTTTTAAATTTCGAAGAGCTACTGGAATATTCCTTTTAAGATTTTTGAAGCCAGTTGAACAATATCTAATGATATATAGAACTATTAAGACTTAACTTCAGTAAGGAAAATGTGGTTGCTAATTTCTTCAAATTGAAATCGATTCTAAAATGGGATTTCATTATGTTTAAGTTATAAAAAACTCTACAAGGATTGAGGTACAACCTCAGTTTATTCTACTAATTATTATAGTGTAACCCCTTTTGAAATTAGGTTCTTGGAAACTAAGGAAAATTAACTTAAAAACGGAACTCAGAACGCGACTTTGACAACTTTAACAATTACAAAAGTGATACCCTTTTAACCATACTAAAGTAGGTAAGTTAAAGTGTATAGACTTTGAAATATGCAACACAATCATAGGGTAGCCAACTGACCCACATGCCAGTCATGAATAGAGGTAATATCTACCGTAACACCCTGTATGTGAGTTGCTCCACTTTAATAATATTGATTTTCATTATGATTGGCACTGTCGCAGGGCAAAGTGGGCTCCACTTGAAGCGGGTAAAAGTGTTTTGCTGATGATGGCACAGGTATAGTAAGTAGCCTTGTGCTGGCAGCTGGGCCTGGACACAACCTGGGGCAAGTAGTCTGCCTTACAACAGGGAGAGGCAGGAGGGCAGCCCGTCAGTTGCATTGTTGACATTTAAATTGCAAGCGATGAGGCGAGGCCTGCCTTTATTGAGCCCTATTATTAGCCCCCGGACAGTTTGTACTGACATCCATGGAGTGCCAGAGGCAATCAATTCCGATTTCAATGGGTCAGCATATTGCAAGTGCTAATGGAAAACTCACACGATTTGTAGCGATAAAGTAACTGATTCTGATTGCTAATAAGCTATATATGGTCTGGGTTATTGTGTAAGACGTAATATTTATCAACAGAGGGTGAGAATGATATCACTAGGGAGACTCTCAGGCAACTTTGTGGATTAATATTGCCAGCTGTCTGTCTGAGTCTGTGAGGCAACTTTATGGGGTAATATCTTGCCTGACGCAGCATAGTTTAATTATAGGTATAAGTATCCTGTAATAAATTGCTAAAGTTTACCACTTAGTGTTATAGTTGCACTAAATAAGTTCACAAGTAGACAATAAATAGGGATTGAAGGGAAGTATTACTTCTAAAAATTAATGCAGAAATCGAAGTTTAAGTTTATCTAGAAGGATAAACGTTTTAAAACCAAAAAAATATGAACTTGTATAAACGAGTAGCTAAATATTGAAATCTAAAAATACTTATGCGTAATGTTTAAGCGAGATTGATAATATTCTGAGAAATATGTAGATTAAATCTCTAAGAAATAAGCTCTGAAAGATAGCGCCTTTTCCCTTTCTGATCGATTAATGCAGAATGAAAACTGACATCCTTTTTAAATTAAAAAGAACGTTTAAACATACGAAATGAAAACAATGTACCTTCATAAAGGAAAAGCAGTTCATATTTCATGCAATAACGGAAGGAATCGGAAATGGCAAATGGCCTCTAAGTATTCTCAAACATTCTATGGCAGAGATTGTTTATGAGTGAAAGTGGGTAGCATATTAAAGGGTCCCAAATGGGGTAAATTCCAGCATTGTGTTTCTCTCTGCACATTAAGAACATCTTCCTTTTGACCTGGCCCAAATGTGTCCATAACTTGATAGCTTGGCAACAATCCAAGCCATTTTTTGTTACCAGTCAAAGTTTTGAGGTGAAAGTTGTTTAGTCGTTTGGTATTTTTGTTTAGTGTTTTAGTTTTAGTAGAAGCCAGCCACAGACATTGGTGTAAGTAACACATGTAGATTGGATTAGTCACTTGTTAGCCACATGGAAGACGTTGACGATGAGGATGACAGAGCCCAACGGGATAAGGATGGGGCTTGCTTACCTCTGACATCGCTGCTTGCTGGACTTGGCTGCAGTTGGTGCTGGATTGGACTTTACAGGTAGCTACGCGTTGTGTAGTTGCCGAAGATAAAATGAAAATTTTGAGTACGAAATGAAGTGCACACTTTTGTTGGTGAGGTATAGAAATGAGTGGGTATTCAACGGATCGATTGATTGATTGATTCGATAGATTTATAGCTAGTAACAACAACTACACACAGATGGGAGGGGTTCTTTTTTTGTTCGGGGGCCGCCTACTACAATGACAACTTGGTACACAATATATTGTTTGGCAATGTGCAACGGTTTTAGCCCGATCCGCTGCCTACCTCGAATTGGGGCTCGCCGAGCGGCTGCGCTGCTGCTGCTGCTGCAACTGCTGCGCCTGCGTCTGATCGTTCACGTAGTGCACTATGGCCGAGGTGACCTCCTTGATGGAGCTCTGTATCTCCGGCGTAACAGGCTGCAGCGAACGCACACCGTTCGTTGCCGTTGCCGTTGTGGGCGATGTGCGTTGCGCCAGCAGCGAATTGGCCAGGCTAAGATGGGAAAAATCAATAGGTTAGTTAACTGTATTAACTGGTTAACTTCAAGCTGCGCGTACCGTTCGTGTGGCGTCCGCTGGGACAGTTTCTCTGTGCTGCGCCAACCAAGATAGGGCTGGCGATAGGAGTTTCTCAGTACGCCGCCCGCGCCGGCGCTGCTGCCGCTGGCCACCGACATGAAGCTGCTGTTGATGGGCGCTCCGCGTGCAAAGCTGCCACGCTGCGAGACGCTCGGCGATGTTTGCGTGGAGTTCAGGTGTGAGGTGGACCAGCGTGTGGCGCCCACAACGCCCTGGCCATGGCCAGGATGACCCGCCGCCGCTGCCCCACTCACGCTGCTACTCTGACCGCCATGGTGACTGTGCGCCGAGGGACTCAACAGCAGGGGACTCCGATCGGAGCGCTGTGAACCCAGCGAACTGAGCGAAGTCGTCTTCGAGTTAAGCCCCTGCCAGCGTCCCGAGTCCTGTGTGCGCTTGCGCGTAAAGTTGCCCGGCTTGTAGCCGCCAGAGGGCGCTGCGCCAGCGACAGCGGCGCCATCTGGCGACCGTGCGGCGTTCTGATTATATTGTCGGAACCAGTCGGGTATATTGAGTCGCTGCAGCGAGGCCTGCACTCGCAACTGATGCTCGCTCAGGGCGGCCGGGTTGTGATCGTGCGATTTCTGTAGCTCATTCTCGGGTGGCTGTAATGAGAATAGAGAGAGAGAGAGAGCGGAGAGAGAGGTTAGAGAATGTAATCAATAAAAGGAATATCAGTAGAACTAGTTCCTAAGTTCACCAGCTGAGCAGTCATGGAATCACATACATATGTAAAGGAGTAGCGTAAAATATTATAGAAAACTATGACAAATGAATTTGCCATACTAAAAATGAACTAGTTCGCAGATCACAGTCACCTATGGCGGAACTAGCTCAATATTAATTTTAATAGTAAAAATAAATAGAAAACTAAACTATATTATGTGACTTAATTTCTTAATTTTAAAATAAACTTTATGTTAGATTACCTGAACTAGTTCAAAATTCAGTTTTATATTGAAAACGTGAATTATAGAAAACCTAAGAATAATAATAAACAGACTGAAAAATTCCAAAAGAAAAATGAACTAGTTCACTTATTGCGGAACTAGTTCAAAGTGTTTTTTGATATTCATTGAAATATATCTTCTTATTTAACAAATATAAAATTAGTATTTAATACCAAAACTTAACATTGTCTAACACCTATGATCTAGTTCCGCAGCTGAACTTAAATAGTATTAAGAAAATAATAATTTGAAAAACGATTTTAATTGAATTATAATACACATTTGAGTCTATTTCTCCGAAACTTAGGTCATTTGAAGCTTGCCCAACAAATTCATTTAAAAGAATCTGTGAACATCAACAGGTTTCCTTCCTTCTTTTGGCTTGGCGCTGCTTATTGATTGTCAACCCTCAGCTCAATGACGGCCGAGATTGGATTTGGTCCAAACATCCCAAATGATTTATTACGTGGGCACAAAAACGGACATTGAATGATATAATTTGCTTTTTGTGGGACAATTCTCTTAGTTTTCAGGCATTTTGTGATGATGAGTCAGCAAACCAAAAGTTTTGGATAACTTAAGGCAAACTTTCGGCTTTGTTTGTTTTTGTCAATTGTGTCAGTGCGGACCATAAAACTTTGCGGCCTTAAGCCCAACACTGGACGCCACCATAGAGTCCTGCCCTACTCCAGGCAAGGAGGGCGCAATTGCAATGCTAAACAAAAACAACTCGAAACTTTTAAGCGACATTTCTAGGTTATGTGTGTGGGAGGTGGGCATATCTGGGGGAAGCCCAAAAGTATAGCAAGGTAAATAGCACATTGGGTTAGGTCTGGGCCAGGCCTTGGATGTGTCAAGTGAAAAAGTTATGAAACAGATTATGCGAATCTGTGAGCTAACAGAGGAAATTGCTGTTCAAAGCTAATCTGTTGCTAAAAACGTTTAAAACAGATTTGGTATACTTGAAATTGTCTTTGTAATATATACTTAAGCACTTAAAAGTGGAAGAGCTATATTGAATTAGATTTAAGCAGAATCTTGAATACAAATTCAAGCGAAGCTACTTCATTTAATGGATTTCGATTTTGTACTAAGAATGTTATTACTTTTGTGCCCATAAAACATACTAACATGGAGAATAAATCAAATTTATGTTCCTAAAATTTGAAATAAATTGTAAGCAAACTAAATATAGGACATGTTAATTGGAAATAGAATTCTATAACTGGAAATGAGTTTTTAATTTTATAAATCGCATAACTGAAAACAAATAAAATACCTAACAAAAAAGAAAGCTTAAGAATCTTTTCTTTGACAAAAGATTCAGTAAAGAAAATTATAAGAAAGTAAAGTTAATTTGATATACTCGTATGAAGCTTGAATAATTTCTGTAACTTCCGGAATTTCAATAAGTATACCTGATAACATCTACATTTCTTTTCGAACTGAAGCAGCTTAAGGTAGTTATTAAGAGCCAACTACATAGTATTTTGGCCTTGTTGTTAGAGGCAGATTGCCGTGGCTAATAAGCTTAACCAAATTATAAACAAACGCTTGGTTTTTTCTGTCTTAACGTTATTTGAGCATATGCCTTGGGCTTCAACTAAGCATACACACACTTATAGCTCAAGGCAAGTGCTTAATAAAAGATTTCAAGTGCATAGCAAAAACTTGAGCCAGCAAGCCAAGTGTAAACAATGCTGGCTGTAGGACAGTGTAAAACACAAAAGCGCATACACGGAAGGAAAGGGAGAGCGAGAGAGAGAGAGAGAGAGAGAGAGTGTGTGTGTGTAGGAAAGACAGATAGAAAGACAAAAGGCAGACGAAAGTTAATCACAGTCGTCATACACGTATGCAATGGCACTTCAGCGACTGCAGTGGTTGAGCTGGTGGCTCAGGTGGGGCACTGGTGCAGATGATGGGATGGTGGAGGAGGTGCTGCCAAGTCGCTGATGTCGTCAGTTGGCGTGTGGAACGAGCGACAACATTGACAATTGTTTGTTGCAGCTGCTATTGAAAGTGGTGCAACAGCGGCTGAAGGAGCACAAAGACGAGCAGACGGAGACGGAGACGGAAACCGTTGCCTGTCTAAGCTTATTTGGGTCATATTCTAATGCCGGCGGGGGACTCGGGGCTGGAGGGGGCTGCGTTGCAGCTTGGCAGCTGATTTTGACGTCAACATGTGTTGTGATATACAATGATAAAACAAATTGTCGCTCTCATTTACCTGATCGTATTGCAGCATATTGTTGTTACTGTGTGGTATATAGAGTACTTATATGTTGTTTTTGCTGTACTTTGTTATTATTGTTTTTTAGAATTTTGATAGAAAATACAAAAGTGTTGCACAAGTAAGAAATTTGATAGAATTGACACACACACAAACACGCAAACACACACAGACGAACTACACTAGAAAACTCAATTAGCACGCACGCACACACATACACAGCTGCGAAAAAGGAAGTCAATAAGAGTGCTACACACACACACACACACACACGCGCTGGCAAAACTGCAAGCCATAAAATAGGCACACCCAAAAAACCAGAAAATAGAGCCCAAGTTTAAATTTATCCCTTGGACCACAAAATGTATTTATATATATTTATTTTTTGTATATATTTGATTAAATTTTGGTTGAACGCGCGTCGCTCTGAAAGCCAAGAGTTGACCTTAAAAAATGAACAGGCAACAAAAAAAAAAAAGAAAATGAAATACGAATAAGGAAAAATATCAAACGCACGCACAAATATACACACACTGCTGCAAATATATGTATGTATATATAACGATATATAACGATACTATGGCGCAGCGCGCGCATCAATTCATATTTTATTGTCAAGGGAACAGCACACTAAGTGTATGGAGGGGAATAAGGGGTTTAACGTGGGGTAGAGCAGGGGCAGCAGTTCCCTAAGGCAGTTTGCCAAATGCGTTTTTGGTCACTTTTAGTGCTTCGGCTGTGTGTCGCTTAGCTTAAATGAATTAATCAAATTTGGCTTTTACTTGAGCAAACATGGCGCGCGACATGCAACACCAAATGGCAGCACACACACGCACACACACACACACACAAACACTCTCTGTGAGTGACAGACGAGCGCACACACTACGCGCCGTTTGCCATTTCCGGCGCAGAAATGTATGCTACGCTTTTGAATTTGTGATAGATACTGACTGAGCCAAGGCACAGTCGGAGGCCAAAGCCAAAGCCACAGCCGAAAGCAGTTTTAAGCAATTTCATTATATGCTTTATAGCAGCTTTGGCGCATGACAAACAAACCAAGACGCAACAGCGGCGAGCTTTTTATAGCAACAAGGATGCAGCCTGAAATGCCCTGTGCCAATGTGGCACCCTGTGCAAGTTCATAAACAAAACCACAGCAACAGGCGTCCAGTTGAGGTGCAACCATAAGCCACACACACTTAAACACACACATAATATGTGCACACTTTGGGTGTCGAGTACTTAGGTGTTCACCTTCACACTGTACTATGGAATAAATTGACACTTTTTGCGGCAGAAATGCAGAAATTAAGGAAACGGTGAGGTTTTTGAGTCTATTGTTGTGGCTTAAGTACCAAATGTCCTTGGGTAATAATTTTCTTAATATTTTTAATGGAAATTCTAATAATTTAAAAGATTTTATAAATATAACTTCCAATATCTAAGTAATAATTATTACTGGATGTTTCTTATATGTATTTTATCTAACATTATTAACACAAAAGTTGTTTAAGAGAATATCATGAAACTACATTTTTTAGGTAAGATAAACTCTCAGATAAAAAAGTAAAAATATTATAAGGTATACAAAAATTGTACAATAAATGAACTATCTCAAAACTTTAACATTAGCAACAGCTGTGCTTAACATCTGTGCTTAACAGCTGTTATCTTCATAACGTTCCGTTATGTTAACAGTTCTGGCAGTTAACATAACAGCTTCATTCAATTCGTATATTTCAAATGCTTTCAAATAATGACTTTATGCCACAGAAAGTATGATATGTCCCATAGTGTACAGCATGTATGACAGCTGCCTAGAAGTATCGGGCTGTCATTTAGTCGGTTATTTTTAGACCAGGTTATCTCACCCTTCCCTTCCGGCAAGAACACTTGGAACACTTAGACGGCGCAAGCAGCAAGACACCCGACAAGTTGACAGGCTGTTAAATTGAAGCAGATTATCGAGATGATGCAGCCAGCTGCGTTGACAATCGTGTCACTGGGTCGACTAATAAGTAAGCTACAAGCTACAAGCTGGAGGTGGAGCTGAAGCTGAAGCTGACGCAGAGGATTATCGAAGGGATGCCGAGTGCGAGAAGGGAAATGAAATCATTAAGTGAGGCAAGAGAGCAGACACTGACAAATCAAGTTGATTTAAGGCATTGGAATGTGTACAGAAAAAACATATGTAATCTAGAGACCACAAGACTTGGATTTGGCTTTTTGTGGTTGATAGATGTCAACAGTTGTACATAAAGTTTGAGATTTGTGCTCAGTATAAGTTATATTCTGTTGAGGGAGAAGACTATTTAATAGAAAATATCAATGAGAGATAAATTTAATTTACCCACAATTTAATTTAATTAGTAACATTTGAAGAACGGGTGAGCTTTGACCAGCGATAGGAGTAGAAATATTAGGACAATGTCAAGTTTTCAGATAGTTTTTATACTTATTTAGAGGTTCGCTATCGATTAAAAGTTAAATTTCGAGATTTTAATTTTTAAGAATGTGAGAGTCCGATATAATTTAAATAAATAGTTAGAAGTTCTATGTCCCATAAACAAAGCGCCAAGATCTCATATAATACCATTTTTCAATTGTTTTTCGAGTCGTACTTTTTAATATCAAAATGTTTTACAAACAAGTCTAAGCTATGAGAATATATATGTTTTTCTTAAGGGCTAAATATTAAAGCTGAAGGCACTTTGAGTAGCGCCAATCACAAGGTCAAATAGCGCAACGCTTTGTCCAGGAAACGCTCCTCGGGAGAGCCTTGACGGCAGGCAATGCCTCGTCGGGATTTGGATGACATTCGCTCGTACTGATGCTTAATGGTGCTGTTGAGCAGGTGATCAGAATGCGCCGATTGTGTCAAATGCTCCGCCGAGGGCGCCTTGGTATATTCCCGCTTGAGGACCATGCTAATAATGCGAGAGCGTGTGGTGCGCTGCTTGGGCTTGCTGATGACCTGGGAGCGTGGACGCAGCGGCGGCGGTGAGCCACCATAAACACCCGACTCGGCGGAGTCCGAGTCGAGGCCAGTACTGGAGACGCCGGCACAGCTGCAGTAGGTGACACTGCTGCGGGGCGAGTGCTCAGCGCTGCCGTAGGCCTCATCCTCACAGATATCATACTCGTGTGAGTCCTTGGTAACCACGGGCAGGGCATCGCTCACGGCATAGGGTATGCACTTGGCCTCCAAGTACGTGAGCGGCTCATCGACAGCCTCCTCGGCGCTGGGCGTGGGACTGACACAGCGCTCATCCTCGAGCTCTTCAATGCGTGCTTGCTGGATCTTCTGCTGCCGCCGACGCTGGCGTCTCTCGTGACGTTCCCGCTCGATGCGTGCAATCGTCTCGATGCTCTCCATAAACAGGCCCAAATCACGCTTACCAAATTGCGCCGCATCCAGTGTATAGGTAGTGGTGGTCGAGCCATTCACATAACTGGACGGATCGACAAAGTTCACATACTGTGTGCAAGTATAGGTGGCCATGTTAACAAATCTTGAAGTTAGGAACTTGGTAAGTTGTGTTCTCTTTGCGGGTTGCTGTGCAACTGTTGCCGGCTTGCACTCTCAATGGTGTTTATATAGGTCAGCCGGGACACGCAGGTCAGTCACATACCTGATCTGGCCAGCCCACGGGCTGACCTGTGATCCTGCCTGCCTGCCTGTCTCCGGGGTGCACAGGTAGGCGCGGTTTACCACCCCCTGCTAAAATCCCTGGCGCATTTTCGCGGTAAGTGCAAGAGGAATAATTAGACGGTGTCTGGGTTATTCCTTGATTGCTTTTTAATTTAGGCATTTCCCTTATCCTGCAACCCAAAAGTGTACACGTGTTCCTTTCGCAGTGTCAATTCTCAAGGGTCGCCTACATTTTTATTACAGCGTGTCATTTGGCACCTTTCACATTTGCAGGTTGCCCACGGCTGACATCTGGTCCGACAATAGCCATATCAATAAAGACAGCTGCATAGTTCAACTAAATCAATATGTCGATTGACAATTTGCACTTTTCCTCAAGTTGCCAACACCTGACAGAGGCAGCTAAGCTGACAAATCAATAAGTTTCGCTTTGTTGCAGCTGCCAGTTATATGGATCCACATAATATATATGTTTAGGTATATAACTAACTATAAAAGTGATTTGAGCAATCAAAGGCATCTGCAATGCGACAATTTTCTATAAATGGCAAGGTCACAAATCCATTAAGAAAAGCTGTCAAATGTTAACAGAGTAAAAACGAACAAAAAATCAGCCTAATCGAAAATTGATAAGATTATGTTGTCTTATCATTAGTGCTTACAGATAGTGTAAGGAAATAATAAATAGATAGATAGGTATTTACAAGCTGTATAGGTATAGAACTACAAATTACTCAGCTAATTCAATTCATAGTTCAAACCAGCGTCAGTTCTATATTTGATTGATTAACACAAGATAAAATATATAAAAATTTTAAAAAATATGAAACAAATTATATTCGTAGAGGTAAGTAAGATAAAGGTTTGTTTAAAATTTGATTTCAGCCATTACCGGATATTAATCAGTTTGAAAACTTTAAGAACACAATAAGGCAAACAAAATTACATTAGTTACTTGCTTGGAATCAAGAGTAAATGCAGAATTGACTCTAAGGATGAGACTAAGACACGAACGCAGAATAGATATCTTTTCCTGACATTGAGATATATAACAAAAGTATCTTTTAACTGGGATTTGAGCCCGACACTTATGTATCAGGGCCCAAACCTTAACAGCAGAATACAATTCAAGAAAGCCAACCCAAAGTTTGGTTTGGAGATAACATTCAAAGTCTGATGCCCAATAGTTAATTCTCGAATTAAACTTAAGCTTAGCCGAGAGTGTAATCACTATGCTTAAGGTAATCTATGAAGACATAACTTGGATTTATGTAAGCCAGCTTAAATCTTAATCCAACTTAATCTGAGCGTAATTCAGGTAATTTATTTGGTTGCTAAGCATCTTCAAGTTGACAACAGTCAACAAAATAATTCACAAGGCAAACTGAACGTTATAAATTAATTATTTAGTAACTTAAAACTGAATTACTTAGCACTTAGCTGACACAAATGAAGTTAAGCAAATTGTTTAATTACTCGGCTGTAAATAAACAACAGTTTATGGCATGGGCCCAGACAAGGGCTAATAAATGAGTGTCGAGTGTAGTAAATCGACGCCTCTTTGCATGGTCAGCCAAAATAATCTGGCTGAGTAACCAAATTCGATGACAGGGAAAATGCAGAGTGACTTGACTTGTCTAGACGACAGACTCGAAGGCAACAGGGCGCGACGTTAAGTAATTAAACTCATTTCTTTTCTTCATTTTTGGGACGTCTGGACACATTGCAAATCTGAGTTGATGTAGTGGCTTTGTTTTGGCATTGCTGCACAAACTGCTGGGAATGGCAATGAAGCTTGCAGCTGCCCGAACCCAAACGAGATTCATTTGAAAAGGCAAAATGCATAAAAATACAGCAGATGAAATGCACTTGAGAGATGAGAGATCTCTAGAATTACGCTCGAAAGGGGGGAAAACGGCTGCGAAACACTTCTGTTGAAGCTGTGCCGCCTTCAAATCCATTGAACTTTCAATTAAGCACGTAGCTGTATAGAAATGTAAGGGGATGGCACTTAACCCATTGATGCCGCTGCTTTTAACGAGCTGCAAATTGTTTTCGAGCCACTTAACAGCTTTAATTAATGGCCCTAAATTAATAAAGCCAGCCCCAAGACAATTGTCGGGCGTGGCATTTTATATAAACTGATTTAGATAACAAACTTACGATACAAATTGCCTTTGAAAAGACAAACAGGTTCTCATTTGATATATGTACGTACCTGCAATGAGAGAAGAAAACAAAAGAAATGAAACAAATTAGTTAAATTGTTTATAGAATGCATTCACTTTATAGTAGAAGTGCCCAGAACTGCACCCTACGGAAATATCAATTTACAAAACATAAATGCCAATTGGCAAATGACAAGCCCAAGACGACAGCTACAAGCCACACCAAAGGGGGGAGGGAAACGGAGGGGTGGCCACACGGACACTCATTGGGTAGTTGTTGTTGTGGTTGTTGTGCCCTGGGTGTGCGTTGATGTTGATGGACGCCCAACAACCAAGAAAACAACCCAAACTTCAATTGCTTTACATTTGTTAAAGACAAAGCAAATTGTCAGCGAGTGACAGTGGCGTAGCGCCGAAATTATGTCAAGGGGGGAGGGATTCTAAGAGATACTTTGACCTTAAGAGTGCTACCCCTTCGAGGGAATTAGATATGTGTACCTAAGATCTTTGATCTTTGGCAGTATATCTAAGTCTATTACTAGTATATGAATTCTTTTCTATACTATGTTTTCATCTGAAGCGCAGCCAACTTAACAAGATTTAAGAATCTTGCATAGATATAATGAAATTCGACCTTAAGATGTTACCTTAAACAGCTACAGCTCTAATAAATAACAAAAACGTTGACCTCAAGTCAAGCCCCTCTTCACGCGGAAGTCATCAGCCTGAGCCAAAGACCCCACCACTGTCAGGGCCCCTCAAGAATTACTGTTCATCTCGGCTCGGTTATCCGTAATAGGGTCAAAATAATAAAAGCAAAATGAAAACAAAAGTTAGCTCCGACTGCTGCTGCTGCTGCTGCTGGTTGCGTGCCGATCGCCATTCGAGCGAGTCTATTTATAGGGCCATTGTAATAACTCCATCAGCGGTGGAAAGTGATCCATGGGCGGGCCTTTGGAGTAGCTGCGGTATGCCAGCATAAACTTCAAACAGATGTCAAGCCAACGGTCGCGTAATTATTATTAATGTGCTGCTCCCTTCAATTCCAATTCCAATTCCAATTTCATATTTTCAACCCAACCAAACCCAGCCCAGGCCAATCCAATTTCAACCCAACTAAACTCAGTGCATAGCAGTTTTCCATGTGATCTCATCTAGCAAATATTCAACCAACTATGCGTCTCTGTTTAACATTAAAAATTATTGCCAGAGATTTTTATTTGTATACCCTTGCTGAGGGTATTCTAGTTTTGTCACGAAATGTGTAACGCATTGAAAGAGGAGTTTACGATCCCAGCAAATACTATATATCTTTATCAGCTTCAATAGGAGCTATCCTAAAGACATTAGGCACATTATCCTATTTTTGCATCGTAATCGGACGCTCCGAATCAGTATATCATATAGCTGCCATATGATTGACTGGCTAACATTTAAATTGTACGATAATCTCAATCAAAAACTCAGCAATTCTAAGTTTTATCCTACTTTAAAGAAGTGATCAAATTTTAAAATAGTCGGACTACTATTCCTCTCATCCGAAGGATCGTTCAAAATCTTAATTTTTGTTCGAAAAGCCTTTTGGTTTTTACATAATCTTACACATATATAATCTCAATCAGAAAACTCAGCAATTCTAAGTTTTATCCTACTTTAAAGAAGTGATCAAATTTTAAAATAGTCGGACTACTATTCCTCTCATCCGAAGGATCGTTCAAAATCTTAATTTTTGTTCGAAAAGACTTTTGGTTTACACATATATTATTGTAAATCTGATTGGCAGATCTAAATTAAAATCCGATTACTATATCCTATAGCTACTAGAAACTGAATGGAATTGCATATCTGCAAGAGTATCATTGCTTCGGCGCTCTGAAGTTAGCTTCTCTGTCTTGTTTTGAAAACGAGGCGTTTACTTGGTCTGTCGGGTTGATGAACCTTCGGCCCCAACATGTGGGGCGGTCTGCGATTTGCTTTGCTGCCGTTCCAACGTAGTACCCCAAAGTGCGTTCTTTGCAAATGAATGGCGTGCTTTGATAAATGGCACATGGTACCGTACGTAGCCATAGATTCAACTTGGTCGGTCAGCCTTATGGGGGCCACTAGTAGCCGCCTTATATGGCTTTCTTTCTCCACGCAAATTCATTGTCACAATTGTTCTTGCTTGTACGCTATCAGCGTCTTGAGAAAACCTCTTCAAGTTGATAGCTTGGCTCAAGTCTTTCCCATTGACAAATTGCACTCGAAAACCCACGCACTCAATCAACAGAAAAACCACACAAATAACTAAGCTTAAATTGCAACAATTGTGTCTTGACAGAAGGCGTTCAGCAAAAATCACGAAAATTGCAATTTAATGCGGACACTTTTAATAGGATTTCAAATTGATAGCAGCAGGCAAAAATAAAGATGCTTTTAAAAAAGTATCTCAAAGAAGACATAATAATTGCACTATAAGCTTGGGCTTACATCAAAGCTAACAACTCTGAGTCTGAACAGAAAAAGAAGACTTAAATGTTATATAAGTCGAAGAGAAAGAATTTAACTAGTACAGAAGAATAGCAATTATTTATATATATATCAAATACATTATTGAATAGGCGTATTTCTATACCACAAGCTGCTTATATCAAAACATAGTCCGCTTTGTGAAAATTGCAAATTTATTCATGCGTGAGCAGATCGTAACTAAGGCACATCTGGTGAAAATTGAATATGCATAACTAATAAGCTTTAATTATGCAATGTTATGGCCTATGTCTATGTCTATGGGTTGTCTATGGGTTGTCTATCGGGTGTTTATGCAAACGCCGCCCGCCACGCGGCATTTGCCACAAAATTTGAAAGCAACGCAAATGAAAATGAAAATGAATTGAGTTACGCGAGCGCCAATGCAATTTTGCTTTAGTTTAATTAAATTTAGTATGGCTTTTGTGGCCGCAGCTAGTTGTTGCCGTTGTACTGGGCAACGGGCCAACAATAAAACTGCTGCACAATTAACTTTTAAACAATAAAAAAATGTAGAGGCGAAAACAACAACAAGTGCGCATTTAACAATTCACGGCATGCGGCAGCTGGCAGACAGAAGATGCCCCCAATAGGGCCACTCGGTCAGTGGGAGTTCGTAGCACCTTAACATTTGGGGGGGCCCCAACTAAGTATATAATTTAGTGCGAGGTATTTAAGATTTCGGTTCGAAACTGGGACGCCAATGGGCTGACTCAGCCCGTCGAGGTGAAAAGTGCGTTTTGCATAATTTTGTGGCAACTTAAGCAATTGAATTCAATTGCCTAAGCATGGGCGTTAATCAAGCTAATTGCTGACATCAGCTAAGCAAAGTCTCAAGTCACATAGAAGCGAGGGCTGTTTTAGGAATGCACAGAATGATATCAGCACACATACAAGTACATATACTAGAAGAATTCTATAAAAATGTTGCAGAGAAACTTGTCATGGGCTTTATTTTGAAGATTATGTCATAACTCAGCAAAAAGTGAAGCTTAAGTTATGAAATTTAGTATGTGGGCTTATGGTTCAAAAGTAAATCAAGTTCTTAATATGTGATAAGTAATAGTTCAGGCTTAGAAATGAAATCAAGAATTCTGATTAATTAATTGATAATTTGCGTCGCATTTGAAGCAATTCCTTTGGATTTATGAATGGAACTTGGTTTACCAATTAGGAAAACTACTAATTATTTTAATTAATATATAAGGCTTTATTTGAAAGATTATGTCATAACTCAGCAAATAGTGAAGCTTAAGTTATGAAATTTAGTATGTGGGCTTATGGTTCAAAAGTAAATCAAGTTCTTAATATGTGATAAGTAATAGTTCAGGCTTAGAAATGAAATCAAGAATTCCGATTAAAATTAAGTTTTGCGTCGCATTTGAAGCAATTCCTTTGGATTTATGAATGGAACTTGGTTTACCAATTAGGAAAACTACTAATTATTTTAATTAATATATAATTGGATGTAATTTCAAGGTTATGAAACCCATTGAGGCGACCCTCTCACAAGTGTTCATATATCAACACCCAAAGCGTTGCGTAACTCTGACTCAGTGATAGATCATATAACGCCACAGACGCGACTGGAATTTCAATAAACGAGTTCTATTACAAAAACGCATAGTACAACAAATGAACAAAAATAAGACTGAGAAACTCAAGTCGCCTCGGGGTTGTTTACAAAGACAACAAATAGCAACAGCGCAAATGCTTGGCGTTTTATAAATAAATATGCAATAATAATATTTTCGCGTTTTTATTTTTGCAAAACGTTACTTTTGCTATAAACAAAAATTGCCATTTTTATGTACTAGTATGTGGAGTCCGTAATTCAATTGCACAAGTATACGCAAATATTTGATTGTCATCAATCATTCAGATAGAGTAATAGGGCGAGCGGGGAGAGGCGGCAGGCCACTTAGCTGGACAACTGTAAGCCTGACCTTGGTGGCCACACTGTCTGTGTGATAACTGACAGTCTGTTCCGCCTGCCTAAACACCTTAATTTGTCCAACAATGTGACGAGAGATGATATATCATATATACACATATCACATATGTCAAGCAGGCGCAGGCAAATCAATGTGAATTGAGTCTGACATGGCGTGTTTTGGACAACGGATGTATCTCTTGACAAACATATATACATACACATACATAATATGTAGTATATACGAGTGTGTTGAATTTGCGTAATTGAAAGCAGCTTTGATAAGGCATTGGGTCAATGCAACAATGCGTAATGTGTGCTAATAAACCCTACCCTAAGTAGCACTAAGTGCAAATGTGGAGCAACAATCAAGTGGCGAGGTCAGAGAGACTATAGAATACCCTGGACAGTACAATTGATTGCTAGATAAGCGCTGTCAATTGATTAAGGCCAGAACTTTAGAGTGAGCTCATTCTGACTCTACGAGTTCTCAAACAGGTAGACAATACTGTTGATATAAAACAAGAATAGTTTTTAGAAAACTGTATGGTGAGATCATTCTCAATTGATGAGTTTAGAGACTATTTCTCAAGACTTAATCCCCAACTCCATCAAACTGTTGATATCATTCGGATATTCTATGTTCACAAACTACCAAATAAGTACAAAAGATTTATTGGTTTCTAAGATTATTCTTTAAATCCATAGAATTGTCAAATATATCATTCAGTTTTCATAGAGCGTAAAGGAGCTAATGTTGATTTTTATGAGCAAACACATCCTCTTTAAAAAAACACAAAAGTCTCACTCTTTAAGCTGTTTAAAATATATATAAGCTAATATCATCTGTTTGACTTGTATATTACTGGATAAGAAAACTTCCAAGGTTAAACAAAATATTAAAATTATTATATGACCTTATCAGTCTAAAAACTACATAGAAATTTGAATAGCAATACAATCAGTGGCTAGTAAATTCCGCACATGCTTAAGTCTATCAACAAACTGGAATATAGTATATAGTAAATACTTAAAATGCTATAAAAATATAGAAATACAAATGACTAAAAGGTCACGTAAAACAGGTAATAAAGAATGCAAAAAAATGCCAGGCCCGGATATTCGTTAATATTACTTAACTCTGCAGGCAAAACTAAGTATAAAAGCATGTTTTACAAGTTTTGCTGTTATCTAAGTTGATGAACTTTCATCAGGGCTATCATTGCGCTATGGTTATGCACCCTGCATATATGTACATGTTCAGATTATATCTCCACAATCAACCACCAATGACACGCTCTACAAACTCTGTTGAACCCCAGAGCTCGGTACTGTCGAACTGCAACCCTTCTAAACATAATTTGTAACATTCTAGCAACAATTTAAACATTTATTCAAACGAAAAAACTTTGAAATTATGCCTGACTGAACTGAGTATGGTCCGCAAAGCCGTGGCAAAGGGGCATGGGGCACAGGGAACACCTGGCTGACCAGCAGCAGAGGCGCCTGCAACAGCGGGTGTCTGTGGTCAGCTAGCCGGAGGTCAGTGACACATGCCATTTGGGGGGAGAATGGGGTAAGAATTGTTTGCCTGATGGATTGACAAACTGTTGAGCTGAGAGCTCCAGTTGCCCTGGCAAAAGTAACAAAAAGTTTGTTGCATGTCCGTTGCTGCTATTGATTTGCAAGGGGAACAACCCTGAAAAGGAAAAAAAGCAAGCTGAAAGAACTTAACCCTCGGAAAGTGCACATTGAAGGTGACGTGATCAAAAACGGAAGCGGATGTGGGCGACAAAATCGTTTTGCAGAGCTATATAAATTCATAATAGTAACATTAGCTGAACTAAGAGATGCCCTGTAAAGAAATCCTTGCACAAACACTTAGGTATACGATCAGTGAATAGGATTATCTTTAAGCGATATGATGTGACATTGTTCATTTCATGTACACGGATTTCGATTATGATTTTAGAGGCGCAGCTAACTTAACTTCCTTCCTTAAATGTGAATTTGAAGTGTGTGGCAACCCTTTTCATTCACCTTTTAAATTTGGTCAATAGGAAGTAAAGAGGAAATGCTTGAAAATTAAGTTCAAAGCATTAACTTCGACTGGATGTAGACAATGAAGATGCTTCGATAACTTTAAAGAAGGAAGTCATTAACTTCTAAGCGTACATTTAAGCTACATTTCCCTCATGAAGTATCTTTGATATATATATGTTGTTTTTCGGGAGTCACCAGCCTTTTTTACATCTATATTCGAATTGCCATTAAATGGATTCAGAAGTGCACAAGATTTTACCCATTCTTAAAGGGCACAGGGTATAAAAGCTAATATACCTTGCAAATATATTTCGGTCAGGGGGGTATAAAAAGTTCTGACTATAATTATGAGCAGTTAGCTATCGTATATGGCCTGCATAACTGCATCTGTGCATTTAATGCTTCCTGTTGATTGCAATTAGGCGAACATGTCAGGTAATTATGACATGGGCAAAAAGAACGCAAATGATGGAACAGACAGAGAAACAGACAGACAGACAGACATATTGTCTGTCTACCTGTCCATGTGAAGTGTCATTTGTGGCAGAGGGCCATTGTCATGCCTCTCTGGATGCTAGTGCTTGATGACAGGCCAAACAAATGTGATTATGTTGTGGCACAGCACATATAAGAACTATAATCAAATGAGGTCTACGAATGGCAACAAGGTGTAAGCCGAATTGGCCAGCTACCAAATGGAGTTCTGGCAGTATTCTAAAGAAGCTATGTAACTATAAATGTATCCTCAATTTGTGTGGCCTGCACGTGCCTCGCATTTATCAAATGCATTTCACGCCAGAGTGAAGCTGATATGGGTCTCCAGTCGGCTAATGAGCGACCCTGACTATCTAAATACTAAACACACATGTGCGCAACCTCTATACATAAATAATTCACATTTTATTTTAGTTCATTTCATAGAATCAGCTGTCGCCATGGAAACCCCCCAGGACAGAATCAACCTACAAATGCTGACCTTTTAGATATGCAGTTGGAGGGGAAACTTGAAGTGAAGCAAGAAAATGTCATTTCCATTTGCATATGTCACTGAAAATAAACCCAAGCAAATGCTATGGCAATGGACATGGAATTGAACGAGTGGAAAGGAAAAGTTTCCAAGATAAAACATATGTTGCGGTGTATTCCCTAGCCTAAAAGTCCATGAAATGAATTGTGGAACAAACTGTTGCTGTTGATAAACAAGAATATAAAACTGATAGAAAACTGTATAAGAAATAGATATAAAATAGGAAATTTAGATAACTGATCGAAGAGAACAAGAATAGTTGGATTTATAGTACAAACAAACGATTTTCTTTCTTTCTGCTAATCTTAACAAACAATCTTAAAACGTTTCAGAACAGCGCACAAAGAAGAAGTGAAAAATCAAGCTGAATAGATAGAAAGACCGGGCAGAGCACGTTGTTAGAGACGCCAGTTCTAGTAAGATATCTAAATTTAGATCAATCAGAGACAATAAATTGTGGTCATAGATAAAAAAAAGAACATTTAATGTAGAAAGCTACCATTTCTCTTACTGCTAGTAGATATTTGATATGAAAAGGTCAAAGACCAGTAATATCTAAGCGACATTCCAATATTTTTTCATAGCAATTTGATGGATTGACTGTCACGCGTCTGGCATTCCTATGGTAGAAATGCAAGCAACCCCATTGAGAGATAGCAAATAAACTCAAGTTATATAAGGGCAAACAGAACGCAAAATACCATGAAAGTCAGAGAGAACTATGGCCGTGCATAATTTTGTAAATGTTTGCATATAAGTGCCAGTATTCATTTTTTCTTTACATAACTCTCATTTTATTTCTCTGCCCAACATATGGCACAACGAAAAGGTAAACAAAATATGCAGAAGGCAGGCATTTTTTCAACTGAAAGATGCGGCACATTAAAATGTGATTTATTTGAAAATGCCAGGCAACAACAACCTCAAAGTGTGCGACTATTTTTGGAATGCAATCAAGGTATTGGACGGGGGGGATGTTAGAGAACTCGACGCTCAGCGGCGGAAAAGGAAGTGCGCTTTATTTGTTTGCCCTTGTCTCTAGGTTCTCTTTTTCGAGGGTGTCCGATTTGAACTATGCCTGCTGTTCTCTCAGTTCAGTTCAGTTCAGTTTAGCTCAGTTTAGCTCAGTTTAGTTCAAGGCAGGTGTGCACTTTTGAGCTCTTATCGTAGGCGGGCTGGCCACGCAGCTGACACTGTTGTTGTGCGTGTGTGTGTGTGTCTTTTCCAATCAGCATTTCAGTTTTGTAGTCTGTTAGCCTTGGACGTTGGCTGTTAACTTAATTTGCTTGCCATTGGCCACACACACACACACACACACAGAACCAGCAGACAAAAGTCGTCGCCGTCATGGTAACCCAGTTCGATGTCTAAGCTCGTTTTTTTCAAGTCAAATTCAAACAGGTAAGTACAGTTTTTAGCCAAATGCCGCAGAATTAATACTCTTGCAGACTTCATTATTCAAAATTGTCAGCTTGTTATGGTTATTATAATATTCTGAAGATATATACCCCACGAGAATTGAAAAAAGCACACCCACAACAAGGGTATAATGTGTTGTCTCGTAGGTTTGGCCGCCTGCTGTCTGTTGGTAAGTTCAACTGTCTGACAGTAGTTAAATTGTCAGCCAGACAACTGTAAATTTGTTACGTGGTACGTGGGGGCTTAGGAATGTCTTTAGAACTGAAGAGTTATAACAAAAAGAGGGCAAAATACTTTGAAGTAGCTCTTGAAGCTGTGCTACTGTTCATACCCTATTGATCAATGCGAGTTCATGGAACCCTGAACAATAAACAGTGCGGATTCTGAAGATGAACAACAAATGATCATCTTAATCTACGATTTGTCTTCTATCTCAATCAGAATTTCAGCTTTTTGTGATGTGCCATGATGTCATTACTCAGAGAATATTTGTTAGAGTTTCAATGCTTAAAACAGTGTTTGAATAACTGTTATACAAACAACTATATTGTTATACAAACTGTTGTATGATTTTGCGGTTGTTTTTAGCTAAATTCAGCTCTAAGCACAACTTAATCAACTGTTATACTAACTGTTATACTGTTATAAAACTGTTATATTGTTTTTACTGCTATTATGAATTAAATACTGTTTCATTGACATGCTCTATACAAACTGTTATATAAACTGTTATACAAAGGCAAAAAAATCTACAAAAATTAGCAAAACACTAAAATATCATTAACATTGATCAAATAAATCGCAAGTCTTTAATGAAATTCACAGTTTATGCTGTTTTTCAGATTATTTAACACCAAATTGCTAATTTTGTGCCACGTATAGTAATTATAGTCGTTTTTCTAAACTATTACTCATTTCTTTTGCGATTATTTCAAATGCAACGATTCCTTTATGAATGTAACTCAACGTTTTAAGACTAGTCCAACATTCTAAGCCAAATTAAACAGAACTAAGGCGCTTGTAAGACTAAAAATAAAGCACATTGCTATTTTTGCTTTCTTTTTGCTGCTCTTTAGAACATCCCTGCATTCATTCACGGAGGCCTTTAAAGGCCACTAGACGCATCGCCCAAAGTGTTGACTTAGGACAGCCTCCTTTCCCTTCCCTTCCCCTACTCTCTTGCGCCCCAGTTGGCCAGAACGCGACATAATAAAGTCCTTTAACCTTTTGCTCGAGTTTCTTTTTGTGCACTCTTTTGATTTTATGCAACCTGCAACTTCCGCATATCTTGACGGCTTTTTTTTATGTTTTTTGTGTGTGTTTCGTCTGTGCTGCAGCTTAGGGCCACTTCAAGTTAACGGCTTTAAAAGGCTTTTCCTATGGCATAGATTTCTAGCAAGCAAATGCAAATTTCAGATCGTCAAATTTGAATTGAGAACAAGTTGAATTGCAATTGTTTTTTCTATTTTTTGTTTTTATGTTTTTCGTCATTAATGCAGCTTGTAATTGGGCTGAGTTCAACTTGCATTTATTACCATATTAATGGACCACATTTGCTATGAATTGACAATATGGCAGACATTGGAATGTTGTTGTCGCCAGCTCGTAAATTACTCAGCATCATAACAAAGTTTGTCCCCTTGGGAGGCATTGAATATATATGCAGATTAGTTGGACAGAGAATCAACAACAACTACAGATGTGAATCATGCGTATATATCTATCTATCTATCTATCTGTGTGAGCTCTTTGTCAGTTGTCTATATAAACACAGCTGGCCGTACAATAATTTATCATAATTTTTTTTTATATTTTTATTATAGACAAAATGACTGACTATAAATAGAAGAAGAACAACAAGTATTGAAAGATTTGGGCGCTGGCCACTTGGCATATGAGCGCTTGTTAAACAAAATCCAAAAGGCCAAAAATTCGACTATAAACAAAAACAAGCTGCAACCAGCTTAAAATTCCGGTATATACACAAAACTCGAAAAATATATATATATTGAAATTCATTTTTTTTTTGGTTTAATTTCTGTTTGCTACACATTTTCAGATTTTATGGCATATGCAAAATGTGTTTTTCGCCTTTGGTTGCTATTATTTATAGATAGCAAGTTCATTTCACGAAAGTACAAATATTATTATTATTATTTCACTTTGTTGCTTAGCCGCAATAATTAACAGATCGTGAAAAGTTGCAACAAACTGCGTAAAATCTTTCCAAATCATTTGCTGAGTTCATCAAATTTGTATATACTACTAAAATATACTCTATATAGCTTTGTATTCTTCACAAACCTGATGAGTCAATGTCTGAGCTGTTCTGGGGCGTGTCAGGTGACTTGAAAGAAATTGGAGCAATATTTTGGGGGCTCAGGCATAAATCAATATGACACTTAACGTTAAATATATGCGAGTAGCCAAAAATCTGTTAATGCAAATAAATATAATCATAGGTTTCGTATGTTTGCTCTACAATTTGCATATTTTGTTAAGGCTAATGCCAATTTGAGGTGTGAATAGAAACGGCAGAAGGCAAAGCAAACAAACATTTAATATATGAGTTGGCCAAAAGAAAAAAGTGGCCATAAACTAGGCTGATAAGTGTTTATAATACAAACTAGAGTAATTTGTGTGTCTGCCAAAAGTCAACTCATCAATTTCAACTATTTTCAATTGGACAAATAAAGAAATTTTTATGAAATCGCAGCGCAAATAAATAGACTTAAGAAATAAAATAAAAATATAAATTTATATTTGTTAAAAAGCGAGCTATTTTAGTTATAAATAAGTTCCTTCTTTGGAATAAAAATCAGTAAATAAAAAAAATATAAAAAATTCAGCTTCAGAAATTACTTTAGTAATTTAAAAAAATTAATAATTATAAATTTATATTTGTTAAATGCCAAGCTGTTTTAGTTATAAATAGGTTCCTTCTTTGGAATATAAATCAGTAAATAAAAATAAATAAAAATATCAACCTTCAGAAATTACTTTAGTAACTTTGGTAATACAGTGGAGGAGCAGATTGGAAGGCACACTAGCAGATAGTATAGTGATCGACTAAGAAGACACCACAGTATGCTCGCAGGACGCTTACATCCTGTCAGGCCTTTAAGGCGATTAAAAAGAAAGGCTTTTGCCAAAACAATTGGCCAACTTTAAAGTCCCCCTCGCAATAGGAGAATAGGGGGGGGGTTTTTTTTTTGTTTGTTTGTTTTTTTTTTTTGTGGGGCTAATAAACAATATTTCCCCCAAAAAAAAAATAAATAAATAAATAAAGTAACTTTGATATTCGGACTTAATCTTAGATTAGGTTGCCTTAGTATTTATCCTATTAATTATTATTATTATTATTATTATAACAAAGAAATAAATATCCCATATATATAAAATAAAAAATAAAAAAATGATTAAGTTTATTTTATTATTATAGAGCATATTATTTTTTAGTTATAGAGCACACGATAAGTTAGGTTACCATTATTTTTACTCCCTGTACCCATAAAAAGGGTAAAAAGGAGGTATTGGATTTGTGCAAAAGAGTGACAGGAGGACATCTCCGACCCTATTAAGCATATATATTCTTGATCAGTATCAAAAGAGATTTCGATTTGGCCATGTCCGTCTGTCTGTCCGTCTGTCCGTCTGTATGAACGCGTCGATCTCAGCAACTACAAGAGCTAGAGACTCCAAATTTGGAATGTAGGTTCCTGTATACCATACGCAGATCAAGTTTGTTTCTGATCTCAGATATCTCCCTCCGTTCCCCCGCAATCGATCAAAACGTTTACAGCCAAAAGGGGTTTTAGACCGGGTACAGGAAGTGTCGTAGTCGGGTATACTCGACTAGAGCATTCTTACTTGTTTCAAAATCATTTTGTAGTTATAGAACACACGATAAATTAAGTTACCATTATTTTCTCAAAATTTGTTCAAATTCATCAAATTTGATACTGATTAATGGGATCGGCCCACTTGAATCGACGCGTAGTAATTAAAATAAATCAATTAGCTTCCACAAATTTCCAGCGATTGTTTTTTAGATTTTCCCAGTTCAGCTGCAACCAAGGAACTACCCACATGCCGAAAAAAAAACTGAGGAAAATTCACCCACACATTTCCTATGGAAAATTGATTTGAGAAATAAAAGTTTTTTGTGTTTTTCTTTGTCTATTTCAGAGTTTCTCAATTTCAAGTGTTTACGCAAAAATGAAAATTACACGCTGCGAAAAAGCTGTAGGCGAAATTAAAAGCGTGTGAAAAATAAATTGTGGCGCGCTAAGCACAAACAAAACTCTAAACACACAAAAAAAAACAAAAAAAACAAATGAGTTGAAAATAAACTGAAATTAATTAAATTTCCTGCCATTTGCGCACTTTCGCCAAGGCTGCAGCACCATGCACACTATGTGGGAAGGCACTGTACAGTACAGTACAGTCAAGGCAAACAAAATACCGTTTTAATTTGAATAAATTACTGAGACGATGAGACAATAAAAATGCTTAAGCCATGAGCTAAGCACTTAATATTGAAGTATTTTAATTAATTAAAAGAAAGACTGCAAGTAACTATTTCAAGTATTTAAAAGAAAGTCACTTTTTTTTCTACAAATATTTCTAGTTGACTTTTTCCGCAACTATTAAAAGCAAGTTGCATTTCAAGCTATTTTTGTCGCAATTATTTTGACATTTTAGGCTAAGGTGAATGTGTCTAGTGTGTGTGTGTGTGCGTGTGCAAGAGAGAGCGAGGCGGCTGCTAATGACAGACAGGTAATCGTTGAAGCAAAACAAATTGCAACAAATATGGCAATGAACAAATTTGTGACCATAGATAAGCTAGCGTTGGTATTGGTAAAAGAAACAGGTAGAAATGGCAAAAGAGCAACAGCAGCTGGCAATAATACAAAGAGAGAGCGCGAACGATCTGTAAGAGCACAATCATGTTGTAAAGAGCAACAGCAGGCAGTTACAGAATCTGTAATCTGTTCTGTTATGCGTATGCGGAAAATACTTAAGGCGTTACGGATTAAAAAAGGTGTGCTAAGAAAAGGTAAAATAATAGATAGTGAACTAAAATCAAAATTGTAAAAGTGACCTGAGTGCTTTATTTTGTTCATTTGAACTTTAGGCAACAAAGTTGCATAATTATTCCAAACCAAAAAACAAAGGAAATGATTGTTTTTATATACAGTTTAAATCGTAGACTGAGATAAACGACGTTCTTTTTACCACTTTACTGAAAACAATATGTTATATCGTCATTATGTAGAAAAATATATATCTATACCGGTTTTCTAGGTCTTGTTGTCAGTTTAATACACTTAGAGGTTAACTTTATTTTGAGTATGCAATGATGTAGTTAGCATGGAATAGGGGCCATAACAACAGAACTGCTACGTGACTCCTTTGCTTAAATGATGTAATTAAGAGCAGGTAAAGCAATAACAGATCAGCCAGCACAGTTAACAGCAAGCCTCACTGTTATGCCAAACAGCAGCAAGAAAGAGCATGGCAAAGGCCAACAACTGATCACGTAACGTTAACAGACGCAAGCAATGTAAGCAATGCTGTTAATTACACGCTCTGCTGTCCACTTACGAGAGCGCTGCTGTAAGAGAGCCGCCAAGGTGCGCTCTGTTTTGGCAGCTAGCCAAGCGGCTTGTGCGATGTTTTTGTGAGAGTGTGTGTGTGTGTGTGTGTGTTGTTTTTACCTTCGCCTTTGCCTTCAATATTTACAACTGAATGAGAAATGTTAACAACAAATATTTGATGAAAATCAAATCTAAGCGCACTGAACAATTGAAAGCACCGTTGGGCACACATTAAAAATGTATTTGGTGGGCATACAGCCATAATATGAATGGCAGGCGGGGGAGTGGCAGGGGGGCAACTGTTTATGTTCTCGTTTTTTCTTTTGTATTATCAGGCGACAAGAAAATACACGCAAAGATAAGCAAATAACTAAAGACGTAGTAAATAGTTAGTTGAAAAGGTAATAAACAAGCACCTGGAACAAACTCGGGGCGTGCTTCAGTTTTGGGGATTAACAGAAAGAAATGCATTTCTCTTATCAGTAGAAAAGAAACAACAAACAACCTTTCTTTAGTTTTCAATTAACATGTAAACAAATGATTAACATAGCTCAAACAGCGCTGTTATGCTTACAGCGTGTCTGTTATGTTAAAGGGCTTTTTCTTCGTTTGTTGTCCAAGCTTCGCTATAATAAACATTTTAATTAATAATATAATTTGTATGCTTGACGCAGCATAATTTCTATGTTTTGCTTTCTTTTTAAGCAATTAATTTATTATATTTTTTTCATTATTATTCCACATGACAACTGTCAAGCGCAACGACAATAAAAAATAAAGAAAAAGACGACACATTTCCGCAAGAGCAAACAAATACTAAAAAAATACTAGATACTCTCGCACTACATACATACATATTTACATACAAACATATAGTTAAATTTTTAGCGGAAATCAAGGCGAAAGTTTTGGCTCTGGCCAAACGTGGGAGTTGAAACAAGGTAGAAGTAGAAAAGTAGACGAAAAGACGCCAAAAAAGGGCGCAGTTTTATAGACTTTTATTCAAACACAAATCAAAGAGTTGGGAAAAACTATTTATGTGTGTTAATGGGGCGTGTCGAGGCCAAGACACTCTATAAAATGATTCCACTTGAAGATAATCAAGAAATGTATATAAAACAAATTTATTATAAAGATGTTCCTAACAGAATGGCTATTCTTCAAAGAAATTATGCATTTTATATTAAATACTGACATATTTAATAAAAACAAAAAAAATGAAAAGATTTATAAGTAAAATTAAGCCAATTCATATACATAACATTCCTATATGCTTTGTGGTTTATATATATACGATATTTACTGCATTATTTCCACTTTAGAGAAGGCTATTGAGTCATTTTTTAAAATCTGTTCTATTTATAAAATGTTTGCATAACCTGTTGTCTGTTTAACTAAAATCAGAATATTTTATGCGAAATTGCAAAAAGCTGGAAACTCTCAAGAGAAACATATATATAAAGACAATTGAATGATCTAATAGATTAGATTAGATTAGAAAGGTATTCCTATAATTAGTATTTTTGAAGTATTCCTAGGAATTCTTATAATTAGTTTTCCTGAATTATTCCTAGGATTTCCTGTAATTAGAATTCCTGAAGTATTCCTAGGAATTCCTTTAATTATAATTCCTGAAGTATTCCTAGGGATTTCTATAATAAGTATTCCTGAAGTATTCCTAGGAATTCCTATAATTAGTATTCCTAGGATTTCCTATAATTATAATTCCTGAAGTATTCCTAATATTCCAATTCCTGAAGTATTCCTAGGAATTCCTATAATTAGTTTACCCGAAGTATAAGTTTACAGATAAGATATAGTACAGAAAATGTCAAACGATAATGGCTTCTTGTATATTATAATATGCATAATTAGTTTTAAGCTGCCCCCATAAAGAAATTATAAATAATTAATACTCCCCTGCCAGCTGCACACTGGCGTCTAAAATAATGTGCACACTCTGAAGCAAGAGCAAAGGCTACGAAAAATATTTATTTTTTTGGACTCTCATAAAGAGATATAATAATAAAAATAACTGAGCAAAGTTTTGGGTCAACAATTTTATTTGACCATTGTTAATAAGGCCAGGGAAAACGACTTGATTAACATAATGAGAAAAAAATTGTGTAGACCAAAATGTAACAAGGCAACAACACCAAAAACCCGCAAAAACAAAGCTTAGCCCAAGAGGGCCGTCTCGCAAAGGCTAGAGGGGGTTGGAGTGGGGGGTTGGTATGGCAGGGAAGGTCTCAGGCACATTATTACACACATTACACAACTAAGGTCAAGTGTTCATTGTCTCTGCTGGAAGATGACATTAAATTGCTCGTAATTTGTTGAGGTGCCGTAAAAAACGCAGCTCGAGAGAAAATTAAGAGAAAATGCGAGGCGAGAAAACAAAAACAATAAGGATATAAAAACAGCAGCAGCACAAAATTTGATTTATGAAAGCTGTCCAAGGATTATGAAGGACATAAAACATGCATACATACACACATATACTAGTATGTACATTTAAAATGCATAATAAATCAAAAGCAACTCAAGGCGTTTTTTCTTTGCGCGCGTTTTAAAACGCGCGCTCCAAAGCCGATTAGCGGCGAATTGTGGGCGCAAAAAGGATACGAATTATGTTAATGCTAATGCGGCAAGCATTAAAGAGAGTGTAAGAGTAGAAGGAGAGAGAGAGAGAGTGTGTGTGTAAGCAGTAGCAAAGCAAATGCGTGAAAAAAATGACACAAAATTCACAGCTTTTGTCTGTTACGCGCGAGTGATTATACGCCAAAGGGGGGCAGCATAAGGGAGTGTCACTAGGGGGTGGGGGGTGTGGCTGACACCCGAAATCAATTAACAGCCATAAGGAAGATCAAAGTCGTGCATTGGCGCCGCTCAAGCGGAATGCAAGAGAGAGAGCACGATAGTCGTAAGAGTGAGCGAGAAGTGAAGAAAAATCGCGTGTCATGCATAATTCGCACATTGAGAGAGAAAAACAACACAAAAACGTAAAAGGAAAATGTAATGATAATACTATAATACTAAGAAAAACAACAAAGAACCAAAACAGAAGCAACGAGGCTGCAATACCCTAGAAAAAGTCGGAGAAATTTGAAAATCTAGGACTTTTAAAGGATTTTAAGAGAACATACTCGCTTGAGTTTGGTTTTGGTGAAAGACTGGGTTTAGCGTGCATTCCAGAAAGTAATTATATTTGGAATAGTGCAGGTAAAAACCAGATTAAATAATGCCATATAGAAATCAGAGTTAAGAGTAGCGAAGATTTAATAAAATAAACTGGATTACTTTAAAAGTAGTTGCAAAAATAAAAATATTCGAAAACTTATCGAAAATTTGATATCATTGATATGTTTTTTAATATAAGAGCTAGAAAGCACTATTAACTCAAAATATCAACTCAAAAGTGCTGAAAATGTTAAGAGTTATGGAATTGAATTAAATAATCAGCCTTATTCTTAATTCCATTTACTTTTAGAAAGTAATTTCACATAAATACGGAAACGTTTTAATTTTTTGTGTTCTGAATTCCGCTTGGAATTGTTTTGAAATTTTAGATTTTTATGTTGTAGCAGAATTGCTGGCTTTTTTTTTTAAATGTATTTATTTATAATAGTAATCAGCCCTATGAAAGCTATAAATCCATTATTGCTGCTAAAGATTAGGCGTTATGTAGTTTTAAACATAGGAATGTGGAAAGATTGTTATAACTTTCATTTATATTTTATTTAGTCTTTCTAAATTACCATAAGTTTTGCGAATTCCTATAATTATTATTATTTTCCACAATTGCTGGAAGATTTTGTATTAAAATTTAATAAAATTGATAATTATTGAAAAGTTTTCAAAAAACAAACCCAGCTTAACCCAGTCTAACATCCAGAATATAGCCTGATCTATGCCAAGTTGATAGAATAAACGAATTCACCCTTTTGGGGCCCAAATACCGTAGAAGGTAGCGTACAACCATCATCAGCTGGGGGATGATGATGTTGCACGAGACAAAAGCCATAAAAACTATGTGTAAGTATATGTAGTTGGACAGAACCACCCAAAAAGGATGTTTCCGCAGGGAGGTTGACGGGGGGGAGGAGGAGCATTGTATTGTTTGCTTTGGTTTGTTTGGTATTTTCCTTTTATTTTTGTTGGTACTCACCAAAACATTCTTTTGATTCTCTTTATCCAACAGAAATTCCATGCTTTTGTGTGGCCTGCGCACCGATGCAATTTGAACGCCGCCCGACTGTGATGATGTCTTAATGTGTTGGCCATTGTCAACCAAATCCTCATCATCGTCATCCTGGACATCGTAGGCGGCACTGGTGACATTCAGGCGCTTGACCAGATACCGCTTATGGGGCTGATGCATTGGATTGCACGTGATGTCCATCAAGGAGCGGGTCTTGCCCGATATGACCGTTTCGTGGGTGTCCAGATTGGTCTCGATGAGGCCCATCTTGCCGTCGAGCAGGGGGGAGACCGTAACCGGCAAAGCTGTGACCATGGTGAGGGGGCGTGTTTGATTGCCGGGGGGATTGCCGCCGCTCAGCTGATTGAACATTTGCGTCTTTTGTGCAACGGACGCGCGCGATGGCGATTCCGTTTCACGTTCACGTTCCTCTAGAGACGTTTCGCGCATTGTCCTTGCCTCACGCTGGCCCGTTGTCAACTGTTTGGCAAATGCCGCATATTGCTCCCGTTCGGCATCCAAGAGCGCATTGCTCGCATGGGCAGCACTGGTTGTCGCGTACGGGGTGGCAACACTGGCCGACGCTGGCGCATGCGTTAGACGCGGCGGCTGCTTCGGCAGCGGCGGCTTACCTGTGACCAGCTTCTGCAGCGTCGATGTTTTTGGCTGCTGCTCCAGCTCAGCTGTTGTTGTTGTGCTGCTGCTGCTGTTGCTGCTGTTGTTGTCTGCCGGCTGTGTATGCTGGCTGTGCTGGCCTCGGAGGCATTGCTGTCGTCGAGAGCGCTGCGCGGCGGCTTTAACGGTATATGTATAAAGTCCTGGGCTTTGCCATTGCTTTGCGACTGCTTGGAGCTGTTGCTCTGCTTGCCTGTCGGCTGCAACTGTTGCTGTTGTTGTTGCTGCTGCTGCTGTTGCTGCTTCTTCTTGCGGCGCAGGGAGAAGCGCAGGCCGTGCGCGAAACGCGATAGAAAACTCTTTGAGCTGGGATGCTTCTCGTCGGTTTTATTTGGGCGCTGTTTGAGCGGCGTCTCATTGTTGTTGCCGCTGTTGTTGCAAACAGCTGCAACACTTTGTGACTTGGACATGGTGTCGTTGTCTGTATCGTAACGCTGCAGCAGCTGCTGCGAGGCGTAGAGTATGTGATGTGCGCGATTTGTGGGCGGTTCGCTCAATATAGGCAAATGCAGGCTAAGCGGGCGTGCGGGTAGTGCGGTAACTGTTACTGGCGCTGGAGCGGCGATCGCGGCGTACGATGAGCTCGCGACGACGGGTTGTTCAAGACTGACAGCAGCAGCAACGCTTGAAACTGAAACGGGCTGCGGCGCTGGCGCTGTTGCTGTTGCTGCTGCTGCTGCTGCTGCTGTTACTGTCGCTGTTGCTGTTACTGGCGATAGTTCCATGCTGGCGATGTTTTCGTTATTCTCATCGCTCTCGATCGCGTCGCTCTCTTGCGTTGGCTCTCTTTGCGCTTGCTCTTGCTCTTGCTCTTCTTGCGGCTGTTGCTCTTGCTGCGTTGCTCTTAGCTGCTGCTCTTCGTTATAGCGCGCAGCAATGTTTTCGTTCTCTTTGGTGTTATAAATAACAGTGGCATCGTTGTTATCCAACAGCTCTTCCTCATCATCCTCCTGCTCCTCCTCGCTGCTATGCTGCTCCTCCTGCGGCTCCTCGGAGGACTGCTCCTGCCAGCAGTACTTGCTCACCACAGGACAAAAGCTTACCTCCTTGCTGAATGAGTTACGTGAGCCAGCCGGCAGGAGTATGCCCAGTGGCTTCGGCTGTGTGGCCGCCTGTGGCAGCTGATGCATGGAGTTGTGCGCGCTGCTCACATAGATATCATCCTCCGCCTCCTGGTTGCCCTCGAAGGCCGACAGATTGGGCGTGCTGCTGACCAGGCTGCGCTGCTTGGCCGTTGCGCTCTGGAAGCGTCGCTTGGGCAGCGCACGTGTTGCCGTATTCGCTTTGGGGCTGGTCAAAACCGAGCTGGCATCGAAATTACACTGCTCCAGGGACTGGGCATAGGAGGTGCGCAAGTTGGTCGGATCCTGATCGAAGGTCTTGCCAAAGCTGCTGAAACTGATGACAGCTGCCGCGCCGGGCGGTGCGGGGGCTGCGGCTTCCGCTGCGACTGCGATTGCCACTGGGGCTGCTGGTGAGGATTGCAGCAAGCTATTACGCTTCTGGCGCGCTGGCGGCTTGCGTATGGTTAGCTGCACATGTTGCACCTGCGGCGGCGCTGCTGCATCCAGGACATCCTGCGCTGGCTGCTGTGAGTACCTTGTCGTCCTGGTCCTCCTGCTCGGCGGTCTTGTCATTGAGTATGGATGCATTTTTGTCATAGATTTGGCTCAGCTCGTCCAGCAGAAAGTTGCCCTTGCAAATGAGCTGCTCGTAATCCTCGCCAGAGACAACGCGTGTCCTTTTCTCCATCTCCAACGAGCTGCGCTTGCAGTTGTCCCCTTGGTTTGTGTAATCCAGCAGTGTTAGATTCTGATAGCTGGCATTCAGATAGCCCGCTCCGGATGCCGCCGCGCCCGCTGCAGTTGGTCCACTAAGGCCGCCACGCTCGTTCCAGCTGCAGCTGCGTCGCATGCGCGGCAAGCTGTGGCAATCAAAGTTGTCCAAATCCTCGCTGGAGCTGTGGCCCCCCTCGCTGCTATGGCAATTCCGTGGCTGGCTGTTGGGGCGCGGACGGGCGCGGCGGGGACGCCTGCCCAGCTGCTGCAGCTCGTTGGGCACGCTGCCGCTGGCGGCGTTGCGGGCCAGGACAGGTGAGCACTCGGCAGAGGAGCTGCTGCTGCTGTAGCCGCTGTGGTTGTTGTTGTTGGGGTTAGTATTGGTGTTGTTGCTGTTGTTGGCAGCCAGAACGTAGCTGTTGTTGTCCGCTAGAAACTTGGGAGACGAACCTCGCGGCTCGCGTATATCGGGCAAACTGTTGCGCAGCCAAGTGAACGAGGCGGCAGACGACGACGACGACGAAGACGACGTTGTGGATGATGTGGATGCTGTGGATCCACTGGGCGATGGCGATGGCGAAGGGGATAGCGAGGGGGATGGGGACGGCGATGGCGATGGCGATGTCGAGTGTGCCCCTCTCTCGCAGCTATTAATAGATGACGTTGGCGAGCATAGAGAGGATGATGATGGCGTTGACTGCGTCTCGTTTGTCTGCTCTATTTTTGTCTGACACAAATCATTGGAGTTTTTGGAATGCTGCGTTTCGGCCGCTAATGCTGTGGCAAGCTCAGCATCAGCACCATTGCCCTGCTCCAGCAGCAGCAGGTCCAACTCCTCCTCCTCCTCGCACAGTTTGTCGAAATTCTTTGGTATGCTCTTCGATTTGGCCCGTCGCAATGTGCTCGGCTCACAGTAGCCCGAATCCTCAGACAAATTCTCCGCCGAATTTAGTGGCAAGCGACGCGCCCCGGCCGCATCCTGTTTCCCGGGGCAGGCGCTGAGCATGCTGTGGCCACTGCTGTCGCTGCCGGAGGTGCTGCTCGACTCCGAGTCGGACTTGAGCTCCGCCTGGTGCAGGCTCTTGCAGGCGCCAAACAGCTCCCGCTGCTGCTCCTCCAGGTCCAGCTTGTGCAGCTCGTAGTAGGTCTGATGCAGCCGCCCGTCGCTGGACTCGTAGCGCTTCAGCAGCGACGTGGCCGAGCCCCGTCGGCTGTCCGGATTGCTGTGGCTGCCACCGCTGCTGCTGGCCACCGTCTCGCAGCTGAGCAGCGAGGGCGAGCTGTTGCCCAGGCTGCTCATGCTCTGGTGCTGCTCCTGCAGCGTCAGCTGGCGCTCCAGCGACTCGAACTGCACCAGCGAGGAGCTGCGTGAGAGCGAATGATACGAATCATTGTCGGAATAGAAGTCCTCGAAGTTGGTGCCGCCGCCGCGGCGACTGCCCGTGCTGTTGCGCTGCCCCTGACTGCCGTAGCTGTCGCGGGCGCAGGCCTCCAGCGCCAGGAAGCGCTCCAGGCTGTTGTGTGAGTCGGCATCGTAGCGCGGCGGTGGCGGGCGCCGCAGCTGCACCACATCCTCCAGGCTGTGCGGCTGCTGCTGCGCCGACGCCAACGTCAACGGCAACGGCGGCGCCAGCTGTTCGTCCTGGCAGCGGCGCGCGCGCTTGGGCGGACAGGCAAAGTCACGTTCGGACATGGCGTCGATATCTGCAAGATTTTGGTTTAGGAATTAGTATAGTTTTATTATAAACTTTAGCATGGACTTACCCTTGTTAATTTCGACTCTTATGACCGAACCCGTTTCGGACTCTGCGGAGCTCCAGAAGCCCCCGCAGCTGCCCCTCTGCTCGTAGCCATTCCAGCTATTTTGCGCATGCTCCTCGTCCTCCGAGGTCTCCTCCATGATGGGCTCCAGCATTTGACGCGAGCTGGACAAGTAAATGGCATCTGTGAATTATAAACAATATCAAGTTAATTGCAATCGAAAATTGTTATTATTATTTGAAAGCTGTGCGCACTTAGCAGCCGCGCCTGCCACTTGCGCATCTTTGCAGCACCGTCTCCAGCTGTGCCTGCCACAAAACTAAACTAAACTGCAGCCAAGTGCATTGCGACAGTCTGCAATGGCAACCAGTCCACAGTACCCACTCCCCACCACTCACTCCTCTGCCATGGGCCCTCAGGGCTCACAGTCCATTCACAACAACAGCAGCGATCTTATCGCCCTGCGCCCGCATCGGGACCGCCTCGAGGGCTCTGCCGCTGCGCATGAATCATGCTTAATTATGCAATTTATTAATAAAGAGCACAGCATAAAATAGCAAAGCTGCACAGCTGAACAGCTGCCCAGCTGCCCAGCCAGACTTTCAAACTTAATAACACACAAATGACACTGGCTTAAAGTTGCAGCAACAATCTGGCTTAACTTGGGATAAGATCAGCTAAACAACTTCCGAAACTCGTCTAACTTGAGATAAGATCAAATAAACAGCATTAGAAATTCGTTTAACTTCAGATATGATCAAATAAACAGCATCACAAATTAGTTTTCTTCTACAAAAATACCTCAAACAAAAAGCTGACTAATGACACTAGCTTAAAGTGGAAACTATAGATTAGATTAGTTTATATTAGGAGCAGCTATTGGTTCTGATTCAGTCTATAGATTAAAGACATTTGCCTAACGTGAAAGCTTGTAGATTGGATTAATTTTTATAGGGGGTGTGCACAATGACACTGGCTTAGGGATAAGATTAAAATGGGAATACTTATTATATCAACAGTATATAAGCTAAGCTAGCTTATTATATCACCAGTATATAAGCTGAGCTAGCTAGATACTGTTAGCTGAGCTAGCTTATATACTGGTGATATAATAAGTCTTCTAGCTTTTAAAATATCAACAATGACACTAGCTTAAAGTGCAGCCTACAAAGTAGATTAATACGAAAAAAACTTTGCCAATGTGGTAGTAAGTTTTCATTTTATTATAATAAATAATTAAATGAGTCTTCTAACTAACAATTTTTGTAAATAAACTGATGTTTGCACTTTCTAAGATACTATACACTAGCTTAAAGTGACAGCCAGAGATATGATTAACTAGGAATAAATGCAACAGTAATAATCATACTTCTGATTCAGAAATTCTTTACCACTCACCTCAAATAAACAGCTGCTTATATATATTTCTAGACTGTTCTGAATTCATTTTAGAGCACATCCAAACTGTATTTCTAAGTTATGCCACACAAAATTCTCTTAAAGCTACGTAAAAACAGCTTTGAAAGCACATGAAAGCTCTTGTTGACTATACTCAATTAAAGCCTATTAAAGCTGAAAGCTAATAAAGAAATTTCATATATTTCTCGTTATTGTCCAATTTATATCCAAAAGACTTCTATAACAAATACTCTGCTGTACGATTAATCCAGTTTTTATGCAACACTTTAAGCCAGTGTCATTGGCACATAGAATGTGAGAGCTTCTTTATTGCAAGATTAAATAACCTTTACCCGCTCAGCTTGAAATTGTTTACAGTTTTGAAATGTTTATAAAAGCCCGAATGTTTATTTAGGCTATCAAATTCGCAAGCATTGTTTTAATTGCATTTGATGGAATAATACTAACAATGTTAACATTTCTGATTAAATTCTTACTCCAGATTATATGTTGAGTCAGCGTGACAAAATGAACAATTAGTATTGGAGTTAGCCGACTTTTACTATATAATAAGAATACTAATTCTTCTTCGATTTGGTAACTTTTGGTAACAGAAACCTTTACTAGCCTTCTAGTTTCATTTGTTTTCCAACCACACTCTGTTTCTAATTGTTTATTAACCAAACTTGTCACCACTCACCTTGCTGTTCAAATGCGCCCAAATTCCAATTAACGGGCGTATTTAGATAACCCGCCAGATCCAAGTGTTCCATGTTGAATTTGGCAAGTCTTTTAGCAAAAGTCTTTTGGAAGTTCTCGAATTTCTTGTTGCTTTTCTAACGCTAAACACTAAATACTAAATGTATTTATATCGTTGTTGCAATGCTTAGTCTCCAAGTATCACATCGGTTCGTTTCTGATTCTTCAGGTTCTCCTCATTGAATGCAACTCTGGGGCATATAGTAGCACCATTTATTTCCATTTGCCTTATCGCAATTATTTTGAGTTTTTGTGCAATTTGGCGGCAGCATTCGGTACAGACTTTTGTTGTATTTTCGATAAGCGAAAACGATATCTGAAAACAACAAAAAAGAAATATTAGTACTACTAGCAGTAATTGGTGATAAGAGTGTACTCATATAGCCATATATATAAGTCAGGGAGTGTTTATATTTGCTGCACTTCAACTGAATGTGTGCTTAATACAATTTTAGTCAGCTTTAGTACAGCTGTTAGTTTATAAACAAGCGTTTCCTATACAGCGAACAGCAGCCTGGCAGGTTCCTAATAATTTAGCACATATAAAAAGACTTTTGTATATAATTATCTGACACTGAAACCTGTTCTTTATGATTCTATTAGCTGCATTTTAGTGCAAGTTGATTTTAGTAAATATATATAAATTATCAGCCTAATATAATGATCAGATCTTAATCAAACTTTAAGGGTCAGTATTGCTGCGTTATATCTTAAAAAAACAAAAAAAGCATTTTAGTGCAAGTTGATTTTAGTAAATATATAAAATGTAAGCCGTATATGTTCCTGTGTCAGCTAATATAGTGATCAGATCTTAATCAGATTTGTACAATCTTTAAAACTCACCATTGCTGTGTTACAAGAACTTAAAACTAACTTAACCTCACTTAAAAAAACAAAAAAGTTATCCATAGAAAAATTCAATTGCCATTGTTATAATAAGATATAATAGTTCGCTTTTGACTACAAATAATATATATTAAATATATAAAAAAAGTTGAAAATGCTGTGTATATTTGCAATATCTTAAAAACAAAAAAGTTAATCATAGAAGAAATCAATTTCCATCGTATTAATAAGATAAAATAGTTCGCTTGTGATTCAAAAAATATATATTAAATATAAAAATAAAAGTTGAAAGCTGCTGAGTATAGTTGTAATATCTTGAAAAACAAAAATGTTATTTATATAAACAATCAATTTCCATCGTATTAATAAGATATAATAGTTCGCTTTTGATTTAAACAAAAATATATTTAATATATAAATAAAAGTTGAGAATGCTGAGTATAGTTGCGATATCTTGAAAAACAAAAATGTTATTCATATAAACAATCAATTTCCTTCGGATAATAAGATATAACAGTTCGCTTTTGATTAAAAGAAAGATATTTAATATATAAATAAAAGTTGAGAATGCTGAGTATAGTTGTGATATCTTGAAAAACAAAAAGGTTGTTCATGCAACAAATGAATGCTCTACTCGATCGTTCCTAAGGCAACTCTATGTTTAAAACTAAAGCTGAAGGAAGTATTTCTGTCAAGTTTCATCCCGATAGCTCTAAAACAAAGAGACTAACTTGCATGGAAACAGGCAGAGTCTAATATTAATGCTGATCAAGAATATATATGTGGAATAAAGTATAAAAACAACAGCTTGGCAACATTTTAACAGTTTAGCACATTTGAAGTAGACTTTTTGTATATAAAATTCAGATAGTAGAACCTGCTCTCAGCTTCAGCTACCTTACCGATTATTGAGTCGGGGGCGAATTTTAATTGCTCCAGACGAATGCTAATAAGCATTTCTGTATGCCTGGCACATGGTAAATGTAAATGTATATAAATATAATTTTCAAAACGGCCCCCATCAAATTGCAGTGTGGGCCCAGTGGGCGAACCGCAATCGAGCCGAGAGTCTCAAGTTGTTTGCTTTGTTTCCAGCTGCATACATACTTAGTAAGTAAGTATATATAATGTATATAGTATAATTAACAATTTATAGATTTTGTTTAAGGCATTTCTGCCACGCTGCATTGCACAAAACCAGCGATAACCCAATTCCCCGCACTGAACATTTCAATGTCAAATGGGCCTGAGGGCAGTTCGTATTTAGTTTCCGAACCGATCCAATATATAAACAGGGAAAATTTTTGCGCTAGACCTAATGTTTATTTCGCAATTCGTGCTGTATAAACTCAAGTTATTTATAAATGGATTGGAAATACAAATTGCAAAATACACAAATATTTACTATACAACATTTGAGCTAAAGAAATGTTCTGCAATAAGCAATTCAATCGAAGGCGATGCCACTGATATGTCAAGGTAGTGCCAGGTAAACAGAACTGATTGGCTTCTTGTCTAAATATCGTTGCTACAGATTGATTACACATATTCAACAGATATAAGCTCAATGTCAGCTGGTTCCTACAATAGAAATTGTGCGTAGAGTGAGCCACAAAGATTTGGGTCATCAGATCAACAATATTAACTTAATAATTCCCAACTGATCATTGATCATTTAGTACTTAACACTAGTGCTACAAACTATCAATGTCAATATCGATCAGAGCTATAAAATTATGATTCATTCTTCAATGTACTATCTGCGAATCATTCGGGCACTGACTTACCAAATATTTTATTTAACCAAAATTGTAATTAACTTTTGATTATATTCAAGGTAAATAAGTGATTTGAATTGCAATTTGATTTAATTCGTGATGAATTAGAAATATGCGACGTCATTCATTTCACAAACAAAGAATTCAATTTAAATTTGATTTCAGTCCTGAAATTTGTTGAAGAGACGCGAAGAAAAAGTAGTTTGTATGTTAAATTTGATGACTACCTGTACAGGGCTGGGAGATATCGATTTTGCTAATTTTCGGACGAGGTGGTGAAGGGGTCAAAAAGTTTTTGATGCAGAATTGTCCAGGAGGTGAACATTAGTCTGTATGCCAAATTTTGTGACTCTACATATACAGGGGTGGGAGATATAGGTTCTGACACTTCAAGGATATACACCAACATGTGTATCAAGTTTGCTTGCACTAGCTTGAAGGATATGGAAAAAAATTGCGTTCATACGGACAGATGGACGGACAGACAGACGGGCATTTCGAAAACCCAATACACTCTTTTTCCCGTCGGGAACAGAGTATTATAACTATATCTAACTAGCTTAAATAGCACTGGCTGCTAGGGCCTTCAGCTATCAGTCCTGAAATAATTTCATTAATTTTACTGAGAAAAAATATTAAGTTTGAATTTGAACTCATTTCTGAAGACTTTCAATATGCGATTTTGGTCTTTTAGTTTACAAATAAGGAATAACATATAAATCTTATACTCTTTTATCGATTGTTTCCACTATAGATAGTTTTTAATCGTGCTCTTTTAATGGATTTTATGAAATATTTTTACAAATGATATATTTTGGAAAAGTCTATTTTTACAGTGCGTTGTCTAGTTTTCTGATATATTTTGGAAAACTCAATTTTTACAGTGCGTTGTCTAGTTTTAATGTATTCAAGGTCCAGAACTAGGACATTAATACCCTTGTGTACACTAAAACTATCGATGGTGCTGTTTATCGTCTATCGTAACTTATCGAGTGGTAACACTACTCTATACATACACATCACTTTAGCAAAGTTTAGTACAGTTTTAAGTACATCGTTAAATGTTTATTTTGATGTTTTCGAAAAGTATTTATTACTGACAACAACAGCTGAACGATTATTTACGTTGTTGACGCTTTTTAGAATACATTTTTTTAAGTTATTTCGACAAATTCTCACTTTCATGCGACTTCCTCTACTATTAAAGGAAACTGTCATAACTGACATGAATATGCAACAAATCTTATCCAATTAATCACCTCAATATTCAAAGTCATTTTGGGGTGTAAACAGAAAGCTGTGACAGCTGTCCAACTAAAAGATAAATAAAACACATGTAGAGAGAAGCCAGTACTAAAATAATTCCACAGTATGACATCAATCTTGTATCTTTTGCTACACATGCAGGCTTATCGTCCAGACCCAGACCATATATAATACAAATTGTTGAAGGCTGTTTTTAGTAGTACTAGAGAGGAGAGACGCTTGAGAGTTTTTGATTTAGTTTGTAACAACAACGAAAGTTAACTGCTCTTCCAGGAAAGATAAGATAGCTAACTATGCGGAAAGTTACTGGCCAGAGACACCCTATATATAATAATTATAAATCGGAAGTTGTTTACTTTAGGCTTTGCCCCATGCATCCATCAAATTTTGGCCCACTAAGCTCATTGCTGTGAACTTTGGAATGTGCAAAAAAAAACAAAAAATATATTAAAAATCAGAGATACATGAGGAAGGCGTATGCTATATAGTACATAATGTACATCATTATATGGCTAGCGATAATGCGCTGTTGTCCAATTAAACGATTGTCTGTCTCATTTACTAAATAAGTAAGAGCGCCAAAAAGTCATTCACTCGCAATAAAAAACAACCAAATATATAAAAAAAGAAATTATAAATAAATAAATAAGTTCACATGCCAAATTAAACGAAATGCGTCACATTTCGTACACATCTTCTATAAATAAATTGCTTTAAAAAAAGCCTAAGCAACAACAACAACTCTCAGTTCGAGAAGGGCAGAAGAAATGTTCTTAGAAAAGCATAAATTATTTTATTAGAGTAGTCTTCTTTGGCTGTACAATGTACATTTATCTGGTCAGCCAAAAGCAAACAAACATGGCCAGGCATTGCGGAAATCTTCAGACTCTTTTTTCAAAACTCTTGTTGGCCATCTGGCTTCTGGGCTTCTGGGATCATGCTCCGTCTGCCATTTGCCAGCAGCTTTTAATTGCAAAAGTTCATTTGCCCATATAGCCACAGAAATGTGCAGTTATAAATTGTTTTTCCTGTTTTTTTTTTCTGTTCTGTTTTTATTTTTTTATACAATTTTTGCCGGCATGGCTACGCATTGTATCTGTGGCTTTTGGTCCACAGTTCGGCGTAAGAATCTCTGTTTATTTTGGTTCGTATAAATGCTGTACAATTTCTTGTTGGCCTTTCATAAACAACAAAGCTCAAATGAATTATTGTATCAAGGGGATCTCTCTGCTTTGGGCCTGACAATATGAGCACGTTCGCTTTTTGGGGCGCGCCTCTTGGTAGCTGTCAAATGACTCACTTGCCTCCCATTGGCCAAGTATTGCGGCACTTTGCGATATTATATCGTTATAAATTATAAGCATGCCCAAAGAGGGAAACATTTAATGTTTAAGGGTATTTAGTGTTATTAGCATGGCTAAGACACTTTTGCAGCCAAATGAGGCGCCTATTTGTCGTAATTCACGTTTATTGTAATATAAACATATTTTTAGTACAGCATATTTGAAGTTTTTTAGAAATATTTTAGGCGCTTTTTTGTGTAAAATATATATTTAAAAATGTGAGTCATAAAACTCAAGCATTTTTAGTCTTTTTATATTTGACTTAGTAATACAGGTTTAGTACTCTTTATAAGAGAGGGGCTTAGCACACTTTAGAACTAGCTTCAATTTAAGCAGGGTCGTTTTAGAGGTTCTTTATTTAATAAACTTTTAGTACACTTAAGAAAATACATGTTTAGTACACTTTAAAACGTTTTTGGAGTTTTAGAGGGGTATTTTTAGTTGATCTATACTTAGTACACCTTTAGAACTAGTTTCAGTTTAAGCAGGGTATTATTAGATGGTCTTTATTTAATAAACGTTTAGTACACTTAAGATAATTTAAGTTTAGTACACTTTAAAACGTTTTTTGAGTTTTAAAGGAGTATTTTTAGTTGATCTATACTTAGTACCCTTTAGAACTAGTTTAAATTTAAGCAGGGTATTATTAGATGGTCTTTTTAAAAATAAACGTTTAGTACACTCAAGGAATTTATGTTTATTACACTTTAAAAGGTTTTTTGAGTTTTAGGGGGGTTTTTTTGGATGATCTTTACTTAGTACACTTTTGAACTAGTTTCAATTAAAGCAGGGTCGTTTAAGAGGTTCTTTATTTAAATAAACGTTTAGTACACTTAAGGAAATTTATGTTTAGTACACTTTAAAACGTTTTTTGAGTTTTAGAGGGATATTTTTAGTTGATCTTTACTTAGTAACCTTTTCATTTTAAACAGGGTCTTTTAGAGGTTCTTTGTTTAATAAACTTTTAGTACACTTAAGGAAATATATGTTTAGTACACTTTTAGGCTGGATTTGAGGTTAAGATGGGTATTTTTAGCTGATCTTTAGTACATGTACGAGCTATGCACAGATATTTTTGTATATATTAAGGTTGAACATGAGCTTAAAAAGTTTCATGAATTGAGTACATTTTTAGTAGCCACAAAACGTGTTGTTTTTTTTCGCATATTTTAAAACTGTTATAAAAATTTGCACATATTAGAACAAATTGAGATACTTTTAGTACATGAGGTCACTTTTCCGGTTTTACTTGTCATAATACGTGTCTTTGTTGTCTTTTTATTTGCAACTTTTTTTATAACTCAAACTTCCAATATTTACCAATCACACCTCGCTTATAGCTGTTATCTCTCACTTTATATATAAAACCAGTGCAAGGCACGCCCATGTTTCGAGAATTGCATGGAACTTTCTCACCTGTGTTCGTTAAGAATCGGTTTGTTCGTTTTGTTTTGTTATCCTTAAACGTTGTGCTAAAATCTTAAAAATTTTGAACACCAAGGCACTACATTCATATTTAGCTCTTAGGAGAATAGAGTTAAACGTCGTAAAATAATGTTATCATTTCGAAAATAACATTGGAATAGAAACTGTGCGCTATGTGATAAGCACACAAACACACACAAATACACACAAATTTAAAGAAATTGGGCGAATGTGTTAAGAATTTCGTTGCGATTTCGATTTCGTACTCATTTAGTACGAGAGTACTAAAACACGCGCTCATTTAGTACAGGTGCTAAAAGGCGAAAGGTGCGCGCGACTCTTGTTTGAAATAAAAACAAATACTAAAATTGAATGAAGGCGACGACTAACGACATTTCCGATCGCCGACCGCAGCGTCTGAGGTGCGCTTGAGTACTAGGCAGCAAAAAAGAAGAAAAAAAACAAAAAGCACACACAACACACACACACACACACAACAATAACACTCGACGCGTTGACGACGACACGAACATAATTCTTGGCTTTTGTTTTTGCCTTTTGTATTTATTTACAATTTAATATATTTTCAACGATTCGTTTTTGTGTGCCGAACGCTGCAGCCGCAACACAAAGTCACAGATAATAATTGTAAATATTTATTTGATTTTTTTTTCAATTTGTTGCTGCAGAAGCTGCCACTAATGACGCTTACCACATTTGTGGGGCATGGCGCGCCTCCATTCCACACGAGCGGGCAAACCAAACTGGTCAGCCTGCTGGTCAGCACAATGTTTCGCCACTTTGCATATCGTACTCGCCTAAAGAAAGCAAAGCACTCAATGAACGACGAACAAACGTAGTAGTGATAAGGCTTATCAGACTGTAATATCTCAGACTGATTGCTTTGGACACCAGCTGATACCTGTGGACATTGGGCCCAAGGCGACTGGCAAAGTAAGTCATAAGCCGCTAAATAACAAGTTCATGAAAACTAATCTATTTCTCATTCAGCACTCAATTGTAAAAAACTGATTTAAAGGGTATCTATGGCTAGCTACTCCTGTAATAAAACTGAAAAGTTCTAATAAATTTTTATTAGAAATAATGTTAAAAATATTCCTAAAATGTATAGTAAAAGAAAGTAACTCCAATTAAATAAATATACCATAATAATATACAATAAATAAAAGTACTCTACTCCTAAGACTGAGGATCGAATCGGGTAGAAGGTGGAACTGTTCTAAAAAATCTTAGAATTATTGCAGAAATATGCTTAGAGTTATATGTCTGAAAATACAGCAGACTTATTGGATTGATTATAGAAATTAATAAAAATCAAAACCATTTTTAAAAAGAGCCTTTAAAAATTGTTTGTTGCTTATTAATAGACTAGTTTACACTGTTATTAAAAGCAATATTTATTTATTATTATTTTTATTTAAAATGTTATTCAAAAATGTGTGTACAGTATGAAAATTTAATAAATTCAGTATTAATAATAAGCCTATATTTTAAAACTGCTTGTTAATTTAATCTTTTAAATTTAAGCTATCAATATTAATAAATAAATATATAAATAAATAAATAAAAGAACTAAAGCTGGTTTGAAGTAGAGCTAAAGACCGTCATAAAACGACTTTGTTTGGCAAAGAAAAATATACTCTATAAAGATAACAGTTGCGTTATTCCGTGAGTCAAGACATATCAGGTAGATATATCAAGAAATTAAGTAAAGAAGAGAGGTGTACTAAAAAAGGTAGTACGAATATCTGTGAAACAAGAAATGAAGTCAAGAAGAGAGGAAGTTATACTACAAAATGTAGATATTATCAAGTATATATGTTAAATATGAGAAACGTGTTGAATAATTTCAAAACAAAGGCGTCACTTATTATTTCCAGTGTTGCATAATACAACAGACAAGTGTAGAGCTGTGCAACGTTGCAAAAATAAAGGTTAGTCGATTTCATTGTTTTAATTTTAGTTTTTGCAAGCAAATGTACAAACTAAACAGCAATTTAAGGGTTTTTTATGTACAAGTTATGCAAAAATTGTCATTACTTAAAAAACTAAATATGAATAGACGTAAAATTGTTGACTTAACAAAAAGAAAACAATTTGTTAAAGTGTGAAAGGCTTGTAATTTGAATACTGTTTGCAGTGCAATTTGGTATTTAAGGAAACAGTTAAGGCATTTAAGGCCTAAACTACTTATGTACAATATTATTTAACAATGCCACCCCAACAAGGCCTTAAAGCAAATACCCGCTTAGTTTTATCGCCCATCACAAATCCCCCTAAGCGAACTATAAACTTGTTTTTACACCTTCAGGAGATTGTGAGTGTGTTTCCAACTGATTTTGAATGCAGTTTACATTTTTGTTACCATTTTTGTTTTCTTACATTTTTCGCACACTCTCTGCAAAGCGTCGCAGTCAAAGTTGAAAGTGTAATAAACTTGCGTGTGAAACGCACAACAAATTTTGAACAAAAGGCGCGCTAGCATTTCTATTCATACTATACATTTTGCACACACTCTCTGGGATGGACTTTCACTTTCTTCTTTCTGTCCAAGTCGCTGTCTGAGTCAGAGACACCAACCACAACGAACAAAATTAAAAGATTCATTAACATTTGTGTTATTTTGAAAAAAAAAGAGTTTAATGCAAAAGTGCAAACCATTGTCGAGACTCGAGACTTGATTCGTTTCAAGCCCAAACCCCAAACTCTAAACTCAAACTCAAACTCGACTCCTACACAATACAACTTTGCACAATTGCAATCTCATTTTGGCTGGTTTTTTTTCGCCTCTTCGCAATTACTGCGGCTTCTTCAGGCTGCCTTTTGGCCATTTTTCAGTTGCGGGAAACTTACGAAATTTGGCTTAAAGTTAGCTTTTGTATTGTATTCGTTGCGGCCATTCTCAAGGGTTGTGCAATGCCTTTTGGACGGACGGACGGCATGATTGAGGTTTCGATTGGAACTTTTCACTGTCTGCAAGTAGCAGGAAGTTTCAATATGAAAAGTGAATGCATGCCACCCCTTAAAAATGGTATATAGCCCATATACTATACATAAGACCAGATACTATAATTGATCTCGTGCTTTGTGGCACGCCTTCTGTTTCACTTTTGTTTTATTATTTTCATGCAAATTGTTGCTTAGCTCATTATAATTCGGATTTTCTGCTCTAATGAAATGTTCAAAGCTATTTTTGCAACCTTGCGGGCAAACTATAGCCACTCGTTTTTGTTGTGGTCTAATAATTTGATTGTAGTCTTATAGTCTCTTAGCATAATTTGATTCCTGTTTTTGCAACTGTGCCAAAGCTGTTAATGCATCAAATTTTTTTCGTTTTTTGCAGTGTATTCGGTGACATTTTATGGCAAAGATCTACAAATCGCTTGAGCAAACACAATCGCATCTCGTGGGAAACCCACAAAACTTGTCGGTGCTTTTGTGTGGCAATTTATTAGCCAGTCTCAATCCCGACTTGACATACTATAGAGTTCAGCAACGTCATCGGCATTATGCAAAAATGTGATTTGCAAAGCGCTCTATAAATACATTTTCTTTTGTTGCCCCCTCAAATGCTAATAATTGTATAAATCATCGTTTATCTTGTTTACTATATTGTATTTTGTCATAGCAGCTGTAACATGTTCTAAATGCGACTTAACATTCATTGTGAATGTGTAATTCTGAATGATGATTCCATTAGACTTTGATGATGGGTATTACTGGATAGTTATCCTAGTGCAATCTAACTCTAAACAGGTGCTGATGAATATGCTTATTATGATGATTATCTTTTAAATGTATCCTGCTAGTTTGCTGTTGATCTTATCAGACTTTCTGAGTATAAAGTTAAGATTTAATGAATCTTAAAGTCATTCATTAAGGAGTAACAACAAAATCTTTATTAATTTATTAGTTTTATTCTAAAAATTTAATTGAAAAATTTATTTCTTTTAAAAAACACAAGATATATCGAAAATATTGTAATGGAATTAACGAAAATACATAAAGTCTTTCACTTATGTAAGTATTAGACCAAAATTTCAATAAATATTGCTAATTTTATTCTAAAAATTGATTTACAAGATATTAATTCTGTTGAAAATATACAAAATTTATGAAAACAAAATGTACTTGTAGTATTATTTAAAGAAAGATCTAATCAACATAATATTCAATGAAGTCTTAATAAAGTTAGGTAAATTTCAAACATAGAAAAGAAATTAGCTAAAATCCGAAGAATGACCCAAAGTGATCACAAAACAACATTTTATTTGCAGAAGTAATAGCATTATTTGATGAAAGATTCAATCTACATTCAATGATATTCAATGAAATTTTAATAAAAAAGAAATTAGCTAAAATCCGAAGAATGACTCAAAGTGATCCCAAAACAACATTTTATTTGCAGACATAATAGAATTATTTGATGAAAGATACAATCTACATTCAATGATATTCAATGAAGTTATAATAAAGTTAGCTGAGTTGCAAATATAGAAAAGAAATTAGCTAAAATCCGAAGAATGTCCCAAAGTGATCCCAAAACAAGTTTTAAAATACCATTTCATTTGCAGACATTAATTCGGTGCTTTGAAGATTCGAAACTTTTGCATCGCTAATGCATAGTATATCTTATGGTAATTTAACACAATCTTACAAACAAATCTATGCGTTTTTACAGCTCATTAACTGTAAGCGATCCGCTAATATATTGCTTTTGAATATGCCAGAGACTTCAGCGATAAATCAAGCTACTTCCTTCACGGAAAACGCAGAACCACCCATTTTGTTCCAGTTTGGGCCCATGTCTAAGCATTTCAGTCATCTGTACTCGTATGACTCTACAAAAATTCCTAACCGCAACATTCGCAGCACAATTTGCAATGCATAAAAATGCCATTAAGTAAAACTTTTGAATAGCAAACGAAGATGAGGCAGCCAAACAGACGGCCTCTGTTCTGTTTTTACTGTATTTCAAAAGGGGGAACAGAGTATATCCGGTTTGTGAAATGACTTTTCGAATGAATGCAGCTTTTTGCTACTGAAGCTAGTATGTCAACAAAATATGGTATACCCAGGAAATCAACAAAATCATATAGTATCTTAGACAATTTTAGAGATAGAGTCCGCAAATTTGATATGACGACTAACTACAAGAAATCTCCTTAAAAGATTATAACAAAAACTCCCCGCATATAAGCAAAAGCCTATATCTCTTACAATTTTTGAGCTTGAGTCACCAAATTTGGTATCACGTCTACTGATGATCTCCCTGAAAGATTAGTTCAACAACATTATAGCCATGAGCACTACCACACCCGAAAATCACTAAAAACCTATAACTTCCACAATTTTAAAGCACCAGCTTTTGATATGAAAACTATTGCTAAACTTCTTGAAAGATTGGATCAAAAATATATTTAACGGACTTCAAACAGAGTATATAGCAATCAGGAGCTTGTGACTGCAATGTTCTTACTTCTGTTATTTTGCCTTTTGGACTCGCAATGAGGGGCTGCAGCGGCTGGAGGGGCACAGCCGGTTGATTGTGTGCCAAATTCGCGTGGAAGTAGCACAAGAGCCGCAAATATTATTAAGCACGGGAGAGCGTAGGAAAAACAATGGATGAGCATGCAGAAGAGAAGGCAAATCCAAGACGTGGGCGATGACGAGGCCAGCCTGACACGCCTCGGCGCATGCGCAGCGGCGGGAGTGGGAGCGGGAGCAGAAGCAGCGGTAGCGGCAGCAAACTGGCACTTAAGAATCCAGCACTTGAATGGACGTCAGTCAGGCAAGCCCGCCATTCAAATGATAAGCCCAGTTAGACAGAGAGATTGAACAGAAACGGAATGACGGAATGACGGACTGATGGACTGACAGACGGACGGCGGGAAAGTAGGTGGGCGTTTAATCAACAGCTACGTATGGATCGGATCGGATTGGATGGCCGGGAACGTGGTGGTGGGTGCAGCGACGTGTGGTACGTGCAACGATTGCAGATTCAGCGCACTCTTCAGTTATCTGGCAAGACGGGGCGAGTCGTTGGCGGATGATAGCCCATAAATTAGACTCAACTTTGATTTGAATTTATCTTGGCTACCTTTTCATTTCTTCATTCTGCGGTTACTTGATTAAGTTTTTCCATTTGTTCTGTTGCTTTCGAAGCGAACTTCGTCTTCCACTTTTGCTGATTGCGCTCCGCTTTTGTAAAATGAAACGAAATGAAACCGCAACACACAAAAATCGTCAACAAGTAAATTAAACAAAATGGGGCTAGTAGCCAGTGTACAGTTCTGTGGGAACAAGGTCATCCAAGGTACAGACATAGACCTGGCACCGTACACTTCTTGACTTGGATATAAAGTTGTTGTCTCTGTTCGTTCACTGGGGAAAACTTGACACGGCCCTTAAAGCGCAGTTATAACTGAGCAAGGCGGCGATAACTGAGAGAACCTTTGTTCAGCCAATTTAGAATGAGAAAAAGTCTCAGCTAAAATTGAGCTTTAATTGGTTAAATATAGTAATTTGGTAGAAACGATTTAACTAGGGATGTACGTAATTGATATCAGTCTTCAGTCGCCTCAGGAACAAAGAGAACCTTGGTAAAAGGAAGAAATCTATAACACCCTTGAAAAAATAGACATATTCATTTCAGCATGTTGATCTTGAGGTCAATAAAATTGAATATAGTTTTTACTGTTATAATAAGCATTTTCATTACAATTACAATTACAAAGTAAAGTGGTTTCAATTGATATTTTTAAAGGCGCCATAAAACGTTTAAGAATGACGCACAAAGAAGAATTGTAGTTCTAAGAACTTTAGAGACTGACGACAGCTAAAGTTATCTGGAAGGATGTTCTCTGAACATGAAGTCTTCAACAAACGCATATAAATTGTAGCTTAACTGGCAAATGTCAAATAACTAACAATGGCAAATATATATGCCAGGGATTAGAGTCAAATTGCTTAATATAAATAACACACACGCTCCTATTCACCGCAATATGCCGCGGGCCACTGACAATCTTCAAGCCGAACATATTTTGTTTTGTTTATATTCCAATGAGAGTTAATAAAAAATGAGCAGAAATTACATAAATTATGCAAATTGAGGCCAAGATAGCCAAAAGAGGTAGTCGAACTATAAAGAAAACAACCAAAACAAAAACCTATTAATAAATAAAAAGAAATCGGACCGCGTCCACAAAAAACACCTACACCTGAAATTGTGTATAACCCGGGTGTCAAAATCTCAACGAACGTAACGTTTTTTTTTTCTTTGATATTTTTCAACAATTTCAATATTTTTTGTGAGTTTTCAGCGCTTCATTGGCGTGGCCAATGGCAACATAATGGACAGATAGAAAACTGTAAAGTGCAAAGGAGTCAAGTCACTTATGAAATAATGTACTATATATATATTTATAATGCCCATTTGAATGGTGAAAGTTGTGACAGCAAAACTCTCAATCAAATGCGCTTTAATTGCTTACAAATTAACAAAATGAATTTTCAATTAAACTCATTGAACTGAGGCCTGTAAGAGTGTGGCCAATTGCACAGCGGAAGTTTCAACAGCAAAATGGTTAACAAACAAAACCACTGAAGATTTCAAAAGAATCCCAGTCGCGGTTCATTCAACTCGACAACTTCACGTCCAACGCTAATCAAGAGCTAAACAGAAACAATTACCCTGGCAAAATAAAACCAACAACATCGCGAAAAACAGTCCCAAACAAGTAAGAATGCTATAGTTGAGCATACCCAACTAGAAAACTCCCTGTACCCAGGTCATCAATTTCCGATCGCATCTTCGTACACTTACACATGCACACACACATACACAAAGACGCACACAAGCGACAACACAAGCGACAGCGCAAGCAAGGCATTTTAAGTGGCGGCTGTGCTCCTTCTTCCTCCCCAATGCAATATCTTGATACTGAATCTTGTTTGTTGAATAACTTCTGTGTTTATTATCCGATTGACTTGAAATTTGGACAGTAGATTGAGAGTGACTTAAAGTATTGTACATGCCAAATTCCAAAGCTATATCTTGAAAATAGGTACAGTAAAACGGTTTTTAGCGGTGTAATGGGAGGGATTTCTCGGATCCACAATAAACTGGACCTAAACAATTTTGGTGGCTCTAGCTCTTATAGTTGCAGAGATCGACGCGTTCATACAAATGGACAGACAGACGGACATGGCCAAATCGAAATCTCTTTTGATACTGATCAAGAATATATATACTTTATAGGGTCGGAGATGTCTCCTTCTGCCTGTTACATACATTTGCACTGATCCAATACCCCCTTTTATCCATTCTATGGGTACAGGGAGTAAACAGTCCCAAAAAAGTGCCCCAACTGACTGAACTGAGCTCGCATGGTCAAGAAATTAGTTGGCATTACATTTATGGAACGTGTCGGAACGTGTCCAAATCTTAAAACGTTCATTCAACAAATTGACGCGATTTGTTACGAGATATTTGCTAAAATTGATTGGATTTGGTTAAGTTGAGGTCAGAACGATTTTCGTGTTGAGTTTGCAGTTGATGGAATCGATCAATAGATCAATAGATCAAGGCCGAGAGAAATAACTTCCTGCTGTTTCGGAAAAAAGAGAACTTAAAAGAAAAATGTTACGATTTAAATTTGATTTATATTAAGTTGTCAATCAAAATCTTTTTCCTTTAGATTTCAATTCAATTTTATTATCTTTTGGCGTTTCAGATATTTTGAACAACTGATTTTAAACTTTTCTTGGTTTCTTTAAAGACATTTTTAAAGAAATTTTATAATTCAGGGCAATATCATGATTTATTATGATTATTTATTTATTTATATAATGATAACTACTAGTTGAAACTATGATTATTTTCTAGACAAACTGCTTTATATACTAGGAGCCTTTTAATTATAATTATCGACTTTATAATTGACAGTTTTGAAGAGACATTAGAAATTGTTGTGCCCTGATTGCCAGCTCATAAAAATAGTTTAAAAAGAATATATAATTGTATAATTATTAATTATGCACTATTCAAATCTCGAGTTATATATTATAGTTAATCTATAACACTTGAAGTCAACTAAACAATAGAATTCGAAAGTTTTTTGTGGTCTTTGTTATATTGCGTAAAAAAGCCCGTATAACCACATATGTATATAATCTAAATAAATAACGCTCTCATACAACTTTACTCCATATTAATAGCCATTAAAAGAGATTCTGACAACAAAGAAAACGATTCATTTTATTTCTGCAGCTGAATTGTAGATCTGCTGCAATCTTAGGCCGGATCTGGCAACAACATTTAATAATTGTTTCATTTTTCTTGTTTTTTTTTGTATCTAAAAAACCAGTTTCTGTTGCCGTTTCTCAAGACATAGTTAAGCTGTGCTGTTGCCTTATAGCATGCAAATCGGCAGCATTATTAGTCATTATGCGGTTTCACATATGTATGTATATATATGTATGCAGTAACGGAGTCGCATGTGTGCTATGCAAGACCCGACCCCAGAGAGCCCGAATCTGAATCTGAAACTGAAACTGAGCCAAGTACCGGTACGGCCTTCAGGCTGCCCGCAGTACCAGCCAACTCCAATCCATTTAACGCGGCCGGCCCAAAATGGGGCGTCCAAAATTGTTAAGTGATTGAATTTGATTTGCCTGCAAGTTGCAAGTTGCTGAGCTGCCATTTCGAAATGTCTAACAATTAGCTTAGAGAGTGCTTGTTGAAAGTTAGAAATGTGTGTTCGGAACGGTTTGTTAGCCATGGCCCAAATGTAGAGCACTCAAAATGGTAATAAACATGATATTTATTGTGCATGTAAGGCAAATTACAAATGATTTGAGTTTAATTTCACAGAAGTCTATTATTTAACGTTTCAATAAGCATTCCACTAAATTGGTTGTTTATTTCCCCAAAAAAAAGAAACTTTCTATCCTTTGAGCTCGAAAATGTAATTACAAATTGAAATTGAAGTATGTGCAGTGCAATTCGTAAACTATTTATAGTTACTCTCTTTATACAGCTGCTCAAGTTTCATTTGTACTTTATTTATTGCCCCTACTTCAGTTAGGCTTTCTACACTTGATACTCCTTTTCAATAGAGCACACCTATTGCTATGGTGTTCAATTTATAAATTTAATACCTTACCCATGGCAATAACTTCCCAGAGTGCATTTGAAACGGCAACTAAAAGATTCATAAACAAGCGTAGTAAACAAAACGAATGCACTTGTAAATACCAAGTACTTGGTTACGACTTGCACGACTTTCAAATATAATTGCAAGCCAAATACAAGTAATAAAGGTTGTAAGGCTTACGAGTGGGAAAGGTTTATAGTCTTGTATTTAACACACTCACACCCAAGACATAAAAGCTCGAACATATAAAAGTACTTAATACTCGGAAATACATTTGATTTTATTATTGTAATTAAATATTAGGAAATGATTCGAATTGTTTAGCTCCTTTGATTGATAAACTGATTGTCAAAAGCTTACTTGAAAGCTTATAAACATTCGTTTATCATACATTTTGATCAAACCAAGTGAAAATGACTTTCAAATGCACTTGTAAGTACTTGGTAATCCATGCAAGCCTCTAAGCCTTATACATAATACGTTTCTATTTATCTTTTTGCTCTTTGAATACACAATATTCACATACGCAATATCTACACATGATCTTTAGCAATTCCTCCATTGAGGCTCACAACAATGGCTTATAAAAATCGTCAGCCAAGCAGCTCATAAATGTGAGAACATTTTCAACCCATCATTTTTTTCTCTATGCGGTTTTGTTAACATTTTAATTAGAATTTTCAACAGGCAGTGTTCCGTCAGCAACACCAACAAAAAACAAACATAAAAGTCAACAATTCTTTGCCGCTTCAGTGTAATTTATTAACAAGCTAAAGTTTAAAGCTCATTTTGGACAGCCAAGCAGCACACGGCATTGTCATAATATTTAAAAACCTTTTTTCTGTTTTTGTACAATTTTTATTATTATTATTTTGCTGTGCGGCGTTTCAATGAACTTTTGACAACACTGTTTGTATGTCAAAGTTGAGAGACAGCTTTGAAAACTGGTTGACTTTTATTACTATTCAATTAGAGGCAACGTCATGGGTCTAAGCCCAAGCCCAGATAGTTCAATAAGCCGTCTCGGAGCGGGCCAACAAATGTCAAAAGCTCTAAGCTGTTTGGGCCCACAGAAAAAGAGAGTGGCGACACTTTCTACCCAGAGTCAGTGAGTTCCAAGCCGGTCTAAGTGTGCGTGCTGTCGTTAATCAGGTCAGCATAAATACGCCTTAGAGTATAGACGTAGAAACACGCAAAAAGATACAATAATATGAAGGAAAAAAAAAACAAGAATGAAATAAAATAACGTCTTCTAATAACTTTGGCCAAAGGCTAAACTCCGCTGATGACTGTTCTCGCCTGAGTTGGCTTAAATGAAATTAAATGCATTAAAAGAAATTTGATGTCTTCAGACTGTCTATCTATCCATTTATATGAGCTAGCTGTAACCGCGTATATAGTTAAGAGGGCGCCTCCGGCATGGTTCTTCTTCCTCAAGATCTACAAGTTTAATCTGAGTGCCAATGCGAACTGGGTCAGAAGCTCTTTCCATCTGCGATTGAATTAAGTGTAACGCATTACAGCTAAATTGCCAAGCGCAACGGATTTCTGCTTTATTCTCTGGCTCCATGTTGGGCCGCAAAGCTAATACTCTGATTTTTAGAGAGTTAATGATTTGAAAAAGAAATTAAACTTAAGAGAATTTTACGTTAAGCAACTATGATTCTTAAGAAAATATTACAATATCAACAAGATTGAAATTTTAAGAAATTTTATTACCAGTTTATTGTTTTTGTAATATTCCATACACCCAGAAAAATAAATGCCATAGAATTCAGAAAATCGCCATATAATCAAGTTCACCCTAAAAGTCAGATAAAATTTCTGTTTAATAGAAATAATATCTAAATTTGAGAAATATATTTCTTAAATTCAGAAAAAAATAAGGTTAACTGTCTATGGCTACAAAAGTATGACGATTTTCTACATTTAAGGGCATTTATTTTTCTGAGTGTAGCAAGGTATTTGTAGCAGCCTATTAAATCGTTTAAAAGTGAAATTTCGAGATTTTAAATTATCAAAATATTTTGTTTCCTATATGTATAAGGGTCCCCCCTAGTAGTGATGTAAAAAATCTATAATAAATAAAAATAAATAATTATTGAAAAATCGAAATACTTATTTTTTAAATTAATTAAATTGAAATCGATAAAGAGTGAAATTTAGAGATTTTAATTTGATCAAACATTTTTTTCCCAAAATGTACAATAATTTTCTTTATAAAATTAGCCAAATTGAAATGCCAAATAAATCTAATAAAAAGACTATGACCAAAAAGACATGCCGATTTCTAATCGGATTGGTTTAGACAAAGTTATGAAAGTTATTAGAAAGAACATTAGCTAATCGGATTGATTTTGACAAAGTTATGAAAGTTGAAAGATTAGAAAGAACATTTACTCCGAGGGAAGTTTTACTTTTGCAAAAGTGAATACTACTCATGAAATTTGTTTTATAAGCGAAAAAATAATGAAAACACAGGAAATAATACCTAATAAAGGATTGCTAAACTGTTAAATAAATATTGTATATAAAAACAAACAAAATAAATAAATATTGAATAAAACATAACTTAAAACATATTTGAAATAGGAAATCATTTGGACTTTGTAATTCAACGATTCTATTTATACAAGAAATCTCGCATTCCCTTAGCTGTAAATACCAATGAAAGTATTTCAAATAGAATACATTGATACAAACATGGAACTATTGCTTTAAAGTTTAAACATATTGAATAGCATAACAAATAAACGAGTTCAAACAAATTATATAAATGGTGAAAATGAAAACAAAGCAAATGCCAAACTGGCTAATTGTTTACGCAGCTGTCACAGCTGCCACATTATAAAAGCCACAGTTATGTTGCCAATGGCTTAGAGCTAAGAGCTGTTTTGGGCAATTAACATGCTGAGGTTCAGATGCGTCAAGGAACTTGTAAGTGGCACCAAAAAGAGCAAAAAATACGAGCACTTTTGGTACAGACAAATATGGTTAAAACAACTTCTATATAGACAATAAAAAGCAACTTAAAAGGTAGCTGACATTTGATGGGTTGTGGCCCGCGTCTGAGCCTACCACAAATATGGCCAAGGCACGCGTGATTTATGGCCACGTCGAGTGCGTTGTGCCTCTGAAATATCTCTCTCACTCTTCATCTCTAGCCAGACTCCAATTGCGTGCGGTTTTAAGGTGGCCAAGAATGTGTATTGTCTGTGTGTGTGTGTGTGTGTGTGGAGAATTATTTTCAAAGTGCCTGGCTGCCGGACGAGCGGCGAGTTCAACGCCGCTCCATTGGGATGTTGGTTACGCTTGGCGGCGGCCAAAACAATTACAGCGCCGCGTTCGTTGCAGTTGCAATTTGCAACATGCAACAGATCCGACTGCAGCTAAAAACAATGCAAACACCACGCATCGCATTGCCAATCAAAATTGTTAACATATTGTGGAAAGCAAAGCCTCAAAATACTACAACTCAACAGCCTGGTAAAAATCAACAACAACAATAACAATAACAATATCAAAATGGGCTAGTTAAACGCAATAACAACAACAATGAAAACTGTTCACAGTGTGCGAAATCAAGATACGAAAAGGAATTGTTAATATGCTACTGCATTGTATTACTATGATGGATGTCAAAATATATACCCAACAGATTGTTCAAATATCTATGCCCAGAAGGAAATATTAGTTACAAATATTACTTCACTTGAAGCTTAAAGAAACTCAAGCACAATGACTTTAATATAATTCCAAAATATTTGACATTCTTTTAAACAAATTCGGCATTACGAGCCTGAGAAATGTTGCTTAGAATGCATGCCTTATAAGCAATCAAAGAGTTTCGGCATAAATGTTTAAGTGACGCTGTTAAGTAGCTTAACAGTGCTGATCACATTGGTATGTTAATTGTTAATGTTTAAGTGACGCTGTTAAGTATCTTAACAGTGCTGATCGCATTGGTATGTTAATTGTCTATGTTTAAGTGACGCTGTTAAGCAGCTTAACAGTGCTGATGACATTGGCATGTTAAGTGTTAATGTTTAAAGTGACGCTGTTAACTAGCTTAACAGTGCTGATCACATTGGTATGTTAATTGCTTATACCACTCATCTTTGCATAACAGTGGTATGTTAGTAACAGCACGCCAGTAACAGCTGTTTAACATACAGATGAAGAAATGGCCATGTTTTGTGAAATTTTTAAGCACTTTTTAAGTGTGAAAGATTATTGGCTCACAAAAATTATGGGGATTTCACCCAAGGAATATTAATTATACTACTTTCTCCCACATCATAAATTAGACATAAGGTAAACATTATTGATAGAATCAAATTAGCAGCATATTAACTAATTTAAGAAATTAGTATGTATACAAACTGATCTAATTGAAGTACTAGAGAAGCTATTAATAGATAGATTATCATTATTCGTATTTTAAAGTGACCTTGATTTTAATTAGCTATAATTGTTACAACAACAATTCATGACTAGAACTTACAAAGTGAGTCGACTAATTCCTAATAAGCCAAATTAAAGATTTGTCATAACTACACAGTATAGTTTTGAATATTGTTTTACAAATGATTCATAGCATTGATTTTTCCTGTTCAAAACTCATTTAGTTATTAGCTCTAGTAAGCTAAATTCTGCCTAAAGCTAATTTAAAGTGCTTGGAAACAAAATACCATTAATAATCGAAAATGCAGGCTTGTGTCTATAATTATAGCGCGCACTGTAGCCACAGATTGCGCACATTGTGGTACCCCTTAAGTTAATAGGAAACAGCTGGCTGCAACTTGCCACATGGCTGGATGCTGTGTGTTGCAGGTTCAATCAACTCTCGGCTTAGGCTAACAAGCAACTGAACCAGGCTCTAATGGCCTTGGCTTGCGCCTAGACGGCCAAAACACTCATTAGCTTGGCTAAGCGGCTTGACGCGCCCCACGGATGATCTAATCGCCAAACACTTAACACTTAATTGAGCGACTACGACGACTACGACGACGACGATGATGACTTTTGTAGTGAAATGCGAATGATGATCAATCGCAAACAAACCTGCAACAATGCTAATTCCCATTGCAGGCAGTGTCGGTTGTGGGATGGATTGTTGAACCGATCAAAATGTGCTGACAATCTGTAAAACAAGCTGAATCATCTGCATTGCAGAGCGTGTAATGCATTTTAATAATAAATACACCTTCTTTAACATTCAACAACTGTAGCTTGTAGGTGCAAACTAAAGCTAAGGGGGACAATTAGTCTGGTGTTGCTAAAACACGCCTGTTCCCATTTTCAAAATACTTAACATTCCAATTCGTTATACATTTTGTGATGTACGTCAAATTGCAAAAGTTTCTCATTTTTTAGTATATTTAAATTAAATGCCTTTTAAACAGTGATGTAAAAAAATCGATTTCTTGTATGGAAAACATCGATGTTTTCCGATGTCAAAAAATCGATTTGTTGTAAAAAATGGAAAACATCGATAATTTCCGATGTAAAAAATCGATTTTTTTACTCAATCCTGTTGCCGTTTCCGATCAAATTTTGCGGAATTGTTAGCAGTTCTTAATTCCGTAAAATCGATTCCGCAAAACCGATTGATTGCTTTAAAAACATCGATTTTTCGGAAACGGTTTTGCGGAATTAAGAACTGCTAACAATTCCGCAAAATTTGATCGGAAACGGCAACAGAATGGAGTAACATTAATTAATAATAATTTAATAAATATTTATATTTCAATACTCACTTATTTAGCGTTATAGACTGAGGTATAACGTAAAAAATATTCCAAATAACGCAACGTATGTTTTGACTCGTAACGATTATCCACATAGAATGATTCCAAGGAATGCATGCAGTAGAGGGGCGCTTAAGTGGGGTTGGGGGGGTATATACTAAGTGCGTGCTTATTGGATAGAGCGAGAGAGTAAGAGAGCGAAACTTGTGGTTACTTTTAAACTTCTTTTTTTCTAGCACATTTTCTTAACATATTTCTTTTTTGCTATTGTAAGTATTATTGAAAAACTTTTGATGCCTAGGCAAGCACTTTTTCTTGTTGTTGTTATTTTAGCACTCAAAGCCACTTCTTTTATTATTATTTATACATATATATGTATATTTCTTCTTCTTTTTTTCGCAGAGCCGTTGTCCGAAACGAACGCGCATTAAGATACAAGTTGTGTATGAAGTACAACAACAACTACAACTACAAATAAAAAACTGGACGGAATATTGCTGCCAGCTGCGCGGTCCGCTTGTTAACTGGCGACGCTGACGACGTTTCAAAAGTGACTGACTGAAAAGCGTCGTGGAGCGCCAAGCGCAGCGAAGCTGCAAACGTGTCTTAAACGGCCGAAAGGTGTGCGCGGCAAAACAGGTAAGCGAATGCCAGAGAGAGCAACCGAGAGAGAGGTCGAGAGAGTTGGCCGAGAGCGCCGGCGAGCGTGCGATCGTTGCAGACCACGAACAAAGTAAAAGCTAATACAATAAAAACGAATATGTAAGCATAAAGAAACTGGTTATGCTGGCTTCGACCGGCACAATTCTATTGACTAGCTTGAAGTTCTTCTCTGTCTGCGGCCCCCCCTGCAGGAGGAGGCAGCAGCCAGCAGGCTCCAGGCCCCAGCACTGGGCAAGGTTAATAACATCGCAGCGAGACAAGACGCATACAAAAATGCAGACGCAACTGCAACTGTGCATACAAATTGCTTATGAAATGTGAGACAAACTCAAACTCTCAATGATACTAGTTGGCCCAAACTATAGATTCCCAATACATTTGGCTGCTGACTTGAGACTGGGTCTGAGTTTTGAGTCTGCAGCCGGGCTCCCTAGGGCGAGCCATTGTTTGTTCTCCTCAACACTTCCTCAAGCCAAATGCAAACCAGTTTTAGCAAAAAAAATACATGAAATAAAAGCTATTTTTGGACTGCCAAAGACTTAATACCCTTGCAGATATGTTAATACAATTGATTTCAAATATATACAAAACACAATAATGATCAATCTATCGTTGTTTTGGCAGCTATATGATATAGTCCTGTGACTTTACTCAAACTTGAATACACTACATAAAGTATAACAAAACTGAACTAAACACAATAACAGAGATCCAAAAAATAAAAAAGGTTTTTCATAAAACTCGTTTTTCTACCGATTATTCCTATGGTATAGCTATAGCTAGTATAGATATAGCTGTCCGATTTTTCTTAAATTTTATCAACTTGTGTATGGCATAATGGTTTTTTGATTTTGTCAGTTTGGTCAACATAACTTCATAAGTTCACTTTTCTATAAATCCTTTCAAGTGATCCGATTTTGATGAAATTTTGGTATACTATATAAATAATTAAGATACATGTGATAGAAATCCCTGGCTTGTATACTCAGTTTCGATCTGATGATGCTGATCAAGAATATTAATTCAATTTAGGACACAATATTATAAGTTATAGTAAACCGATCTGCTTGCTTCCCAGAAGAGGTAACTGAGCAACTAGTTTTCCTAGGAACAGGGCTCGTATGCTCAGTTATTGATGCTGATTAAGAATATATATAGGTTAATTCAATTTGTGATAGTAATCCGATATAATTATAGTAATCCGATCTGCTTGCTTCCGAGAAGAGATAACTATTATTCAAAGGAACATGGCTCGTTTACACAGTTATTGATGCTGATTAAGAATATATATAGCTTAGTTCAATTTGTGACACAATTCGTCACAAAAGTGTAGTATCCCCTGCAAGAGTATAGACAAAAAAGGTTCCCAATGCGACAAAAGTGGGCGGCACGGGCAAAGTCGAATACTGCAAGACTGAAGGAGTCGGCTTATAAGCAAATTCCTGTTAGAGGCTGACAAAACGGGTGTGCGTACTGTTGACCGCATTACTTTGTGTCTGTATGGCAGGCGAGGAGAGGAGCAACTTATAAAGCTAACGACAACTGGAAAGGCTAGTTATTAATAGTTACCTCAACTATGCCAAGGCATTGCGGCTAATTGGCGAGCATTGGCCATGGACTAGCAACAGGTAGTGGTCGTTCCATTTGTTGCAGGCGGCGCCGGCAATAAAAAAGACTAAAAACTGCGAAACTTTGGAAAGTCAACTTGCCCGATAATGCCACAAATAGAGAGGAAAGCGATGTAAAATGTATATGTACATAATTAAGACAATTAATTAGTAATAATAATAGCTAAATTCAAAGCAAGCCTATGTTTTCAGTTAATTGCAACTACATTTGATAATTATTCAATGACCAATTAACACATCATTTATTTGAAAATTTACACACATCAAATAAACACAAATTGAACGCGCCCAAAACTAGCAAGACATGGTCACACTGCTTGTTGTAACAGCTGATTTTATTGCTTGAGTATTGCCACCTAGTCAAAAACACGTTTGTTATGAACCAGTATTTAAGTAAATATCCTAAATAATGCCTTATGAAAAAGCAGTAAATTATTGGTATTTAAAACATACTAATAAATTAGAGTCTCAGTTCCGCGAGCCAAAAGGAAACGAACTGGTCAGGGACGCGGATTACCTAAAAGGCGTGAATTTTGAAAACTGATATGGAAAATTGCCTTGCAAAATTTCGGTTTTTGTTAAAATCTTGCAATTGCTGCTCCTTACGCTGCTACAGCGCTTAGCGGTGCGATTGTGGCAGCAGCAATATTGTTTTTTTATTTTCCGTTACTAATCTTCGGCGTTTTACAACGACCTGCATAAAAAAGGACAAATTTGTTGAAATCGAAAAACGACAGTTTTTCCTGGATAAACTTGCCGAAATTGTTGTTGCAAGTTTTGAAAATAATAATTTCTGGAAAGAGAAGAAATGCGCGACGTGACAACCGACCATCGGTATAATAACTTTCTTACAAGATTCGGTCACACTGCATTGGGAACCAATAAATAAAAATCTGGCCCGGAATAAGATGCCTTGTTGGTACTATGACAAAAAGGAGCTACGCGAGACACCCTCAATACTGGATGGCGCTACCTATGAAACAGAGCGTCGCTACCGCAAGGAGGGAGCACGCTTCATTATGGAATGCGGCACCAAAATGGGGCTTGGCCACAACACAATGGCCACCGGTGTCGTGTATTTTCATCGCTTCTACATGTTTCACTCATTCAAGAGCTTTCCACGCTACGTTACCGCCTGCTGCTGTCTGTTCCTCGCCGGCAAGGTGGAGGAGACGCCCAAAAAGTGCCGCGACATTATTAAAACCGCCCGCGGCATACTCTCCGACAATTATTTCTACTCGTTCGGCGATGATCCCAAGGAGGAGGTAATGACACTGGAACGCATACTGCTGCAAACAATTAAGTTCGATCTTCAGGTCGAGCATCCATATACATTTTTGCTCAAGTATGCAAAATGTTTCAAGGGCGATCAACAAAAGCTACAAAAAATGGTGCAAATGGCATGGAATTTTGTCAACGACTCACTCAGCACGGTCGTCTGCCTACAATGGGAGCCAGAAATCATAGCAGTTGCCTTAATACACTTGGCCAGCAAGCTGAGCAAATTCACGGTACTGGATTGGCTGGGCAGGCAGCCGCAACATCAGCGCTGGTGGGATATGTTCGTATCGAATGTAACCATGGAGATACTGGAGGATATCTGTCATCAGGTGCTGGATCTGTATCAGTCAACGCAAAAGGAAGGCCAGGAGCCCAATAGTCCGCCCCAGAAGCCACCCAGTCGCGCCGACAGTCCCACTACAAACGTCAAATCTCTGGCGCTCAATGCCAACGTCGAGTGCCAGTCCACAGCAGCACAGACGCTGCCAAGTGGCAATGGTGGCGGCGGAGAGTTAAATAACATACAGACAATCAAATCGCTGGCCAACGCTGTACCCGTTAACGTTGTCTCCATACCGCCGCCGTCCAACGACGCACTGCCGCTGGCAGCAGCAGCGAATGCAGTCGGCGCATCACTGCCAAATAGCAATCTAAACAGCAATGCTGCCAATTATCATATGTACCATGCACCGCCGCCACCGCCACCACCCGTTGTGCCTTTGCCGCCGTATGCGTCCAATGCGTGGACACAGCAGCCGCCTCCGCCGACACACTATTCGACAGCGGCACCGCCACCACCGATGCCGCCCAACATGGGACCAGGATCGGCCGGAGGCGGCGGCGGCGGCGGCTCAACTGGCTACTACAATGCTGGACGACAGCAGCAGCAGCAGCAACAACAACGCTATCAATAATAGCACGCCTAAAAGTTTTGTAGAAATCATTTGGACGGGTTTATGTTAAAAGCAGCACATGAATAATAAATATGTAATATTAATAAAGCGTAATTTTATTAAAACAAAACATTATTCTCACCCTTGCGTTATTCGAGGCGAGTGGTGGAGTAGGTTTGGAGTCCGGACATTTCTCAGGCTGAGCTGCTGCTGCTGTCCGTCTGTCTTCGTTATGAAATGTAATGAGCATGTAATGTTTGTATCTTAATGAAGTTTATACGTGGCACAACAAATCGTGTTTACAAATCGATCATTGTTAAGTTTAAGCTTGAGTTTGGGGACATATATTCAGGTCGATTCCCACTTTCGAGTACTTTTCAAAAGTCCTTCCTTTTTGATATAGTTTTCTTAAATTCGGAAGATCTAACTATTTATATTCCAAATATAATGTGTGTTTTAGCGACGTATAATTTGTAAAATGAAATATTTAACTTAGCTCGACGTCAACAATTCAGGGTGAATATAGAAAGGTAGATATGAAAAGTATTGGCTGGTCAAGCATCCTCATCAGTGACCTTTATTGTTAGAAATTGTTGTCCAAACTTGTCCGTATATGAGTAGTAGTCGGCTTGATTCGAAATAGCGCTATATGACCAGCCAATACTTTTCATATCTACCTTTCTATATTCACCCTGAATTGTTGACGTCGAGCCTGTTAAATATTTCATATTCCAAATGGTTTGATTGGTATGGAAAATGGTTATAAGGATGCCAATTGAACATATAAATTTTTGATTTTTACTAGAAATATCAATAGTAAGAGTTATCTTGTAGTTTTGAAAAGATCACTAGTGGGAATTGTTTTGATTTTAATTGCAATATCATTATTGTGTTCGTCTGAATACAAAAACAGCTAATATTCACACATTTTGCTTAAAGTCAACATTATTAAAGTACACATTTAAGTAATAATTTTGATACATTAATAAAAATACAAACATAAATACATAAAACTTAATTATTAGCTGTTTATATTCAATGAACGAACAAAATGACTTTTTAATCGGATTTTTATAGTAAAAATCCAAATGAAGCATTGTTTTTCCAATCTTCAAATAGTTTGAATAGCTTACTTTCTTCAACAATTCTTTGTTTTGATCGTTCCCTGTTAATTATTTCTAGAACGTGACTTAATTTTACTTTATTTCAATTTATAATCATGATCAGTTGGCCGTATAAACGTATATTGTTTTGTGTATAGATGTGCGCGAGTTTACTTGGCTACTTACAGTTTATAATGTTAATGTTATTTAGTATACAAGCTAAGCTATATACGCTATACATAACTATATATATATGCATGTATATATATTTATATGTATATTATTTATATGTATACTTAATATTGTGGTATATGTTATGGTGGTATATAAATATTGCAAATTGATTAACGATTATTGTGAGTTAGAACGTTATAACACATATAGAAATACGCGCTTAACTTTTGCTATAGAGACGCCCCCGCATGCCCCTTTCATCCAGCAGCAGCAGCAGCGACTCGAACTATTATTCTTAACGTTTATGCGTGGCTGCCAAAGCGTGAACTTTATAAGTAGGCAGCGTTGGCATTTAAATGCATTTTTAAATAAATTCAGACCAGTTCAGTATTCATCAATTTTGAGATATATATATATATATATGTTTAAATATGTATTAAAAACTGATGACAATCGTTCGATGTGGTTAAAGCAACCTTAACAAACTCCAATCCAAAAGAAATACAATAAACTTGATTGCAGCACCTTCTGCTTTTAAATACATATTTGAGAACACTCAAATCGTTTTAGAACAATACAGAATATAATGAACGCTAGCAGATCTTAGCCTAGTATGTGAAAGCAAGCTGATATTATGTCAATAGATTGAGTATTTTAAAATGTAAGAAAAGCAGCAGGTGCTGCGAGTGTTTTAAATCTTTGATTTGCTTGAAAAACACGCTCATGTCATCAGTTTTTACATGCTAACATTTAAATTTAAAACATTTTGTTAATAATCACATAACTGTTAAACAACATAAGCTTGGCTATTCATCAAAAAACCAAAACAGTCATAAACAATTTGCAGCGTTACATTTAAGGATCTCAATTTTTGAAAATCAACAAAACGCAGCCACGCATAAACATAGTATATTATGTGGGTGAGTGTGTGTATGAGTGTGTGTGCGTGTGTGTGTGTGTGTGTAGTGGCAGCTTTTAACATTTGCGCGTTAATGTTAGTTCACCACAGGCATAATACTGTGGTATCATTATAAACTCAGGAAGCGCGAGCCGCGTTGACGAGATTGAAGTTGAAGATGCTGCAGCCGTTGCGAAAGTTGTTGACGCTGCCGCTGCCGGGGGCAGCTGCTGCTGTTGTGCCTGCCGCACAATGTGTCCAATTTTACCTGCAATTAGAGTTTGTCATAAGTCATTCAATGCGATCTAGTTGCAGCGCTTACCCAGCACATTAGCGCGATGGAATCGTGCATCCAATTGCCGCAGCACGTAGAGATCGGGATGGCGTTTCCAGGCCGCCAGTATGTCGGTTACCTTGACGGGCACCAGCGCTGCATTGCCAGCATTTGTCTGCAACATAATATACTTATATTAATGTTTATATTATTTATGTAGTTTTGTAGCTTGCTAACCCGCTTGAATTGCACATTGAGCTGCTGCTGCTGTGGCTGCTGCTGTACGATCAGCTCAATCAGCTTTTTGAGCTTGCGGTGATTGCATTGCTGCTTGGAGACATGCAGCAACAGCTGCTTAAGGTTGCCAACATCGGTGTCCTGGTGCGACGGCGCTGCCAACTGCTCAAAGTAGCCATGCAGCAGAGATGCATTGTAGGATATATGAAGCTTGTCCAGCGCCTGCACCAGATGATCCTCACTCAGTTGCGCCGTGGACAGGCGCGCCACCAGCTCAGTCGGCTCAGTCGAAAAGCTTTGCTTGAGCAGCTGTTCCAAGGCAACAACATGAAAAGAAATGATCCGGTTATGTTAAGTTGCTGTTAAGCTTGTTCTGTTACTTAAATGCATGTTAAATGTTAAATCTTAACCGTATTTTTAATAGTTTTGTTAGTTAATTGGCATTGAATGATAATTACTGGTATTGTTACATAATCTGCTCTGTTTTGCTTTATTTCTCAAGCTGCAACAATAAGTTTTTCTCCGAAATACTGGTCTTTAGTTGTCAGCTGTTTTTGTTTACCATAAACTACAAAAGTATTAAGTATCGTGTCTTAAGTATCAATGATCAGAATTCTATTATGAATACTTTTCAAACTCATGGAAATCATATAAGGTTTCATTTCACTAGTTCAGGCCTGATAGTACCAAAAGCTGCATTGTCAGTGGAACGTTTACGAATGCAGCACAAAGAATAATAGCAAATTAAGCGCTCTCGAGAGAGCGGTAAACGTGAGAGGCAGAAAGTAATCGTGCCTTGTCTGAATGTTAGTTAATTATAGCCTAAGAACAACACAATTATAAATGGGCTCTAATTAAAAGTGGGAATCGGAACAAGCCATATGATAATGATACTTAAATATTTAACTGTGCCACAACTACGGCATTTAAGTAAACATGCTTATAGTAGTTGAGAATGTTTCTATTAATTATCAATAGAAAGTCACGCTACCCCTTTCTGCTTTTATATATTATTGACTCACCTGCACGCCGCCAAAATTATTATCACACGAAATAAACCTTTGGTTGTAATGACCCATGTCGCCCATACCGCCCGCCGCATTGTGCCAGGTGAATAGGCCACCAAACTCATCCGAATAGCCTGGGGAGCCGCTGCGGCAGCGTGTCTGCTCGGCGCGTGCATAGAGCGAGAGGCTGCTGCCACGTCCGCCCAGGCGTCGACGGCACTTGGCACAGCTGCTTAGATCCAGGGCTTTGCCAATGGTATTGGCCAGAAACTCCTTTTCCAGGCAGTCCAGGCAGGTCTCTTCGCCGCTGCCCAGGTCGAACTGCGTCGAATTGCTGGCCAAGGCAGCGCTGGCGGCGACCACAGCCGCAGCTGCCACAAGTATGGGTGCAACGTCGGTTTGTGGCTGCGAGGAGACAGCACGAAAATCTGTGCAGCTGTAGCAGCGCTCATCGAAGCTGGGTTGCGAGCGGCGCGACTTCGAGGTGGATGTGGAGGTGGCGCAGCTCTTGGAGGTGGACACTAGCGATGAGGAGTTGGAAAGCGTGCTCAGACGCTTGGGCTTAGCGCCCGTTAGCTTGGAGTTGCATGTCTCAACGTTGGCGTGCGTATGCTCGCTGGGAACGCTGGTGCTGCGACTGAAGCTGTTATAGACCAGTGTGCTGGGCAGCGAGTGTGCCAGAGCGGTGGCATCTGCTGCTGTGCTCATATCAACAAAATCCTCGTCATCCTTGCTGCCGCATAAAAGCTCATCCGCATCCATATCAGAGCACGCGTCCGCATCAGCTTTTATCTGATCCAAGTTCAGGCTTATGCGTGCGAATTTCTTGCTTAAACGCAGTGCATCCTGTGGCGGCGCCAAAGGTAGCGCCAACGGCAGCGCCAGCTCCTCAATGGGCGAACTATACAGCTGACGTGGCTGTGTGGGCGTGGCCATGTGCCTGCCGTTCTGTAGCTGACTGTAATCGCGCTGCATAAGCAGCAGATTGGCATGGCCAGCAGCTGCCGCTGCCGCCTCTGCGCTTCTGTCCGCAAATTCCAGCTCAGAGGATGGATCTGGCTCAAAGTCCATTTCAAGAAAATCTGTCTCATCATCGCGCACGAGGCCAAAATCCAAATTGCGCCCACCACGCCCAGTGCTGGCATCCAGCGCTGCCATATCAAAGTCCGCAGCATCGCCACGATACGCATAAACGCAGTCATCCGAATTCAAGGATATCTCCTCGGCCTCCACATCATCGTCCTCGTCGTCATCCAGCAGTATGAGATCGTCGGCATAGTAATTGTCGCTGGCATAGCTTAGATTCTCAGTGGAGTTATTCATCGAGGTGCGACTGGAGCTGAGGCCGCCAACGGCCGCATCGGTGGGCGAGAGTGCGGAGGCGGCGGCAGCAGCGGCCAGTTCACAATTCAGTTCCGGCAGCGCAGTCAGCGAGTAGGGAGCGTCGATGCCAATGCCGACGTCGATGCCATTCAACTGTTGCAAAAAATTGCAATTGTCATTATTACAATAGCAATAAACAATGGAAGAGAAAGAAGAAAAAAAGCCAAAAACAACAACAACTTACCTTATCACTGGAGTCTAGGCCTGCGCTCGCTGCTGCAACAGCGCAGTCGCCGTCATCGTCCGCTGCAGCGCCTTCCGTTTCGTCTCCTCCGCCTTCGTCCTCAATGTGTGCAACACAAGTGGGCGTAATAGCAACAGCGCCTACTGTTGTTGTCGTTGTTGCTGTTGTTGTTGCTGCTGCTGTGGCTGTGTGTATCGGTGTTGTTGCTGCTGCTGCTGCTGCTGTTGTTGTTGTTGTTGCTGTGGCAGCTGCTGCTGCTGCTGTTACTGTTGCCTGCTTCGCTTTTGCCATTGTCCTTTGCAGTTTAGCCTGCTCCTCGCCATCGGGGCTGGTGTAATTATGTGTTGTGTCGCACTCAACTAGATTATTGTTGTGATTTAAGTTTATTCGCCACAAGCCATCGTGCTTTATTTGATTTATTTCAATTTTATCTTTGCCAAAACCAAAACGATAATCGTTATCGCTCATGTCTAGTAACTTTAAGCCTACTAGAGTTGTATCGAATTGTTCGGAATAAGTACGAGCAAACGACTCCGACTAATTCAATTGAACGAACGAACTATGTTCTAATCGTTCATTTAGTTCACTGCATTTGCATTCAGTTAGGGTATTCCATAAACTGAATTTATTAACAGCAGCAGCGACTACCAATAATTATAATTAAAAGTGCTAATAAATAACAAAACTATTACTTTTATTTTTGCAGCAATGTACGATATTGTGTTAAGTATATATTTGGCATGCGTGCGTATTAAAATGAAAAGGAAAACACTATTATAAAAATCACATAAATTAACAAAAAACATTTTTCAAATATGATTAAATATTGAAACACAGTTTCCTCTATGCCAATCTGCCGTACACTTCAACGCTGCGTATAGAAAATATAACTAACATTTTCAATTTGATATTTTGGAAATAAGAAAAGTAATTACCGATAGATACAGGTTGAATTGGCGCCATAATTTGAGTTGAATACAATAATCAAATTTCGAAAAACCGAACTATTCTTCACAGCGTAACTCTGCGTACGCTTCTTGGGAGCATTATCATATTTCCATGTACCCAAGATCTCTTTCTTTTTGCTATCTGGAGGCAAGCCCTGAAAAATAAAACAAGTTAGAACAATGCAGTTGGAAGCTATCAATTGCTATATCCTCTGTTCACAATTCCCATTAGAAATTTTGTAACCTATGTTTATAGGATTGTGGAAAATAAACTATGTAAATAATATTGTATCTTAAAAGAGTCTTAATACTCATACCAAACTTAATTGATATACTAGCTTCAAGAGTTTTGATCGAATTATATTCATACGGACGGACGGACGGACATTCCCATTTGGAACAGAGTATAAATAGTAAATGCGCGAGCCTCGGTTGATATAATAGTTCTTACATAAACTTCAAAATCCTTTGGCGCATTGTCTACGCATACTTGGGGCGTCATCTCCTTTGGCACATGGGTTAAAGTAATTTCCTCCACAGTTATGACCTTGGCTAAGCGTAGTGCGATCGTGGCCTTCGAACCGTTATAGCCAAAGCACGCTCCGGGGGAGACACTCGCTCGCAACATATTTATTGGCGGATTGGCACTAAAATCTAGGCCAAGCAGCGACTTGACAAAGTTGGTACCACCAATGGGCTTTGCCAAGACATTTACAATGCGTGCACCCAGCTCCTCTGCGGCATAATTGATGCGAGTCAATGGCAGCATCATTGCCTCATGGTTTGGTCCTGGCTGGCTGCCCTGAAAGCTACAGCCAGCGCCCATTACCTGCCTTTTCAGGCTATACACATCATCCATGAGGGGCTCCAGTTTGCGCTTGACCATCGCATCCACTTGGGCAGTCAATTCACGTGAATCGCATCCTGCGGAATTTGAGGCTCCTGTGGATCCCTGGGCATCACCTCCGGCTGAGTGTGGCTGCCGCAAGGACTGCTTTTAAGGGCAAAAATATGTTCAAGCTATTGGTATTGTAGATGCAATTGGGGGTATATAACGCTGATCCCAAAAATATATTCGGAATTGGGATCGGAAATTCGGATCGGGAGAAAATTATGAAATTTTGTGATGAGCTGAATATTCTATCCCGATCCCAAATCGAATTTTTACAAATAAGATATTATATTTACCGAAATATAGTCAACATCTTGGCGCAGAAGGGAAAGTCCTATAATGCTTCTTCGATTACTTGCCATCAAATCGTAGAAAAAGATTGCAAGCAACAAAAAAGATAAAATATACGCAATACAAGCACGTCTATTACAGTCTCGAGATCTTGAATCCATTTTGTTCGGTTTGAAAATTTCTAGATAGGATTAGTTTAGTTGTTTCTAAAGACTACTTTGATTTTAAGAAATAACGAACAAAATCACTTCAGCCCTGGTGAAAGGCTACGCTGTTAAGCTAACAGTAGCACTTTGAGTTTAACAGTGCTTATCTCCAGTAGCAACGATAGTTATTTATAAATCTATATCGATTGATCGATATTTATCTGACATCGCTAGCCAAAACAATCAAACATTCGCGGAGTGTACACAAAATAGGAAAGGCTTTCTTTTCAGCCAGCTGCGGCAGTTGCAAGCACAACAACAAACGCTGGGGCTGCAAGACGAACGCAAAGTCGACTTACTACACTTCATATATATGTACATAATTACACATTATTTTATTTTTAAACTGTCTTAACTGTTAAAACAACAAGAAAATAATAACAAAAAAATTGCTCAAAATTGGAGTGCTAATTAAAGGCGCATTTTTGGCGCGTGTGTGTGTGTATGCGTGTGTGCATCGAAAAAATAAGTGCAACTGAAACGTAACAAAAAAAAAATTGATTTTTAACCAGTGTCAAGTGCCAACAACCAACAAAAACAAAACAACAACAAAATGGTGCAAAAATTTCAATCGCCTGTGCGCGTCTACAAATATCCCTTTGAGCTCGTTATGAAGGTGTGTATCTTATTTGCAGTAGGCGTGTCACATACACCGACACGCCCCCCCACCCACCAACCATACTCACCGTGGGTTGTGTGTGTGGGTAGTATGTATGTACGTGCGTACGTACGTCTGTATGTGTGGGTGTGCATGCGCCTGACGCATGTCTGTGTTAATTCATGTCATATAACAATATTTCTTCTACAAATTTATTCATTAAGCACAGCTGTCTCGTTGAAATCGCTGCATTTCCTTAAACATCTTTTATCCTTCCGCCTGAATTTCACATTTCTTTCAACTGTCAGCTGACGTTGCGCATCGCATGCAGCAGATAAATAAAATTAACCTTGAAGCGCGCTCTCTCTGTCTTACTCGCTCTCTCTCTCGCTCGCTCTTTGTTCGCTCCCGCTTGCGAGGCAATTGAATAATCCGCGTATGTAATTTCATGAATGAAGCCGCCGCTTTTCTAGCGTCACATTGCGACGTTACAGAGGGAGGGGAAGGGTGTGAGGTAGAGGCAGAGACGGTCAGCTGCCCAGTTCGTGTTTTGCATTTCAGATCCGCCGTACACAGAGAGACAGGCAGGAAATGTATGATTATGGGCTATTGTATATAATGGGCAACAATCAACGAAATGAGATATATGCTATATGATATAAAATATATATGTATATATGTATATGTGTACAATAGCACTTGGCAAATAGATAACAAAAGATACTATCTTCAGCATTGCGGAAGAACAAATACCCTAGTTAAACTGACAAACATATTTAACTTAAGTAACTCATCATAAAGTTAACCAGGAAAGGTATTATTCGGAATCGATATTGGGAGCGTGATCCTACAAAGTTTATACAGAAACTCACAAATAACAGATATATCATATATGTATAATATATATATAATTTTACTTAAGTAACTCATCATAAAGTTAACCAGGGAAGTTATAGATTCCGAGTATTATTCAGAGTTTATACATAAATTCACAAATAACAGATATATCCGTATAATAATTTCATTCAAATTGTTACTGCAAAACGGTTTTAATGGAATAGCGGGGGAATATCTCGGATCCAAAATAAACTTGAACTGCGCCCGCTATACACGAAGCTACATTCCAAATTTGGTTTCTCTAGCTCTTATAGTTGCTGAGATCGATGCGTTCATACATACGGACAGACGGACATTGCCAAATCTAAATCTCTTTTGATACTGATCAAGAATATATATGCTTTATAGGGTCGAAGATACCTCCTTCTGCCTGTTACATACTTTTGCACAGATCCAATACCCCCTTTTACCTATTTTATGGGTACAGTGAGTACAAATTAAGTATAGGAACGGTCTAAATTTCGAATATTATTCAGAATCGATATTGGGAGCGCTCCCGTGATCGTACAAAGCTTATACAGAAACTCCCAAATAACAGATATATCCATATGATAATTTCATTCCGTCGCTACTAAAACTTCATCCACCGGTTTGGAGATTCCATTCCTACTGTTTTTCTTAATTCCTAACCTTAAATTCTATGTCATTTCTTTATACCTACATAACTCTTTACTATCTTACTATCTAAAAACGCCAACGGCAATTCTTAGCTGTAAATAGGGGCATAGCTAGCCGGACTTTCCCCTTACAATTTTTCCCATATATCAATGTATTATATTATAATATATTTTTTGATTCGAGGCAGCACTGTTTGGCCTACGTAAATATATAACTAAACAAGAACTTGATTTTGTATGAAATTATAGGAAACTATTTGAAGTATAATAAAACTCTCACTTAGCTTGGATGAAATATTTGTATAAACAAAAAGTTTGATATAGTGATATAGTGGTCCGATTTTGACCAAATTTGGTCAGATTGTATGAACTCTCTGGAGACCCTGTTTGGGAAAGTTTGGTAGGGAAACCCACAAATAACAGGTATATCCGTATGATAAATTCATTCCGTCGAATTAGATAAGTATTATCTGTACCCATATTCACAAACCTAGCTGGAAGGCACACCATTAATATAATATGCGTAACAGGCATAAAATAGATATACTCGAAATACTCTCTATTATCGACTCACCTCGTAGGCCCCATCAAGGATGCTCGTAAATATGTATTATTCTGATCATATGATGTCACATTCCATGCCAAATCTGTAATACTTTTTGCAAGGGTATGAATAACTTACAGCTGATAACATCATGGGTCATTGCAAGCCTTATCAGTTATATAAACTAATTGACTTTATTTTTCCGATAGTATGCGAAAAACATGTGGAAAACATTTAAGTTTTATCTAGGCTAGCTGAACACAGTTGGTTTCTGGGGCAAAGCCGAATATTTAATTAAATTTTCGCATATTTGATTGTGGTGCGAGAAATGGCGCTTTAATTGAGGGATGTGCGGCAGCAAACAAATTGATTATCAGCTGAATTAGTTTGACGTTGTTGGGTTCAAAAGTTGCTTTCTATACGTACATAGACTACACAAAGTCCATGAATGTCATTGACTCTAGAATCGGACATAAAAAATAAAAAAACACACAGAAATTGCGAGCTCATTGTGCAATGCAATGCTTTTTACCTACAGTAAGTCACACTAATTGGCTTAACAGTAAAAATAATCGCTTTATACTAAGCTATCACCCATCAATAGAAATAGTCACGTTTTTGAACGTCACGTTGCCAATTTGGTCGACGGGAACAAGGCTATCTTAAACTGTATACAGCACTTTTCCATAGACAAAAGTTTCAAATCTAAGATCATAACTATAACAAAAGTGGTTGGCTTGGTAAGGAATTGCTGACTAATAGAGAAATGCATTTGATAACAAATACATATACTATAAATATGATAAACTTATGGCTAAACTTGATAAGCATTAACATTGTCATTGAATCTTTTCATTATTAAAATATGGAAATTGTTTTCTTATCACCAAGTCTTGAAAGTACTCAAATATTGAAAGCATTTTTGCATGAAACTTGTTATTTCCGGTAAAATCAAATATTTTTTTGTATGCCAATTGATTAAATAATATAAATTATCATAGAACTAATAAAAATTCAAATAATAGCACATTCTCTTTCGTTCTTTTACTAAAAACTAAAATAAACTGTTTCTATAATTCAGATAGAAAATTTTCTTAAGTTTTAGAAAAATATGTTCTCCAATTTTAGAAAATGTTGTACAATACTTTAAGTTCTTAAGAAAATACAATGCCAGATCTTATTCTTTACTTATTGTAAATTTTGTCTATATATATTAAGAAAATACGTTGTATATTTTGAAGAAAGCACGAATCTGAAATTTAGAATATCTTATCTTTTTTTTATAGAAAGCGGAGAAAATGTCTGGTAAATGTTTTCCTTGTTGTCCTTTGAGAAAGCTATTCTATGAGTTTTTATCAGGTTTTTGCTATCGGAAGTTTTCCTTTTATTTTGGTTAAATTAACAAATTTAATAATTTAAGTTATAAGCTCCCAGAACTTTTGGAATTCTACAAAAACCTTTTTTTTTGAATGCAAAGTAAATCTGTTGCAGTATTATAGTATGACAAATATTGTAATCTGATTTAAGTAAGATAAGTATTGTATTCTTATAAATAAAACCTATGGGAATCAAGCAATATGTTCGATTATATCTGAAAAGGACCTGCTGGCAAATACAATTGATGAAAGACTCCATTATCATTCAGATGCGTAGTTTTAAATGTCAACTATATTTATACACGACGGCAAGACAATATGGGGGAATTGCGAGCTTGTGTTTTGATTTATTTTTGTATTGACGTAACAGTCCACACAGCGAGTGTAGTGTGTTGGAGTAAATGCAATTCTGAAGGCCATCAATTACCATTTGGCATGAGCCGTGTCAGGCAGGCCGTCAATGAGACAACAGTCAGAAGTGTTATTACGCATACGTCACATGGGCCAGAGTATTCGCAAGTTGTTTCTATATTTAGAGGAGCACAATGCGGTCTAGTCATAAGTACGGGTCGGTTAGTCAGTAAAAGTCGATTGTGTCGAGAAAACCAACAAGCTTTTTAATAGGCAATTAGCATTTTATATGACTTGGGAGGGCAACTAGAACACACACAATTTACAACAGTGGCAATTGTCCTGGCTATAAATCTGTCCGAGCCAGTCCGGGTACTTTATGCGGCTGCTGGGCAAATATTTATATGTTTCAACTGGGACTCAAGTGGCCTTTCACACGCTCCATCCGCTGAATAATAGAGTGTTCAATATGGAACACGAGAACACCTTGTTCAGTTGCCTGTTTTTTCCCAGACAACTGACGACACGTGTCTGGCTTCAACTTCTTAAATATTAATGCAGCTAACTTAATTATCCAGTGGCGTGTGAGCATCTAGAATGTCAGCCCCTTGGACTACAGCATTTTAAAGGACACGCGGCCAGGTTCGTGTCCTTGCCAGCGCAGCTAACTTTTCTGGCATTAAGAGTTTGTTCTTTAAAGTTCATCATGAACAAAATAAATCAATAAAGCAGCAATGTGAGAAATTTCATGCGCCGCGCAGCACATGATAATAATTAGGAACCGCCTCTTCAAATGATATATATATACTTATGTATATATAATATATAACCGTGTATATATGTATCTGCATCTACGAACATGATAAATTGTAGCTACATTTGTTTGGAATGCGGCGTAAAAAGTGTTTTGCCATATTTGTTTGTTTACGCCTCACTGAGAGATAATGAGCCCAAAATTAAGCAATAACCATCAAGTGTGGGGAAAATATGTATAGCTGAGTGCGTTCTGACGTTGGAAAAACTTAAGAAAACTTATGACTTGTGAATGCTTTTAAGGTTTTCTATTACCAAATAGCCAAAGGCCCCAGTAGTCAGTGCTATGAAACTGCTTGTTAGTTTAATCTTTTAAAGTTAAGCTATCAATATTAATAAATAAATAAATAAATAAAAGGGTTTCTATACAGCTTTTACAAACTTAAACATAATTAAAGCTGCATAGCATAATTTATAGTTTATTTGTAATACAAATCAATAGGATTGTCCCTAATTTATTATATTTTTGCGTGCTGATTTAAAGGTTTTCAAAGAAATTTCAGTCTCTAAAGCTTCTTTATTTATTGATTAATTAGTATAAATAATATGTAATATCAATAATATAATATAGAACTGTTTTGGTTTTCGCTTTGGAAACCACAAAAAACATCGATAGCGTTTGTGGAGTACTTTGGAAATGGAAAAAGTAAGATGAAAACGGGAGCACAGCCGATTTAATATGTATTATACTTATAATTTCAATTGTTATTCTAAATAGCTTTAACTATGTTGTTTAACTCCGATTGAAAGCAGGTGAAAAATGCGTTATATATGAGTTGAAAGCAACGCAATATTCGTACAGATCGATGAGAAAACGGAATTTCAAAGCAATGCCTATATATAGAAGTATAAACGAGGGTAAATAAACAAGCAGCTGTTTTAGAACTTGGCAATTATTTTTGCAAAATATTTGGCGTGCCTGGTGCGATTTGTATCTGCATTCAGGCCGTGGCCCTTGGCCAAGTTCATGTACGTTTACATGGCATATATTGGCCGCTGTTCAAGGACAAAGATATTGGCAAGATGCCTACATAAGCTAAACCTATGATTGATGTTTACTCTTTTTCACTTTATAGGCCTACGAGCGTCGCTTTCCCACATGCCCCCAAATGCCCATAGTGCTGGACTGCGAGGTCATTAAGGACGAGTGCCTGGAAAATGGGGCCAAGAGGAATACAAGTAGACGCTGCAAGCTGGCCGTAGATGCACCATACATCTTTAAAAAGCTTATCGGCGTGGATTTTGTGTACTTTCTGCAGACCAACTATCTGGATATGACGAGTCGCACCCTGAGCATTGAGGCTGTCAACGAGAGCTTCTCCTCACGCATCGAGATCTTTGAGCGTTGTCGCTACTATGCGCATCCGGATAATGCTGAGTGGACGTGCTTCGATCAGACAGCAACGCTGGATATTAAGAACTTTTTTGGTTTTGAGCATTCTATGGAAAAGATGGGCATGAAGCAGTACACACAAACGACACTCAAAGGCAAGGAGATTATCGAGTTTTTCATCAATCAGCTTGAAGAGGAGGGCGTTACACATGTGGATCGCTGGATGCCGCCATTGGATGCACCCAAATCGCCAACCACAGAACAGCATCATGATATAATGCTTGATGGTGATTTTATTGCACGCAATTTGGGACAATTGTCGCCGATGCAGGAATCAAAGCTGCTGGAGCTGCGAAAAATGCTCGATGGTGTCGATGATCTGGAGCGCATGCCCAGTTATCAGACCATCTTGCGTTTCTTGTCAGCACGCGACTGGCATGTGAGCCAGGCCTATGCCATGCTCTGTGATTCCCTCAACTGGCGTCGAGAGCATCGCATCGATGCATTGCTCGAGGAGTATAGCAAACCAGCCGTTGTGGTTGAGCATTTCCCAGGCGGCTGGCATCATCATGACAAGGACGGTCGTCCCATTTATATACTTCGACTGGGTCATATGGATGTCAAGGGTTTGCTCAAATCCTTGGGCATGGAGGGCTTGCTTAGATTGGTTAGTTAGCTAATAAAATTCTAAATAACATGTACTCAATCTTTGTCAACATATGTACAGGCTCTGCACATTTGCGAGGAGGGCATACAGAAGATTAATGAGTCGGCGGAGCGTTTGGATAAGCCCGTGCTGAACTGGTCGCTATTGGTCGATCTCGAGGGTTTGTCCATGCGTCATTTATGGCGTCCTGGCATTAAGGCATTGCTCTACATCACCGAGACCGTGGAGCGCAACTATCCGGAAACTATGGGACGTGTTTTAGTAGTACGGGCTCCGCGTGTATTTCCCATTGCCTGGACAATTGTTAGCGCTTTTATTGGTAAATTGACCTGAGTTGTGTCAAAACAACAATTTGAACTCTATTGAAATCTTTCTAGATGAGCATACACGTTCCAAGTTCTTGTTCTATGGCCCAGACTGTGAGCACATGAAGGATGGACTCGCACAGTATATTGATGAGGAAATTGTGCCAGATTTTCTGGGTGGTCCCTGCAAGGTAAATTTTTGGTCATTTTGAGTGTCGTACGCGCTCTGTATATTAGATAAAATGCAGTCTGTATATTTGAAAGAAAGCATTACTTTTTGTACATATACAATATAATATTTAATTGTTATTTTTTGTAACTTTGTTTATCCAATCCCCGTTGAACTTTTCGGCGCTCCTTAGACGCATTTATCGCATGTGGAACAAGTCAATAAAAAATACTTAACGCATTGTTATTTAGCTGAATGCGATTGTGTAAGCAGCTTCTAATCTCTCCTAATCCAATTCACGACATTATACTTACTAAGTGCCGTTTATTATGATTTAATTATGTGACTTACTTTCGTTATATTCGTACACTTTGTTCTTCTGTCCAATGCCTTTGTGTTGCGAACTATGTCAAGTCCATAAATGCGTTTTGTTGCTGCGCTGCGTATCCTTTTATTGTGCCCGGCGTCCGTGTGGTCCTTCAAGAATGTACACACCACTTTGTACTTTTAAATAACAACTAGAACAAAAGCTTAGCCAAGCAATTGCCATTCACTCAATGCCCTTACCAATGATTGTTTATAAATGTTATGACCTCTCTCTAAAAACAGACCATGATACACGAAGGCGGCCTTGTGCCCAAGACGCTGTACAAGATGAATTCACTGGAGGATCATGATGATGAGACGCCTGTCGCCTCACGTGCTGCCACCTCCAGCGCCATCGCCGTTCCGATTGAGGGCAAACGTTTGTCTGCTGCCCATCAACACGATCACAAGAATCTCTACAAGACCGTCGAGCTGAAAGCGGGCTTTACACACGAGCTGCTCATCCGGAATATGGATCCAAAGAGTGTGCTCACATGGGACTTTGATGTATTGCGCAATGAATTGCACTTTACACTCTATCGTGTCACCGATGAGCTGCCTGATAAGAATGGTGAGCTCATTCATTAGCTAGATAGACAAAAACTAAATGAATTTCATGCTTTACAGATGCGGCTGTTTCCTATTTTGATCTGCAGGACTTTGTCGAGGGCGTTAACTATTTCAGAGAGGAGCCAACGCTCATCTGCCGACACAAGGAGAGTGTGCAGGGCTCGCATGTGATGCACCACAATGATAGCTACCTAATGCATTGGTTCAGCCCATCGGGTGCACAGCTGAATCTGTTCTATGAAGTGCTTAGCTCAGTTAACTACAAGGGCTCGATGACCAGCCTGCAGTCGGCATTCTCATCGAACTCATCGGCGGCCAGCTCCTGCCAGAGTCGATGATATGAGTCGAATGGGCAGAGTGGCGTTGATATGCTGGCCACAACGTCGCCCTGCGCTCGAGGCGTGAGTGAGGAACAGGTTGGGTTGGATCTATTGTCGGGGACACTGATGGAAAAGAGCTTGAATCTATATGACACGCCGGATATATTTTTTTAAGCCACACAATATGCAATCTCGTTTAGTTTAATTTAGCAAAAAGTTTAGTTCGGAATTTAATTGTATTTGTATTTGTATTTGTATTGTAGCACAACATTTGCCGTTTATTTTTTTCGTCAACTTATCTGTTTATTTATAGTAAGTATATCCAATATATTTGTAACAACAATGTTAAGCCAAAAATGAAATTTGTGAATTAGGACTTTTACATATATACGGTTGTATCAGACAAATTCAATATATATCACGCAATTTTCACATTCATTTGAGAGCGTCAATTAGACCGTTTTTAGCAAATATATTATACCAGCTTTTACACACACACACATACCTATTATACATACATACTTATACTATATATATATACACAATGTAAGCAACGTAATATTTGTAGCACAGCTAATTTTATATGGCTTTTTATAATTAATAGTAGCAACAACAAATCGAAATTATGCCAGACATTTTGTGCGCCTTTGACGCTATCAAAACAAAAAATGAGATTTACAAAATATCTAATCAATGACTACATGTTACCTAATTAGTTTAATTCGGGGTCTAAAACTCAAAATCGTAATTTTTAGCCTATTGCAATGATTAAAACAACAAAAAAAAACAAAAACATTTAAGAAAACTTAAGTACAACATCAATAAAATTCTGTTTAGACTACGAAATTTATGCTGCTAAAATTAGCGATAATTATTAAAGATTAAGCGCATCATAATGATAATCAATAGTAAAACAGAATATACAATTTTATTTAACTAGCCAAGCAAATGCCGTGCATGTTACCTAATTGTGTAAGTTGAAATAATAAATGCAAGTACATGTGTTTGTCAAACTTAATGCAATTATAATTGACTGGTTTTTTATTAAATAGCGTGCAAAGAGTTGCTGTTGGTAGTTAGTTCTGCTCCGGTCTTTATTTCGTTCACACGTAATCGGTTGGGATTGTATCCTGCTATTTGAACACGCGCGCTATCGGTGTGACCATATCGTAACGCAAGCTAGGCCTGTTTTACAACACTACACATAACAGCTGGCGGTCAATTGGTTTATTTTGACTAAAAATAAACAAAGAACACAAACAAACAGATAAAGACGTGTAATAACGTTTAGCACAAACATATTCATAGGTAGTATTGGGAAAATTGGTCAATACAAGTGTCTTATCATGCCGCTTATCAGCAGCGATTAAGCGGACCTGGTCTACGCGATTGCAATAACGATTCTTCGTCGTCAACGGAAACGGTTTAGTTAAGTGGTCATATAAAAATTTAAAAACGGATAAGCAGCTGCGCTGCAAAATAGTACTAAATAGCGCAGCCTGATTAATTTTTCAACCAGTTTAAGCGTATCGCTTGCCGTTAACGCATCAAAATCCGAAAGTAAACAGCGAGCAAAAATCAAACATGGTTGCACTTAAAGTTTCCAAGTGAGTAAATGGTTCATGTTAATTGTCCATTTGTATTCAGTATTTTAGCCATGGCCAATGAACAAGTCGAACAAGGCGATATGCCTGTAAATCATTTAAATGATATGCTTAATTCCTTGGTGGATTATTACAGAGCCGATCAGAACGTCGAAGTAAAGAACATATATGAGGACAAGAAGATTTTTCCCGACTTTCGCAGTGGACCCTTGGACGAGTATCGCGAAAAGGCAACTTTCTGTTATAAACGTTTGAATGTGCTGCTGGAAGGTGAAGATCATATACGTCTAAAGGTAAGTGTAAATTATAGTCCATGTACAAAGTCAAACTGACCGCAATTAAGTCTATGTACTTGTAAACCAGTTAAATCTACAGGCCCCTTAAGAGCGGTACAAAGTTCAATGTAGTAAAATTAATCACATTTTAAACAATAAGTGAATAGATTATTTTCAAAACTTAACTTGTCACTCTGCTTATGATTTTTGAATGCTGGATTGATCGATAACCCCAGTGAAAAGCTGACTAGGCTTTTTTTTAATTACATATACGTATTTTTATTGCATTTGTTAGCAACTTCAGTGAACCACATAAAAATCATTTACTGGCAACAAAACAAAATGTGTCTATAATGCAGGGTCATTTCGGAATTTCCAAATGAAATAATGCGTTAATCCAAATCTTAAGCTTAATCTTACTAAATGTATATCAATTATCGCACATTTGAAGCACTTCAAAAGTTGGTCAATGGCCAATTTAGGGAGGTTTCACTCTAGACCATTTCCTTAACTGATTACGGGTATTGGTTATCGGAAAGTGTTCTATTGTACAACCACTTGGCATAATACATTGGGTGTGCCATCTTATCTAAACGTTGACTAATCAATTTACATTTATAGCACAAAGTATGGCAGTGGATGGAACAACATGCCGACTTCCAGCGGGAACCTGAGGCGCCCAGTTTGGAGCGCACACGGGAGCTGGCAAATAAGCGTCATCATTTACTGTGGGAGCAAAAGTTCTTCGATGTTAATGAGGTTGAGTTACTGCCATTAGCAACTGTTGAGTAACAGAGACATTAATCTATTTGACTTATTTATTTATAGTATCTCACTTCGCCCCATTTGTTGTTGGCCTTTGGCCAGGCAATCTTCAGCTATGACTTCAGCTTTTCCGTAAAGTTCTCGCTCTCCAATGGCATGTTTCCCAGTACCTTGGTATCGAATGGCACTGGCCGGCTGGGCAAATATATAGCCAAGATTGCCGATGATCGCATATTGGGCGCCTATGCTCTAACTGAAATATCCCATGGCACAAATGCAAATGGTATTACAAAATTAACTTAATTATCTGAATATGTATTTAATCTATATTTTGCTTAAAATAGGTATGCGTACACGCGCCACATATGATGTTAAATCGCAGGAGTTTATCATACACACACCAGACTTTGAGGCGGCCAAGTGCTGGGTGGGTAATCTCGGCAAGACTTGCACCCATGCGATTGTCTACGCGCAGCTGTATGTGCCAGATGACAAACATCAGGGCTTGAATGCCTTCCTGGTGCCCATTCGCGATGAGCGTACGCTGCTGCCTTTGCCTGGCGTCACCGTTGGAGATTTGGGCGAGAAGATTGGTCTCAATGGCATCGACAATGGGTGCGTTTATATATAACGACGAAGAAATCTTTAAAAATAAGTTCCACTAACATTAGAAACAATTAATAGCTCCTTACCTTAGCTGGCTTACTAATTTATAAACGGTTTAAATTTTGCAGATTTGTGATGTTCAATCAATATCGCATTCCCAAGGCCAATCTGCTGTCCAAGACGGGCGACATTGATGCACAGGGCAATTACAGCAGTCCCATTAAGGATCAACGCAAACGTCTGGGAGCATCGCTGGGCGCTCTGTCAACGGGTCGCGTTAATATTACCGCCATTACCTATGTGGCGTTGAGCAAGGCCGTTTGCATTGCCACACGCTACTCGGCCAGCCGGCGGCAGTTTGGACCCAATGACAGCAAGCTGGAGTGGCCAGTGCTTGAGTATCAGTCGCAGCAGTATCGTCTTATGCCGCATCTAGCCACCGCAATAGCATTGCGCGTGGTCACGCTGTGGATTGGCAAGACTAACTTGGATATGACCACCAGGGGCTTAATGGGCGAGGATACATCCAAGGAGGGCATGGAAATACATGCTATTTCGTCGGCACTCAAACCATGCGCCACTTGGGCGGCTCGTGATGGCATCCAGGAGTGTCGTGAGGCATGCGGCGGCCATGGCTATCTCCGGGCATCGGGCTTGGGCGATCTGAGGAACGACAACGATGCCAATTGCACCTACGAGGGTGAAAATAATACGCTCATCCAGCAGGCATCCAATTGGCTAATTAGTTTGCGTCGCGGCAATGCCAACTTTGTGGATGTGTCGCCTTTGCAGACAGTTTCCTTCCTCAGTGATATGAATGTGCTGCTGCAGACCCAGGCGCAGGAGCGTAACCCTGCCCAGGCTTTGGATGTGCACAGTAAGTGGTTACTGATGTTTTGCATAAAGCTTTTCTTCAATCGCTTTAAAAATGTTTTAGATTTGCTTAAGGCTCTGAACTGGCTAACCGCCTGGCAGCTGGATGCGACAGTGAAGCGTTTCGAGCAGTTAAAAAGCGCAGGAAAGGATGCATTCGAAACACGCAATAATATACAGGTGTTTGCGGCTCAAAAACTTTCTATTATCTATGCAGAGGTGCGTTGAATATCTTAAGACTTAAGCATATAATGAATCTTACTTTGATATCCTGTCCACAGCGCACCACTTATTACGTGTTCTACAAATTTGTTACCAGTCTGCCCGCCTCTGCCGAGCAGCAGGTGTTGCTGAAGGTGCTGTCATTCTATGGTGCCAATTTGGTTACCAAATACTCTTCGTTATTCTATCAGGGCGGCTATTTCCGTGATAGCGCACACATTGAATTGTACCAGCAGGGTATACTGGAACTGCTTTCAGTGCTGAAGAATGAGGTCATTGCTTTGGTGGACGCTATTGCGCCCACTGATTTTGTTCTCAACTCTCCGCTTGGCATGAGTGATGGCAATGTATGTATATGGTTTTTGACTAATTACCAGAAGTTTATTTTGCTAATGTTCCGCTTCGCTTGACAGGTCTATCAGCATTTGCAGCGCACCATTATATCCACGCCTGGTGTATACGAGCGTCCTTATTGGTGGCGTGATGTCACATATAAGAATTACCTGCAGCGCGCCAAGTTGTAAAATTCCAATGTACACGGATGTAACCAGATAGAAGCCTTGTATATTTTATTCTATTATTACTGCTCTTACTTGTTGAAGGTGTCAGCTAATGAGTGCCTTTATAATTTAAATATACACTATGTATATTTATTTAATTCTTTGGAAGATCAGAACCGTCTGAGGAGCCTTGTACTTCAAGCTTTAAAACAGCTGCTTATTAATGCGTGATATATATATATATGTGCAATATGGCTGATTACAGATCACAAAAGTAGCTTCGCTAAGAACATGTTGTAATAATTCTTATGTATTTTCCATTTTATATTATTAGACTTGGGTAATTGAACTTTTATATGTATTAAAACTGCACAATTACAAATACTATGTATTTTTATTTCAATGAATAGTTTTATTGAGCGGTCATCGCCAATTGGCAACATAAATCGCAGTTTATGATTATACTACAGTGACGTTGAATACTCATACTATGTTTATTAATAATAAATTAAGGGTGTGACTGCGATTGTTATCGGAAGTAGAGCTAGCACTCTATCACCTAGACTATGCTCTGACACTTAACAAAGATTAATCAATGAAAAACAATTACTAACTGATTGAACCTCAGTTTGAACAAGAAACAATGTCTCATTATTAACGTATAAATATGTTATTTGAATTGGTGGGATTTGATTAATGTAGTGGTAACGGTGTGACACCTTAGCATTCCCAGAGTATCTAGCCAACGTAAAATTTGGTTTTATAAAGTACTTCCTATTCGTATTTATAGAATTTTAAATACTTTTCTTTATTACATATTCTGTTTATTTTATTATGTTATCCTTTGTAGATGTACATTGTTTTTATTGTACTTACATTTTGATAGTCTGGATTAAAATGAATTGGCTACTTATAACATAAAGTTATTGTAAAAAGAATTTAAAAATTAGTCTCGCACTGATAACTGATTTTTATTCTATTGTAACCTTTATAAAGTGGTTTGTGCGTTAGATAGTATGATGTTTGCTATAAAACATTTTGTTTTAATAGTTTTTGGTTAAATCTTTTAACTTAAATACGATCACAGTCTGACAAACGGCATTGTTGTTGAATAAATTACAATAATATACAAAAAACTTGACGCTAACATATACAATTTACAACGGACAATTGGCTAATGAGCTTGAGCAACCATTGAGTTGGTCTGTGCATTGAAGGTCAGGGCACTGCATTTGAACCTGAGCCCGATCCGGACTCATAAAACTCAGAGGGGCTGTGCGCAATGTGAGGCTGCAGATTGGAGCTGACCTCGATTTCCGTTTGGATTAGCATTGGAATTTGCTGCGGAAGATCGCTAGTGGCCCACAAATACAAATCCAGCGTTTTCTCCGTACAATCGGCAATGAAACGCACAAAGGGTCGAATGTCGCCCTCGTTGGCCAGCTTAAGGAAGTGATAGTACTTGCTGCGCTGCTGTTTGGGTATGATGACGGGCGGATATCCAGCTCGCATGAGCAACGTGTTCATCAGCAGGCGCGAGGTGCGTCCATTGCCATCAATAAAGGGATGAATATGCACCAGTTTGTAGTGAGCGAGCGCTGCATAACTGTGAAAGGAGCATTAGAGCTGCAGCTTGGCAGAGTAGCGCATTTTATAAACTTACCTGACCGGATGCAGCGAGCTGCTGTGCTCCGAGTTCAGCCAGCGCTCAAAACGTTGCATTAGGAGCGCCAAATCACCGGGACCTGGCGGCACATGACCGCCCACATAGACCTGATTGCGACGAAACTCGCCGCCCTCTATAGGATCGACGTGGCCAAGCACACGCCGATGCAACTCCAGAATGTCCTTCAGTGTGATATCTAATCTGTAATACAATGTGTGATAAATAAATATGATTGATTTTCTATATAGACGGAAACACTTTTCCATTTAAGTTCACCTATGAAGCAAAATAATTATACTTATAACTGGTTTTCAAGTGCTACTTACTTTTGCACCAGACTGGCATTTATGTACTTCATGGCCAAGTCCATGCCCAAAATTTCATTATGCTCATCTATGGACTTGCCATCGACGGCCATGCGAGTTTCTAGCACAGAGCGGGTTTGAGCAAGTGTCATGGTGTTGCCCTCAATACCCACAGAATGATATATGTGCTGAAAGTAAGCTTCCTTCTTGGCACGACGCAGCGCGGAGTTGGCCTCGTGTATGGCAGATAATGCATCGCGTTTCTCATCCAGTGATACCAGACGACGCTCGTCCAGTGTTTGTACTACATCCGCTGTGCGCTGCCGATTAGCCAACGCCTCAGAGTTGCTTGGACTGATGCTGAGCGCTTGGAAGTAGTACTGATCCGCCAGAACAATATTGCGCTGATTGTGCTCCAGGAACTCGCCGTAACGCAGCAGAACCTCTGGATGTTTGGGCGCCAGAGCGAGCGCGTGCTCAAACAAACGGGCCGCCTTATCATCCTTGCCCGCCATATACATATCCTGCGCCAGACGCAGTGCACCCAAAGCCTCCTTAATGTTTGTTTGCTCCGCCTCACTATAGCTGGCGCCGACACTGTCACTGATGCTCTTGTCGTAGAACTCCTTAAACGCGTTTAGCTCATCCACCGAATACACCGCAAATTCGTCACGCGTCTGCAAATAGTGCGCCGTGGGCAGATGATGCAGCTGGCGCAACTGCAGCTTCCAGCCCAGCAGGGAACCCGAAGATGTCAGCGCATGGAAGGCAAACGCTGCCAAGCTGCCAGCTATGAAGAACAGCGCAAAGCGATAGGCTGATTGGAACGTTTGCTGCTTTTGTTGTGGTTCTTGCTTCGCTTTGCCCTTCGCCATAGCCTATGGAATTGGAATTGAAATTGATTACACTATATTGCAAATTTTCCACGAGCTTACCATTGATTTGTGGCCTGTTTTAGTTGACGGCCAGGATATGTTTTACATTAATGTTAAGCACATTAAGCAGCAGAGGCATTTTAGTCCGTGCGGGGGCGTATTATCAACAAATCAACCACGTATTGTCATTTAGTACCGTGACACTCATTAGTGATGGTTGCGTGAACGATAATTAATTTATCAAACACGATGAAAAATGCACAAGGAATATGTACCATGCGGAATACAACTATTAATTTACAATCTTCTATCAAATAATTTGTTATGTTACTGAATTCATTGTTTGCTTGGGTGTAGATTCTGATATAAGCAAGATATGATTGTTAAGATCCTAAAATATTTAGCTAACTACTAACATATATATATGACAATTTTTGTCACGACCACGTCATGACACGATGAAGGCAACCAACTTCCGCGTCCATCACTAGCAAACACTTGCTCGTTTGCCAGCACTGTTTTCCGTTCAGCTGACGCTTGGCGTGCTTTACATGCCTTCCGCTGTTGGCAATAGATGGCGCTAATAGATCTTAAGTTAGTCATATAATTTATTAAGTTGTGCCAAAAGAAAACCGGATATGCTTAATTAATTTGAAGGCAAATGCCAAATAATATTATTACAGATTCAGTTCTAGGAATAATTAACGTGAGTGACTAACGCACTTATTTACTGCCTGTGTTATTTATTAATTTTGCATTTTATTGTCGATAATTGTCGCTAAAACATGTTCCAAACAATGTATACCAGACTTTGAAACATAGGCACCTATAATTTACGACGATGATAAAAGAAAAATTAAAAGTATTTTAAAATGTTAAGGCTTTCGTGGAAGCAAGATCATTTCATTGGCTTGTGGTTTTTTGGCAATTCGCTACTAATTTTGTGGTTTCCAATATCATGTTCTAAATTAAAATGTAAATATCAATAAGGATGTCAAAATCAACATGTGGTTTTTCCATAGCGGGCATTCGGTAGAACAGATTCAATTGAAATAACAAATTTCAAAACCTTTTGCAAGGTCAGTTGAATTATTTTTGCATATGCAGTATCTATATTCTTGTTAATTGTTTTGAATCATTTTGAATACTTAAGCACATGTAACCCCCACGCTAAATGACGCGCCTCCCCCTACATCCAAAACATTTCAAAAAATGTCTCTGTCATGTAACAAATGCTCGACTGCAACTCATGAGCTTATATGAGATCATATATAAATTAGCAAAAAATTCATTAACTTTTGTTTTATTTTTTTTGACCTATTGGTATTCTGTGTAAACAAAATCAAAGCGATCAGAGCTACCGGCTTGTGAGTCACAATTGGGTACATGAGCTCATTAGAAGATCGTATACCGGTTCTTGTCTTTGAACTATTATGACGTACAACATGAACTTAGTCTATAAGTATTTGAAGTATTATCGTTTTCGTTGTTTTCCCAAAATACGCCACTCATATTCTGCTCTGCTGTTGTTCAATTGATAACGGCATCGCGCTCTTTTTTTTTTCAAAACTCTCTCAAAATTTTTCTAATAAAAGCTGTCCGCTGCGCGCTCGGCTGTCAGTTGCTGTTCGGCAGCGCAACGCAGCGCAACATTTGAAAATCGGGCAGAGAATCGGTAAATGCGGTGGACAGTGAAAGTGATTTGAAGTGTATTTTGTGTTGATCCTGCGAAAATCTAATTAATTTAGCTAATCGTGTGTCTAAATTATATATAGAGCGCTCGCAGCGTCTAATCTAAAGTGAAAGTGAGTACAATACTATATTGAGAATTGCAGTTATAAAATCGTATTGTATTAGGCATAATACTACTGCGTATACTATAATCCAAAAATAGACAACGCCTGCACGCTGGCCAACCTGCAGCAGGCCCAAAATTAGTTGTTCCAGAAATAAAATGATGTTCGGGATGTGCATAACCAAATGTGACCCAAATGGAGGAGCATTGTTTATGCTTGTTCAGCGTTCGGAGATGTTGATTTATGGCCCAATATTATTGGAGCACAATCCTATACTATATTGCACATATTGTGGCCATACCAGTTGCTTTTTTCTTTTATTTTGATCAAAAATATGGAATAAATCACCACGTAGGCATTAAAGACTTACTTATCAACAAACACATCGTTGCGCACCGGATGAAAGATGAAACATATAGTAATTTGGTGCCAAAAAAAAAAACAAAAGTGTATAGCCGCCATAGGTTCTACGCGAGATGCTTTTAAAATCGGCGCCAAGTAGCATTATCATTATCGGCTGGCTAACCTTTGCTGCCCCCCAAATGGGTGATAATCCCCGTCTATATAGACTGAACTAGATTTGTGTTTTTAAGCGCTTATCAAGCAAACGAAGCACCCAAAAACTTATGAATTTCAATCAAGCTATGGATGGAGTACTTAATATTATATTTAACAAATTTACATTTTATGAATGACACAGTTTTCTTTCTGATCTTCGCTCTAGTTAGCCCGGAATGAGAGCTCTGGGTGTGTGTGCGCTGCTCTTGGCACTCGCCAGCTGCCAGGGCTTCAGCAGTTTAAGAACCAGCTTTAGAACCAGCTCCTCATCCTCCTTTGGTGATGGACAGTCACAGGCGCTGATACAGTCGCCCCAGCTAAGCACCTGGGCCTATAGTCACCTGAATGAGGTGCGAGAGTTTGCCAATCGCTTGACTCAGGAATACAATGCGATGTCCACGGGAAGTGGCCATAGTTTTGGCCATGGCTTGGCTTGGAGTGGTAAGTACGGCTCGTCTTAGTTAGATGTAAATTGAGATTTCAGTTCTGCTGAGGTTGCACTTCAAGGCTGTGCTCTGTTTTACCAATTGGTCTGACTATTGAAATCATAACTGGGGTAATAATATCTCGTACATAGTTTTGAAAAACCCTTAACTACTTTAGTATCGCCAAATATGTACAATAAAGGTCTTTTAAATATTCATAATTTATACAAAAGCTAAAGCCTTAGAACATTTCTTTATGCACCATTTTAACACATTTTTCTCATTCGTTTAACAATACCAATTTATTGAGAGATATAAGTAAAATATCTTTTAAAATTTCTAAGAACAGAACTATCTGTATTCTCGCATTATTCTGTTTTGAGCAAAGAGTTAACTCTTTCTGCATAGTTTTTTATTTGGTATCAAATAAAAATTAAAGACCGGAACTGACCTTTAACAAAATATGTTGAGCATTCTATTAAGTAATTGTCGTTTAGCGAACAAATATTTAAATTAATAAAGTCACTTCTTTCTAGAGCCTATCATCTATGACAGAATAGTGACTATTCAAGTCTACTAGAAACTAAATGTGTATTTGTAAAATACTGATAAAAGAATGAACAGCAATGCCAGAAAAGGTCATCAAGGGATCAGTTAATTCCACTCAGTGAGCCCAATTCGAATTTGAGGGCAAACTAACACCTTAATCGGTTTACTTGGCGATAACATAATTAATTGAGGAAAAAACATGACCATGTTCAACAGCTTCTTAACCAATGTATTTCAATATGTGCTTTTTTTTAATAGGCTGAATATAATTTCAAGAGATAAGTTTTGGTACTCGATTCTGAAATAAAATATGACATCATTATTCAATTTTTTAGCTGAAATTTGCGCTGTGACACCATGCGATTTTATATTATAATCCAATATCAAAATAAGTGTTTAAATATAAATGTGTATAAGTATTGAAAGTATTGGAATCTAAGAGCATTGTAATTGTCATTGACCCTGTTACTATTTTAATCTCGAAAATAGGCCTATTAAGGTGACAATTCTAATATTAGTATTATTTAATAATTTTTGTTTGCTTTAACTGATGTTCTTGAAGAAAGTGATGTATTATTGTCAGGAAAGGATTTCAATCGAATTTAAAATGTATGTATTATCAGCAGGACTAACTTGATACCTTAAAGGATCTAACTAAAAAAAGTCAGTATCGATCGTGTCAGATTACTATAGTACAGTTGTATTATTATGAAGAAAATTTATAGTTTTTTAAGATTTATCAACAAGTTCACAGTTTCGATTCTACTTTCTATAGTATGAATATACTAAATAGTTGAGACCGTCGAAGGGGGAAAACAAACCAATATTTCAATAGCAATTTAAGCAAAGTTTCAACCGTTTACCATATGGCTTAACTGACTAATATCTCTTTCTATTTTCAGCCAATATATTGCAGCTGAGTGGCAAGAGTGCCAGCGAGTTAGATGCTCTATGCCTCCAGATTAGCCAGCAGCTGGTGAATGATATGCGCCAAGGTCTTATAAGCTACAACAACATTGTGCAGCCAGCGTTCTTTGATGCCAAGGCTGGTGAGGTGCTGGAGCGTCATTCCAGTGGCGGTGTGCAGCAAACTGTGGACCTTAATCCGTTTCACCCCGTCGATTTAAGCGGGTTTGACGAGGTTAAGAACTATGCTTATCCGGCCGAGGTAAAGGTTGTCGATGGCAAGACCTATGTGGTGCATCGCAACTGCACAGAGGCCACAAAACTGACGAGCACCTATGGCAACAATGCTGCCCAGATAACCCATGGCTACTATGCGCAGTCCCCGCAGATCTCTCTGCCCGCCAGTAGCAGCAGCACAACTGTTTCTCGCAATATACAGGACTGGATTGGACAGAGAATGGAGCCAAATGTGGTGGGTTACAGATCGGTTATTAGTGTCGATGGCAACAGAGGCGCCTATAACGCACCGTCCTACAGTCAAATTAGTGCAGTGCCATCCTACAGCCAGTTGAGCTCGCCCAGTTCGAGCTCTACGGTGACAGTTAGGCGCTTCAATAAGACCATTACCACGCACTCAGATGGCACCAGTTCTGTGGATGGCTCCGAATCGCAGCAACGCTGGGTAGATGGTCAATTGGTGTATGATAATCGTAAACCCTTTGGGCATTCGTCAGGATTACGCGATGAGCAATGGAAGCGTGAGGAGCGTGAACACTTTTTCTGGTATTTAACAACACCGCAGCGTCTGGAGGATTGGCAGCATCAGCATGAGGATCGCCTCTTAGCTGTGGCCCATCGCTATCATACCACTTTGCCCGTTCTGCAGGAGTTCCATCGTCGCGAGCTGGCGCGCTATCAAGCGTTGTTGGGTCAGTATCAGTCACAGATTCAGGATGTTAGCGCTTGGCAGCGACAGGAGCGTGGACGCCTTGATTGGCTCATACATCAGAACAGCTACACTTCACAGGAATTTGATCGCTGGCAGCAGGAGAATGTTGCCAAGCTGCGTCAGTTAGCCCACAAGCATGGAGTCCCACAGGAGCAGCTGCAGCAATGGCAGCGTCAGGAGCTGCAGCGTCTTTATGTCCACTTTGACAAGGTCAACGAGTCGCTCAGTCCCCAAGCCCCAATACACGATTCCAGTTCCCTGGTTGTGGATAATGCGCAGGAGCAGCAGCGCTTGGACGAGCTCATACGTCAGCACAATGCAACAATTGCCCAGCTGCAGAACTCCATACGCACAGATCAGCAGCGTCTGAAGGATCTGTCACTCAAGTATCAGGGTGATATGCAGAGCCAGACGCAATGGCTACGCGGCGAGGTCGCCCGCATCGGAGACCTGATCAAGGAGCAAAATGATCAGGTGACTAGACTAAGCGCCTGGCAGAGCTCAGAGCGTGCTCGCCTCGAGTCTATGCTGAAACAGCATCGGGGCAGCATTAGCGAGCTGCAGCAGCAAATGGCACAGGATCGCAGCTATGTGCAGAATCTGGCAGCCAAATATCGCGTGGGTGTCGACGAGCTGGAAAAATGGCAGCGGGAGGAGCTGCAGCGCTTGCAGCTGGTCGGTCAGCAGCAGCTGGAGAACCACATTAAGGATTGGCAGATAAGCGTTAGCACGCATCTGCGCAATATCATTGGACAGAATCAGTTGACCATTGAGGAGTTCCAGAACTCTATTATTAACGATCGTGCACGTCTGGAGCAGTTTGCACGCACCTACAAAGTGCGCGTGGAGGAGATTGAAACGTGGATCAAGAGCGAACTCAAGAAATTCCAATCGGAGGGTCTGCTGAAGGAGGTGGAGCAGGAGTTGGCCTCATGGCAGCAGCGCGAACGCGAGAGATTGCAGGCTCTTGTCCAGCACAACTCGTTTACCGTGGAGCAACTGGAGGCGAAGATCAAGAAGGATCAGGCGCACTTCTTTGATCTGGCCAATACGTACCAAATTCGCGTGGAGGATATACAGGATTGGTTGAAGAAGGAGCTAATGCGCCTGCAAAGCGAGGGTCTCCTCAAGGCTGAGGCTCTGAAGGATTGGCAGCTGGCCGAACGTAAGCAGATCTCTACTTTGGTGCAGCAGAACAAGTATTCCACTGATGAGTTTGAAAGGAAACTCCTAGCTGATCGTGCTCGTCTTAACGATCTTTCAAAGACCTACAACGTGCAGGTATCTGAGATTGAGCGATGGATTCAGGCCGAGGGTGATCGCTTGCAGCGTGAGGGACAATTGCACATGGAGACTCAGCTTAACAACTGGCAGAAGATTGAACGTCAGCGCCTGCTGGATCTGATCAACAAGAACGATCTGTCCATTGAGGAGCTGGAGACAAAGATTGGCAAGGATCAAACGCATCTGTACAGCCTGGCACAGCAGAATCAAGTGCGTGTCGAAGAGATTGAGCAATGGATAAAGCAGCAAATCGCTAAGCTTCAACAGGATGGTCTTATTGAAATGCAGCGACTGAAGCATTGGCAGCAGGAATGGCGTGGTAATCTCACTAACATGGTGCAGGAACGTGACTACACCGTGGAGGAGTTCCACAAGTGGCTGCTGGAGGATCGCGCCCGTCTGCAGAGCCTGGCCATGCAGCATAATGTGCAGATTGAGGAAATCGAACAGTTTGTCAAGAAGGAGGAGCAACGCTTCATTGGCATGGGTCTTCTTAAGCCCAGCGAGAAGCTCACCAACTGGCAAGAAGTGGAACGTCTACATCTGAAGAACCTTGCTCAACAGCAGTACAAGTCCACGGAACAACTGGAGGCACGCTTGCGTCAGGATCGCGAGCTGCTCGAGAAACTGGCACGCCAGTACAGCGTGCAGGTAGAGGAAATTGAAAGCTGGATGAAACAGGAGCTGGCACGCATGCGTGACGAGGGTCAGCTGCAAATCGACAATCTGACATCCTGGCAGCTGGCTGAACGCGAGCGTCTGGAGGCCCTGCTTAAGCAAAATAAGCAATGGAGCGCCGAGGATCTGCAGGCTGAGCTGCGCAATGATCGTGAACATATGCAAACCATGGCCTTCCAATATCACACCTCTGTGGAGGAAATCGAGCGCTGGGTGCAGTCCGAGATTGAGCGTCTCAAGCAGCAGGGCAAGCTTAACATTGAGCAGTTGACAGCCTGGCAACAGGCTGAGCATCAGCGCATTCTATCGCTCCTTCACACACAGTCCAACATCACAGTGGAGCAGTTCGAGACAAAGGTGTGTATAAGTTAAAAATCTTTAGTTAATAACTAAGATGGCTACAGATCTTAGGGTGCAATCAATTAGCTATTTCTTTCCGAAGGCTGGACACCCTATTTATTACTAGCCTTGTAGGAAATAAGTTTCCTTTTCTCAATCTGTTGATCTTAAGATGATCTTATTGTTGGATAAAAGCTTATATCGTTAGATAAGATTGACTAGGACTTAGATTGTTAGTTACGATCGCTTCTAAAGAAACAGTTGTATGATCTCTTCGCTAACTCTCTTCCTTTCTTAAACAGGTACAAAACGATCGTCGCTTCCTGGCTAAGCTGGCGGAGCAACATCAAGTGAGCACTACGGAAATTCAAAACTATATCAGTCAAGTTATTGAGGATCTGCGACAGAAGGGACAGTTTGAGATTGAGCAGCTGCAAACATGGCAATTGGTGGAACGTGACTACATCAAGTCCTTGATTGCTGAGTACAAGAACAAGCTATCCACGGCGGAGTTTGAGCAAAAATTGCTGGCGGATCGTGCGCATCTGAATCAGTTGGCGGATCAGTATCGTCTAAATGTGGAACAAATTGAGGAGTGGATGATTTCGGAGCTCAAGCGACTGAGAGGCAATACGGAGACATCCCTTAAGACCCTCAGTGCCTGGCAAGTAACGGAGCTGGAACGCCTGCAGAGTCTCCTGAAAGAGCAGACCCATATTACCTATGTGGAGTTTGAAATGGAGCTGCAACGCGAACGTGAACGCCTACAAAAGCTGGCCAATCAGTACTCAGTTAATGTTGAGGAGATTGAACAATGGCTGCGACAGCAACTGATCAATCTTAAGACCACGGGTACTGCTAAGGTAGAGAATCTAACCAAATGGCAGATTGCCGAACAGGAGCGCCTGATTGAGTTGCTATTGAAACACCAAAAGGACTCGAGCTACGAGGAGGTAGAGCGTGAGTTACGCAAGGATCATGACCGTTTGGAAAGCCTGTCACAAACGAATCACGTGAGCATTGATCAGGTCGACAATTGGCTGCGCGACGAGCTGCAGCGTCTGCAGAGTTCGGGACTTGTGCAATTTGAGCAGCAAACCCAATGGCAGAAACAGATTACAAATGGCTTCAACAACTGGTTCAAGCAGCAACAGGATTCAGCCACCTATCAGGAGTTCTTGGACTTCCTGAAGCGCGACAAGGCACGTCTCAATGGTATTGCTAGTGATTATCATCTGACCGTGGAGCAGGTGGAACAGTGGGTGCAAAAGGAAACCGCAAGACTCTCGCTCATTGGTGTCATTGAGAAGCCACAGAACCATATCTATGAGGAAGTTGTGGACATTTCGGACCAGCATAGTGTGTCTCAGCCCTGGAAGGAGTTCTTGACTGCACGCCTGCGCAGCGAAGCTCATCTAAAGCCCATGTCCTGGCAAGAATTTGAGCTTTATTTGGTACGCAATCGGCCCACCTACGAGCAGCTTGCCCAGCAATACCACATAACCGTTGAGGATATACACGTGTGGCTCCGTAACTCAGCCAGGCAGCTGGCCAATGAGGGTCTAATCACGAGCTCCCTCACCGTGGAGGAATGGCAGCTGAAGGAGCAGCAGTATATACAGGATCTGATCAATCAGCAGCTTCGCAGGCGCCAAAAGTGGACCATTGAGGAGCTGCAACTGAAGCTGTTCAACGACCGCAAGCATCTGGTTGAAGTAATGCGTCAATATAATATTCGCATTGATGAACTGAAGGCCTGGTACAGAAACGAATTGAAACGTCTGTTGGATTTGCGTAAGATCGAGGCAGGCTTCGAAGCACCCTGGCAAACTAAGGAAATGGAACGCATCTATCAGACTGTTGTGCAGCATCCCATCAATCGCAATGCCCTTGAGCAGCTGCTAATGCGCGATGTTCACATCCTGGCGCCACAATACCATATAACCATCGAGGAACTGCGAGTGTTTATTCAACAGAAATTGCAGCGACTGGCTGATATGGGTCTAATTGTGGATAGCACAGTTGTGGCAAGTGATTGGAAGGAGCAGGAACGTCAGCGTTTGCGTCAGATTGGCTCCAATGTCATTATCACCGATCAGGAGTTGTTGGAGCTTATCTCACAGGATAACAAATATCAGAATGAGTTGGCCCATCTTTATAGCGTGAGTCTAACTCAATTGGCGCCTGTACAGCGCATACACGTTGGCAACATGGCCAAGGAGCAGCTGCTCGAGCAGCGTCGCCTCAATGTGCTCACACCCTGGCAGATGAAGGAGCGGGATCGCCTATACGAGTTCATTGGCACACAAAATATGACACTGCGACAGCTGCGCGATTGGCAGCGCCAGGATGAGGAGAAGCTGCAGAGATTCGCCCAACAATATACGATATCCTTGCATGAGCTCAAGACATGGCAGCTAACAGAGTTTGAACGCATCATGGCCGTTGCCCGTTACTATGGCATGACTCTCACGGAGCTGCAGCAGTTCCGGGATGAGGAGTTGCAATATCTGAGCTACTTAAATCATCGCAAACTGTTGCCAGAGTCAGAGGTTCAGAACTATGAGAGCAAACAGCACTGGCGTTTGCAGAAACTGCAAGGCAAATATAGTAAATTTGGTCAGGAGTTGAGCATTTGGCGTCGCACATTGTATCTGCTCAGTCAAGGACTAATTGACTTACCCGCCAGCAATGGCAATGGTGGATATGTAATCGATCACGGCAGCACCAATGCCTCAGCTGTGCAAAAGCCAATATTCTCCAAGGATCGTGGTGATCAGCCACCGCATGTGTATGAGGAAACATTCAACGAGGAGGACGAACCTGGTCTGGAGGGTGAAACAAAGGCGCCTCTGCCTCTCCCGCTGCCCATGCCCATAGTGTCCACACCAGCGCCATTGCCTTATCAGCGTGGTGTGCCCAGCGACAACAATGCTGGCTATGAATATCGTCGCACGGATTATACATTCAATGTGCCTGTTGGTAGCGCATCGGCTGCAGCTAGTGGAGGACCCGCTGGCTCCTCAGCCACTGCCAGTGCCAAGCTGGGCAAATGGAGCCGTGCGGCGGGCGAGGAGCCTGGCTTGCAAAAACAAGTTGAGCTCGACGACCTGGGACAGCAGGAGCAGGTGGAACTGGACTGGAACGCGGCTGATGGAGGACAGCAACAGCAGCAGGAGGAAACTGACTGGAATGCCAATTATAAGCTGGGTGGCGATGCTGGACAACAGCAGCAACAGTTGATTGACGACAAGGACTTGGGACAAGTGCAGGTTGAAGATTTGACTGGCCAGGGCTATGGGCATAGCTATGGCTCCAACTACGGCCAGCTGCAGCAGCCACAACCAGTTCCCACCACGGTAAGTTAAATGCAATCCTTGCAACATAACTTTCAACTAACTTTCGTATCCATCAATTCCAGCCGCAGCCCAGCACGTTCGACAAATTAAAGAATAAGGTAACCGGACTCTTCGGTTAGCGTTCAAACGAGTACTGCCAAAAAGACTTAAGTCAAATATTGAAAACGAACCCAAAACGAATTAAAAATGGGAACATTTTTTCTACAAACGTTTCTTTAATCTGTTAGTTTAGTCTTAAAGGAAAAGATTTTTATCGGTCACACTTGACCGTAACTACTACTAAATATACATACATACATGTGTAATACTCGCTCTATAAGGACGTACCTTTGTATTTTGTTTGCATTTTGCCTAATAAACTTTGAAAATATAATTTGCATTCTTGTGTACTCATATTTTAATAATTCTCAACTGCATTTTGCATAAATATCTAGAAACGTAACGAAGTTAAATGTGTTCGTATAATAATATAGTTAAGTTATTAGTGGTTCCAAAGCTTGTAGCGATATGATTTTAAAGGCTTCAAAGTAGGATAGCATAGGATTGCTCTTGTGGGGGGATCTTTGGTTTATTGGTAGCAGCACCAGTTTGGTTCTATGTGTTAGGAATTTGAGAGTGTACTTTGCCAGGCACTTAAATTGCTATATAATCTGTCGTAACGATTTTCATATAGCATTTATATAATTTTTATAGATAACTTAAAAGCATTTTGTAAACGTTACTTATATAAATAGAAAGAGATCTTCATATTGGTGTTTAGGAGCTGTTAACATTTTTCATAGACTTTTGTAAATTGGTTTCATTGGGTGTGTTTATAAGCATAGAGTTTGTAAAATAAACACTTTGGCAAAAATAATCTCTTGAAATTCTGTAGCAATGGAGCTTCTGGAACAGTCTAGTTTATTTTAAGTGTTCTGTCCAGCAATGTTACGAGTATTTTAATAAATATACATTTATATTCCTCATAGGTCTTTTAAAGGTCTCTTGTACATTTTTACATGCATGCCTTATTCGATGTATTTACAAATTACACATATCAACTGATATGCGCCTCCAATTGGGACCCGTTGGTCACACCAAAGTGTGACGATCGAAACTGTAGACCTTCTCCGATATGCTCCACCCCTACACCTGTGCCCCCGTCCGTGCTCAAGCCATCACCCGTCTCCTGCAGCACATGATGGTTTAGTTGCTCTATTTGATGGAGTAGCTTCAGTGTTTCCTCGTCCAAATTGTCATCCTCCTGGCGCAGCTGACGCTGCTGCTCTTGTTCCGCATCAATGTCCCATTCGAGGGACTCGGGCGTGGATATGTGTGACCAGGAGTTCTGTGTTGAAGAGCAACAGGAAGTGCGTGTTAAGGACCCGCCATAACGTTGTCCCCCCAGTCGCGCCTGACGCGCCGCCCCATGACGTCCTTGGCCCGTGGCCAGTGAAGCTGCCATTGTCAATTGATCCAGGGAGGCATAGCGCGGCTGTGTGGCCACCATGGGTGGGGTATGTTGTGGCGGTTGCTGCTCCTTCTGCTGCCGCTGTTGGTACTGCCGCAGCTGTGAGTACTCATGCTCCCATTCCAGATCTAAGGAGGAACTCGCTCTGGAACTAGCCATACGCGTATAGCTTTGTAGCTCCGTCTCCTTGCTGGGCGTCGTTGTGGCATTCAGCAGCCTGTGAACATCCAGATTTTGTAGCTGTATATCCGCCAGAGCGCTGAAAGAAATGGCAAAGTAACAAAGTTAATAAAGGTTTTCCCTAGTTGCGCTTGCTCGTCCCCTCACCTGTCGTTCTGTAGCTTGGCATAGCTGGGCTGTTGCTCCCAGTACCTGTCTAGGAACTGTGGACATTGCTGCTTCCGCTTGAACTTTAGTATGCGATAGACAAGGCCACGACGCTGGCATCGCTCGCTGGCAGTCGATAGCAGCTCCGCTTCCGGCTCATCTCCCACTGGTGCTCTGGGTCGCGCCCTGGGCCTCGCTCTGGGACGACGCCTGTCAAAGAGCAAAATGCAATTTATTAGTTGTGCTCGTCATGTCCTTTGTATGCGCTAATGGTGGGCATATTGATTTTCTCTAAAAGTTTGCCATTCGAATTTAAAATGAAAGGCATAGGACCTTGCTTACAGGTAATAAATAAATGATACATTTAAATGATTTAAAAAATATATAAATATTGTAGGAAGTTTGCATTTTCATCAGTCATCGGCTGTTACCTATTAACTAAGTAAGAGATTCTTATCACAATTTGGTTTCTTTATGGTGTTCTTTAAAGGAAATCCAAAAGTAAAGCGTTTCTTAAAAAGAAGTCTAATTATTATTTTATGTTTGAAGCTCTTCTGTTGTTATTAGTTATTTTCTTAATTTTTAGTTCAATTTTTGCATGAATTTCAAAAGGGAAAATCGGAAAACTCGGAATTCTCTGATCTTGCTTTAAATACCTCTTTGTAAATAAATATTATACATATTATCTTAAGAAGTGTGTTGCAAGGAGTTAAATTTGTGAATTTGATCTGATCCTTTAATGACTTTTATTCATTTAAAGAGCAACAGAACCTTCTATTCCTTCCTTACCGAGAGGGTTAGTCGTAATCAATAAAAAACCCAGTTCCCTTCTTGGAATACATTTGTAAGTATTTTTAGAACATACATATTTTTAAACTAAGAGTGTCCTCAATGTTTACGAAACTAAACACATAATTGTGATAAGAAAATTGCTTTGTGGCAAGTTGGTGAGGGTATGAAATTAGTGTCACAACGGATATGCCTTTCATTTGTGTTGTTTATGCCCACCCGTAGGGCGAGTGAAGCCCCTTCCGGCCATTGTTTGTGGCAGGCATCACGCACTCGAGCGTTGCATACTTTTAGGCTGTTGACCCTGCTGCGGGACAGCGGGGACAGCGGGGAGAGCACGCAGGGGTTGGCTGGCCGCAAATTATGTTTGCCAATGCAATTTAAAGTTGGGGCTGACATAAAGCGTGTCGTTAAATGGAGGAGCGCGCACGAATTGCGCTAATTAGGGGCCCTTAGACGCCCCCTTAAATTGTTAGCCCTCCCCCTCCCCCAAGCCTTTTAAGCTTCTATTGATTGCCGACTCGGCAGAACGCTTATTGGATTTGCCGTGGCATAGCATACTATTTTTGTGTATGCCGCAAAGTAAACAAAATGAAATTTTAATTAACTGTGTGCCACCTTTTGGTGTGAGAAGGGCTACACCGCGACTGGGGCAGAGCCGAGGCTTACCACAGGTGCCAGCTGTTGGCAGCGGCCGTAACGCAGGATGTTGAGCTGGCCGATGAGGAAGACGAGGAGGCTGTGGAGTTGCAGCTGGAGTTGGTGGCAGTGGCGGCAACGCAGCTGCCGAGACATGAACCCATGCTCCAGTGCTGTTGCAAGGCCGCAAAGTGTGCCACAGTTTTTGTTTTTTCTTTGATTTCTCTTTTGTTGTTGTTATTGTTTTTCCTCCTTTCACTGCGCGCACAATTTCACGTTATTGTAGTTTTTCCAGTTGCGTGGGTTAATTGACTCGCGGTGGGCGTCATGACGCGCCCGCCCTTTGTCTTGCTGTCCAGCTCGTCTGGCTTTTGTTTGTTGTTTGTTGTTTATTGTTGGACTTGCACTTGCATTGGTTCAGGTCAAGGATTTCTCCTTTTTTGGCAGACAATAGCCAAAGCGTTTTTCAATGTTACTCCGCAAACACTCAAACACTCATACACACACACACTCTCTCACACTCACACACACATGCACATGCACATGCACACAGGACACCCGTACACACGCGTAACTGTTTTTGCCAACGTGTGGACGTCACTGGGTGACGCACCGCATGATTTTACTGGCTTCCATTCGTGTGTAAACTGAAACAGTTTGAAACCAAAGCGACAGAAAGTTTCTGTTGTATTTCCAGCTGACGCTGGCAACCTCGTTTGGCCGGGGACTTGGAGGGGGCCCACTTTTGACAATCAGCTGTTCTGAAGCATTCGTTGTTTTCACCGTTCACTTTCGAACTGTCATTTACTGAAGTCAAAAAGGAAGCGTTAAGTGTTAAAGCTTTTATCTACAGTCCAAACTCAGAGAGCTTTCAAAGTTAAAGGTTAAAAGTTGTAGCTGTCAAGCATCTGTTAAAGCTCTGGCTTGGCTTTTGGGGTAATAGTGGTAAATTCTTACGTCTTGCTGTTAAGTTAATAAAGTTAACATAACGGCAAGGGGTGCTTTGTTAACATGACGCTGTTGCTGTTATTCAAGTTTGTTCAAGCTTGTCTGTTAAGTTTGCTTGGGGTAGCGCTGTTACGATGCCAATAAAAGAGAAATTTAACATTACAGTAATGTTATGATACTTACTAATGTATGTAATAAGTAATTCTTTGTAGTTCTGCCTATGAAATAACTAAAGAAAGAACCTACCAAAGTAAACCATCATTTACCCTTTTAGTTCTCATGAAGCTCTTTTTTATATGCATTTTATTTTTTAGAATTTCAAAACATTTTTCACACAAATGTCTGTCATGTAAGCTATTAAAATTTGAATCGCTTGCATAAAAATCTTTCATTATTCATTTCATGTTGCTAAACAACACATAGATACTATTTAAAGCATAGCGTGTAATTCAATGTAATACGCTTTCAAGCCCCCAGCAGCTATTAAAACTAGCACATGTTAGTTTAAATACAGAAATGTTAAAGAATTGCAGCCACAAAATTTGTTTATTATTTCAATATACGCCATATGCTAGATTTTGAAGATCAGTTGACTTTACTTTGCCCACATGTTGATGAAAGCATTTTTGATAATATTTATACACGCTTATTCATTTTGATATGTTTCAGTCAGTTTGGATTTAAGACAAGATTAAAGGCTTTTTATATATCAGCACAAATGTGCTATGTATTTTTTAAATATACGTGAGAGGGGAGAAAAGCCCTGAGAATGGTTTAAGCAAAAGGTTCTATATAATAAAATTTAAGAAATTCTGAAGATTTTAAAAACATTTAAACATTAGATATAAACTTTTTTCGTAGTCAAATTACATATATTTGTATAAATAGGCCTAATTTTATTAAATGAGGATTAAGTTTTTGAAGCAACATCTTCTAATCCGAAATTTCAAACTTTATAGCACTTATTTAGTTAATCCCAAATTGATTGCTTGTGCTCAATAAAATACCAAAGCCACAAGTTATCAGCTGACAGCTGAGGATATTTTAAAATTCATCTAAAGAAAAACCGCACTTTACTGCTTTAATTGAAATTATTAATCCCATTTTATTTGAGAGAAGTGTGCGAATAATTAGTATGCAGCAGAATAAAATGTAAAGCATACGAAAATATTATTATACGATTAGATTTCCTGAATCACATTAAAATCCCACATAGGATGGGAATCTTACGTATCATTTAAATAGTAGATTAAATATATTGAGGCAAGGTGTTTACACCCATTTACTCTTTATCTCTACAGTAGTACAGTTAGTACATATGTACGTGTGTACATACATACTAAAAGTTAAGTGAATAACCTTTCAAATGGAATAATATATCATGATGACATCTGCTTATCCAATCTGATTTTCTAAAACTGTATTGGGACTAAGTACCTTGATGGGCTGCATAACATGACGATGCCGAAGCGCCGACGACCAACGATGAGTTTTGTCTGCATTTCGTTTCGGTTCATTTTGACTTCGGCTTCGGCTTCATCTTCATCTTCGGCTGCTGTTGCTGCTGCTGCTGCTGCGTTCGTCTGTTGATTCGTTTCAGTGCCAAATCGGCTGTCATTGCGCGCGGTTCTCTTCCACTCGTCGCTGCTTTGTGTGATTTTGTTCGGTTCGGTTTTAGTGTGGCTCAATAGACGCGTCTATTTGGTTTGTTGTTGTTTACGTGCAGCAGCCAACAAGAATAGTAATCATAATATTGTAATTGAAATTGCAGGCTGATGTCCCATTAATTAATCATTGTTATTTTAAGCAATTGCTGCCTGTTTCCCCGCTCTGTGTGTGTGTTTGTCTGTGCGCGCTGTGTGTCTCTGCCGGCGTCGTTGTGTCTCCTCTTTCTATAGTGCCTGTCTATCGCGTCCCCTAATTAAGTTTTCTGTGCAAATGTTTCAAAAAAAGATCAGCAACAAACATGAAAATGCAACGAGTTGTCGTCTCGTTGGTCTATTTATAAATTGACTGGCTGCTCAGCTGCACTAACCTCTATAAGAACATTGGAGACGACGGTGAGTTATCAAGCGAAAGAATCAGAAATAATCGTAGCTAAGTATGACTGATTAAAGAATCTTTGCAAGGTTAGAGTGCATCAAAATTGTTATGGGATTAGTCACTAAATATATGAAATTTTGGGCTTAATATGAGTCTGATTTATAATGTTTGAGGTTAAGAAAGATGATTGATGATTGACTAGATCATAAAGCAGATTTAACAAAGAAAGTGTATGAAGAAGTCTGATTTATAATGTTTGAGGTTAAGAAAGATGATTGATGATTGACTAGACCATAAAGCAGAATTAACAAAGAAAGAGTATGAAGATCATAAATATGGCGGCTTTACCTCAAACAGCGAGGACGTATCCAACTTCTGGGCTGAGAACGAATTCTATACCAATTTTATAGGAAGATTTGTTTTTAATACCAACTTAACCTAAAAATCTCCAATCTTTTGATTGTGAGTAAATGCAGTATAATGTCACAATGGAGGATATATTTATTCTATGATAGTCAACTTTGAGTACACTTGCAGGACGAAAAACATAAAGATCCACAAAGGTCGAAGAATACTCGGAAGGATCTTGTGGTACTGCAGATCAAGGGGAACTCATAAGTCTGAGGTTAGCAAGTACACAAAAGAAAACAAATTCCAGGACTGCAAAATTGCGAAGATAAAGTCGAGAAGTCTAGTTAGTTGAAGAAGAAGATCTCCTGAAAGGAAGGCTGTCTAAGGAGAAGTAAAAAAGTGACATATAGGTAGGTAGAACCGGTGGACCACCACAGGGTGGTTCCACATAGACCGAGCAGGTCCTTATTATCGCCGGATACTGAAGGTCGTTGGGAGGTTTGTGGATGCTTAAAGTGACATATAACTTGAATGGGAATTTTCGATGAGGATCACTTGATTTACCATCGGTGTACGCTTCGAAATGAGTGTCGATTAGTAATGGTCCTAAATTTGCAAAGTTGCATCAAATGTTTCACAGCTGCAAGCAGTCGACTCCTCATACTCAAATACTATCAATACAAATCAACATCAAATAGCATAAATAATTCTGACTGCATGCAGCTGGTGCTGCAGAAGCTTTGGATGTGCAACGCCCATTTGGAGTCCATGCACCCCCGCAGACAGCCCCCTCCCCTCTTCCTCCACCCCCTTCTTGCCACAGTGAGTTATTAAACACTTTTGCTGTCTGCTTTGTTTATTAATGTGTGCGCAGCAGCAAAGCGCTACAAAATGTTGCCTTTTGTGCTTTGGCATCGCTTTGTTGTTTATGCGCTGCTTCCGTTACAGCGCCCAACTTATGCAGTTGCCCTGCCTCCCCCCCCTCAACCGTCCTAAGTTAGCCCATTCTATCCACACTTCGCCCTCTGTGGCAATTCCACCGTATTAAGCTCCTGAGCAAGTTTTACGACGACTGTAAGACTAAACGCATGAAAAATCACGCATTTCATTGCTGAAAACTAAATGCCAACTTCACTTAGTAAATGTTAAAAATTTAACACTAGAATGGCCAAGGCGTTGACTGTGATTGTATGTGTGTGTGTCTGTGTGTGTATGTGTGCCTCATAAGTTGCATGTTGCAATTGTGGCAGTCAATCGATTAGAGCACAGTTATGGTAATTATTATTGTTATTGCTTTTAGCAAATTGGCTTTTGTCTATGAAATAAGCATTAAGTGCACAACAACTCCAAATATAGAATTCTATATTAATGAAAGGCCAACAATTAGCGAAAGCACTCAGGTTTTAATAAGCCAAACAGATTTCCTTAGCCAGAATTGCATTTAATAGAAAGCAACAACAAACCAATTCAGGAAATTGAAATGGCAGAAGATAAATAGATCGAATAGTTACAGCGATATTCCTCAATACTATAGAGTCCATAGATTTACCAATAGTTTACTATACTTTATACATTATAAAGCATAATGTCTGCATAAAATTCAATTTTATTCAAATAAATTATTTATTAACTAATCATAGATTTATGATAATTAGAAATGGCTGCCAGATAATATTCCAGTAGATACTTAATTTTAGCATTTATTAACCATATAATACTTAGTTTACTCGTTAGCTTGTTAAAATGGTTGAAAAGTTGCTCAAAAGTTTTAAAATGGTTGAAAAGTTGCACCGAATTACAGCTCAACATAAACTAGAAATTCGTATGATATTGAAATTTTGAAAACTTTATTGCATCTGTTTCGAAAATAAGTATGCTTAAGAAGTTACTTTCTTTATTTTATACCCCAGCAAAGGGTATTATAATTTTGCCTCGAAATTTGTAATGAACTGAAGGAGACGTTTCCGACCCAACAAAGTATATATATTCTGAATCACCAGGAATGGTCGATTCGATATAGGGATGTCCGTCTGTCCATCTGTTTCTATGCGAACTAGTCTCTCAGTCTTAAAGCTATCGTTATGAAACTTGGCACAGACCCTTCTTTTTGCTGCAGGCAGTACATATGTCGGAACCGGACGGATCGGACCACTAAAACATATAGCTGCCATAGGAATGATCGGTCTACAACTTTGTTTTTGTATGAAAAACTTTTTTGTTTTTGAAAGTATCCTTACCAAACTCACCCAAACCGAGATTCTGGAGAGTTTATATAATCTGACTAAATGTGGTAAAAATGGGACCACTATATCACATAGCTGCCATAGAAGCGATAGGGTGAAAATTGAGTTTTTGTATGAAAAACTTTTTGTTTATACAAATATTTCATCCAAACTAGAGACAGTTTTATTATACTTAAAATAGTTTCCTATAATTTCATCAAAATCGAACCTAATAGTAGCTCCCATAGATTTTAGTTTTTTATAAAAATTTGTTTCTGCTAGGGTATATAGCTTCGGCACTCCGAAGATAGCCGTCCTTTCTGAAAGGCAGCTTCATTAAATGCAATACTTTTCAGCAAAGTGAGAAAATCCTCCTTTTCAACATTAAACATCTCCATTACATTACAATACACCAACAACATGATGGAGAAATGATCTGGGATGGCAACTGTTGATGTACATCAACGAACGATTTTTGCATAATTCCCGACACTCCTATTGTCCTGGTCGCAAGGACAATAACAACAACTGCTCGTATTTAACATATTTTATGCTCATTAAGTGTCGCATTAAGTGCAAACTCTTCGACTTTCACCAAATGGCCAACTACCGGCGCCTCCAGCTTTCATGGCAGCTTCTCGACAAAGCTCTTTCCATACTTTATACCCTTCCTAAGGGTATTTCAATGTTGTCACCCGAGATGAAAGTATTTTCCACCATATCATAGTATATATTATTGATCAGAACGACGAACTCAGTCGTCTGTCTATGTTTCTTCAGCTGTTATAGGAAAGATCGGCTGCGGCTGCTATAGGAAAGATCGCTCTATAATTGATTGAATTTTTTATTGACCAAACTTACCAATGTTAAATTTGTATTATGTTCTATGCAGTTTTGCTAGGTTATGTTGAAATCCGAGAACTATTATTTATGATTGATTATTGATTGACCAAACTCACCAATTTTAAATTTGTATTATGTTCTATGCAGTTTTGTTAGGTTATGTTGAAAGTTCAAGAACTATTTCCTAATCTTTCTTTGTATTTTTATACAGATTTCTTAAACAAACTTTTCATTGCAATAGTTTAATTGGATTATTATGTCTACAACTTCAAACATAGCGATAGCTTTTGTATGAAAACTTGATCATTTTTACTTAAGTACAAACATATATCTATTTTATATTTACATTATTTGTTAAAGTCGGAATACTATATTCGAGTACTTATGTAGTAATCACAGAGACAATCAACCAAAAATGGATAATGTTTGATTGCAACAAATTCATATGATGTTAGTTAAGATTCACGACTTATAAGGAACATCTACTATTGCAGCAGCTTAATAAATTGATCGGAAAGGGTATTTATTCTTCGGCACCACGAAAATTACATTACCTTCTGGTTTTTTTATGCTGCGGTACATTGATGGCGATCAATTCTGTTGGCTGTGATTTAAGTGCGCGTAAATCTCTGCGGTGAAAAGTGGTGCCAGCTCCTCAGCCGTTGCCCTGCTCTGTCCTTGTCCCTGTGCCTGTCCCTGTCCCTGTCCCTGCCCCTGTTTCGGTCTCCAGTTTCTTGTAGAGCCTTTGCTTCAGCCTCATATACGCTGCATCGTTCATGGTTTGTTGCCGTTATTTGCATTTCATTTTTGCGTGTGGCGAGAGAAAATGTAAATTGATTTATTATGCACAAGCGACTGAATGCTTGCTTGGCAGGAGGCGAGTCCTGCACACGCACTCCCAACTGCTTTTTGCTTGCATCCTGGCCGCAGTCGCGCGTGCATTTTGCCAAAGAATGCAAGTACAAAAAAATACAATAAAAAAGAACGAAATAAAATAGATGTAAAAGAAAGGTAAATCTTCAATTGGAGTTGCCGGCTGGCAGTTGCATCCTTGCAATTGCCTGCGGGGGCATAAACATCGCTATTAATATTGATTTAAATGCGCTCCACGCTATTGTGTGAGCCAGAACGAGAGGGTAACTGCCACTGTGTCCATTACGCTCGCTGCACTTCATCTCCCCCCTCTCCCCCACCATTACTCACTGTCAGCGGCTATTCAAAGCCGTCGGCGCGGCGTTGACTTCTCGCTATTAGCCAAATTGCAAAAATCACGCGCTTAAAGTTCTCCAAAGCAAAAATAATATATAATATATATATGTACTTTATATATAACAAAAAATGGCAAGAAATGGCAGAAAAATGTTACAACTTTCAACCAGCCGCAAAGTATGCAACACAAAGCGAAATGCATGGAATGCCACGGCATAATAACTTTTGGCAATAATACAAAAAGCTTGCTGCTTACTTCGAGTGCATGGGGTGGGTGGGTGAGTTGGGGGCGTGGCTTTGCCTTGTATCAAATCGTTGGCTTGTGAACAAAATATTTTAAAATATGCATAGCGCTAAGGGGTGGTGGGGAGAGGAGTGTCAGTTTGGTAGCTCGGGCAGCTAATAGACATGCTAAACATGTAAGCATGTCGCTCTCAAATGTGTTGCATACTCTTAGGCAAATTGCTAGTTGCCAGCATGACGGTTTAAAGGGCACCAAGGGAACTTTAAGCCATCGCCAAATTCAATTAAGTTCACAAATTGATTTCAATAACTTAGACAAAAGACAAACAAACAAACAAGTAAACAGAATAAAACAACAACACACACCCAGCGAGAAAACCAGCACAGCTGCTGTTAAGAAAGCATCGCCAGCATTTTAATTGAAATGCATTCATATTGCAATCGAGCAAAACTTGGATGGATGTGTATGTATATATAGTATATAGTCTATAGTCTATACTATACTGTATACTGTATAAGCAGAAGAGAGAGAGAGAGCTACAGCTGACAGAGCAAATTGCTTTGCGCTTATGACACGAACAGACTAAAAGAATAATTTCAAATATGAAAGTAACAGCTGCAGTTGCTTGACTTTGGCATGCCCTGTGCAATTTGGCAATAAACTGTATAGAAAAAGCTGAAGCTTGTTAAGGTAAAAGTATTTGAAATAACACTAAAGAGGGTTTAGTTAACTGCAGAGGTTATACCTCGACAGCTCCCTTAGGTATAACCTTATTCCTTAGTCTCAGGCGAGCGAATTTGAATAATTCATCTCCGATTGCTTTGATTTATTCTTACACTCCTGAAATATTAGATTTTGTACAATTATTTTTGGTGTCTACCAATATTTTACTCACTAAATTAGCTTACAACTAAATACAAATGCTCTCGAATTTGTCTACTTAATTTTTTTTTGAGTGGAATATAATTTAAATACATAGTTTTTTAAAAAAAACAAGCGTACAAGTCTTACTGCCATTTGAGGAGTATAGCAGGATATCATGGTAAGGATGGAATTAAGGATCAGCTGTTTATGCAATTAAGTTTCTATGAATCATATATATTATGAATCATTATATATACTCGTATATAGCATAAAACTGCGACTGAAGCAGCTTTAATAATAATCTATTTAACTTAGTTTTTTTTAATCTTAAGACGATCCTAGTAAAATTGCTAACATAATTTTGTATAATTGATTTCAAAGTGAAATTTAACACAGATATGGGAGTATAATTAATGTACAAGTTAGAATCGCATCTTTTATTAAGTTACATATTTCTCTACTACAAAAAAATATATTTTTTCAATGATTTTATTAACACTACAATAACATATCCCATTTCTATATACGCTGTACCCGAAAGAATACATAATATATTGAATTTCTTATATAATTTGATGAAATTGAAAAAACTTCTGCAGCATCACTGAAATCTATATAAACTGGCTCTTACATGGGTTCAATGCAATTCTAATGCTTCGGATACAGGGTATACATGTCTTTATGTATGTGCCATGTCTGCGGCATCTCCTGTCATATATGTATGCAAAGGGAAAGCAGAGCAAACGATGACGCCAAGGGACGGGACTGTGGGATGCTGATGAAGGATTCGCTGATGATGATGATGATGATGATGGCCATGGCATTTACTTGGCTTCAAGGGTTGGTGCAGGGTGCAGGGTGCAGGGTGAACTGTTAAGCGGTTACCGAGTGCTGGACAACTGACAGAGTTATTGGCGCGGGGGGTGGCAGTTCATAATGTGCAGCCGAAGCTTCATTTATCAGCATTTTATAGAGCGAGCATGACGTCCAGTTGATTAGGTTCCGTTTGAGGTGACTGTGCAAAGCAAAACTAAGTGAAAAGGTAGTCAATTAAATATCGTTCTAGTACTTGGAAGGGCAAACATGAAGTGCGCAACAGAAAATGTATGAAAATACATGCTAATTGAGACTCGCTGCACATCTGATCCTTAAATCTGAACTTAATATTCCCAGAGAGCGTTGATTCTGTAGTTAGTTATAGTAATTGACGGGCAGTCCAATGGTCTTTGGCACGTGTCGGAAGTTGCCAGGAATTAAGCCAGCAGACAGTGTCTGGTCATAGAGAATCCTTTGCGCTGGACTGTTGTCCTGTTCTGTTCTGTTCTGTTCTGTGTGTGGGCCCCAACCAAGCTGGAGGATGCTTTCATTTGTCTGGTGCGTTTTTACGACTTGACCGTTATTTTTGTTTTATGCTTCGGTTTATTATTATTTTTGTTTTTATTTATTTTTCATAGAATTTCTTTTTAATCCGCTTACGTCAGGCAAAATTCAATCAAGAATTTGCACTGTTTTTTTTTTTCCCCAACCCCCCACTCTCTTGTTATTGTTGTTGTTGGGTGGGATCCATTCTTTGGTCACGCTGTTTGGCTAGCAAATAAATCTGAAAAGTCGGGCTTTTAGTCGCTGTATTCAATACAGGCAAAATATCAAATAGGCAAATTAAAGCGTGTCCTTTAATTTAACGTACAATTTATGTTTGCCATTGATAAATACGCCATGACATTTAATAATATCGCTTTTTTTCTTCTATTTGCAGCACAAAATATCAATTAAATGTGCAACATTTAAATAAATCCAAACATAAATTGCGCAACGCTTGAAACTTTCAATTAATATACAAAAATTGTGCACAAAAAGTGATTTTCGCGATGATAAAAAGTGCGCGCTAATTAAAATAATATTTCAACATTTACGCCATCATTTCTCTCTCATTGACAAAAAAAAAAAACAGAAAACATTGTGACATTGTGGTATCAAATATTATTTGGCAACATGTTAGCCAATCTTTACGCAATACTTATAGTCCTGCTTTTAACTGAGACGTTGACAACCCTGGCGCTGAGCAGCGACGGCGGCGTCGGCAGCGTTGGTGGCTCCACTGTCAACAATGGTGAGTTCAAAGTTATTTTTAATATATAACAATTTTATATCATAATTGCATTCTGACAGGCACGCCGGCATTATCTCTTTCCGGTCGGGGCATTATGTTCAATTATTTATTTAATTGTGTTAAAATTATTGCAAGGCTGCTTCAAAAATTATGCTCTATGTAAATCGCTTTTTCATTTAACATGTTTCGTGACGTTTTGGTAAATCGCGTTGTCAAGCCGGCTTGACAAAACTAACTAAATTAAAACTACAAGCGACATCACAGCAATTAAAACGTGACATGGTAATGTTTAAATAGTTGCCATATAAAGCGATTAACGGTTAAGCTAGCAACTCTCCAAACTGAACAAATATTTGTCTGTGTTGAATAATTGATGAATGTGGCTAAAGCACTAAACTTGTTCTGTTCACAGCAAATATTGAATATAGCTATTGATTAAATTGGCTTCGGGCTAAGTTTGAATTGAGTTGAACAACAAACAAGAAAGATCGACTATCTTCTAAGTGCCGAAGCTATATACCTTAGCAGCAATGTTTTTTATACAAAACTCACATTTCAACTGATTGTTCCTATGGGAGCTATATAATAATGTGGTCCGATTTTGATAAAATTATAGGAAACTATTTGAAGTTTAATAAAACTATCAGTTGTTTGTTGTGGATGTAATATTTGTATAAACAAAAAGTTTTTCGTACAAAAACTCATTTTTCACCCTAGCGCTCCTATGGCAGCTATGTGATATAGTGGTCTGATTTTACCAAAATTTGTTCAGATTATATAAACTCTTCAGAAACTCGGTTTAGGTGAGTTTGGTAAGGATACATTCATGAACAAAAAAGTTTTTCATACAAAAACATAGTTTTCCACCCATCATTCCTATGGCAGCTATATGTTATAGTAGTCCGATCTATCTGGTTTTGACATATGTACTGCCTGCAGTAAAAAGAAGGATATATGCAAAGTTTCCTTACGATAGCTTTAAAATTGAGAGACTAGTTCGCATAGAAACAGACGGACAGACGGTTATTCCTATATCGACTTGGCTATTCATGCTGATTCTGAATATATATACTCTGTTGGGTTGGAAAGGTCTCTTTCAGTCCATTACATATTTCAGGACGAAATTATAATACCCTCTGCCAGGGCATAATAAGTTAAATATATCTTTTCAACTAACTTGTAGCGGCCACTGCGTCTTCAATATGAATAACATAATCTGAGGATAATTAGTGAAAGTATTCCAAAATACAACATAGAACAAATTACATTACAATTCAAAATTGAAAATAAAATACTTTGATCAATTTTTCAGCAACTAATGAGAAATTGAAACTTAATTTGTTGGGATTTTTAAATATTTTTGCTATAGATTTTAAACAAATTGTTGAGAATATCAGAATGATATAAAAAATGATTTTACTCAGTCGTTGGATGTTCAAAATTGTTAAAATAAATTGTATTATTCTGAACTTAAAGCATATAACTTATTCCATTATTTAATAGATTTTCTATTCAAGTTAAATCAATTGGGTTATTGCGGTTAAATATATCAAAAAATATAACAATATAATCAATTTAAATGCTGGATCAAACTGTTTCACAAGGTGGAATGAAAAGGATTTTTTGTATAAAAATCGATTCAGTTTTGATAAAGTTATGCAAATGGCCAGATTACGAATTTTCTATGATTTCTATGGACTCAGAAAACCTTTTCCTACTCCATCGGCTGCTTGGCAGACTCCGAGTCCTTTATTAACCAATTTGAAATGAGCATTCTCGTCTAATATACATTAATAATAATCTTTGAGGTAAACCGAAGATTTATAAGCTTAGCTTATTGTAGTAATTAAAATTATCAAAGAACAGTTTCTAGTTGCTAACTATTAAAATGTAAGTAAAGATAAATATAGCATTCATAACTCAAATGGCAAGTTGTGGGCACTTCTTCAACACGGCTTCAGTCAATTGTTCGACAAACTTAACTTAACTGCTTGGCCATTCAAAACTTCATTAGCCAGGATTGCTGGTCAGGACTTTGGCCCGAAGCTAAATCAAAATCACACCCGTAAAACTTTCTAGCTAATAAATGGCATGAAAACTTTTTGGCCGCTCGTTTGTCATTTTGGGGCAGGCAGGGCTGAGAGGCCAACGAGCGAAATAATTGTCAATTTGTTTGTAGGCGGCCAGTGGGACAATGCCCGGCAGCAATAAAATTTATTTAAGTGGCCTCATAATTGTTAACAACAACGAACGAACGAACAAAAACAAACAAAAGGCAGCTGCAACTGAAATGAGCAATTATTAAGCCATGAAAAATGTAAAACACCGCAAAAACATGAGCCAAGTCAACAAACGTCATAATCAAGTTATTACTCGGCGTGTGGGCGTGTGGGCGTGGCAGCTGGAAGGCATGCAAAATGCTCAACAATGAAAATATTAATAACGTTAATGAAATTCTCATTTGCGTGCACGCAGTGAGGGGGCCAAAAACAAAAAGAAACCGCCAGAGACAGAGATAGAGACAGAGACAGAGACAGAGACAAACAAACAGTGAAGCCAGGCAATAATGCTAATGAGTAAATATATGTTGGCAGCGTAGCAGCGGGGTGCAAGGGTAGCGAATTATAGGGGGGGAAGAGTGCTATGCTGGGGTTAAGTTAAATCCATGCCAGACATACTTCTGGGCTGACAAACCAAATATTTGCGCCGCTAAATAGGCAACAAAAACTGACAGCATGCGAAATTTGCGGGCATGAGTGTGTGTGTGTGTGTGTGTGTGTGTGTGACCGCCTGTTTGTATATTTGTGTGTGTGGTCAGCGACATTTTGATGAAAACTTTTGTATTTTTTGCAAGTCCCTAATGAATTTGTTATGAGACTTTGATGACTTTTAAGTGACCTGCCTCAAATATGTATGTGGGAGGGACTGTGTGTTTGATTGTGTGTCTGTATGTGTGTGTGTGTGTGTGACTGTGTGTGACTGTGTGCTTGTACATTACAATGAGCTTGTCAAGTAGCCAATGTAAAGTTGGCAAGTGCCCCTCAATTGTAGTAACTGAAATTGCACTTGAAGACACAAGCCAATTTGGCTTTGACTTTGTGGCTTTTAGCGCAAAGTCGAGCACACTTTTGCTGAAGTTTAAGTTTTTTTGAAAATGCAGATGATCATTTAAATATTGCCACTTAACATACAATTGTTAAATATAAATATATTTGAGAATTTTATACTTGTGTTAAATGAAAAGTTAATTCGATTCGTTGCATTTAAATTTGTAGTCTGAGCTGTAGGCCTTGGCAACCAGTTGACTTGGCCATGGCTGCCAGCTGAGTCTTTAAATATAAATGCAACAAATAGAATTACATTTTAACTTGTTAACTTAAAGTCTTAACTATTAGTTAACATTATATAAATAACTTAATATTTAGACTTAGACTCTGTTGATACGAGTAGTTTGATCAATCCTTACTCGGTCAGTTTCCACTTACATATAAGCTTTGAATTTAGGAATCTTTTCCAAATTTCTAAAATAAGAACTGCATTTTGCCAAGGCATATCTAATAGAATAGAAATTAGGGCAATTTTTTTGAACATACTTTCTACACTTTACAAAATAGAAGAACTCCTCGAAAACTTTTTTGGTGTATTAAGAAATATTTTTTTTTAAATTTTTTCAGGTTTTCATTTAATGTCAGCTTAGGCATATATTTTATTCCTTATAGGCTTACTTTTTAAACCGAAAATGGTATAAGATTTATACCAATTTTGGTTTTAGTTTTAGGCCTATTTCGGCTTAGAATTACTCTCTTTGTGCCGCCATCCTTGGTATCCTTTCCTTCTCTCTGTAATTATAATACTTTTTTGGATATACCACGCTGGCTTACAACTAATTCTTATTTTTTTAGAGTGTAACATTCTATAGCATTCTCTAGCAGTTTCTAAGCCAGCTTGGAGCTTCGTCCTTTAGTAGTAAATATGTTTACAAAACTATTTGCTTTGAATTAGCATGACAAGATTTCGCTAAGTATTTGATATCTCAGCTAATTGGGCAACATTTCAGTTGGCATTTAAAAGCAAACCATGCAAAAAGCTTACCTCCACAAGAGCACATAAGACAGTTTGATTTAATTTTGTCACATACTTAGCCAAAATCACTGGCGTCATTGCCAATTTAGTTGATCCTTTATAACTTGCAGCAATTAAGTGGCAGCCAAATGAGTTGAATGAGGCAACATCGCTTCGTGTCCGTCTCTCTCTCTCTCTCTCTCTCTCTCTCTCACTTTCTAACGCACACACATGTGCATAATATTGTGTAAACAATTACAAGGCGACAACAACAAACACTAATGACAGCCATGAGACGCTGCGAAGTCAAAGGAAGTTGACGGAGGAGCGGAACAGGAAGCCAAGTCAGTCAGGAAAAATCAAATTTGTCAAGTGTTGAAGCCTTGTTGTTGTTGTTGTTGTTGTTGTTGTTGTTGTGGCGTTGTAAACACAATAAAAATTACACTTAATTTGGCATTTAAGTGGCGACAACGAAGACAACGTCGAAAATGTTTTGCCTTTGTTTGTGCCAAGCCATAAAAAGGCATTTGGGCGTGGCACTTGAGCTGTCTGCCTCTGCCTGCCCCCTTTCACCCATGTGTTAAGTGCCATTATGTAATGTGACATTTAAACAAAGGAACGCGTGTGAAATGTGTTGATGGCTTTGTTGACATGTGAAAAGAAATGAAACTGAAAGAATCCACAACAAACAAAAAGTGCCCCCAAAAAGTCAAGTGGTTATAACTATAACAAGAGACTGTTATAACTTATAAGAGTGCGAGTTAAAACATTCTAATGCCAGCTGACAGACACACTCTGAGTTATATCCATAAGCAAAGATCATTTGTCAGTTTCTCCAAAGAAAAGGGGGGAGTGTGCAGCCCCCAAATCTGTTCTTTCCATTATGAAACACTCAGCAGCGACAGCTGTGTGCTTTGAATTGGTTCAGCGCTTTAAAGAACTCTCCCCCAAAGTGCTTGAATAGTCATAAAAATAAAATGCTTTTCGCTTCACATCATCGCTTAATGGTTGGGGAGAGATGCGTGGGGGAGGGGGAGCAGGCAGTACGCCCTACGCTTTATCTGTCCTGATTAGCAATTAGCACGTGTCTTTCGACTGGTCTACAATCCCGGCCAGCTCCACTAACATTGAATTATTATGCTGAAGGTCAGCCACGTGGCTGCCACAGTCAGCCGGTCAGCGGGACAGCCGGACAGTCAAGTGCCCAGTGCCATGCGGCATGTGGCATGTGGCAGTGTCGGGGCAAGTCCCGCATGAGCTCAGATTAATGATGTGCCCGGCCCGCCACAGGCCGTGGCATTATTAGCGCTGCTCATGTGGCTCGGGGCCCTTGCTTTGTCGCCGAGTCTCTGTACAGTCGCATAAATCAAGTAGATTATCAGGTAGCGATAGTCAGCAGCAAGGATTTGCATATGAAATTTAGTTGACAGCCACAAGCAGTTAAGGACTTCAAGTTTTTGCGACCAAGTTGCACCGCACCGCAGACAATCAGAGACTGGGACACGACTGGAAATGTGCTCGTTTGTGTGCCATTTTATGTCTTGGACGTGTTATCCTGTTATCCTGCAGGCCAATTAGTCGCTAGTTAAATGAGGCAGCATATGCTGTCTGTAGGAAATTAGGCTTATGGTCTAGAAGGTGTGAATGGCATAAGGATTTTTCAGTCGCAGTTAATGCAGAAGGTTAAGCTGTTTAATTATACCAGGATAATATCCAACTTAGCTTAATATGGAGTTTGAGATAAATATGTATTTAGTAGATCTATATAAATTAACATTTCTGTGCTTTACATTTTTATTATTTCCTTTTTTTTAATCTATTCCAAGCTAGCAGGTTAAGTTGTTTGTTTATATAAGGATAATCCGTTTATGAAATCTCCGTCCTAGCTCTATATAAGGATTTAGATGTCGTAGCATAATATAAAAATATATAGACGCTGTATATGAATATCCACTATCGTAATCAATTCCACAGAAATATGTGAATGTCATGCTTTGTAGGTACGCTTATAAAATAAATTAAAACACAACAAAGCAAGGATTGGAATTATATTCTGCTCTTAAAAGTATGCTACTTGCTTTTCTGTGAAATTAATTCGAAACGGAATTCTTTTTTTTTATATTTTTAGTAATTGAAATATCAGTTTGATTAGAATACTATTACCTATTCATAAACGAAGCAATGTGAAATAATATTCATGATGTACTAGATATTTACATTATATAAAGTACTTATAATATCTCATGAGTGTTAGTGTAATTAAGAGTGTAAGTGTAGTGATAAAGGAAATTTATAGTAATAATATCTAAAGATCATCTAAATAGTTCAGGTCAAGAGCCGGTGTGGTAGGTCTTGAGAGTGATGACGTTTAAGTCTTCTCATGGATCTCAACCCAAAGTTGCACAATACATCTAGCATAGACGGTTTGGATGGGACTGCTGAATCAATCTCCGTGATATCTTCCAGCTATGCTTCTAGGTATGTCTGTCACCTATCTTAATACACATGATAGCAAGGTCTCTGTCAATTATATCCTGGTTCTCATGTACCAGAAGCCCCTGCTATTTTTCTTAATGTTTGTGGCTTGCAGTCCGAAGCGGAATTCGGTACAGGCCTTATAATCAATTCAGCATTATACATTCTTAAATCTTTTCTTTAAAATTGATTCAAAACTAAAATTCAGCACATTTTTACATTTAATCTTTATGTTATTATTATAGACACTATTATAGAAAATTAAACAAAGTCTAAATAATTAAAATAGGCAGTAAAATATAGAAAATTAAAAGGAATTCGGAACAGATCTATATTTTCAATAATATATTTTCATTATTATTAGATAACTACTCGTAATATTAAATTTGATGTCTTGTTGTTACTTCATATACAAAATCAACAGTTAATATTTAAATTTAAATTTTGAGTATATTCAAGCAGCGTAAAGCTTTGTGCTTCTGTACTTCTATGACCATATGAGTACATTGTCTATTCAGCTTGTTCAATTCTAATAAACAAACCAATTCATGGACAACTATTGTTGCAACTTGCGTCCAACATAGTGAACCACTTAAGCAGAACTCCAGAATTGTTGCTGCCTTGCCAAAGGAAAACACACATGTAGTCACATACACATACACGCACGCACTCGCACCCGCACACACACAGTCACACCCACACACCCAGCCACACAGTGGCACTCTAATCACACCCACTTCAATTCACTACCACACTCAAGCCAGTATATTCATGTATTCAACTTAGTCACTTGGTTGCACGCGCCGTCAATGCGCACAATGGGGCACAATGTGGGCGGGATAGGCGGGATATGGTGGGCGTGGCATTAAATGACGCTGAGTGCACATTGCCACAATTCTTGGGCAAAGCGTAGCATTGTTGTTGTTGTTGTTGTAGTTGTTGGTGGCATAATTTACATGGCAGCGGCAGCACTTGAAACAAACCGTTGCATACAAAGGCCACCAACTAAAAGTTGAACTGCGTGTAGGCGTGTGTGTGTGTGTGTTGGTTGGTGTGTGTGTGTGTGTGCATGCCTTATGATTAGCGCAATTTAGTGCACTTTAAGATGCTCAACCATGGCGTATACGTAATGCCTAATTAGCGCCAGAGAAAAAGTTTTCATTGCAATTGCTATCCGCGGGTCATACAGAACCTACAGACAAATAGACAGATAGAGCAACAGACACGGCGCCAACTCAATGGCACAACTTCAAGCTGCGAAATTTGTTTGGCTTTCGGATTTCTCCCCAAATACCCACCGACGCCAACGGCAACAACAAGAACAACAACAACAGTCGGTGGCAGCACCAACAAACCACAACAACAACGCCATAGTTGTGGAGGAGAAGGATGAGGATGAGAACTGCTCGTGGGATGCAAAGCGCGATAATTGACCTGCAAGCAAGCGAGCTAGAGTATCTATGTGGCTGTAGTATGTGTGTCTGTGTGTGTGTGTGTGTGTGCGTGTGTTTTTGTTGGTCGTGCAACTGTGCAACAACTTTCGCTTTGATAAAGGACCTTGGCGTCAAGTCGAGTCCTTTCGACAGCAGCGAGGCGTGGCCCGTGCTGCATGGCACAAAAACTATAAAGGAGGCACCCGCATTGCACTTGGACCATAGCATACTTTTCAGCGCTTTAATATGTAAATACATTTAAAATGTGCACGTGCTTCGAAAATTCCTTATTCAATTTCAAAAACCTGTCAAAAAAATACACAGAGTTAATTTACAATGAACAGAGTCTGTTGCAATTTAAGTGCCAAGAAATGGCTGATAAAATTAAAACTAGATTTGGCAGCGAAATACAGAACAGAGTATTTGAAACCACAATTATGAGATCACTAAAAACTACAGAATAGGAAGCTTATAAAACACATATAACTCGTCTCATAACCATTTCAAAATCCTTGCTAAGCCAAGCCTAAGAAGACACAGACTTGTGGAAAACAAGTGCGCACAATGTTAAGCTTAAGGCATTTGGCTAAGAGGATATCAGAAACAAAATAACCTGCCAAATGCTCAGCAGAGAAATCTCTGAAAAAAGAAGAAAAATGTTAAAACAATAAAGAAAGCAAACCGAACCAAAAAACAACAAACGAAACGCACAACTCATTCAAGCGCATTAAGCGAAAATAAAGTTTCTTATAAAGGGAAAAAATAAAATAAATAAAAGAGCAACTTTTCTGCTTGCTATGTGTGTGTGTGTGTGTGTGTGTGTGTGTGTATGAAATCAAAAGGAAAAACGAACTAGATAAAGTTGCTAGCGATGGAAAAGGTTCACTAAGCGACTGTAGCAAAAGGATTTGTATTGTGGAGTCCTTACAAAATTAGTGAGCCAATTTGCATAAGCAATAAAACAAAGCACACTTTTGGGTAAATACACAAAACAGACTCTGGCCAAAAGTAAATCATACTTTTGAGATTTCATAAATGGATATGCCGAGATATAGATATAATATTAATTGCGTATTTACTGGTAGTATTAAACTCATAAAAATAGCACAATTGACAATCAAAACAGTTGAAAAAAAATGCTAATAAAATGTTTAGTTCCTTTGTTCGAATCAACTTCTAAGTAGGGCTTATAGTGTAGCCACAGAACTGCTGCGAATCAGTAAACCGTATCATTTCTAAAGCTAAAAGTGGATTCCATTTCTGGTAAATATCAAAACATTTGAAAAACTTTTATTTTTTTTTTGTTTATACGACTATTGCCTTGTTTTTATAGAGCCATTTTATGAGGCGTAAAAATAACATTTAAATGTTAACACGCCATTTAAACGCAAATTTGCACAACGCTCGCCTACTTTTGGGCGCCGCAGAAAGAGTGCAAAAAAGAAAAAAATGCCAGAAAACTGTGGCATACCAACAGGCGCCCGGCATGTGGTTTTTTTCCGGCTGCTAAATGGCAGCTGAGACGGCATAAGGGGCAGAAAAAAAAATATATAAAACTTGCCCCAAATTTATTGACGAAAACAAAGTCAAGTGGCGAGAAACCCAAACTCGAGAGTACAGCTGAGATTGCAGCGATTCGCTGGTTATCCTGTGGGTCTATGTGGGTCCTTCATGTGTTTACGAGCTATGATAAGCTAAGCAGCGGCAGCAGCAGGGCCGCAGCAGCAGGGCCAGCAGCAGAGGCGGCAACCCGACGAGCGCCATTAAGTATGCTACACGTTGCGCACTGACTGCAATGTTGTCGCCGACGACCACAGCTACAGAGCCAACTATAAATCTATCATGTTTTCGCTGAGCTTGACGAGCATGCTCCCGCAGATTTTCAGATTCGCAGATGCCCAAACTCACAGATTGCGTTACCCGAGAGCAACTACAGCACTTGAGCACAATTTGTTTATGCAAGTGGGCTGTGAGAGGCTGTGTGGCAAGTAAACGTTGCTTGAATTATGGCTTTGTTTATCCCAAGTCGCATACAAAGAAGAAATAACAAAAACTCCCCCAAGAATCCACGCATACCCCCGGGGCGTTCAAGTTTTTGCCAACGCAAACGAAAAACTTTGGCGCTCATTGCAACGGGTGACTTTCTCTCCCTGAAACGGGGGGCGTGATATGTTATGGCATCATAACAATTGATTTTATTTGCCTCGCTTATTGATATCGTGTGTTATTTTGATTTTATTGGTGAGATCGGGCCACCGACAAAAATACGATGGGGACAATGCACGTTTTATCGTCATTTGTATAAAGTTGCTTTTATGAGGGTGTCGTGCGTGTATAGTCCCAAAACGTTTCTCTTAAACCTTATGCTATAAATTATCATTTAAAGTAGAGTTCTTTAAATAAACCAACATTTCTATGCATACAATATCTGGTTTTATATGAGCTCTTTCCTCACTGTTTAGCGGAAATAGCAGACTTTAATAAATTTATTTTAATATTGAATTCAAATCTCAAACAATCTACTTAAATGTTTTTCGGCTCTACCAATAAATTTCCATTATCCGGCTAACACTTTTATTGGCTTCGTGTTTGCATATTGTATTTATTAATAAACTTGTTGCAAACCAAAAAAACAAGATAGGAAAAGTGTCTTAGTAATGCCGCAGAGTTAATACCCTAGACAAACAATTGATTTCAATACAACTATACAACAACTGGTTATTATATAAAAGTAAACTGATTTGTTTATAAGCTGCCAAACTACCTCGTAAATAAAGTGTTTTAAAACTGGCATTTGCTGAATTCGATTGAAGTATTTGTGAGAATAAAAAGGGTTTCTATACATTTACTCAGTTAATAGCCTGTTCTAAAAGTGCTGTAGGAAATATTGATTCAATCAAATTAGTACCTATATACATACATATGTACTGTAAGATATATACAAATATCATACGAGTATACAATTGTAAATATTAGAATTAGTATTGAATTAAAGATATATGTACATTAAGTGTAAGCCAAGAGAGGACTACCCTTAATACAACAGGCAAGCTAACAGCCTGGCAACGCCAAAGGGAGAAGAAGAAGAGCAAGCGTCACTAGGAGACCGATTCAACAGAAGAACAGATCACAAAATTAAAAATAATACAAAAATTGACAAAAATAATAAATTATAAAAACTTATTTGTACAAACAAATGATCATTGTGCTTGTGTTTTATCCTTACAGTACTGCCTCCAAACATTGGGAAAAAATACAAGTTTTTTATTTAATTATGGGTTTGAATTTGGATTAAAAAATTATCTAAGTAGATTATTTTTTAAGCCTTTTAATTTCAGGAAGAAATTACAAGAAATGTAAAAGATGTCACTTTGCAGAAATAACTGGCAAATTATTCTAAAAGGAAGAGATTTAATAACCCCTTTTTAACCCATTTTATGAGTACAAATTTGACGAAGGAATTAATCCGTTCAGTTTTAAGAAGTTATATGAGTTAGAAATATAGGCATTTTCTATGTAACTGCAAGCTTAATTCAGCAATAATTTATATCCTTACTATAAAGAAACAAAATATATGTGGAAAGTTGTATTAAGAATGCTTTAAAACGGAGATACGGACTCAGCTTGTCATACTGATTTATAAACTCTATAAAGTCGATTCAAAGTTTCTTTGAGTGCGTTGCACATCTCATGACAAAATCATAACATCCTTTCAAAGTGTGTATTAATATCTCGGACATAACAGCAACCCCTATCAACATTTACCCCCTACAAAATAAAAACAAACTTCTTGGCTTATTGATTTCATAGTCTTGCCAATACTTTGACACTTGGCACTGGCACTTTGACACGCCGCAAAAAGTTCACTTGATATATTTATGAAAATGTTTTTGACACGTTTTTAATAAGGTTGTTCCTTTTGTTGTTGTGCTTTTACTTCTTATAAATTTTTTTATTTTTGTTTGGTGCATACCTGAGGTTCGTGCAACATTTGCTGCGTCTGCGTTTGACAATTCGTGTTGTTAATTTAATTAAAAGCGTCGTTCATGGGCGCTCTACGGGGGCCACTTGTGCTCATGTCAGCCAGCCTGGGAGTTTTTCAGAAACTTTATAAAGTTTCAAACGCAACCAAATGAACAGTAATCAGTGAGCTTGAAGGACAGCCACAGCCGCGTCAAGAACAACGAAATCAAGTAGCTTGTTAATTAAATATAGGTATATGATATAGGAGATTAAATAAAATGACTGTCAGAAAGTTAATGAGAAGTTAATAAATAAAATCTGCGATAGGCAGGGCAGGAGTTTGATGTAGACAGACAATATTTACTGCTTGACCTGCTCTTATGGCTTTGAAGTAAATGTTTTGATATATATTAGCCTTAAAAATGACTATAGTACTTTGTGACAGACTTAATTGCCAAATGAAAGACTGTAAGTAATATTGCTTTGATTGCACATATATCAATCCAAATTTAGCAATGTTCCATAGACAAACACGATACCCAAATGACCTGCAAAGCCAATCAATATAAGTAAACTTTGAACTTTGAGTTTGCGTTTGCGTTTGCGTTTGCCTGGCTTAAAATATAACTTTTGCCCTGGCACACAACAATAACAAACCCAAATGTCTGGCAAATAAACTTGAAGGCAAAACCGAACTGAAAATGGCATAGAAATAAGATCAAGCAAAGTGAAAAAATTGCAAATAAAATGTGATTATAGGAGTATGTGGCATGTTAGTGCCAGAGCATAGAAAAACGTGCTCAGATACAAAAGTAAACTAGCGTTGAAATCTCAGACTGCTGCTGGTTGCATTCACACTGTAACAACCACAGCAACAATAATGGACAATGTGAAAAGTAGAAAAATTCATTTTCACTAGCAAATAAAAAAAAATGAAAGAAAAAAAAACGCATATGAACAGGAAAAAATAGCGATAACTCAAATTGAATGCCAATAAAGTAACATATGCGGCCCTCCAACAAATTCACACACACACACATACACTCACGTACATGGACAACCATGCGTATACGTAACAGTAACTAGCAAGGCGTTGGCTGAAGGACACGCCATGGGCAACGTGAGGCGCCCCGCCGGAAGTTGGCAACGCAGCGCAGCAAAAAAAAAGCACACACACACACACACACACACATAAAGAACACTGAATCGGAATGCCGAGAGCAAAACTAACGAGCATCGTTGTATTTAGCACAGGCATCTCCAATGGCCCCAAAAGTAATGCCAATCTAAAATAATACAATGTGTAGCATGTGTTAGCCTTGCAGGGGTGCAGGGGTGCAGGGCAGGGTGCTGGGGGGCGCTGTCAGATACTAGATGGCGATAACGAAGTGCCACGAAACAAATGTATGACAAAAAGAATATAATAATAATAAATATAATAATAAAAAAGAACACAATCACTGCGAGTGGCTCGTACTTTTCGTTGGGGGGCTCTGCCAAGCCGTCAGTTTAGCAGATGGGGACTGTCAACAGCATTTCGTTGACAACTATTGACACTAACATGATATTACTTATGCATAAAGCTGTAAACCATGGGAATGCAGCATGAGTGATGATGAGTACAAGCGAGGTTCGCATCAAAAGTTCTTGCACTCTCAAATAAATGCATATGGGCATTGCTCCCAAGTCGAGTGCGACATTCGTACAAAACATATGCCAAAACTTGTTTATAATTTGAAAAGAGGCGAAACTTATAGCTCTTGATTAGCACTTTAATTGGTGATAAGGTTGATTTTGGGCAATTGTTCATTTTCAAGATAATTACAAGAAACTAAGGCATTCGCACGCGACAAAAACAGAAGTCGCTTTCAAGGCACACTGTTCAAACACTGATTTCAGCGAAATCTAAAGAAATATTTTAATGCGACTAATTTTAAAATGTTATGCATTGATGTATCTTAATACTGTTTTTTATTTGATTCAAAAATGTTAGTAGCTTACTTTTTATTTAACTTTAACCACTGTCGCACGCGACATGTCGAATGCGACATTTTGTTCCATCGTAATTTTTATGTTTTTTTTTTTTACTTTTTCTGTAATTAGAAATGCATAAGACGATTATGAATGACTTTTAATATATTCAATATAATTATTTTTTTTTTATATATATATATTTTTTTAAATTTTAAAAATTTTTTTTTTTGTGTTTATTGTGTTGTTTTTTTTGGGGGTTTTGGGGGGGGGGGGTTAGTTTTTTTTTTTTTGTTGTATTTTATAATTATTTTTAAAACATTTTGATAACAAAAATGATTAACTTAACAAAATAACTCCAATATTATTCATCTTATTATGAAATATCAAAGAACAGAAACTAACTTAACTGAGAATAATTTTAATTAGTAATGTCAAATAGTGTTTTTTGAATAGAATATGCTTACATTAGTTAAATTTGATAGATTTCCTATAAGAAAGTGTTCAAAAAACATACTTTTATAGACTTTGAATTTGTTAGCTTCGGTTGAATGCCATATTATCATTTACACTCTTAGGATTTGGTGACCACATTCCAATCAAATACTGTGCAAAGTAAATACCACACGTGGATTATGCCACAGTTTGGTTTTACAATTTGATTGGGTAAAAGAAAATCCAAAAATAGACAATTTTTCAACAGAATTTGCTTCAATTATACGCGTATGATTTCATAGCTTATGAAGTAACCAAACAGAAAATTGTAAATTTGATTTGAGGTTGCTGTGATTGAAACTCTAACAGGCCATGTCCTTTCTTTAATTTAAGTTGCTTAACACATCATCGCCTTGAGCCAATCTCGCTCCTCTCTCTCTCACTCTCCCCCTCTGCCCGAGTCAGCACACATAAGAAAATACTCATAAACATGCTCTTGCTGTTGACTTTGCTGTCTATTGGCCTTTTGTTATTTTTACATACGTTATGCATATTTTTGCTTTTGCACAATTTTTCATTTGTTGTATTTTTAGAAGAAATTGAACATTTTCTAGGATAACTAAAATCGCAATAAGGCAACGTTGCCAAATTCCTCGCCCTTTGTTGCCCAGGCCCCCCCTGAAGGCTGAGATTTTGAATTGGGCTTGGGCTGCGGCTTTTTATTAGCACTTGGACATTTTGGGCATTATCATAAGCTTTGCATATCGAAGTACGATACATACATATACATCCATATATGTCTATGCTCGTCTCAGCGTTTATTGTTGCCTTAGCTGTTAGCTGGGCAATTTTCTTGAATTTTTGTTCAACATTTTATCACATATTTTGAATTTTGCTTTAACTGCAATTCTCACTTACCTGAAGGCAGCATCAAATTTGTATTTTCGGAATATTTTCTCTATTGTCAAATATTTTATGTTTATTTTATGGTGAAGCCTGCAGAGCACTTATCAAATATGTGATGCAGTTTAAGTTATTCAAAAGGTTAAGGGAAACAATTTCTACATAATGTTTACCTTAAACTGCATGGAAAAAACTTTATTGAAGAGAAAACAATTGAAATGTTGCATTGTTTAACAATAATAAAGTCATTTTTTGAACGCATTAATTCATGTTGAAAATTTCTTTGAAAATTTAAGCTCGGCTTATAGCTCTTCAACTTGTAAATCTTAATGAATATTTCATGATTTTTTATGTGGAATTCAATTCATTTGATTTTTTTTTGGCACTTAGCTTTGGTTTCATTTGGAATTTAATACATTTGATTTTTGACACCTAGTATAAATTCACATTTCAGCCCCATTTTCTAATTTAAAAAATGTTTTTTATTTATGTTTTCCCTACAATTGTTTTGAATGCTTTATTTTGCATAATTTACATCATGTACCTCTTTCTGTTGCTTTTTCATTTATTTGTATTTATTGAGGCATGCGGCACACACACACACACACCCACACCCACACCTCTTTAAAAACTGCCACTCCACCAGCATTTACACCTTCATTAATATGCAATGATATTTAAGGACCAAGTCTGTTGAGCTCACTTCAATGCAATGGAGACGTCCATTTCCACTCTCAGGCCCATTTTATTTAACTACCACGCAAAGGACTCCAAAATATGAGACAGAAATCGTGGCTTCGCTTCGAGGCGTAAACAAATACGCGACTGCCACGCGTCAGTCATTAAATCAGGATTCCTGGGACGCACTCAACCCGCTCGCGGCTTTTGAACTTTACAAGCAGCTGGCGCTGCTTGGGGGTTTCGGGGGTGGCGGTTATGTGGCTATTGGAGTGGGGTCTCACGTAAACAACTCAAACATCAGGCACCTGGTTGTGCCAAAGTTTAGCTAACATTGCTAATGAGAAGGCCGTCTAATTAATATAAAATCTACACATGTTTATTACGGAAATTGGCAATTAAACATTAGTAGAGTTGCTAAAAGTTATTCTGTAACTGAGCACTTGTAGGATATCCAACGAATTGGTATCAAACGCAGTCAGCGTTCCGGGGAGCAGATTCGTTATACGATAATAAGTCTTAGATACCACAGTCATACAATTAGGGGTATCAGCCTTCAGTGCTGCCAGCGTCACAAACAGTTTGGTACTCTTGTCCAACGCACTAGCTTGCTAAGAAATAAACGAGAAATATATTGCATTTAGTCATTTGGAATCATTACTGTGTAATTATTACTGCAACATGATAAAGATTAAGTAAACAAACATGCAAATTCGACAAAACAATATGCAGAAAGGTTTTAGACATTTCCTGTCATATTCTATTCCAATATCTCATCCCGTCGTTGTCGACGAGGCTCAACCAGGTCCTTCCCCGTTAATCTACCCAGCAGAATACTTTAAATAATGTAAATACTTGTAAATATCATCTCGCTACTTTTTTTCTTCTTTTTTGTTTGTTTTTTTTGAAGTTAAAGCTAATTTTTTATATTTTTTTAAATTAGATTAGGTTTTTTTCCTTTATACAACAATTTGATCAAGCTGTCAAAATTTAAAGATAGCAAAAAGGAAATTTAAATTCAAATAGATATGTTTATCATAAAAAAATAAACAAAAATATGCTTTTAAGGAAAGAGTACGAAATTTGTTTAAAAAGTAGGATTATTTCGTTGATTCATAACTAAAATAAGGGGACATAGGAAAAATTTGGCAACACGTCTAACCTTTAAATATGCCGAAAGCTAACTACAAATTCAAGATCGCTGATGATGTTGGGAACAATACAAAAATATCGTTAATTTAAAAAGTCACCTTTTGTTTTGAACAGACTTTGTAGTGTTTACTTACGCGCACTATCTTGTTCGTCATCAGTTTTTGTACAGTATCAGAAGCCAGCTGATATCCTGTGGGCAGCTCCAACTTTATTTTACTACCCACATAGTATTTACGATCAATATTATTGCGCTGCACGCAACACTCAAGTTTAAGTTGCTGCCTCTGTAGGGTTAAGTCCTTCAACTGTTTGACTGTCAGCTTATAATGCTGTTTAGCGGAATTCTTCACCTCATAATCGTAGATGCAACGTACGAGGAGATCACCCATGCCCTCGGCTTTAAATAGAACTGTTTGGTTTTTAACGTTGAAGGACAAAAAAGACACCTGCCATTGATTGTTGTTGTTGATGATGAGTGGCTTCTGTTTCACGTGTGGGTCTCCCCAAACATTTACGGTCACTTCTGGTGGATCAGTAGGCTGCGTTTTCATATACTCGTAGATGGCAAGCTCTGCTACAGAGCATTCATAGCAGATCATTTTTTTGTCGCCTGTACAAAGTTGCTTGATGAGCCAGCCGGCGATTTCGTGCTGTTCTGCAACAAATTCCCGAGCCAGTTGTAATAATAGTATACGTGCAGCGGTTTCCAGGTTACGACGGTACTCCATCCAGTTTGATTTATCCTTTAGTTTCGGTTGTATCCATTTTTGTGTGTTAAGGCCGCGCTTGGCCTCCAGGTGAATATCCTTGTTTGATTTCATTTGCTCCGTAATCCATCGATGGGATTCTTCTAGTTTAATCATTCTTTTTGACTGCTGCAAGATTTTAAACACCTCAAGTGACAGCTCCAATGGTTCGAGTGGTCGCCGACCGGGCGTCTCACAAGCCTCGATAAATTGTTCACTATTCTGTCGGCGACTGAGCAAAAATTTCTCACACTGAACCTGCAAACGATCGTCAAGTTCCAAGGAGCTAGTCTCTAACAATTGAAATAGATTCAGGGCATAAGCAGTCAGCCAGGTTGAACTGCAGGGAGGGCCTGTTGCATTGGGTGAATTGTAGGTAAAACCACCATCGCGCCCACGTAGACGGATTAAAGATTGAAAGCCATCGCTAAGTTGATTCTCTAGAAACACCCTCCAGTGTGTGGTGAACCAGCTGCGACCCTTCCCATACTGCCACAGATGATAAGTAGTCATCAGCTTGCTGATCATTTGCTCGCCATTATCCGTTGGTTCAATCAAATTGAGACTTTGGAATCTGGCTGCAAATAAATTGGCACTCACATAACATTTCACGATGGATTTGGCATTTTGATGGGGCAGGTATAGTTTAAAATCAACTTTGGGGCTACGCCACCGTAAAGGTTGATAGACGGCTTCCTGGTTTGTGAGCATGAGAACGCCTGGCACGATTTTGATTTGCCGATATAGGTTATCCTGCATAGTTCCACTTATTGCCGTAAAACTCAGATACACAGGGCCAGGCTGTAGACCCTTTAAATAAAAATTAGCAGTAGCTGATCCATTTCTCGATAAGAATAGTTGCACGTCAACATATTTGGATTTAGGTAGAGGAACATTTGAGCTGCTTAAAAGTTGAAATCGGTTCAGATTTTGATCAAGTCGAATGGTGACGTTAAAGTTCTGGTTCAGCTCATTAGAACAGATCAATCGTAGAGTTAGAATTTCACCTGATAATTGAGAGATACTTGTAAGAAAAGCTGATTGATTCATATTTGTAATCAATACACACCGATTCTAATGGTATGCGGCAAGCTGATACTCATACTCAACGGCTTCATACTCTTAATCGTAATATAGGGTTTGGGCATCATCAATGTTAGTCCAACAGTGGGGTCAACTGAAAACGCGGTCAGTCTCCAGATAGTAATTCCTTTAGGAACACGAGTAGTCAAATTAAACCAGCCAGCTTTAGCGCTACAATCGAAAGAACAGATTAAATAGAATAGATATTATAAAATGTCTCCTATCAATTTTAGCTCACTCTGTTATGTTGTCGTACATCCAAACATCATCGAATCCATCTGTTATTTGTGGCACTTCACGTTGAGTTGACGATTCAAGAGGAGGAGCTCTGTCGAGTTTCTTTTGTCTTTTTGTAGTACGGTGCAATAGATCTTTTTGATCATCATCGTTTGCATGAAGACATCTTGCACTAGGTACGCTAGGTGCTTAAAAAGTAAACATCAAAAATGTTATTAAAATAGTCAATAAAAAATAGTGAAATTAACTAAAAGACTACTTTTCATTGGATCCGTGACATTGGCTGCATTTGTCAATGTAATCAAGCCCAATTTATCGGGTGTTAGCGTTTCATTCTGCTCAGTATCGGGAGGATAGGCAGATAGCGAAAACTTCACAGTATCGAAATAGTCTGCAGTGATATCATTATTAGCCCAATCTTGCAACAGATAGGCGCGATTATCAACGGCAGTAAGGCCCACATAGGAACGGGGTACTGCATTAATTCGCAGTGTAATCAGTTCACCGGGTGTCACCTGGGCCGGTGCTTCGATGTTCATCTATTCAGCACAAAAGTTTATTCAATTAATTATCTAAGTTTTAGTGTACAGTTTACTTACATGATTGTGTTCAAATCGAGGCACTTTAATAGTTTGCGTCGTTACCATTAAAATATTTGATGCCTTTTCCATGCCGTATAATAATACATGCACAAATGGCCACATTTTTACGGTAAGCTGTATTTGAATTTTAAAAGTATTGGATTTATCGGGAAAAACCTGATTTCCTGCTAATATGAGGCCATTGAACATGACCACGCATATGCCATATGCAATTTTTTTGGGGAGACGAAAGTATACTATCTGACGACGAGTTTTTGGGGTTCCATAGTTAATAAAAATGCTAAATGTAAAGAATTTGAGAAATATATTGATGTAAGTCAATATGTATTCTATATTCAGACCTGTTCTCATTAGCGAATACGAGCTTGATGTTCCCATTTTGAAATCAACTAGCAACCTTTAGATCTTGACGATCCTTAGGGCTTGAGGGCAAAAATCAAATTATGAATCAACAATTTCGTTTCCGAAGGCTCAATATTGTAAATGGGAACAGGTTCGATTATATTCTTAATATTTTTGGCACTCTTTTTACCTATACTTACATATTGTCAGGGATTTTTGGTGCACGAAGATTTCTCTTTGGAGATCTAATTTTAGTCTCCTCAACTTCATCAGTCTCATCAGGATTTTTTGTAACGTTGCAGTTATCGCTCCACACAGTGACCAATTTGATGGCAGTTGCCTCGTTTAATGTTAGTTTCTCAGTAACGGTTGCGGTTAATCTGAGTTGGAGTGGCGTGTTTTCTGGTAATTTTGATTCAAGTGTTGATAGAGACATCTTGATAATAGATTGCCCATTTTCAAGAACCTTTTTGAACCAAATCGTGGCCGGAGTATGCGGCACAGCAGCTTCTGTGTAGCTTTTAACATGTAAACTTAACTTACCCGTGACGGGGATTTCAATTGCATAACTCGCCTGCACTGTTATATTAAACTCTTTATCCTTCATATGTATTTCAGCTGGCGCAGTCAGGTTCACTTCGAATGCCGGAAGTACATATTCAGTAACCTTAATGTAAGCACATTCTTCTAAAACATTCATTCCATTCTGTGCACAGATGCGCCAGCGTCCTAGATTAAGTAAACGGCTTAAGCGTAGCTCCGATTGAAAAACACCTTTGATGACCTGAAACACCTTGTATACTTTAACTCGATTGCCCTTCGCATCCTCAATCCAAATGGACGCCTTGGGTTCGGGACGTACAGGATTCATAGTCTCATTGTGAAAGAATACACGAAACTGCAATAATTGTCCTGGTCTGTAGTACGTTTTGGGCGTTTCAATCTTTATAAAGTTTTTAAAGTTCTGCCAGGTCAATATCGTAGAGTTCTCAAACTTCAATCCCCGTATGCTCTTTATGGTCAATTTGTAGTCGCCCCGCTGTAATTCCGGAATGTTAAAGCGGTACATACTCATCGGATCGTGTGGTGTGAGATTCAATATTATATTTGAATCAATGCTAGGACCAAACAGGGATACCTTACAACTGCAACTGACCAAACTGTTAAAGACGCCAATAACAACGGTATAAGGTCGACCCGAGAAAATTGTCCCAGCTGCAGATACCAAGTAGTAACCATTTTCCTTGCTGGATGGAGAATAATATAGTCGTAAGTTGGAAATGGATGCATAATTTCAAAATAAACTGTAATGGTAAACATGTAATAATAGCTAATAACAGCTGTGTAGATACCTGGACACAAATACCGAAACTGACAGAGATTCGTTACACACGTGAAGTGTTATGAAATTATTTATTTTATTTTTCTGAGCGAACCATTGTAAATATACAACTAAGAAGCGGTCCAATCATTAACGCTTTCTCATTTGTTTGTTGCTTAACATTATGCAACAGAGACTGGGATAAAAGCTTGGCATAATCAAATAAAAGTACCCCAGCTTTAGGATATATAACTTTTAGTTTCATATAGGTATTTGTATGTTAGATTGTTCACTTTTTGGAGCATTCGCTGTACTGAGTTGGTTGTTATTGGTTATTATAAAATGTGTGATATTTGAAGCACAAAATGTTAAAATTAGTCTTGCACAACTATTTATTAAATATTTGTATGAATATCCGAATTTATTGCCCGTTTTAGTACATCATCATCCAAGAGTTAATAACATATATTAATTATTTATTAAATATTTGTATGTAAGAAGAATCTTAAGTAACAATAATTTGTTCACTTTTACGGGTTGTTATTGAGCCTTCACTGTACTGAGTCACTTGTAAATGGTTGTTAAATTCTTTTAGCCTATTTGTCAGGGCATCAAATTAGTTGTTTTAATAAACTATTTTTATGGTGAATTAGCTTTCGAACAACACACGATACTTTACTTTTCTTTGAATACCATTAAGTATAAAGAATTCTTTCGCCGGCCACGTTATTTTACTTAAATTTTACTATTTTCGGTTGCTGCTTGAATATTTCTGGGATTGGAATGTAGAATTAAAGCGTGGACTTACGGTGCACATTCCACTTGGTGTGACAGCAGCAGTAACTTAAACACAATAATATAGCAGCAGTATACGCAAATAGGTCTATATCCATTCATGGCCAAAACTAAACTGATCGCTGCTGACTTTTCCACATATAATTGGATTGCTTTGCCATGCTTTTCGCTTCATTTGCAGCCGTGACATTGGCCATTAGTCGTCTAATGTAATTTGGATCTCGTAATTCAATCGGGCGGCAGCAGATAAAGTGCATAATTAAGGCGCTATCTGAGGAGTTGGGTAATCTGCACTCTGGGAGCGACCAGTCAGCAGTTGCTGTTTGGACCTGTTTATTTGTTTGTTGTGGCCATCGTTTACATCAAAGCACTCGATGTGGAGTTGTCCTTGTTGTTTCCTGGCTAATAAAGCAGCACTTAGTGTTTGATAGAGGCAAAGGTAAAGCTACAGACGCTTCCATTGCCATTGGCAGAGCGGCTACTTAAGGCCTGATCTGAGCTTTATGTGTGTGTGTGTGTGTGTGTGTGTGCGTTTCTGTGAGTGTGTTCGTGTGTGTATGTGTGTATCGTGGCTGTGATGCAGTTATGCGCATTTCCGCCTGAGTAGCTTCCATTCCTGACTTGCTTTGCTTACATTTAAGTGCATATATACGTGTGTGTTATTTGCGAGGGTTGTACGAAAAGCATAGCTAAACTAAACATTTTTTTGAACAAATCTTGTTATACCCTAGCAGAGGGTATTATAATTTTGTCTCGAAATGTGTAATGGACTGAAGGACACGTTTCCGACCCAACAATGTATATATATTCTGAATCAGCATGAATAGCCGAGTCGATATAGCGATGTGTCTGTCCGTCTGTCCGTCTGTTTCTATGCGAACTAATCTCTCAGTTTTAAAGCTGTCGTAATGAAACTTGGCACAGACCCTTCTTTTTGCTGCAGGCACTATATATGCCGGAACCAGCTGGATCGGACCACTATAACATATAGCTGCTTTCTCTCTCTCTCTCGCTTTCTCTCTCCCTCTCTCTCCTCTCTCTCTCTCTCTCTCCCTCTCTCTCTCTCTCTCTCTCTCTCTCTCTCTCTCTCTCCCTCTCTCTCTCTCTCTCGCTCTCTCTCTCTCTCTCTCTCTCTCTCTCTCTCTCTCTCTCTCTCTCTCACTCTCTCTCTCTCTCACTCTCTCTCTCTCTCTCTCTCACTCTCACACACACACACAAAATTGACCATAAAAAAAACTATTGCTATTCACAAACTATACCTCCAAAATGACAAATTGTAGTGGGGTCCCTTGAATTCTTGAGAATCGCAGAGAAGGGCGATCAAATTATAAAACTATGTTTTGTATGAATAACTTTGTTGTTTATAAAGATATCCTCACCAAACTCACCCAAACCGAGTCTCTAAATACTTTATACAGTCTGACCAAATTTGATCAAAATCGGGTTACTATATCATATAGCTGCCATAGGAACGATCGGGCGAAAAATGCAATCTGACCAAATTTGATCAAAATCGAACCACTATTTCGCTATATAAAACTCTTTGTCTGTCTCTTTCTCTCTCTCTCACTCTCTCTCTCTCTCTCAGTCTCTCTCTCTCATCCATACACACTAAAGTGGACCTCCAAAATAATCTATTGCTATTCACAAAGTATACCTCCAAAATGATAAATTGTAGTGGACTCCCTTGAATTCTTGAGAATCGCAGAGGAGGGCGATCAAAATTAGAAAACTAGGTTTTATATGAAAAACTTTGTTGTTGATAAAGATATCCTCAACAAACTCATCCCAACCGAGTCTCTAAAGAGTTTAAACAATCTGACCAAATTTGATAAAATTCGGGTCACTATATCATATAGCTGTCATAGGAACGATCGGGTGAAAAATGCAATCTGACCAAATTTGGTCAAAATCTAAATTAAAAAATTAATTCCTGCTAGGGTATATAGCTTCGGCACTCCGAAGATAGCCGCCCCTTTCTTGTTTTTAAAGTAATTTAAATTATCGATTATTTTGCTTAGAAGAAATCCATTTGTGTAACCTCAAGTTTAGAAAATTGTAGTACATCAATAAATCCAGTTTACCCATGTTCACTTAAACATTATTCACCATTTTATTATGTAGTCCAAATCGACTTTTTTTACGCATGCTCATAGAAGCTAAATGTGCCTTATAATGTTCCATTCATAATATTTTCAATAAGGTTTATTGTGCCCTTTTGTTAACCAGATTCCTTGATTTCATCCGAAATGCAATTTATTTTCACGACAAACGCCTGACATATTAGCAATTATATTGCCTAGGATATCGTAGATTGAAAGCGTTGTATAATATTGCAGCAAATATCAGCCGAAACTATATTCCTACACATTTAATAGTTCAATAACTGTTTGATCGCCCCATTTTCATTTACAATTGCCTGAACAGTAGTAAAAACAACAACAAGTACACACATACTGTTGCCATGTCACTCATTCACTCAGTCAAACTGTCAATGCTTGTTTCAATCTTTGTATTTGGTGCTTTCGCCTGCAATTGGCAGCCGAGGCAGCATTACATTTGCTTGATTGAACTTCTGCCCTGGCCGTCCCTCACCATCTAGTCCTTTCTGTGCTGTACTTGTTTGTGATTGTCTGCTGGTATTTTAGGGTGCTGTGCTAACAGCAGTCGCAAGGATTGGCAGCCTTTGGACTTGGCCAAAAACCAGAAAGCAGTGGCAAATCCAATGACTTACCTCACTGAATGAGACACGTTGTTAAATGCATAAGCAGCAACCCTGACCCACATTCTAGGCCAGTATAAGGAGTATCATTGCCATATGGACAGGCAGCTGCATTTGTAGCATACTTTATGGCGCATGCAATTTAAAGTGCACTTTTCATCAGTAGCAAGCGAGAAGCAAACTTGAAATATATATACATATATGTATATGTCTATTTATCTGTATTCGCCGCTTCTCTACTCATCACTTAATCCACCAAAAATGAAAAAAAAAACGACGAATAGAACAAAACTTTCTATACACTTGCAGGGTCTAGTGCATAAGATGTTCATTCTCAATTTGTAGCCCATGTGCAGTTTTTAAGTAAATTAGTATTAAATAAAAGCAAATAACTGCAAATATTGGGTTTTTCTTTTGATACATACACAAGTTTATATTTCGTAAACATCCCAATCAAGCAGACCAAAAAGGAGAGTGTCCCAGACTTCGGCGACCATGGATAAGTTTGCTTTTCAGCTTTTCAGCTTTTCACTCTTGCGATTTTCAGTTGCATTTATATGGCCCATATATCTCAATTTGTGCGACTTGCGAATTGGGTTACAACTTGAAGTCCGGGGCCAAGCAATTGACTGTGACGTTGTTAAGAAGTGGTAGCAAAGAGGCGGCGGCGGCGGCGGCGGGCAAACAGTTGGGGCAAAAGTTTGCTTAGCTCAAATTTCAGCGACTGTCACTGGTGTCAGTTGTTCTTTCAAAGCATATCAATTAAGTTGGCTTAGCTTATCATTTGCATGGAAATTACCCTATCCACACGACGAGCACTCAATCCCGTTCCAGCTAGCGACCTCAGAATGCTAACTTTATAACTTTAAACAAAATCACAGCGTGGCAAAACAATGTGAAACACACAAAAGCTGAAATGTTTTAGCAAAGAGTTGAACAATTTATATTTTTTATTTTTTACTTATTTTTTTGCTTCTCTTCGTTGGGAAAACAAAAGTTTTGCTCTTTTAAATTCATTTAAACGCTTTTAGCGCTTTTCACGCCAACAAGCCAGGATGTCTCCTGCTCGTCTGGAGCTTTATGGATGGTCCATAGTCGACATTGTCCCATCCCGTCCCTTTCCTTTGCCTCATCATTGCCAGCCATGGAGCAACAAAGTTTTGTTTCGGTTTTAAAAATTGCCAAGCACTGGTGCTGATGAAAAAAAATTGAAACTTTTGCGACGCACCAAGTGAAACTATCAGCTTTATGCGAGTGTGCAAAATCAGGCTAACTAGAGTTACAAAATGTCCTCTACAAAGTGGGAAATAGAGTGAGAGTGCGTAAAGTATCGTACTCTGTGCTTTAAGAACTCTGATTAGCTTAGATTTGTCAATTTTCTGAAGCATAGGAATTTTACTAATTTTCGTAATTTTAACACAGTCTTAAGTTATGAATTGGTTTTTATAATAATCTTTAAATCATTATGTTAGATAATATTTTTGGTTCTTTAGTTTGGATCTCGTAATTATCTAAAGTTTAATATACATACAATATACAAACTTTTATTTAACAAAAAAAAAAGATATATAAATTGTATTTCAACTAATGTTTAATATTTTTCCTAATTTGCTGAATATTAAATATTGTTTATTATAATTAGTATTATTGGTAAGATTTAATAGTTACAAATTAAACGTATGAGCTGAACAATACAAACAAATTTCAGAGATAGCCAAATCCTATTTAGTTTAGGAGTTTCAGTTTCCGATATTATTGATTTATTTAATTTATTTAATAGTATTTCATATAACAAATTTGAGATGTAGCAATCACCTATTTTGTTAGCATTTTTATTCTTCGATCTTATTTATTTATTTAATTTTTGTATAGTATTTCTAATAAAGTTCCTGGAGCTCACCTTAAAGCCCGTATTTATAGCCAGCTTTTAAAATTAAAGTGTCTTTCGCAACAAATAACTACAAGAATTTAACAATTTGTACTCCACCACTTCCCGCTTAACTTCTGGCCTCACAGAAAACTCGACTTGAACGGTTCGGCTTTGTTGTTGACCCAAACTCAGTCTTTAAATCCCAAGCAGCCCATTCATCCGCATGCGTAGCGCATGCCAATTGTGCAATTGTTGGAAAATTTCTTTTGCTAAAAACTTGTACGTTGTGACTATTTCTCTGTCTTTTTATTTTGTTATTTTGTTGGCCGTGTCTCACTTTTTACGTTTTCTGTAACGCCGTAAGCATTGTTTGTCGCAGCCGCAGGAGCTGGCAGGACTGCCGGGCCGCCGGAGGTTACTGTGGGCTGCTGTCTTAATAGGTGTTGGCAATCACGAAGTTACTTGCGGTTGCAGGACGCGAATTGGGCCAACAACTGGCAGAATAAGTTTTCAGCTTGTGTGCGTCGTGTGTGTGTGTGTGTGTGTGTGTGTTTGGCCATTGGTCGCTTTGATCAAATATTTAAAGCTAATGAACAAGATGGGCGCACTGCCAACTGCCAATAAAACAAGCTACAACAAAATAATGTAAAAAAAGACGATGCGAAACTGCAACAAAAGTTGTTGGGCATTTTCAATGATTTAAAGCGGCTAAAGGTAGCCAATAAAGGCTTTCATCAGCTAACCTGGCCAAAAGAGTTCAATCAACCTGACAAATTTCAATCAGGCTGCGGTAAAAACTGGCCAACAGTCCTTAGACAGAACAAGTAAGCCAGGTACGAAGGTACAGAGTCACGCCATGGCACAATTAGGATGCCGTTGAAGTTTTGTCAATGAATGAAAAGCGTCTGCAACTTTTATTTAACTTGCGAGGGGGCCACACACAGGGCACACAGGACAACTTGGCTTGGTCAACAATTGCCGTCTAGAACGTGCACTCACGTAGAGAGCCCTACAAACACACACACACACACAATCACACACACACACACTGAGAGGCAGGCAAAGGTAAATGGGTAAACCAATGTCTAGTGGGTCGTTGGTTTTAGAGCAGTAACTGTTTGAGTCCTTACTAACTCTTGATGATCTTGACTTTTCAATGTAGCTTGCAATTGTTCAAATGCAGCCACTTCAAATTGTTCAAGTTACAAACCTGTTCTGCATTCTTAAATTTACCTTCAATTTCAATATATTTGAAATCAATTGTATTTCTTTATTTATTTTTCTCAATTTTGGTTTTAATTGAAATATAGAAATGTTGTTTCATGCATCAGAAATTCTCTGATATGATTTAGCATAGCGAAAACTTCTCTTTAGAATTTTATAACAAAATAATATAGAAGCATAATTCTAAAGTCCCCTTCAAATAATAAACCTAACAATGATTTAAAAAAACTCCATTTGCTCAAGTAAACGAACTTAAATGCAAAACTAAGCTGGAAATCATAAAATCTTGTAAGCTTACACATTTATAACTATTTGAAACTAGTATTCTTCCGCTAGTATTCTCTCAGTATTATATTTCCAGCTAGAGTATTTAAGTTTTCACTTAACCATTATACAATTTTCTGCATCTGGTCGCCGGCGGACTTTTGATGCGCACAATTGCCTGGTTAAAAATATTGTGGAGCTTAACTTAAATTGGCTTTGGTTTGTGGTTTAGTCGCGTGCCAAAGTTAGATGGGGATAACCACACAATTTCGCTCAGTGCAGATGCAGCCGCTGCCGCAGCCGCAGTTTTTGTCGCAGCCTTAGCGATAAGGCTGCTCATTCAGTTCATTCAGCGGCTGTCGTTGCAATCGACAAACCGACTGACCCCTCCACTGAACCACAACAAGCATGCCTCCACCACCGCCTGCGTAATCAGGCAGCAGTTACACTACTGTTTACATTGCCACTGCAATGAAACTGACCCTCGATGAGCCACAGCAGCTGCCTCTCCAGTTAGTTGTAATTCCCGAGCATTCGCGAGAAGATGTTTCATTTGTCGCTGCTCCTTTGCTGTCCATTGTTGTGGCTTGTGGCTGTGTCCGGAGAAGAATCTGCGCTATTGGCGCTGAATACCAAGGACTATCAGCTGGACTTTCTGCACGCCCTGGGTGAACAAGCTGAACAGCGGGCCGAGCTGAGTATCAACGATTACCTACATCAGTTGGAGAAGAATCCCATCTATGCCAATTACAGTGGTCAGTTGGCCTCCACACGAGCTACCAAAAAGTTTATGCCAAAGGTGTTGCTTATTAAGCAGCTGTTGGACGCACAACAACATTACAAGCTCGACTTGGAGTACACTTGCGTATTGCGCAATCTAGTGTTCCTCGGTCGCCTTAAGCGGCAATTGCGTACTGCCAGAGATGCCAGCGCCCTGGAGATACGCCAGCTACGCCTGCATCGCATTTGCCAGCAGTTCGAGCGGCCTCGTCCGACTGTGCAGCGTGTCAATCGCCTGATTAACGACCAAACTGTGGGCGCAGCACTGGAGCAATTAAATCTGACATACAGCGCTCCAAATGTCACCAGTCTGGACCTCAATCAGTTTGGGCAGCAGCTCTACGAGCGTGTTAAACTATCAGCGGCCGAGATCATAGACAACTATGTGCTCATACTGCGCGGTCTGCTGCAGGACATTATCGATGGTGAGCATGCAGAGCTGGCTGACAATACCACGCAGCTGGAGCAGCTGCGACAACAGCTGGACGCCATGCTGGCCATTCCGGACTTCTTTGACAAGCGACAGAGCGTCTATGCCTTCATGGAGCGCCATGTCACTGCGGACTATGACCAGGCGCGGCAGAGCACCAATGAAGACCAGCACCTGACCGAAAAGTTAATGGAACAGCTAAAGGCCAAGGGCTTGGATCTATTTGTCATCTTTCTGTTCAGCAACTTTGAGTTTCTGGAGCACGTGCATGAGCACTGGTCTGAACTGTTGCCCCAGACGCCCAGTCTATTGTATGATGATACCAGCAGACAACTCTATGACATCGAACAGCTCTACGAAAGCTTCAAGCTGGACACGGAGAGCACGGCTAAGTATGAGGCATACACAGCGGCATTGCGACGTCTACACGAGCGCACAGTGGACCAGGGTCAGCAAAATCATCATATTTTTGAGATGGTCAACAATGCGGCACAGAATGTGGGCAGCGTTACTCTCAATATGATCAAAGCCAAGTGCAAGGAACTACTTTAGGAAAATGTTAAATACATAAGAAGCAGCTTTCGAGTGACGTTGAATAAAATGTTACACAGCTTAATTATATTTTGTAACTGCAATCTTGTTGTTGTTATAGTTGTTGTTGGTACTTTGTAATATCCGTCACGGTGCCCGGCGCTGCATCGGATGTCGTTTTAATAGCGCTCCAGGTACTCCAACTCTCTAAACCTCTGCAGCCTGGCTGTCCTTTGCCGCATTATGCTGATGGTGATGTGGTTGTTTATCTGATGCTGCCAACGGGCTAGTGGCTCTGCATCCTGGGGCCAGGCTGCCAAACTAATGACTGTTGCTGGCGTTGTCGTTAGCCCGAGCCAGCTAATTAATTGCCGTCGTTGCAGGTGATTAGAACTTAAATGAGTTGCAGCAGCCACGGTCAGAACCAAATATCAACAGTACAGCGTACCAGAAAGCAAACGTCAAGCGTTGCTTTAGCGAAACCATAATGATTCCAAAATATGTGTAGCTGACAGTCTGTCTGGTTGCTGGTTGCTGGTTGGTTTGGGATGCTTTGAGTGTGCCCGAATGACATTTGCTCCACACTGCTGTGGCTAGTAATTCAATATGTTTGTGCTTTACTCGTTTGACTGCCGACTGCACAGAGTATGTATGACATTTACGCAAACATGATGGAGCTAAGCATGTAAAGGATATGATAATAATTGCATAAGCTTCATGTGTATGTCCTGTTATTATTTAAGATGGTTACAAACTAGTTTTGTGATGAACCTGTGCCGATGGAGTTGAAATTGTCGTCTTAAATTCATTGTTGAAGCATTTGCGAAAGCAAAACAAGACTGAACTTTGAATTTAAAAACATGCGCATTAAATTTCTATAAAAGTGATCAAATTTCCTTGCGATTCATGAATTTAACTATTGATTTACCCCTAAGCAATCGATTCACCTTATAGAGCTGCCAAACTGCCAATCGGTTGCACCACATTTATCAGCTTTAATGGAATAGCTGCATGCCACCCTATTTGTGGGGTGTTCGGGGCAAGTTGTGGGTTTACCGAGGGGGGAGTTAGCGGGCAAATCAAGGGCCATAACAAGTAGCACTTACAGCTACAATAACAACAATGCCAAGAGACACGAAATGCAATTTCACACTAGGCTAAACTGCAGCAGCGAACCCGTAACCGGCAGCCCATCCGCCGGACAACGAGTCGAATTTTACAGTATTGGCCCTCAAAGGGCGCATGGGTGTGAAATTTAATTATGATTTATTGTTTTGTTAGCCTTATCTGTTGTGTTTGAATGGACGTGGCAATAATATTTCAGCTGGTATCCTTTGCCTCAACAATTTTATGCCCTACGAATGCTTATAATGCATAATTATTGACAATTTCTTTCTTTTATTGCTTTTGGCTGTCAAACTTTTGAAAACTGAGGCACTAATGAGCTAATCGCCTTGGATTGCGTCTTTATAGCTATTAATTTTTAAGTGTCTGCATAAATCTCTATCTCTTTAAACGACACTATAAAAATAGACGACAGCGAGTAATTTATTTTGGCCCCAGTTTGGGAGCGTAGCTATTTATAGGCAGGTCCACATGGAAATAAAATTCCGAATTATTATTTTAATGCAAAGTGATAGAGGGAAAACTGAAAGCAAAACGCTGCCTTAATTACTTATGTCTCAATCTCTTGTGCTCTGTTTCATTGCAGTCATTCAGGAGGATCCAGAATTCACGGATGTCATTGATAATATAACAGTCCCTGCGGGACGGAATGTCAAATTGGCTTGCTCTGTCAAGAATCTCGGCTCATACAAGGTAAGCTGTAATATGTGAAAGCCACAGGCGGAATGCAATTATTGATAAATTAGGAAAATGTAATTAAATGCCAGTTAAGGCTGGCTTGTACTGCATGTGATATGCTAACAAATATCCTGTATATTTTTGATAGCCATTGAATGAGGAATTGAATAAGAAATACACTTATTTAATTATGGTTTATTTGTTTGAGTATTTCTGTAATTGTATCTATAAGTTGTAGTCACTTGAACTTAGTGTGCGTAAATCGACGCAGCTTGGTTTAGTTTATTAAATGTTCAACAGACAGTCACCAAATGCGTGCTGCCAACTAATATGCCGCTGTCTTAGCCCAACGACAACAAACCAAACCAAGTCAAGGTCCAGGGAGCAGCAACAGGCGCCCCTTGGCGACTGGACAAGAAGGGCAACGCATTGAACTTGTTGACTTGCTGAGCTTCGCTCCGCACTTCAGTTTGTCATGAGTTGTAGTCATAGTTGTTGTCTTTGTCTATTTGTTGCTCTTGTTGCTGTTGTTGCTGTTGTTTTCTGGTCTTGTTTATATGTATGTAACACTGTGTGGTCTTGTTTGTCCTTTGCTCAGCGCTTGACAGCACAGACAAACATAAGACTGACTGTTGTAACTACAATTTGGCCAACTGTAGGTCAGTGCCTTTAATTAAGATATTTGTGGGCAACTTTTCCTATCCATATGCTCTACATACAAATATGCTTTTTGGCCATGCTTGGTCGCACAAATCCAGGTTGAAAGCCACTGCTTAATATTCAATGTGACTGCGCCTGATATAAGCAGTTTTAAAGCCACTGGTCAATGCCACTGCTCAATATTCATTGAGTGGTGCAACTTTTAGGCTGCGCTTGATATGCATAGCACTGGAACGCTTTGTGTGGCACGATGTCTTTGTGGGGTGTGTGTGTGCGTGTGTGTGTGTGTGTGGGTGGTTGAATGAGTGCCCGGCAATTTAAATTTGCATGCAATTGAATTTCCATAATGTGCGTCGGCCGAAACGTGCATAAATTTCATTTGACAGGAGACACGAGCTATTCGCTTCATCTTTTATCTGCGAGCGCATGTTATGTGCTCGTAATAATTTTTATGGCCCTTAAGTTTGGCATGCAATCGTGTTTCACCTCACCTCACCCCCACCCCACCCCAGCACCCAGCACTGACTTTGCGCAAGACCCCAAGCGACCAGTCTCGCCGCAGGTATGCTCAAAAGTTAACCAGCAGCAGCAACAACAGCAACAACAACAACAGCAACAACATTAGCGGCAAGAACAACGCGTAGCTGCAATAAAACGTGACTTTGCATGCAAAATAGTTGCGTAGCCGCCAGGAGGCAGGTTACATTGGAATTGATTTTTATATCCTTGCCCTGGGTACAAGAACTTTCTAACAATGTTTGGCAATGCATTTTAGTTGACTTTTCATGTGCTATTCACTTGATTTTTCTATGAATTTTTGACCATTATATATAAAAATGTCGTGTTTTTCCTAGAAATATAAATATACCGAAAAGTTCTTCACCGATTGTGCTCGAATTGTGACACAAATCAACTAGAAATCAACTAATGTATTTTGCGTGAGAAATTAGGTTTTTACGTAACAACTTGTTGCTTTTAATATAATTTCAAAAGCGTTTCAGTTAAATATCATTACACCTAAAAATATATTCGTACTACTTCAAAGATTGTTGTTTTTCTTATATAAAATAAAAACCTTAAATTCATATTTTTAAAACAAGAGTAAACCCATTTTGTGTAGCGAAAAGCTATGAGAGAAAGAAGTATAAGCTATAAACAAAGACTTAAAACATAATAAATCCCACCCAATATTTTTCCTAGGACATTTGTTTGTATGGGAGTGAACCATCCTTTTATATCTGAAGTCTTTGCTATAAGCCAAAGTAACCAAATAAGGTTTCAATTCTTGTCTGGTTAAACTTCACTTCATTAATATTCCTATTCAATATATCGATCCTAACTTTATATTTTAGCTTATTCAACTCAAACTTGTTCAGCTTGTACTTGAATGGCTTCCCCAAGCTCGTGAATGCTGCAATATTTTGTATATTTTTGAAGAGTATTTAGTTCTCGACCTAAAAATAGCTAATTTCTTTTACTTAATTCTTTTTAACTGCTGCTATTCTTGGCGTGCAAATATTTGAGCTGCGTGTAAATTAACTCGCGTAGTTCTTCGAAGCTCCTTTAACACGTTTACGCTTAAATTGTTAATATTTTGAGCGTCGCGTCGTCTTGGCTGGCATATGCCCCCGAATTGCCGAGTTGCTCTATGACGAAACTGTCGACTTTTATCCTGTCATGTTCTTGTTTGTATTTCAATTTTCAACGCCTACACAAACAAGCAGACATAACAACAAGACCAATATAAGCATAAGTTTATTTTGTTATACTCATTGTTGTTGTTGTTACTATTTTTGCCATGGTTGTACGCCGGAACCAACCATAAACATTTTCTGGCATAATAAAGTGTGTTTATTTTTGTTCTGGCTGAAAGTTTTTTGTAGTTTTTTAGTTGTTGTTTAAATTTTTATGACTTCATTTAGTGTGTCGTCATAGTGTAGCAGAGTCTGGCCAAGTAAAGCCAAAAGACCGTCTCTTCTGCCATTACGCAAATTGCAAATTGGCCATTCTCTGTCTCGTCTATCGACTTGTGCCATCAGCATATGCCTCAACACTGACAGCATCCATGTGAATGGAGATAAATATGCACAGATTTCAAACGCACTAAATGGAAAAGGACTCTACGGCCAAACGAGACGATTGTGATACAAAAATGTCAAACTGGCAACTTTGAAGTGTTGTTTTAAAATTAAGCAGACATAAATAGCAATTGACATAGTTTTTGGTCAAGTTTATTTGAAATTATTCAAGCCGTAAACTTGCTGACTCTGATAATACACAGCCGATACGCACAATTATTAAAAAAGTTTGCAGACATGAGTTTCGTATTCATATAGAAATGTTCTATGAGACTACTTTTCATTAATATGATTACTATCTAATTTAAACTATATTTAGCTATTCGAGTTATTTATAGAACTCTGAGATAATTGAGGTGCTTCTTATCGTTTGTTGGTACTTCGAGCACCTCCCATATTGTCTAGTGGTTAGGATATCCGGCTCTCACCCGGAAGGCCCGGGTTCAATTCCCGGTATGGGAAATGTTTAACATACCATTTTTTTTTGTTTTTTAAATGTTCTTACCTTGCAGCATACCATTTTTATTTTTGTTTATCATTCCAATATAAATATTTGTATTTATTTATTTATTTACAAAGGCAAACAGATACAAAAATAGAATATAATACAAAGATATTTGAAAAAATATTTAAAACCTACATTACATTTGAATCTAATAACACGGCATTTTATTCTGTATGTCTAAGGTCTAAAGAACTTACATAATACTGATATTAGGTAATAATAAAACTAAGAAAAAAGGCATATTGAGGCAATTCTACTCTACTCTAAAGTAGACATATTCAGTTCGATGGGATCAGTCTGTCTGCCTTCATGACTCCCAGTTATTAGAGACTATAATAGATAGAGCCTTCAAATCCTAATCAATATCAACATATTCTGTATAACTAGCGCAGATCCAGTTTATTTTATCATCTAGACAACCACATTTTTCAATTTATAAGTTTAAAATGAACTTGAAGTGATGTTTGCTCTGCTCGTGCTCTGTTCACTTAACTAACGAGGAGCTTGTGTCCAAAATTGTGTACTTCTGCAGACCATTGGCATAAGTTAAATTAGGCAAGGTCCAAATGGAGATTCATGCCGGCTGTGCGCCAGCAAGGACGACCACGAGACGAGCTCAAGTGTCTGTCTGGATGGCAGCGGTGCAGCAGACGTATCTCGTCTTATCCATTCTCATTACTTTCACTAATGCTGGCCCTGGGTGCACCAACTGTAAATGGGCTTAAATATGCGTAAAATTTTAATAGCAGATGGTAAGCCTATTAAAAAGTCACAGCCACACACTGGAGTCAACTTTGCCTTGACTTTCGCTGACATTTTCCAACCGAAAATTATTAAGCCAAATGTCACACACTCAAACCACAGCAACGGTGCCATTTTCTAAACGCTGGCCAACACTCAAAACTACGGCATCGCTTTCAAGTAGAGGAGGGGCGGATGGGGCGTCCATTTTGTTTGGCTTTTCAACTTTTTCGCTGGCGTTACATGAGCCTAATTAATTTCATTCAAATGACCTCAAAAACTGCCAAAATGCGAAATGCAAATGCAGCGAATTTTCACAAATTTTGTCGGCAACACTTTAAAATTGCCGACAAACTGTGAGTGTGTGATTGTGTGTGTGTGTGTATTTTTGGCTTTAAATGCTGGGGAAATGCAACAAAAGTTGGGTGCTAATGCAGTTTTATTGATTTTACATGGAGCTTCTTTTTGTTGCCACTTCAAGCTCTTTTTCCTTCACTCGCCTGATAAACGGGGCTTCATTAATATTTGACTTTGTTGTTGGCATAGCCAGGATAGTCTGCGCTGCGAACTACTTAAGCAAACTACAGCTGCTTGATTTTTATTCAACTAGAGATGCCAAAGAGTCAGAAGAGGAGCCAATGTAAATAAACGCCATCGACTGCTCCTTGGAGCGAGGGCGACTCGCTTTGGTCCTTGTCTCGTCTAGCTTGTCGCACGTTTTCATTGCAGACATTGAAAAATTAACCGATATCTGTCTATGCTGCCTGACACTATGCCGGCAATGCTGTAAGCAACTCTCCCTCCCCCTCCACTCTACTCAGGTCCTAGAGCGCGGCATAACAGTGGTGGCCTCAAAGAGGACACAAAAATAGAGTATAGCACAAGCAGTTAATAGGTAGAAGCTGGTGAAAGTTTCTGTCATTTAAACATGTTCTAGGAGTTATCAAGTAAAGTGCAAAATGATGTTGAGTGGACCCTTGTGCATAGAAAACCACTGCATATCAATCATAGTGGATGAAGAACATAATTCTGAAGGATAGCCTAAGGCTGACAAATAATTAGCAGCATGCTGCTTTACGCTGTTCCTTATTCTAATCCCTCCATTCACTCTTCTCTTAAATCCTTTACTTTACGTTGTGCACTTTTTATACTTTAGGTTTTTCAAAGGCAAAGAGTTTGTAGAATTTAACAAAAATGCTAACATAAAGTGCTCAAATGTGTAGACTTATATAAGCTTGTGTTCTGGATTTTACATTTATTTAGGGAGTTAAGAACGATAGACAGAAAGTTCCAGATTTGCTGGTTCTTGTTGTGGAAAATTCTGTATAAAAAAACCTTTCAAAACATTGCAGCTTTCACACTATTTATGTAAGATTGGTATTATAGTAGGTTTATTTAATATACTATGTTCACAATATAAAGGAAGGATAATGATGCGTAATATAGTTCTGCTTTCAACTTTTGAAATAACCACACAAAGAAATCGAACTTTACGCTTATAAAAACCGACTGTGTCTCTCTCTCTCTCTCTCTCTGTACTTATCGATATCGCAACAATGTTAAATATTATCGTACATGTTATGTTAATGTTAATTTAACAGCACCGTATGGTTGCAGTGATAGCCTGCTATTTTACAATTATGCAAACTTTTTAAATGGCGAAAAGTATAGAGTTTTATGTACTTCGAGGAACATAATCCATTTTAAAAGGTTTCACTTTGTATACCTAACTTATCTTAAAGGTAGTGCCAGTCATGCTTTCATTCCAATTAAACGACTGCTGTAGCATATAGTTTATAGTAGCTCCCTTTACTACGCCTCTGTCTATAGTTAAAACTAATGCCACCTACTCACCATCTTGATCAACGCGTCCTTTTCTTTATTTACTTCTTTTGTATGTTGTCGAGTTGTCGATGACGCTTTGTGTTTGTTTGTATGCTGTTCAAATTTATCATTGAAATGGCATCGACGGCAAAGTCGACAATGGCTGTTTATATATACATATACTTATATATATATATTTTTTTTACATTTAGCACGTCTTACCAATGTTCTTCTGTGCGCTTAAATTTGCATAAATTGTTTGTTGTTTTGGGTAAAACTATTGCATAAGCAATGACAAAGGCGCAGGCGTCCAGGATGCGCATCCTGATGACGCAAAAGAGGCCGCAAAGTTTGCGGCAGCAGCTGCTGTCACATGTGACGACGAAGACGACGCGAACTTTGGCAATTTGACCAAAGGACCCATAGGACGACATCGTTTGTCGTTAATCCTTCATAAAAATTGATGATGATGGAACCGAAGTTTGCCAATAAAAATGCTGACATTTTTGTCAGCTGCTTATAAATGAAAATTTGATATTTTTGATGATAAACGGCTTTAAATATGCTGATTATATCTGATAATAATTTAAGCCACTTTTGTTCTCTGCCATTTCAGGTGGCGTGGATGCACTTTGAGCAATCGGCCATTTTGACGGTGCATAATCATGTGATAACGCGAAATCCAAGGATTAGCGTAACGCATGATAAGCACGACAAGCATCGCACCTGGTTCCTGCATATCAACAACGTGCAGGAGGAGGACATGGGACGCTACATGTGCCAAATCAACACGGTGACGGCCAAAACCCAATATGGCTTTGTCAAAGTTGTCGGTAAGTGAGTTCTATATACGATTGTGTGTGCGTGTTTGTGCGTGTGTGTGTTGTGTTTGAACTTTGTCAGTTTGCCTGACATTGAAATATTTGATCTGGCGTGTGTGTCTTTAGTTACTTGGACAACTCATCGCAACTTAGACACATGTCCCCTGCATATTTCATTTCATTTGCCAAGCAAACTGTTACCTGGTATTAGCCCGCCCCCATCCAGGCCCAAAACGAAGCTGGCCAGGCCTTGTTTTAGTTAGTAAACCAAACAAACATACACTTAAATTCCACACAAAGCACTTTATTAAGGCAAACAAACATTGGACTCGCCGAGTCCTTGGCCTCACTGCCAGCCTGTCCATAAAAGTATGCTTTAAAAAATTGCAATTCAAATGCTGTTGCTCGCATTCACACCTCTAACGCCCACGCCCATACACACGCACACACACACACACACACACACACACACAAATTTGACATTTTTGCACTAACAATGGCATTTGTGTGCGTCTGTGTCTCTACTCAGTTTGTCCCAGCTCTGTTGACCATGGGCGGTCCCTGCATAAGCCTGGCCTGCTGGGAAATGGATGACAATGCAATGGTCTACGACCATTTGACATTTTTGTCAGCGATATGTGGCTTGCAAAAGCAACCAGAAGAGTTCAGCCAGCAGATAGTAGATAAATATTATCTCATATCAGCATGAGACTGAAAAGATTTGCCAACGTCAATGAGAGTTAACAAATGATGGTAAATATTCTTAGATTGCTGATTTTGAAATTGAATCGGTCCACTTCTTGCATTTTGAAATGCATAGATTCAATTTGGCCTCAATCGGCTTGTTAGTACTATTCATTTAGGTTCATTTGTTACCTCTTTGTTATTACAATTCTTTGAATCAGCTAACTATATATGCAGTTAAGAGTCTTGTGGCTCATAAGTGTAACAATGCTCAGAGCCTAATAAACTCTTTGTTAAAACACTTTCATTAGGGTTTGTATGATGTTTAAGGGAAGAACTGATACTTAACCACAATTTAAGAAGAAGCTGTATTGAGACTGCGATATTAAAAGTAAATTTTATATTTGATCTTAACAAGCAATTGAAAGTGAAATTGAATTGAATTTTTGTTATAATTAGCTTAAATACATAATTGTGCTTCAAGTACAATACTTTAAAGTTTTTCTCTTCTTATATATTTGATGTTTCAGTCTGTAATTTGTAATGATTCTACCAAAACATATATTTTTTGAAAAATATTGACAATTATAGAAATAATTTATTGGCATAAAGCTATAACCATATAATTTTCTAGCTTACAGCCTTTTCTGATCTATTCCTTTTTACTGTGTGATATAGTAGTATAGTACTATAGTAGTATATAGTAGTATATATACTATAATGTATAGTTTTTATGGACTTTCTAATGTAAAGGTGCTCAAAATTCTCTTCGACCATTTACCGTGGAATCTTATCTCCTTAATTTTAAAGAGATTCTATCTAGCTTACAGCCTTTTCTGATCTATTCCTTTTTACTGTGTGATATAGTAGTATAGTCCTATAGTAGTATATAGTAGTATATATAGTATACTGTATAGTTGTTTGGACTGTCTAATGTAAAGGTGCTCAAAATTCTCTTCGACCATTTACCGTGGAATCTTATCTCCTTAATTTTAAAGAGATTCTATCTAGATTACAGCCTTTTCTGATCTCTTCCTTTTTACTGTGTGATATAGTAGTATAGTACTATAGTAGTATATAGTAGTATAGTAGTATATATACTATACTGTATAGTTTTTATGGACTGTCTAATGTAAAGGTGCTCAAAATTCTCTTCGACCACTTACCTTGGAATCTTATCCCAACACTTTCAGGCCTAAATTCCACAAACAGTTCAGGCCTGCTAAGTAACAGCTATTCTAATAATTTGCATAACCCGCCTACCTGTCTCTTGCCATGATACACACAGGCACAATTGCAAAGTGTACACTTACATAAGTGCATATAGGGAAAGTGTACGTTCGCCTAAACGTTTCATGTTTACGCAGCGTTGCAATATGCCTGACTACAATTTGTGTTTCTTTTTGTTCTTTTTAAGTTTTCTTGTTTGTGTTGCTCTTGTGCTCTTGTGCTCTCTGATAGCACTTTCAAAAAGCCGTTAAGCACGCTTCAGTGTTGTAAAATGCTCAAATAACACGCCTCACACGCACCACACGCGTGTTCTGGCAATTTGACGTGGCGTGACCAAAGCGACGCGACGCGACGCGACGGCAGCCGCTCCACGAAATTTTTCGCAATCTGCTTCTATTTTTTTAAACCATTTTTGTACACACACACACACACATACATATATACAGACGATGCTTACAGTTATCTCACACACATGCCGGGCACACGCTGATGTGGCAAAAGTCCTGAAAAGGCAAATTTACCAGTAAAAAATAGGAGTATGACAACTTTGGTAGCTGGTCAGCAGGCAAAAAACAAAAAACAAAAAAAACATAAACGGAAAATATAAAAAAATTAAAATATGCCACAGGCATTTTTATGCCCACACTCACTAACAACTACTGGGGTATACAAGCTGTTGTGTAGTGTTTGTAACAGGCCACAAAAAAAACAAGCAAAAATACAAATTTGTAGCAAAAATTAAATGATATGTAAAAAACTAACAGGGAAATTAACCATAGAACTAAATTTTGGTGTAAAAGCCAATCTTAATTTATGCGTAAAATTTGAACACAAATGTTGTTCAGCATTGGGTAAATCAGAATCGGGTAGACCTTGTTTTTCGACCACTTGCAAGGCTGTTCTTGTTTTTTTTTTTTTGACCAGCCTAAGCTGAAATCCTGCTACGTGCAGCATATGTGTCCTTGTCTGTATGTCCTCGCGCATTTGCATGTGTGCGCCGCAAGTCCCTGTTGCCTCTGTCTCTGCCTCTGCCTCTGTGTCTGTCGCTGTCTCTGGTTTATGTTGCCTTGTCCATGTCCTAACTGTTGCATGGCGCAGTTTTCAGTTCTGCAACCTCCTCCGCTTGGCTGCCATTTGTTTGCACACATATTTTTCAAGTTTTGCCACAAAAACTGATTTATGTGACTGCCGCAAAACGTCTGTTGCCTGCGCCCACAACCCGCCGCAGCATCGCACCCGCTCCATCCTGCTGCTGCTCCTGCTGCTGTCCAGTACGTTATTCTCAGTGCGCTTCATGTTTGTCCGCCGGATGATGTTGATTTGTCAACTTGAAAACCGGATCTCTAGCGAAATTCCAACATTTCCTACAACATTGCAAACTTGAATACATTTTTATTAGATTTATTGGTTAACTTTAACGCATCGCCCGCCGGCAAAGAATTGCAGCCAATTGAAAAGGAACTTTTTAAAAAAAATTGCCATACAATTAACAATGCCAACTGAAAACTGCCCAATGGGCAAACAAAGACCGTCTCCCAACATTTTTATTGCGCAATTGTTGCAGCTACTTTTTATTCAGGCTGCACTTTTCCCTCTTGTTTATCTGGCTTGTGCAGCAAAAAAAATGTTTAACCACAAGCCATTTGCGGCATTTAACGGCTGTCCATCTTATTTTTGCTCTTATTGTTAAATCGATGCTTAAATTTTACATAAAGAACAAAGAAATACAGTAAGTTGAGATGATGGTGAAATAAAATGTCATAATTGTAGTTTTCTTATGATATATGTAGATATAAATGATTAATCTTGAAAAATGTTTCTTATTACAGCTTTAAAAGCTTTTAAAGCCTTAAGAACTACGCACTGACTGTAAGAGATTCACTCGCTCTATCTCTAAGTTATATCTAATCTCTCTCTTTAAATTATATCTAAGAGATGTAGAGTTGGGTGTAGAGTGCGTAGTTCTTAAGTCTTTCAAAGCTATAAGCTCTATAACTTTAACAATTATAGCTTTAACAATTGTGTAATTACCCAAAAATCACATCATTTAACTCTTAAATGTCATACAATCGCAAGGACTGTAACTTTATAAAGCTTAATCAACTTTTCCTTAATCTGGCTACACACAACTAACAGGATTATATCGTTATGCTCCCTCAACAATTTTGTTGTCATATGTTACAACGAACAAATAGCTTGTTGTGTAAATTATTTAAACCAATTTATAAATCAAATACAAGCACATGACGCGCATTTGCAAGCCCGAGTTAAAAATAGGAACAATACCCTACTGGGCATGAGCGAATGGGAGATACCCTGCAGGTAGGTCTGAAGTATCCTTATGAAATTAAGGTTCTGCATCACACCAAACTCAGCTGACTTTAGCTCTAGCTCTTATAGTCACTGAGATAGACAGAAAATCCGAAAAAATGATATACCTTCTGTACCCCTAACGGGCACTGGGTATGAAAAACGCTGAGCGTAAACACAAATTGAAAATTGTTAACTGTAACACAACAAAATCAAATGAAATGCACTTCATTTACATACCAAATCCAATTAAACGCAACAAAATTAAATGACGCGCAGTGTTTAAAAAATGCGATTGTTAGTTAGGAGAGTTAGGTGAAATCGTCCCTAGCTGGGCACTCAATTTAACAATTGAAGTGGTGAAAAAATGATAATTATATTGTGCGGCAAATGTAATGAAATTAAAACGTTGCATTTTCCATCTAAATCAGGAAAAGCTGTAGTATGTTGTTCGCCAAACGAGTAAATAAATAAATAAATTTCGGTCCGCTCAACATTTGTGAATTTAATTTGCTGAGCCAAACAAAAAGCGCCAAATTTGGAGCGAGGCAAATGAAATAAAATATACACGAGTCCAAAAGCACGAAATTATAAAATGGCGAGGCGGTAAAAACAAACATTAAACGCGTTTGAATTTATGAGTCGCGCACACAAAATGCATTTAAATGTGGCTCCAACCGGCAACGGCTGTGTTGCATAGTTTTGCGGCGCCCCGGGAAACGATGTGAGTGCAATTGGGGGGAAATGCCCAGCTCAAAAGTCGGCCAAATGACCGCACAAAATGCAAAACAAATGCAACAACATGCAACAAGGCAAACAACAAACAAACAACCAACAACAACAACAATAACGAGCACTGCACAATGTTGACTCTGTTGGCGCATAATTTTTAATTTCTGCTCACATAATGAGGCAATTTATTAAATTCAATTACAACGTTGACACTCAAAAGGACAACGAAGAGAGCAGCAATGCGTCTGAGTTGCTAGCAAATGAGTTTCTATGAGCCTAGGCCAGGCTACTAACCAGCACAATAAATACGGAAAAATTCTACGGAAAGCTATGAGACTGAAAAGATTGCACTACCCTCTAGTTCTGCTGTTACGTATTTTTCCGAGGTGAATTCATGGCTTACCATTCACGTAGCCATTACTTCGGCAAGCGACTCTGCATTACCATTCACCTATGAATTCATAGCTGAATGGTAATGGGTGAATTCACTACTGAATGGGTAATAAGGTGAATTCACCTATGAATTGTAATGCAGAGGATAGCTATAGGTTACCGCCAATGACATGTCCATGTTAAATTCATGCCTGATTTGCATTGCCGGTAATCCACCCGGTAATGGGTGGTCCTTACCAGTTACCCATGAATCACCCACTACTCACGAGTGATTCGTACTACTGGGTAATAGCGCTAACCTGAAGAGAATTTCTGAAACTAGCGCTGAAGAACTTGCCCTTAAGCAGCAAAGCTTAAGAGAATGCCCGAAGCTAAGCTAAAGGGGATGTCCGAAGTGAAGCTGAAGAACTTGCCCTTAAGCAGCAGCAAAGCTGAAAGCGCGGTTCAAACCCAAAGCACGCGAAGCTGAAGAACTCGTCCGTTCGTTGCTCATATAAGAATCCTGAAAGAGTGGTCACTTGCTTTGCCAGCCCGAAGAACACGAACGCTCGGCTGATCTCGCAGGCGCGTGCCGAAGCGGCGCAGACGATTGTCAGCCGAAAGACTGAAAATTGAGATTAGTCACCTGGGCGCATTGAACGAAGTAGGTTTGCGTCGCTTGGTTTTTTTAAGTACATTGAACTTAAAATGTTGAGCAATTCTCAGATTATTGGCTTCATTCATGCGCGGATTTCCCTATACATATAAAACAAATAAAGGCAGAGCTGCCAAAATATATTTGATTTTGTGGTACAGACAGAAATGTTTATATATGAAATTAAGCAGTTGTGCCGTTTGCACACAAAAGCAAATATTGACAATTTTCAAGGAGTCCATGACAATAACAGCCTGATTTTATTTCAAGCACATAAATCAGTAGGCAAATTTGAGTCCCGCTTGTTAAATATGGTCAGCTGCAAAGTAAAAGAAACCTCTAAAAAAATGTCTTATTTTGTTGAGCTGTGTTTTTTTTATAACTCAGGTCAGCACCATCTAAAGAGTTTATAGAAGATCAGAGTAGCTGTATAGCCATAAAAATTAATAACTTGTATGCTAATAGAGCATTTTAAAGTCCAATTTTTAGAGCTAACTTTTAACATTTTGGCCAACAAAATTTATGCATTGCATGATAAACTCCCATAGGTCAACGTGTGCGCCAAGGATATGAAGACTAATTGCCGCTCATTAGATAGTTAGATGGTTGGATGGCCACGTCGTTATCAGCGCGAGGAAAAACTTTGGAAGCGGACACGGCAATTAAATAATTTTTCGTATTATCTCAACTATGGGGATCCCCTCATTTGCGGACTGTAAACTGCAATTATAAATTGTGGAGCCAGAATGAATGAACGCTGTTTGGTTGGGTTGACAGGCCTCAAAATCAAACTTTACTCATTGCGTTGACTTTTGCTAATTAAATTTCCAGCTTGTATGTGAAAAGTTTACCCTTAAAAACAATATACGAGTAGGAAAACGCCAGCACGTCTATGTGGGAAAACTTTGCGAGCTTTCCTCTTGTCACCAGCTGCTAAATATCAATAAAGAAACTAATATGTCAAATGCAAGGAGGGACATACGAGTAACAGCTGACCCAGGACCGATTCGGTGAGCTTGTGTCCAGCTCGGCGATTAGCACATCAAGCGTTTATTAATAGCGCAGCAAACGGTTCGAACAAAGTTTTCCTTTTCCCTCCATTGGCTCATAAAGGTCCTCGCATTATGAGGCGGGCGTAATGGGGGAGAAAAGACAAAAGTTTACAGCACATAGAAAAAGTTGAAGTAATTGCAACTTTTAATTACAGTTTGCCTTTATGCGCCACGTCCCCTTAGGGATGTGTCCAAAAGGTAAAGATATAAAGGTCTCGAAGATGCCTTGAGCTGATCGAAGAAAAACGACAGCTGAGGTTTTTAAATTGACTTTATTAGCTAAAAGCAGCTGCTGAAAAATCATATATTGCTTTATCTATTTCGCAATGTAGCTGGTGATATAATGAAGTTAAATTGTTATCGCATTAGTGTAACTTGATTATAAAAGGTATAGATTTGATTGTTATGATAAGTTTAACTGGAAATGCTTATAATGATAAGCTTACCTGGAAGTAATTTATTTACTTATAAGCTTAACTGGAACTATACATACGTATTATATAGAAATTTGTAATAAGCAATCTATTTGCAGATTATATACAAATTTCATGCTGCCCCTTGTCATTGTTTATTGAAATTTTTATGCCGTGATTTTCGCATTATTGATTACTTGGGGTCAGGCTCCGAGATAGACAGGGCGTCAACGTCTGACGACAACTAAACGCGTCGGGCACGTGACTCACAGGTCTGGTCCAGGCTTTGGCTTTTCAGATGAAAAAATTGCATGCGATATCTTTTGATTACAGGCGTCGCTCGGAATATTAAATGAGACAAACTGCAGTGGCTGTCAGCGAGTACGGCTAGTCCTGGTCCATATGTCCAGCTAGCTGGCCGTCTTCATGTCTGTCTTTTTGTCTGACTTTGGGTCTGGCCAAATCCTTGGTCTCTGGCTTTGTGCGCTTTGATTTGCATAGATTTTTCATTACAGATTTTCAACTTGAAGGGCAGAGCAAGAGACGAACAAAATAAAAAAAAAAGGGTTTGACAGAAACGTTCAGCCAGCAATCGAAAGCCAGCGAGCATCGGTATCCCCCCAAGGCTGATGACAATTTGATGAAGGTTGCTGCATCGATTTTTAAATTAACAGACTCGCCCCAGAAGTTAGCCAGGCCAAACTCTTGTCGCAAAGCTAATTAGGCTTAAAGTTAAATATCTCCCGGGACAAAGTTGAATCAGCGCGTCAAAGTCAACAATGCGTGAAATGCTTTTTTCTACACTTACCAAGTGTAACATTACTTTGTCGTATTGTTTGTCATGACTGTGTGTGTTTTATAAGTTCTATAATTTCTTGTGAATTGAGAGTAAAGCGCAGAAAATATGCATTGTATTATTGAATAATAAATACTCCTAGTTCAATTTCAATCATTTCTGACGTTTATTCTGATTTATTGCACTCTTAAGTGTATAAACCTCCATAGTACTACCATCAGTTGAACAATAATATAAAAGCTTCGTTAAAGCTTTAAGTTTGTAGTATGTAATGTAAATAACCATCTGGCAACGCCATGGTGCAATTTAAATAGATTTTAAGCAACCCTGTGCAACATCGATAGATCTTGAGTGAGAGATTGATCGATTAGCCAATCGATGTTCGTGTGCAATATCGATAGATCTTGAGTGAGAGATTGATCGATTCGTCGATCGATGCTCGTGAGTTTCAATAAAGAAAGCTTGAATTCTTTAGCCAATAATTTATGATTAACTGCTTGATTACTCATTATTGACATCATGTAGCTTGATAGTTACCCCAGAAATAAAAATATATAAAATTAAGGTTTATTCCCTAGCCAAATTTCACATTGTTTGCTACTCGCTGTAGCCAGTTAAGATTTTGTATGAGAGCTTACAAATAAGCTATCATATTCATCGGGTCATTGGAATGCATTTCAACGCAAACTATCATAATAAATGTAATGGTATACATATGTAATCAGCTTTTATAATAAGTAGAATGTGTTTCATCAACAACTGATACCCATCTATCGGTTAATCAGCAAGTGTATATAAGGTTCGTGGCTTTGCAGTATTGCATTGTATCTTCTAGCTTAGTTGTTTCCATTTTCTTGGCAACGATGTTTGCCAAAATGCAAAAGTTTTTGCATTTAAATCAAGCGCTGCTTGCTTTGAGTTTATGTTTAGCTGGAAGGAATCATAATACCCGTTTCCTTATCCCACTTCCTTTTTTACAGTGCCGCCGAACATTGACGATGCGCTGACCTCCAGTGATGTCATTGTGCGCGAGGGCGACAATGTCACACTGCGCTGCAAGGCGAAAGGCAGCCCTGAGCCGACCATCAAATGGAAACGGGATGACAACCATAAAATTGTCATCAACAAGACGCTCGAAGGTAAGTCCCAACGAAACGCAATTCGCATTAAATTCTGGACTCCATAGCGTGCTCATTGTTGCAGTGAATGACCTGGAGACAGATTCATTGGAACTGGAGCGAATCTCGCGCCTGCACATGGGTGCCTATCTCTGCATAGCCTCAAATGGTGTGCCGCCCAGTGTCTCGAAGCGCATCAAAGTCAGCGTGGACTGTAAGTACTGGACTGCTAATGCAATTGACATTTTTTAGATGATCTAACAATGCCGTTGCAGTTTCGCCAATGGTCTGGATACCTCATCAGCTGGTGGGCATTCCCATGGGCTTCAATGTCACGTTGGAATGCTTTATCGAAGCGAATCCCACATCGCTCAATTATTGGACGCGCGAGAATGAGCAAATGATTACAGAATCGTTGAAATACAAGTGAGTTAATAATTATTATTCTAAAAATTACTAATAAGATCAAATAAAACTCAATAAAGAAGGTTTACTTTTGAGCACTATATAAAACTTAAAAAATAATTGTTATTTTCAAGAAATCATTTTTTTCTGAGCAAGAAAATATATTCATAATGAAAATTTAATTTTCAAGGAAATGATAAATCCCAATATAATTATTTATATATTTTTTTTTAGCAATAAATATAATGTCAAGAAATAATGCTTTAGTGCCGTTACGGTTCAATGGATATGAATGGTTTTCATTTTGGCCATTTGTACTTGCTTCTTAGCAACACAACATTCTCAGTTTTTTGTTAACACAACAATAATATTATTAGACTTTGTCACTAAACAATTCAATTAATCATCCATCGCTCATGGAAATCCCTATTCGTTTTAATAACACATCTCTGTGAGCCTTATCAGCTTCAATATAGGCTGTAATTTGTATACCCTAGCAGAGGGTATTATAATTTTGTCTCGAAATGTTTAATGGACTGAAGGAGACCTTTCCGACACAACAAAGTATATATATTCTGAATCAGCATGAATAGCCGAGTCGATATAGCAATGTCCGTCTGTCCGTCTGTTTCTATGCGAACTAGTCTCTTAGTTTTAAATCTATCGTAATGAAACTGGGCACAGACCCTTCTTTTTACTGCAGGCAGTACATATGTTGGAACCGGCCGGATCGGACCACTATAACATATGGCTGCCATAGGAATGATCGGTGGACAACTATGTTTTTGTATGAAAAACTTTTTTGTTTATGAATGTATCCTTACCAAACTTACTCAAACCGAGTCTCTAAAGAGTTTATACAATCTGACCAAATTTTGTCAAAATCCGAGCACTATATCATAGCTGCCATAGGATCGCGTGAAAAATGAGTTTTTGTATGAAAAACTTTTTGTTTATACAAATATTACATCTAAACTAAGTAAGAGTTTTATTATAATTTCTTATAATTTTATCAAAATCGGACCACATGGCTACCATAGGAACAATCAGACGAAAATTAAGTTTTGTATAGAAATAAATTCCTGCTAGGGTATATAGCTTCGGCACTCAGAAGATAGCTGTTCTTTCTTGTTTGTTTTTTATAAATGTATAGGTATCGGCTATAGGTTAGGTAACGCCTGATAACTGAGCAGCAGCCAAGCTTAAGTATAGCGAATAGTCGATCGGCAAAAACAGTTTGTTAACGACAATGGGGACACCAACACCGTCTATTGGCATCAGCCGGATGCTGATAATATTGCTGTGGTTATCTGGCCTAGCATGTAATCCTCTCGCTAGTGACCCCAACACACAGCTGGTAAACCAGATTCTTAGTTACGTGAACGAAAGTATCCCTGCGTGCGATGATTATTATAAATACGCGTGTGGCAACTGGGGCGCCAGGCATGAGAATGATGTCTTTAAGGAGATCACAGGTCTGATCGATCATAAGGTCAACCAGAACCTTGTTACATTGATGGAGGAGCTGCAGCAGCGAAAGCTGGAACCCAGCACACTGGAGGCAAAGGTCTTGAGCTTCTATCGAACCTGTCGCTTGTCATCCAGATCTAAATCGCTCGAGTAAGCATTATGTGGAACTGGTGCCGCCCAACGAGCAAATATCATGGCCGCAGTTCACAATTAGACCGGATGTCTGGCCAAGTTGGAAGTTCCACTGGATGGAAACATTGGCGCATCTGCAACGAACATCTGGAATGACTAACGTGCTCTTTCAGCTAGACGTGCTGCCAGATTTTTCAAACAGCAGCAACTACCGTATATTCATTGACAGGCCCTATTTCCAGGAGAATTATCAACATCTTAGGAGCGTTGATCTTACCAAGTTGTCGCTGCTTTTGCTGGGCGTGGACCGTAGAAAGGCGCGACAATTGGCGAAAAATGTGAAAAGTTTGGAATCCGATGTGCGTAATCTGCTCGATCATCAGTTTCAGTCTAATGATATCCAAAAACTGAGCGTGCGTCAATTGGAACTAATGGTTGGCGGTAAATGGCGAAAGTATTTGGAGATCGTGCTCGGTCACAGCGTTCCCTCTGACTATATGCTGTGGGTGGATAGTTTGGATTATCTCGTTTCTCTGATGCAGCTAGTCGAACAATGGGATAGCGTAGTGTTGGCCAACTACATAATGTTGCGCTTTGTAATGCACGTGCAGGAGGATACCATGGACAGCGATGAGGCTATAGAATGCGTTCAGGATGTGCGACGCAACATGGAACTTGCCGCAAATCTGCTCTACGAGCAACGTTTCATTGGTCCGGACAAGCTGCGGCAGCACCAGACCGATGTGTTGGAGCTATTTGGAATGCTGCAGAAACAGTTTCTACAGAAACTCGACGACAATTACTTGCAATTGGAACTAAGTCAGACGGCGATGTTGAGAGAAAAAATGCTTAACATGACCATTAACATTGGCAATATGCCGAAATATGGAAATATATCGCAGTTTGTCTCGCAGTTCTATGGAGATTTGGAACTGTCTGATGATCTTGACTATGCTCGGAATCATCTCAGACTGCTGGGGCTCCGCACGCGTCGCAGGTTTGACCAGCTTGAGAAGCCAGTACATAACGTGAGTCAATATTTCTATATATCCGACTCGCTTACGGGTATGAGCTCCACACCATACTATATGCTGCGCCAGAATCTCATCATTGTGCCCTATGGCATACTGCAGGAGCCCATTTTCCAACACGATGCTCATGATATCTTCAAGGTCAGCTTGTTGGGCTTTATGCTGAGCCACGAGATAATGCACGGCTTCGTCTCAGGTGGCCTGGGCTTCGATTCCCAGGGTAATATCCACATGCTGGGCGTACAGATTTTGCAAGGCCCTCAATATTCAAATGCTATTCGATGCCTGAGCCAAGACAAAACCGAATACATGGATGAACGTGAGGCGGACATTGGGGGCATACGTCTAGCCTACGATCTATATTTTGGTCCAGGCTCAAATTTTAGCCAGCTGCAGCCAAGTTTTACAAGTGTGCCGCTAAAGCAGCTCTTCTTCCTAAGCCTGGCTCAATTCTTCTGCGGAAATGCGGTTGAGGATAACTTTGCAGAGCACGATGCGGATGAAATGCGTTTGAAACAAGTCCTCATCAACTTCCCAGCCTTTGCGGATGCCTACGGCTGCCGTCAAGATCACGATAATATGCACCCAGCACAAAAGTGTCGACTGTGGTAAAGACAGAAAATTTAATTTAATTTTTATATTTCTATAATATTAAGAAAATCGTGTGAAATTTACCTAATAAGATATAACATGGCTTATACATTTTATAGTAGTGTAGGAAATATTTTATTTAATTAATTTAATCAAGAATACATTTTATTTAAAAATAAAATAAAATTTCAGTTTGTCTTATATTTTTATGTGAATTATTTTTGTTTTAAAAGATACAAACTAAAGGTATATACATAAAATTATATTTATATATAAATACATATAAATATCTAGGTTGCTGTAATTGAAAAATCTTGAGAATGTTTTATCTTTGCTTAGTTTCGTATAATCTTTCTATTTTCTATTCCTGGCGGGGAAAACTCACCACACTCTGCATTTCTGTTTGGCTTGCATTTTTTTGCGCCTCTCGCATCCAAATTCCCGCGAGAACTCCTCAAAGTTGGCCAACGTTTGCAGCACTCGCAACTCATCCACAGCATGCTCCAAATGCTGCGCATGCAGGCTGAGACTCTGCAGCTTGCCACAGAAGAACTGGGCAAAGCTAATGAAGAAGCGCTGCCGCTGACTGAACTGTGGCAAGAGTGGATCCCGCGGCTCCCGGCGCTCCATCACCATATCCTCACCAAAATAGGTTTCATATACCAGACGCAGAGCTTCGTAGTCGGCCAACTTCTCATTGAGCGATCTGGAGCCGGTGGCCAGCTGCTGTTGCATGCAGTTTAGACCCTGCACGAAGCGCGGATTGGCGGATATCTCCTCGCTGGGACCCATTATGTTGCCCACGCTGTCGTATTCAATGCCAGAGGTATCAAAGCCATGGAGTAGCTCGTGGGCCAGGGTAAAGCCCAGCACCGCATGCTGTTGCAGCTCGCTCATGTTGCGATGCCAAACGGGCAGTTGAAGCAAGCCATAAGGCAATATCACAAGATTCCTGGGCTTCACATAAAAGGGCGACGAGCTACTGCTCAGCCAGTGTTCCATTAGATAGCTCGCATTGTTGGCTACCGACTGGTTGACAGCCAGCAGCAGCTGATGATTCTGCTCGACGCGCAGACGCAGCAGCGCCAGCTGATTGGCATAGAAGCTGTGGGCATTAAGCTGCACACGCTCGTAGTAGTCCTCCACATAGTCGGACTCATTAAGTTGCACGAAGCCCAACTGCAAACGCATTGCCTGCAACTTATCCCGCAGCACTTGAACAGTGGGCTGCTGCAGTTGTAGACGATTCTCGCTGAGCAGCTGCCCAAAGCGCAGCTTCAGCCGGCTGAATAAGTCATTTACATGTGACTCAAAGCTGGCCTGATGGAATCGCTGGCCGATTAGCCAACTGGCAGCCAGCGGCATGGCACGTCGCAAGCTGGCCATGCACTCCACCCGCGAAATCTCCGCAGGCCCCTCCTGCTTGAGAAAGGCAAGCAGTCTCAGCATAATGTAGTTGCACAGGGTTTCGGGTTTCTGGCGCTGCAGCAGCTCGTCCAGTGCACGCATATAGGGAAGATTTTGTATGATTAGCGTGGAGAGCAGATCCACTTCGTTGTCTCCTGCTTCTGTTGCACGCACTTGTTGCATATACGGCAGCCATTTGAGCTGCGGCATATATTCAGCCAAATAGCCCAGTTGCATTTCCTTGGCGCCCTCATCATCCTCCAGCTCTTGTAGTCGATGCAGCTGCCGCTCAAAATTATCCACCTGACGTGCCAGTTCATTGGCCACGCGTTTCGTCTGGCCAATATCCAGCAATAGCTCTATAATGGCGCCCTCACCCATGGGCGCCGTCTCCACCAAACTGGGCTTATCCAGGTAAATGCTATAGCTGCTGGAGTCATCCCAGCGCGGCAGCACCTGCTCCGTGAGCAGCACGCCATTGAGCCCATATAAACGCAGTCTCCCAATTGTCGTTAGCCAGTTGAACTTTGCCGGCTGCCAGCTGCGGCTCAGCAGCGGCCAGCTTGTATCATTGCCAGGCTGGAGCAGCTGCAGATACTTTTTCAGATTGTACGGCTTCAAACGCTTGCAGGCCCGATAGTAGTTACGCATTTTCTCATGGATTGGCTGCTGCAGCTCCTCCGCGCTGCTCTCATTGCCGGGCGCACGTCTAAGCAGCAGTTCCAGCTGACGATTCAATGCATAATCCAGCACGCCCAATGTATCGCTGGGCTGTAGCTGCTCCAGCTGCTCCCTCTGCTGTTGTTGTGCCTGCTGTGTGTGCTGTGTGTGCTCCTCCTGCTGCAGCTGCCAATTGCCGCAGGCATACTGATAGAAATTTTCGCATGGACGCGCCTTGGTGTCCATATAGCTCTGCAGTTGATTTGCCAGCAGCTCTTGTATGCTCGCCGCTGGCCGCGTCTGGCGGCAGCTGGTTGGCGTCGTTCGCCAGGCCAAGGAACAGAGCAGCCAGGTAATCAGGCTGAGCTTCAGCATGTTGCCGCGATATAACTGTAACTGGCTAGAGCTTAAGCCGACCAGCTGGCTGGCTGCCTTGCCGGCGGCATGCAACATTCACTGCCTGTCAGTCTTCATCGTAGTTCGGCACACTGGCACAAAAGTGCGAGAACACAATCTGAAATTATGTATGTGCTAACCCCAAAATTTATTATATTTATAAATGGGGAACTTCTATATATTAAAGAGAACTTTATCAAAGTATGGGCCAGATGTAATGACTATTATACTTCATTCTACGCGTAGTAACCGTTCAAAACTTGTTCTGAAATTTATTTAGTTAAAAACTAATCATATACTTAAAACTATATGATAAGTGTGCATCAGCAATGGAAGCCAGGGCCTTCAGCATTATTCTGAAATTAATCAACATGTTTTTGTGCTTTTAAGTATTTTGACATTATGATATACAAATTATTCACCATTTTAGTTAATTTTAATTAAACGACAACTCTTATTCCACATTTAAACTAACTATTTGAATTTTAGTTGTATTTACTATTCCTTATTTTAAAAACTAATTATATAATATCTTTATAATTTCGTAATCAATTTAAATCCTTTTTCGTTTTAATTTTTATTGAATTAGTTTACTTAACTTAACTATAAATTGTAAAGCTGTAAACTTAGAGAAATGGAGTACATTTGAAAGCAACATCTCAGTTGATGAATGCTTTGCTAAAAACATAACAAACATTAGTTTATAGCACCCTGTTTTTGTCAGAATTTGTAACCACTGTGGCAACTATGCCGGGTCGCATTTTGATTAGACTTAAGTGGTCACCGAGTACGCTTATCAGTTTCACCTTGGCCTTGATTTCTCTGATTGGGGCTCATTGAAGCTGCGCCACTCGCCACTGACCTATAACGACGCACGGCGCAATTCCTGTCATTGAACTTGCACAAATTATACTGATGATACTGTTTCAACTCGCATGGGTTCACAATTTTCTATTTTGTTTGTTTTGTTGTCTCATTACAGAACTGAAACGATTCCGGGGCATCCAACCTACAAGGCGACCATGCGGCTGACGATTACCAATGTGCAGGGCAGCGATTATGGCAACTACAAATGTGTCGCCAAAAATCCTCGTGGCGACATGGATGGCAACATAAAGCTCTACAGTAAGTGTCCGCAATGTGTTATTTATACTTTTTAATATTGGCCCGTAATGCGTAAGCCGTAATGCGCCGCAGGACAACTACGATAAATAACAAGTGTTGGCCTAAATGTATGTGTGTGTGCGTGTGTGTGTGTGTACTTAGGGTTTTGGACACGGTGAAATTCAAAACTACACCATTTGTGGCTTTAATTATGGCGGCCAAATGTGTGTTGTTGATTGGATGGCGTCTGACAGGACAACAAAATGTGTATTCGCAAGTGTGTGCATGATGGAATTCTCACCATATAATGCGGTCATTAGTTTCAGTTGGGCAACAGGCTATAAGCTGCTACTATACAGACTTTTAAATACAGCATAATACGCTAGATTATAGACCATTTGTTCAGTTAATAGTGTCATATAGTCTATAGATTAGAGGCCAAAATATGTGCATTTGAACATAAATAAGTACTGCATTTAAACAAGTGTTAACTGTTCAATATATTCCTAAAAGAGCAGCAATAAATATCAGATACATTGCTATTTTTATTTTTATTTCCAACAACAATGTATTTTTTGCCGATGTTTGAGGTTTTTTCTCACTTCCAATTCATGCACATTGAAAGTGAGATATAAATGGTATTTGCAGTGATACAAATTTAAAATTTAAATGCTTAATTAATTGGCTTTGACAAGGTTATATGAGTTGGAGGTCAAGTGTAAACAATTATTTAAGTTTCAGTCAAGAAGAAGGCTCAAAAATATTTGTACTTATAATATGTTAAGTAGAGATAAATAAACCTTATGTGTTGCCTTTAAAAAGTTACGCATTACTTCATAAAATTAATAAAATAAAATCAGTTGCAATAATAACTTCAACAAACATAAATGCAGTAAATGTAACATTGCTAAATAAATCGCTAATAATATTTAACTGGACATTTGACCTTTGTGAGCCTTGGTTTAAAGGTAGTTAGTAGTAAATATGTGTGTTGTCAGCTTTTGAAAATGATTGTAAATCGATATGACAGTTTGGCTGACAAAAAAATATGATACTTAAATCCATTGGCAGCTAACACGGCGTATACGCGACAATTAAAATGCTCTCATTGTTTCGTTGGGCGTGGGCCAATAAAATGCCAATAATCTGTCAATTTGCTAAATCACTCCCAGTTGGTGGCCCATTAAAGGCAGTCGGCTGCAGAATATAAGTGTGTACATATGTATTTGCGTGAATGTAACACGAAATTCCGGTCACAAAAGTTCATAAAACAATATAAAATATCCGTTCGTTTCATTCGCTGCGCCACAATAAAAAGAGGGCGCCAGTAAAAGGCCATGGCCAATAGAGGCCAGAAATTGTCAATGTGAAAATGCGACAAGTTAATTTATTTTTGGACGCGCAGGCGATAAAAACGCAGCCAGCGTCGGCAGCAGCGGCAACAATACAAATGGCAATGCTGCTATTTTGTGGAGCGGGGGAAGGTAACGATCTACCAATTAAAGGTAACAAAGAGCAGACCCAACAGCTGATAATAAGAGGGCGGCCATAATGGTGCTACACACACACACACACACACACACACACACACACAAATACATACAACACAATGAGAACAATGAACCTGTGACAAAGTTATAAAGTGGTCAGCATCGCATTGGAAGTTGGTAGCATCCTTTGGCATTGCTCCTGATAAGCACTCCAGGCATCTCAAGGCAAGACAAGGCCAAGCGCCAAGAGTCATAAATTTACTCAACAAATTGCCGTCAATAATGATATGGCACCCAGGAACACCAAGGAGAAATTGAAAAGGAAAGGCGAGCCAACAGCATCAAATTTGTGGATGCTCGAAAGCTCGGAGATTCTGTGTAAATGCCTTAAAGACGTGAAAATATTCGGAATACTCGGGCTTGAATAGCGCTTGAAAATGATGTTGCAAAAATAATAAATTATTTTCACACTAGTATCTGAGAGTCCTAATAAAGTAGGTAACAACTATAATATTATATACGTATTTCCTTCTGAATGAAAGGAAAATAGTGTCCAGTTCTAGTCAGGTTAACATTTAAAGCATGAAATTAAATAATTTGAATTAAATTATTTAATAAAAATTTTAAGATATTGAAAAATAATATTACAATTCAAAATAATATCACATTCAAGTGAAGTTTATTTAAGAATTTTAAACTCTGAATACCATTTAAGCCTGCTGCGGCTTAGTCATGTGCTTTCAAGTGGTTTTCTCAACTGATTGCTTTCACTCATTACACTTATCTCTCTTGCTTGCAGTGTCAAGTCCACCAACCACACAACCACCGCCCACAACCACAACGTTGCGTACAACAACAACCACCATCAATTTTCCCCATGATTCCAACACGCCCTTGAATGGCTACGGCGGAGATATGCCCACAAACTCAGTGATTGTGATTGATAAATGTGAGTACTTAAACGCATTTGTTGTTGTTAGTTTTATTATATTGCCGTCTTATGTGTTGTTTTGCTTTGATCTTAACCTACAGTGGGCATCAAATACCAATCGAATTTGAATGAGATCGGCAAATCCGAACAGAAACTGATGGGTAGCAATCCGGAAGGCTATGACTGGTCCAAGGGCAAGGGCAGCGGTGGACATGGCCCACGCTCAGTCTGTTGGCTGACAACGCTACTCCCGCTCCTGGCAGCGTATTCCCGTTAGAAAAATTCAAGAAAACTGTATTATTAAAGTGCCATTAACAAAAACCAAAACTAAAAAAGCCAAAACACATCAAAGCATAACTAACAACTCGCAGTACACATTGCAATAACAACAAAACTCAAAAAGCCAACAAATACTCAATTATGCCATTCGCTAATTGCAATGCGGTTAACATTTGGTTTACTTAATTTTCTCTCTTCCCAAAACAAAACAGAAAAATATGTAAGTGCTAAAATTATAAACAAAAAAAGAACAGTTTAGGCAAACAAACTGCAACAAAATCAGAATAAGGAAATAACGACACGTATATGCTCTATTCTAATTAACTTAATCACCTTCTTCAATAGTTATTTCCTTCTTTAAGCAAATCTTGAATCATTTAATCATTATAAATACCTTTAGTAATTATTTTATTCTATTGACTCTCTTAGATTCTAAGTTTGACTTTATTAATATTGTATTTACAGGCTATGTCTCCTACCTTTGGGTGTACAAATGACTAAATCTAAGTTTCTAATAGTTGAAAAACTGAATTCCGGTTCGGTTTCATTAGGCATAAGTACTACGTTATGTTTCCAGCCGGTTCGCTTTATTATTTTCCATTTTATATGCAAATCCTTAGCAATTTTATGTTCATTATCAACATATATTATTCTCCAATTCACTATCGTTTTTTATAGTTTAAAATAAACTCTTGGCAGTTGTTGAAGGAAAACGTGGCCAAACGAATGACTAAATAAGTTAAAATATAAATCAATGCATATAAGCAAGCAAAAATTAAAATACACTCATACAAAATGTTGCCAAATTGTTAAAAAAGAAGAACACACACACAGCATAACATAGACACACATACACTTGTAAATAATTAGACACACACATACAATTGTAAATTATATACTCGTTATAAGCATTACATTAATTGCGCTTTAATTTGTATAAAATCAGTCAGCATTATTAAGCCATACAAATACCTATGAACCTACAAGCATCAACCCACTTGAAAGGCATTAATCAAAAAATGAGAGAAGAATCCAACCTTATTTGTATGCATTGAAATTAAACTGTTAATCAATATACAATTTAATTTCGAATGAAATGAAACATATTTATATGTATATCCTCCTAATCTATGCTCAAATATTCAAATGGCAGCCTAGTTAAGAACTAAACTGAATACACACATAAATAAATATATCATAGGCTTTAGTTTGTGTTTCTAATTGATAAGAGTGATAATGTACATTATTTAATGAAATTAATCCCCAGTAAACAATGAGAGACAGCGGAATAAACATCAATATGAGATTGCTTGATATGCAAATAAAAAAATAAAGTAAATAAAAATAACTTAATGTTCGTTTTACTCATATTAACTCAACGTTGTATGTGACTCTGCTTACTTTTCTATAAATTGATAATTAATTGGTGGCTGCGCTGCTGCTCTCCCCCGCTGTGCTGTACTGAATATTCTTTCGTGAACAACTTCGGTGTTTATGATCCGGTCGTCTTGAATTGGAGCGGAGGGAGATATCTGAAATTTGAAACAAACTTCATCTGCGTATGCCAAATTTTGTGTCTAGCTCTTACTGTTCCTGAGATCGACGCGGTCATCTGGAAAGGCAGACAGACGGACATCGCCAGATCGACTCAGCTATTGATACTGACCAAGAATAAATGTATATACTTTATAGGGTCGGATATGATTCCTTCTGCGTGTTACCAAAGAACATAAAGTCATACAGAAGGCGCATCACAAGCAAAAATGTCGTCGATTTGTTTTCACGTTTTCAACGAGGTAAAGATTCTAAAAATAGATTGAGTTTTGAAAAATAATATAAATATAAAATAATGGTAAGTGTAGTTGTAGTTTGTCATCATCAATTCATGTATTTCTTACTAATTCTCTTTATTACAATGCAGTTTCGTGATAAATATGTACAATCTTATTTATTAGTTAATTAATTCTTATCATTATTGTTACGAAAATTGAAATTTAACAGAATAAACGTTAAAATATCAAACGATAGCTTTTTTATTGATGAAGGGATGGGATGGGCAAGAATGGGAGCACTTATTATTTTCAGACTTAATTTTCGGTTTAATTCAGAGAATTCCAGAATTACCAACAGAAATCGTTAGGCTGTCATTTCAAATAACGAGAAAATACGGTAGCATACTTTTAGGGGCATATGTATTTTCAGCAACCTTTGCTGACTTCTGTTCGCCTGGTACTTGGCACCCAATGAAGATTGTATGCCGCAAGATTTCTTAGTTGAAGATCAGCAGCTCAAAAGTATGCAACAAATATTTTGAATTTCTGCACAAATGGTACTGTTTTCTATCAGCTCCCATTCAGCCATATCCTTGCAGATTTCAAAAGGACCTTGTGCGTTAGGATCGTAAGGACCTACTCTATCGATTGGCATTCAAGGATTATGGGGTCATCTAAGGACCATCGACTTGTAAATTTGCAGTGCGAGGGCGAAAGGAATCGTGCCCAAAATACAAGATGCTCGATATCTTGGGAACTACAAGGACGAATTTAATGTCCTTTGGCCAGTTGGTAGCCCTGGTAATGCCAAGTCGTCTGACACAGGACTCGTCAGGATACGCAAGGATACGGCCGAGATATCGCTAGTTTTCTGTATACAGAAAAGTCCTTATTTCTCAGCTCCCTTAAGGATATTCGTCCTTTGGGTTATATATTCGGATTTGGGATGAAGTGCTCTATCTTTTTGCCAAAGGACATCAAAATCGTCCTTGAAATGACCGAGTTATAGGCGATTCTATGATTTTGGGTCCTTTTTTCTGACCTACCCCCTTGCAAAAAAGTGAAGTGTTTTTTTCGGAAAAGTCCTGAAAATTCTTGAATGCCAATCGATAGTCCTGATTCCTACGAGTACAGAAATGTGTGTGTTTTCGAAATCCTTAAGGATTTGGCCGAGCTATACCTAAAAGTATGCCGCAAGATATTCTAGATCAGCAGATCAGCAGCCCCCTAAGAGTATGCAACAAAAATCTTGAATTTCTGCACAAATATAGAGTTCTGTTTTCTAGTAGCTCCCATTCAGCCATATCCTTACAGATTTCAAAAGGACCTTGTGCGTTAGGATCGTAAGGACCTACTCTATCGATTGGCATTCAAGGATTATGGGGTCATCTAAGGACCATCGACTTGAAAATTTTCAGTCTGAGGGCGAAAGGAATCGTGCCCAAAATACAAGATGCTCGATATCTTGGGAACTACAAGTACGAATTGAATGTCCTTTGGCCAGTTGGTAGCCCTGATAATGCCAAGTTGTCTGACACAGGACTCGTCAGGATACGCAAGGATACGGCCGAGATATCGCTAGTTTTCTGTATACAGGAAAGTCCTTATTTCTCAGCTCCCTTAAGGATATTCGTCCTTTGGGTTATATTTTCGGATTTGGGATGAAGTGCTCTATCTTTTTGCCAAAGGACATCAAAATCGTCCTTGAAATGACCGAGTTATAGGCGATTCTATGATTTTGGGTCCTTTTTTCTGACCTACCCCCTTGCAAAAAAGTGAAGTGTTTTTTTCGGAAAAGTCCTGAAAATTCTTGAATGCCAATCGATAGTCCTGATTCCTACGAAAACAGAAATGTGTGTGTTTTCGAAATCCTTAAGGATTTGGCCGGGCTATACCTAAAAGTATGCCGCAAGATATTCTAGATCAGCAGATCAGCAGCCCAAGAGTATGCAACAAAAATCTTAAATTTCTGCACAAATATAGAGTTCTGTTTTCTACTAGCTCCCACTCAGCCATATCCTTACAGATTTTAAAAGGACCTTGTGCGTTAGGATCGTAAGGACCTACTCTATCGATTGGCATTCAAGGATTATGGGGTCATCTAAGGACCATCGACTTGGGAATTTGCAGTGCGAGGGCGAAAGGAATCGTGCCCAAAATACAAAACCCTCGATATCTTGGGAACTACAAGGACGAATTTAATGTCCTTTGGCCAGTTGGTAGCCCTGATAATGCCAAGTCGTCTGACACAGGACTCGTCAGGATACGTAAGGATACGGCCGAGATATCGCTAGTTTTCTGTATATAGAAAAGTCCTTATTTCTCAGCTCCCTTAAGGATATTCGTCCTTTGGGTTATATATTCGGATTTGGGATGAAGTGCTCTATCTTTTGGCCAAAGGACATCAAAATCGTCCTTGAAATGACCGAGTTACAGGCGATTTTGTGATTTTGGATCCTTTTTTCTGACCTACCCCCTTGCAAAAAAGTGAAGTGTTTTTTTCGGAAAAGTCCTGAAAATTCTTGAATGCCAATCGATAGTCCTGATTCCTACGAGTACAGAAATGTATAAGTTTTCGATATCCTTAAGGACTTGGCCGAGCTATAGCTAAAACTATGGCGCATATAGCTTAAAATCAGCAGCCCCCTAAAGTATGCAACAAAAACTTTAAATTTCTGCACAAATGGTACTGTTTTGTATAAGCTCCCATTCAGCCATATCCTTGCAGATTTCAAAAGGACCTTGTGCGTTAGGATCGTAAGGACCTACTCTATCGATTGGCAGTCAAGGATTATGGGGTTATCTAAGGACCATCGACTTGAAAATTTTCAGTCTGAGGGCGAAAGGAATCGTGCCCAAAATACAAAACCCTCGATATCTTGGGAACTACAAGGACGAATTTAATGTCCTTTGGCCAGTTGGTAGCCCTGGTAATGCCAAGTCGTCTGACACAGGACTCGTCAGGATACGCAAGGATACGGCCGAGATATCGCTAGTTTTCTGTATACAGAAAAGTCCTTATTTCTCAGCTCCTTTAAGGATATTCGTCCTTTGGGTTATATTTTCGGATTTGGGATGAAGTGCTCCATCTTTTGGCCAAAGGACATCAAAATCGTCCTTGAAATGACCGAGTTATAGGCGATTCTGTGATTTTGGGTCCTTTTTTCTGACCTACCCCCTTGCAAAAAAGTGAAGTGTTTTTTTTGGAAATGTCCTGAAAATTCTTGAATGCCAATCGATAGTCCTGATTCCTACGAGTACAGAAATGTATGGGTTTTCGAAATCCTTAAGGACTTGGCCGAGCTATAGCTAAAAGTATGCCGCAAGATATTCTAGCTTAAGATCAGCAGCCCCCTAAGAGTATGCAACAAAAATCTTAGAATTTCTGCACAAATATGGTACTGCTGTCTAGTACTAGCTCCCATTCAGCCGTATCCTTGCAGATTTTGAAAGGACCTTGTGCGTTGGGATCGTAAGGACCTACTCTATCGATTGGCATTCAAGGATTATGGGGTCATCTAAGGACCATCGACTTGGAAATTTTCGGTCTGAGGGCGCAAGGATTCGTGCCCAAAATACAAAACCCTCGATATCTTGGGAGCTACAAGGACGAATTTAATGTCCTTTGGCCAGTTGGTAGCCCTGGTAATGCCAAGTCGTCTGACACAGGACTCGTCAGGATACGCAAGGATGCGGCCGAGATATCGCTTGTTTTCTGTATACAGAAAAGTCCTTATATCTCAGCTCCTTTAAGGATATTCGTCCTTTGGGTTTTATATTCGGATTTGGGATGAAGTGCTCTATCTTTTGGCCAAAGGACATCAAAATCGTCCTTGAAATGACCGAGTTATAGGCGATTCTGTGATTTTGGGTCCTTTTTTCTGACCTACCCCCTTGCAAAAAAGTGAAGTGTTTTTTTTGGAAATGTCCTGAAAATTCTTGAATGCCAATCGATAGTCCTGATTCCTACGAGTACAGAAATGTATGGGTTTTCGAAATCCTTAAGGACTTGGCCGAGCTATAGCTAAAACTATGCCGCATATAGCTTAAGATCAGCAGCCGCCCAAAAGTATGCAACAAAAACTTTGAATTTCTGCACACACATATGGAACGGTTTTCTAGTAGCTCCCATTCAGCCATATCCTTGCAGATTTTAAAAGGACCTTGTGCGTTAGGATCGTAAGGACCTACTCTATCGATTGGCATTCAAGGATTATGGGGTCATCTAAGGACCATCGACTTGGAAATTTTCGGTCTGAGGGCGCAAGGATTCGTGCCCAAAATACAAAACCCTCGATATCTTGGGAACTACAAGGACGAATTTAATGTCCTTTGGCCAGTTGGTAGCCCTGGTAATGCCAGGTCGTCTGACACAGGACTCGTCAGGATACGCAAGGATACGGCCGAGATAACGCTAATTTTCTGTATACAGAAAAGTCCTTATTTCTCAGCTCCCTTAAGGATATTCGTCCTTTGGGTTATATGTCCGGATTTGACAGGCTAAGTACTATCTTTCTGCCAAAGGACATTAAAATCGTCCTTGAAACGACCGAGTTACGGGCGATCTTGTGATTTTTGATCTATTTTTCTGACCTACCCCCTTGCAAAAAAGTGATGTGTTTTTTTTTTAAATTGTAATTTATTTATTTAAATTTGTTTATATTGTATCTAACTAGCATACTGCTACTACACGGCAGCTTAAACTTATTTCAAATCAAAAAGAATAACACGAGTGACTAACAAAATAGTGAAACATTCATTATAACAATCAAAACTATATATGTAGAAGAAATGTGAACAAAATAGCACAATATATTTACATAATAACATTAACATTTTTAAGACAAATTTCTGGAAGGCAGATCCTGTGGGTGGTGTCTTTTAGTCTCCTTTTTCCTCTTGATTGCATCAGCCGGCGTGCGAGTACACTAGGATGCGATCCCAGCCTTTATATTTTTCTGCATAAGTTTTAACCACATCGTCAATTTTGGGAACACTTAGATCCCTTTCTGTCTCTAGTGCGCATGTATCAGGGAGCATTGTAGATATTCATGAGAATCTTGCTCTATGTCACCCGAATCTTATTCAAATGGGTTTTGGCAGTGATCCCGTAGATTTGGAGCCCATACTTCCAGATCGGACTCAATATAGATTTGTAAATGGTTACATTACTCTGTATGGAGAGTTTATTTCTGGGAGATAGCAGCCACGCCTTTCTCGCAGCTTTCGACAGGATCGTTTTTCTGACCATTGTCGTATGCTTACCAAACTTTAGGCATCTGTCCAAGATGATCCCTAGGTATTTATACTGTTCTTCGTGCTTGAGCAAAGAGCCGAGCATCGCTATACCTGGACAGGATCCCACTCTCGTAACGAAGGTGACATTTGCACATTTGCTTTGGTGGATTGGTAAGTAAGTATAAAACTAAAATTTATGCGTTTAATTGCAGCATTCCAATATTTATTGTGTAATATTTTGAATTGATATGACTCTGACAGTAAGCTAATGTGCCAAAACAAGAATTAGTTAGTTTGCTAAAATTGCATATTAGTTTCTTCAGTTTTCATACTAATAGGGATATATTGGCCGCACCATCATGTGCATCACTTTGTATGAGTAATACCGGCCTCGCCACTTATACCAACACATGCCCATAGCGTACATTGACAGCGGATATACTCCACCCAAATAGAGGCCGAAAAGATTGCTGAGAGAATACTCGTACAAAGTAATTAGAATAAAATATTTCTCTATTCTATTATGAGCTTACCTATCGGTACAATCACTATACCACCATCCACCCATGCGTGATTATTGCACAATTTTCGTTTTTAAGATCATCGTTTTTATTATCGTATGTGGTGAATTTGCGGTAGGCATGTTCTCTTAGAGAGTCGCCCGCATCTCCAGAATATTTGCCCAGTTGTTGCATCATATATTTTACGTTTTCTGTGCCAACCAAAAAGTTATCATAACGGGCATAGCGGTGATTACCTTCAAAATCTTCCAAATAGATGTATAGTTCGTGGCGGCTGGGATGCGGTTATTGCGTGCAGTTTGTCTAATCCAATAAAAAAGTCGCTGTTCAAATTGCCAAAACCCCGTTTATATTCTTTCCAATTTCGGAAGAAGTTCAATTCGCCAGTGGTTCGAGATGCAATCACTGTCCAGCCGGGACCAGCTATGTTTGTGTTGCACAGGACTTGAAAGGGTGGCAGGCCAGTAACACTTACTGTGTAAATGCCATGTGCATTATTGTTTCGCGGACAGGACGAAGGAAAGTCAGACAGTGGACTGGTAATGTTAATCGTTTTTAAATTTTTCAGGCCTGGGGCATCGTTGTTATAATTAGCCTGAATGTAATCGTCTACCACCATGTGAAAATCATTGCTTAATTTATTAAACAATGAATATGGAAATATTTTGTCATTTAATTTGATTTCAATTGATTTAAAGGCAACACTTATTAGACATACCGTGAAATATCCAAATGACCCTCACTGCTACCAAATACCTCGGAAGCATCTGTGTCATTGTAATGATCGTCACTTGATGTATATTGACTCTGCAAAAAACAAAAAAAAAAACATTCATATACTGATAAAAAACATCTAATACACAATTTCGCGCTACCGATATTTTGGATCCTGGTCCCAGAAAACCTCCAGAACAGACGTGAGTCCAATAGCATAAGAGAGCCGCAAAAATCCAAACAGACCTCATCGTAAGGCAAATTCTTCTGCACTGAATATAAATTTACTGTTCAAGTGATTTTATAGATCTGACTTGAATTATTTTGCTATCAATCGAGTCTTATCTCGTGTTGATTAGAAGTCATATATAACTTTATCTTCATTTTTTCTATAATTCCTACACAAATATTAAAATCAGAATTGATTTGGACGGTTAAATTGCAGGCCTATATATGCAATATGTACATACACATGTATATAAGACTTCGTATTGCAAATATAATATATCAATAACCTTCAAGCTTATAAAGACACGAAGACTGACCAGTCAACACATAAATGCTTAGCACAGTTCTATGGTCGTGTGCGACGATTTTTGATTTTATTTGATTTCGTGTTTGCACAGCACTTTGGGTACTAGAACGTGAAATTGTTATTGAGACCGGGGGCGTTACCCACTTGGCTGCCAACTGCACATTGCACATTACCAACTAGTACAACAGGCAAGGACTTTGTTGCTGCATTGCTAAGCTCTTCATGCGACTTGTTTGTTGGCCACAAAAACCTAAGGCAAATATTTTGCCAAGTCCTGGCAGGAGCATCGTGATGCTCCTCGTTGTACGTGGCGTATGCGCAATGTAAACACAAAAGAGCCTTTCAGTGGAAAGGGACAAATGTGCTGACGCAAAACGCTGATGATGCATTCAACATTCAACTTGACAACTAAAACTGAATGGGCCAATTGAATTGAGAGTTGTAGATCTTTCAACGTTGATTGCCGTAAATGGTGATCTGATAGGGATAAGGATTTGATTCTACTTAACAGACAACATGGAAGAATTCGTTTGACCGGCAGGTTATCAATTGGCAACTTTTAGACGCCTCTTGGGATTCTACATCAATTTAAAACAAACTCGTAACAATATAAATAATATATATAAATTAACAGACATTTGTCGTATTAGAAAGAAATCTCTTATCTCTGCTTTAGCGGTCGTTTATTGCCCCATAAATAGTTAAGGTCAGAAATACGAATCTACAATGTCCAAATTTGAGTATTCTGTGACATGTTTTTGGACAACTACATGCAATTTAAAAATATATACAAACGATTCGTCTTAAGCCTTACATTACACAACTTAATTACAAAACAGAAAATTTAAAAATAATTTTAAAATATGGAATATCTTTAAGGAATACGCAATTTGTTTTAATAATAATTATACATACATATACATACGTATGTAGTTAATAATATGTTTTTAAATTTCTATACAATTTTATCTGCCCATTTCTGTTAGTATTGATATTTTTACAATATATTTCTCTAGTTAAATCTGTGATATATCATTCATATCCATAGCCCATAGCAGTGGATATAAATCGTTCCAAGAGCTGTTTGACATTTGCCAAACAACCCAGAAGTGCGCTTTATAAAATAGTTATCCTCGACAATATAGAAGTCTTACTTGAACTGTACATTAAAGTTTATTACGAATAAAATATTTTTAACATTATATGTTAGTACCTAGAATTAATGACAATAGATTGATAAAACCATGTGGGTAATTTAAAGTTATTATAGGCTTAAACCGCCACGGAGCGTCGATCCAGCAGCGTGTCGACGATCTTCTCGATGTGATCACTGCAACTGCCCAGACAGACATCGGCATACTCGATGAGGAACTGCATGAAGCTCTCCAGCTCATCCATGGAGCAAGCGCGGAATCCACTGCCCCTGGCGATATTATCAATGGCACGCAGCTTGTGGGCATACTCCGGCCTGCTGCGGCACTGCTTCATTGTGGCCTCAGTCAGGTTTGGGGGCAACTCGTAGTTGCGTATGCGCTGTTCTACGCTTTTCAGCTTGGTTTGCTGCTGCTGCAGTGTGCGCAGCATTTGGGGCATGGTCATGGGTGTTGAGCGAACTAACGGCAGCGTTTTATCGAAGAGCTCATCGAGCGGCACAGCCTCATACTCCTGGCTAAACAGGTCCGGCGAGAAGGAGAGCCGACCGCTATTATTGCTGAAGCTGTCCGACTCAAATTCGGTCTGATCCAGATCACTGGTCTTGATGGCATTAGTAGAGCTGTTGCTGTGATTATTGGGCCAAGCGTACTTGCTGCGCCCCTCTAGTCCATTGCTGTTGCCCGTCTGCAGGCCCACCAACATGCTGTAGTTGCTCTCGATGGAAAACTTAGGCGTGTTGTGCCAGAACTCGGGCACACTGCTGAACTCAAAGTGATCAACGCCAAACCGTAGCTCCAGCTCAACGCCACTGCCCAGCTCCGTGTCAAGGAACTGAAACAGACGCTCAATCTTCTCGCTGGGCATGTGCTTGCCACTGAAGGGCACGGCCAGATCACCGCTGGCAAACCAGTAGTGAGAGAAGCCCTTGACGCTGGGTGGTCGCTCTGGCAGCGGCTTTGTCTCCTGCACTCCATCGTTTGATCTGCAAAACTTATGTCCATCGATGCCGAAAGTCAGATCACGTGTTTCCCAGCTCTTTTGGGTGAAGATCTCATACAGCAAACGTAGTCGCTCTGGAGAATTGTGCACAATTTCCAGGGAGACGTTAAAGTCTCCAGCGGTGATCCAAAATCTGGATTGTGGCTTGCCTGCCGGCGGATCCTCCAGCTGCGAAGAGCTCATTTCTACAGTTGGTGCATTGGCAAAGAACTCGCGCTCACTGCAGGTCGGTGTTGTTGGTGCATCGGATGTGGCGGCCAAGTCCAGCGGATGATCCTCTCGTATTACTTGCATGGCCAACGAGCTGCGACGCGACTTGTCCAGCTGGCCAGCTGAGCCAATGGGGCTAAACAGCTGCTGCTGTGCGGCAATGGAATTATTGCGTACCTTTACGGGCGTGGAAAAGCCCGACGGCTTCCCATTGCCCATGCCCAGCGAGGAGCGACGAAGTGGACTGCCGTCCATGGCATCATTGGAGCACGTCTCAAAGCCCTGATCTATGAAACTGTCGGGCAGCTGCTCGTCCAGTGATTGACGAGGCGTCTGCGACGGCGACTGATCACTGTCCGCATTCGGCGATGGTGAGGACATCACCGTCAAGGTGTACGCGGACTTGATCTTTCTGGGCGAGTTCACCTGACGCATCAATGATTTGTCCAGTTCAATGTAGCTTTGCTCCGGCAGTGGTACCGTTGCAGCTGCAACTGCAGCTCCGGGTGTTGCACATGTTGGCTTCTTCTTTGCTGGCAATGCAGCTGGCTTGTAGTCGGAGTCAGAGTCGGTGCTGGTCACAGCATTCGCAGTGGCCTCCACAATGGAATTTTCCTTCTTCCAGGTCAGCGTACGACGCATTTTCTTTTTCCGTGGCGGACGCACCGGCTTGGTAAAATCAAAGTCCGCTCCTTCGGCTGGCGTTGCAGGCATTTCTGTCTGAGATTCATCGGTGGTTATCTGTTGAGTTAGGCATTTCAAAAACATGATAATTGGATTTAAATTAAGAGATAAATCAAAAAATAGCACGGGTTGTTGCAAGTAGAATTTACAGAGTTAAGGAAATTGTAATTCAACTAGTATTTTATTATATCTATAGTTAGAGATGCGTGTGATTCGTGAGTGTCAAACTCGAGAGTTTGAAATGGCTAATTCACTTTCGTGATTGTGTGTATGGAACTTGAATCAATTCAAAGTTTTGTTTAAAAAGTTTTAATTAAAGGATTACAAAAGTATTATTATTCAAAAATACTTATAAAAGATTTTATTTTATAAATTTTGGACAGGGATTAAACTGATATAATGGACTTTTTCTGAATCAATGATAATATTTTCTGATTTAAGAATGATTTCAATAGCCTAAAATAAGCAAGAGTCTTAAAGTTACTCACCTTTGGTAATGTAGACAAGCCAGATTCACTTTCCTCAGCTTCCGATTGCTTGCAACTCGAGGAGCTGCTCGATGTTATGCAGGTTGATTGGGTCTGACCCAGACTTGGACGTGGTGCCGGCACGGGTGGCGCTTGGCGTTTGATTTTGCGTGGTGTGGGAGTGGCTGTTGGCGTTGGTGGTGTCGTTGCCGTAGCCGTGTCCACATCCTTCTCTTCCACAAAGGTCGATTCCTTGATCGTGCTCTCGAGCTCTAGCTTGGCAATGGCCTCCTCGAGCAAACGCTCGACGGCAGACTTTTGACTCAAGTCGCCAATAGAGGTGGCTGTGGACTGTGCCGGCTGCTCGTCGCCGCTGGTAATCTCAATAGTTTGTTCGCTGTTCGATACGCTGGTTATGTCAAAGAGCACGCCATTCTCGGCGCTTAGCCAGCTGTAGAAGAGACTCTCCAGCGGCTCGTTTTGAAAAAAAGGATGACTATCATTGCCGGAGCGCTCCTGGCGAGTGCGTCGTATCTTCTTGGGCGGCGCATAAGCCTCTGTGGGCAGCACCTTGCGTATGGCAGCCAAATTGCGCTTCTGCGAAATACTGCACTGTTCACGCTGCACCGGATGAGCATCTGGCAGTGCGATCACATGCCGCTCTGGACTGGGCTTGAGCACCACAGTCAGCGTGCTCACATGCAGCGAGGGAGAGGACTTGGCTGATGTTGTTGCCGGCGGTCGTGGCGGCGTTGCCTGCAGCACACACTTGGCCTCCAGTTCCTGGGCCAAATGCTTCACGCTGGCCTGCTGCTCAGCGACCACTTCGCCCCGTGCCATTTGCTTTTTCGCCTGCGCCTTCAGATCAGCAGCATGCTCATTAAATTTAGGATGTTTGGCGGCAATGTCGCTGACAAATTTGTTGAAAAGCAGTACCTTATCCTTGACGCTTAACTCACGGAACACATCCTCGGCGACCAGGCAGGGTCCTTGAACTATAGGCTGCAGTTGTTGTTGCCTCTGTCTGGGCTGTGGTTTTGGCTGTGCTTTGGGCTCCGGTGAGAGTGAAAGCTCATTATGCAGCGTAGCGTATTGCGGCGCCTCGGCTCGCCCCATCACCTGATTAAACTTGGAGTTGAACAGTTGTGCTATCTCCTTGACCTTCATGGGCAGCTTGGCGCTGGTTTTATTGGCTCCCCTTACAGCCTGTGGCGTTGCCAGTTGCGGCTGCTGTTCGTATTTTTGTTTCAACTCGCTGATCTTCACCTTGACACCATCCACTTTATGCTTGGGCTGCGACACTGGCTGGTTGGCCAGTTTGGCAATGGCGCTGGCCACTTTGCCACTGCAAGTGGCTGCCGTTGTGACTTGCCCCTTGCTGGGCGTAACGGGCACCTCCTCATCAAAGTATTTCATGAGATTCTCAATGCTGGACAAGTCCAGGTCGGTGATTTGAATGCGTGATGGCGTCACATATGAGTTTTGATGTTCCAGGGCAGTCAAAAAGCGATCATCGTCCAGTGACGAAACCTCAAATAGCTCCTCACGGGTCATCGTTGCACGGAGAAGTCCGTGTGCATCGCTGATATCGTAGTTGGCGTGTCGGGAACGTCGCTCCTCAATCTCGGCATTCAATTGGAGCAGCTCGCTGAGATCGGCGCTATTCATGGCCGCCGTATCCACGACTAGCTCATTTTGCTTGTGATTATTGTTGGGCGTTGAATTGCTTAGCACCATATTGAATTCTATTTGCGTTCTTCACGTTAGACGTTGCAGTTTGTAACTGTGAGCGGCAACACTCGTGCAGCGCCTTTTAACTGCCACAGGTAAGCTCAATTCAACTTTTATGATACCCGCTAATCCGAGCGACTTCAGGTCAGGTAATCGAATTCCAGGCACAGCTGTGGCTTTGGGTTTTTACAATAGCTAACGGGCGCTTAATTAGCAGCGCTCATCTTCCAGGAAGCCCGTGATTTGCTGACCTGTGAAAAAGGTAACAGGTAAGTGGAGTATATTCTAGAAGTTTTGCATAGAATGTACGCCAATAAAGTTGACAGATTGCGCTGGATAACTTAGCATATAAGGACATTAAAAAGGTGCTTATAAGGCTTCAGGTTTTATAAGGGGTTCCGTATGCCAAGGCACTATATAATTCAGGTAAAATGCAGTTGCAAGATGTAGCTAAAAATGTTACCATGTGATAATAAATCAATATAGTTCTTAGTAAAATAAGTATCTCCATTCCTTCAGTAATTTAGAAAAAGTATAAGACTAAAGCAAATTCGCCAATAATTTTATAATATTGTAATCGTCTCAGTATAAAAATAAAAATAAAAAAACTTTAATACATAACTTAGTATAAATGCTTAGTGATCAATCAAAAGTCAATGTCTATGTTGATTTTTCGATTGTTTGTATAAATCAGTCATATTGAAAAAGTATTATTATACAAAATGTTAACAATTTGATGTATTTCCAGCTGGTTGCCCAGGCCAAGTCTTTAAAAATCCTCTAAGAAAAAAAAACAAAAAAGAAAAAAGCAAACAAAAAAAAAGAATAAGAATTTTTAAAAACATACAATAAATGTAATAAATAATATTGTGTGTGATTACTGAAAGAAAATAAAGATTTTTTTAAAACAATAGATTGATTTTCTTTTGTCAGGAAGTTTCTTCTTTTATTTTTAGACGTTACATTATTATTATTGATGTAAAAACTGTTCCTTTAATTGCAGAACTCAATAAATGTACATTTTAGTGATCGGATTTATATTTTGAACTGATATTATATTAGTAAGTTTATGAGCTAAAACAACAATTAGATATTTTGCTAAGATTGCATATTAATCCCTTCAGTATTCGATTTAACAGCGACATCTTGGCCGCACCATCATGGCCATCACTTTGTATGAGTAAGACCAGCCTCGCCAGTCATTCCAAAACATGCCATTGGCCCACGGATCAAGGACATAAGTTCCTCGATAATAAAGTCCGAAAGGATTGCTAAGATACAAAGTATTTAGAATACAATATTTCAATATTCCCTTGTGAACTTACCTATTGGCAGTACAAGAATCATACCACCATCCACCCATGCGTTTTAATGCACAATTTTCGCTAGATGCATCGTTGTCACTATCGTATGTTGAGAATTTGTGGTTGACATGATATCTTAGAGAGTCGCCTGCATCTCCATAATAGTTGCCCAGTTGTTGTATAGCATATTTTACGTTTTCTGTCCCAATCAAAAAGTTATCATATTGGGCATAGCGCTGATTACCTTCAAAGTCCTCAAAGTGGATGAACAGTTCATGGGGCTGGAATGCGGTTATTGCGCGCAGTTTGTCCAATCCAATAAAGAACTCGCTCTCCAAATTGCCAAAACCCCGTTTGTACTCTTTCCAGCTTCGGAAGAAGTTCAGATCGCCAGTGGATCGCAAAGCAACCACTGTCCAGCCGGGACCAGCTGAGTGTAAGACGCACAGTACTTCAAAGGGTGCCAGGCCAGGAACACTTACTGTGTAAATGCCCTTATAATGGTCGTATCGCGAACAGGACGAAGGAAAACCAGTCAGTGAGAATGTGGCATTGCTGTCAATGAGCCTTCTGATAATGTCAATCGTTGTTACGTTTTTCAGGCCTGGGGTATCATCTTTATAATTAGCATGGATGTAGTTGTCTACCATTGTGTTAAGCTCATTCAATTCGTGTTTCATTCTGTTCAACAAATATGTTACATATATTATATAGATTTCGTTATGAAGACATTTTGGCAAACCTTGAAATTTCCTGTTTAGCGCTATCGGTAGATGCAGAGGAAACACACTGATAGTTAGAAAAAAAATAGCACACAAGCGCTACAAAAAACCAGGCGGACTTCATCGTTACGCAAATTCTGAAACACTGATTGAATGTTGAGTTCACTTGGATTCTTTTCGCATTGACTATTGTTGATAAGAATTATACTTTCGAAGCTTAAAACTTGACTTTGTCTTATCTTCCCATTGCTATTTAGTAGTACAATATATACATATGTGTACTTTTTCCATTGGTTAATAGAAGATGCTTTGCATAGTGGCATTGTAGACAAAAACCGACAGTAATCTATATATACAGTACACAATCGATACAAACGGCAACAAATGTCAAAGAAAATCAGTTTTTTAAACGAGTCTCGTACCAGGGGTTAATAAAGCTGTGCAGATTAATGTAAATGGCAAAAGGAGGCATCTCCGATCAGGGTTAACCTAGTCACCAAACCTTACCTACCTCAGTCGAGCTACTCATGTTCGTTTGTATAAACGCACAGATCTCAGAGAGCTTAGTTTTGATTTGGCATAAATTTAGATTGTACTTAATAAAGATAATGTATGCACGTTTAGATCATTTATATTTTGGTGGAATTATACGTTGAAATTTTAAGATGGATACAGTAAACTAATCTGAAAATGTCTTTACCTAAAAGTATGCATTCAACTGCTTGAAGCGAGCGTTAAACAGCTCTCAAAAGTTGACAAGAATTATCACGAAATGCGAGTATGTACTAACTAGACCCCAGAGAGTTCTGTGCCACAATAAAAATCACACACGAAAATTTCTACTTGTCGGTGGTGGAGCTCTTTTGGGATGAGCTTTGATTTCATTGGATTTCAGGCGGTTCCCAGATCGTCGCGAGTGTCTTGATATGAGCTGAAACTTTGTTGTCATTGCCATTTGCCGACTTATGCAAATCAGCGCCAAAGCTGTAAAGTAGAGAAATTCGTTTGGGGAAGTCACCCAAGGTGCAAAGCTGGCATTGATGCTGAATGCCGATGATGATATTTGTGGGAAGGATGCGCACTTTATTGCATCATCATCTGCGACAGAGTTGAGCGTTGAAAATCGACCATTTCCATTTGCTAATAGCCACGTGGCATATTTCCACGCATGGAAAGTTGCAGCCAACGAATTTTGTCTAGACAAAAAAAATGCCAAACAAAAACCGCTGGATAAAAGGTTTTTTCCCACATTTATTTTTTATGCAGAACCATTTGTTTGTTTGTTTGCTTCGCTTTCAATAACTTTAATATCATTTCTATAGCGCACAGACGCCGGAAATTGAATTACTTGAGTAACTTGAGAGCAAAATACAAAAAAGCAAAATCTGAAGAGGGTTATGAGTGCGGCTAGTGGGGTATTTGCCGACTTTAAGATGCAGAACCAGCCGCAAACATTTGCTGCTCCCCTCAATGAAAATCCCAAAAAGCGCATGGTGAGGGGCCAGAAAGTCCTCCACCTCATCTCTTCCATGATTCAGGATGTTGAGTGCATGCGTAAGTGAGCATTTAACAAGGCAAACATTTTTCCTGACCCGAACCCAACCCAATTCCTGGTTACTTTTGCTTTTTATGCACTATGCAATGAATTGTTCGGCGCAGCTTTGTATACCCTTTCCTACGCGAGTCCTTACCTGGTCGGGCTTGGTTTGTTCAAGTAAGCAGATTTAAAGCTGCAATATTTGTTTAACCCAAGATAAATCAAGCTGTGTTCACTTCAAACTGTTTATAACAGCACATAATTAAATCATTTTACAATATTCCTGGCCTTAATTATATAATCTATCTAAGAGCCTTCTTTCACCAATTTTGTTATCAAATTTCGGAAGAAATCAATTTTGAATGATTACGTAATCATAGAGGATTACATAATATGTAACCCCTTAGGGTCACACTGACACTGATATATCTATTAAGTAACATTAGCATTAACATGATTAGTATTCTGTTGGATCGTTATGTATACATACGGCTAGCCTTTAAGGATTACAGAACGCCGCTAAACTTATAGGAATCCAGCTTAGCCTTGAATTATAAATTAATAATAAAATAAAGATTAAATTAAGAGTTCGAGTTCTTTAGAATAATGCAACAAATTTGCTGTGACTTTCTTTAAACTATAACTAGATATATCCTTAAGTCAATATACAAAGTCATTTTGTCAGATTCAAACTAGACATCATAGAGGACAGTAAACACATTTTATAGAAGTTTCAGTTCTATCCCTCAGTTGTATATTATCATTAAGGTGTATACAACTCAATTGAGGTTTTTAGAGTCAGGCAATAGCTAAATAAGAAAAGCCTTGAAAAAAATATAAAAGATTCTTCCGATTCAATCTGGACAACGTTAGTTAATAGTCATCCTTAGGCAAGGGCATCTCAGCAGGCCTATCTGGCTGAGCTCTTGCCATCCTTTTCGTGACTTCCCAGGCGTAATTGAATTATGAAATTCGTGCATCGACAGGGCGGCTTTTGCCAGTCGCTGTTGCCGATGCATTGAAGCAGGCAAAGCGCCAAGGACATGAACATGGGAAAGGACATCAAGGGGCAAGTGGGCAAGTGTTGGGCTGCCATTGAACCGTTAACGAAAATTTCAACATGCTTGCACTTTCTGCACACACGGTCCGGGTTATAGGCGCCATGTGGAGAATAATTCTCGCGCTTTCCTTATATTAATATATTAATAAATGAAAATTAAATTCTGCTTTATGGCGACCAATATTGGCGCTTTGCTTTACACTCGCACATAATGAAATATGTGGTGAAAAAGTGAAATTTTTAATATAAATAATTTCCGTAACGCTTTCACTTTGATATATGTATGTGTATATGTTTGCATATATTGTGTACATTGTACACCTTTCCTCACCCTTGCTGATACTTCACAAATAGTTTTAAAGTATTTTAAAATATTTTGCATAGTATTTCTGGGGCTCTTTGTCAACGGCATGAAAAATATGAAAGTTTAAAATTTGGCATGCTTAATAAACAATTATTAATTCATGTATTGTCAATTTTACTAAAATTGCCCATAGATTTCTATATGCATTGTATGTATATTTGTGTGTGAGTGCCACAAATTGCAGTTCAATAAAATTGCAATCAATTAAAAACAAATTAAGCATACGCTATAGCGTATTAGGTTTTAAATAAACTCGAAAATGCCATAAAAAGTTCGTAAAATGCTAAATGTACGCGTGGGAAACTTTAGAGATGTACCCAGTAGTACGGTTCACACGTGAGTAATGGGTGGATTCATGGTTGAATGGTAAGGACCACCCATTACCGGCTGGATTACCGGCAATGCAAATCAGGCATGAATTTAACATGGGCATGTCATTGGCGGTCACCTATAGCTACCCTCTGCATTACCATTCATAGCTGAATTCACCCATTACCATTCAGAAGTGAGTTCACCCATTACCATTCAGAGGTGAATTCACCCATCTATGAGTTCAGGTGTCCGCGGTAATGCAGACACGTGAACGACTCGTGAATGGTATTCCATGAATTCATGGGTGACACTTTGCAAGCAACTGGCTTGTTTCATAAAGGAATTCATGCATTACCATTCAGCTATGAATTCATAGGTGAATGGTAATGCAACGTCGCTTGTCGAAGTAATGCGTACGTGAATAGTAAGCCATGAATTCAGCTTGGAAAAATACGTATCCATACCAGCAGAACTAGAGGGTAATTACCTAAAGTTTTTCTTTTTTAGTAATCCACTGGAAAGGCAACTTTGAGTCGACATTTGAATTTAAAGGTAGTTCGTGGAACGATGAACTTGAAAGTGATTACTCACTTAAAACAGTGATAAAGCCAAAGTGCACTTGCTGATAATTGATTTGACGATTCTCATGCTTATAATAATATTATTATGTCTACAGCTACAAAGTATCAATTTATTATATGCACTTTAACATATGGCTACTAGAATTGCAAATTTGCTTTACTTTAACATGATAGAAGGAGATCAAATAAGTATTAACATAAGAAGCTAAATAAATGCTGAAATCAGACAAGACAAATTGTGCTGTATGTTATGAGTATGTAATCATAAATATGTCTGATGAGACGGCGGCTCAAAGGAAAAGATTGGCATCGAACTCATCTATCGCCACTCGGTGTGGTGCTGTGGTGCTTGGGAGTCAAAAGTCCAATGCGCGGGGGCCAGGCCCCCTCTATGGTAACAAAGAGCTTCAGGCTGAGTTACTTATTATAGTGAATGCATATGCCATGGACAGCATATCGCAACGGTTGCCGTTCTCTGACCCCAGAGCGAACCTCTCGTGCTTAAGGTTAGTCATTAATTGCATCGCCAAATTGCGTCATCCGTTAATTCAATGGCTTATCAGGCGGCAGACGAGCGACAGCAACGACGATGACAATTAATAACTAAAACATGAATTGAAACAATCTTTTTTTTTTTAATGTAAGCCGAGCCGGTTGCACTGAGAGAAATTAGGAGGCAAGTACTAAGAAGAACAGCAGGCGAGTAAGGAGTCCAAACAGAGCTAGAATTCTATAGAATTACTTAACTTTAGGCTACTTTAAGGCACTGTAGTTTGTGTTTAGAGTATGTTAGGGATTTCAAAGAATTTGATTAGGTATAGTATTTCAGTATGGTAAAAGAATTATACCTAATCAATCCTAATTATTACTAAAGTGGAATTTTTTGTATCATTAAGAGAACTAAATATTGTTATGCATTATTTAATAGATTTATTGACAAAATCTATGTGGTTTTCGTAAGTATGAAGCTTTAACTTATTTATGCTGAATAAATATTGTAACTAATTTAAATATTGTTATAATTACTTATTATTAGTATTTATTATTAGTATTTAGAATTTTATTATTATTTATTTATTATTGAGTAATAATTCGTATTTTATTTAAGTTATGCCCCATAAGAAGAAAACCATTAAATGATGTTAAAATGACTTACCACAGTAGAGTTTAAATGTAAAAATGTCATATTTAAGTGATATTTTTATAAATAGTAAGAAAAGATCTTTGTGAAGTTTAGGTAATATAGCTTAAAATATTTGGATGATTGTTTAGTATATCAAATGTGTGCAGGGAAAAGACAGCTGAAAATACATGCTACAACAGTAAATTGAATAGTTTTTTTTTAAATGTTTCGAGCATTTTTTGCAGTGTATCATAGATAAGCGCGCCGGGAACGTACTAAAAGAAAAGACGTATTTAAAACGCTGATAAGCAAGCCAAGCAAAAAAAATGTAAAAAACGCGCTGCAAGAATTTAACACACACAAGCATACACACACATGTGTGTGTAATTCGAATAAATTAAATACGAATACATAAAAATTGGAAACGCGTGAAACGAGTTTTTAGTTGATTTTTAACAAGCGGCGAACGCGCAACGAAACATTCTGCAGCTTGAAACGGAAATTGTGAAATACCAAAAATACAAAAATAACTAATTTCAAAAAGTTTCCAAATATCTTTCGGACATGTGCGCGATCAAACATAAAAACCAACAACAAAAGACTGCTGGGAATAGCATAAAAAACTAACAACAAGATATACAAGATATATTGAAAGAGTGTTTCAAATTGCACAATAGGCAACAGGATAGTCAATTATAGAGTATATAAAATGCCACGACTTTGGGCGCTATGTTTGCTGTGGGGCAGTGTTCAGGCTCTGCCCACCAATCAACTTAATCAAAGCTGCCGCCTCACTGCAGCTGAGACGGGGCAGGAGCCGGCCTGCGGCAGGGATATCAACTTGCAGCACATACAATTGCTGGAGAGCTATATGCAAGTGGAGCTGGATGCCTGCCAGGATTTTCATGGATATGCCTGCGGCAAGTGGAGTTCGGTGCATGGAGCCGGCGTTTCGGCCATGTCGCTGAGCGGAGCACGCATCGATCAACGATTTGTGGAGCTCTTCGAGAGGCTATCGAGTGAGAGCCAAGCGGCGGAGCATGCGCTGCCCATGTATCCAAGACTGTTGCGCTACTATCAGACCTGCAAGGCATTGGGTAAGCCGCGATTGCGTAGCTATTTGGAGCAACTGCCGCGTGCCGCGTCTAGCCACTGGCTGGAGCTGGTGGCGCTGCTGGGGCGCTACGGCTATCACGAGCACTATGTGAAGATTGAGGTGAGCCAGCACAATGCCACACAGCATATGGTGCTCATACAGCCGCACAACTACAATCTCAGCCTGAATCTCACCATGCCCATATATAACGCCTTGCGGCGTCATACACGTGGCCAGATCCTGCCGATTGCACAATTGCGTACTCAGTTTGGACGTTTGGAGGCGACACTGCAGCAGCTGGTCGTCTCCGCAAACCGTAGCAGCAGCAATGATGAGGAGGAGACGGTTGGCATCTACACGCTCGAGCAACTGCAGCAGGAGCTGCCCGAGCTGAACTGGACGCAGGCATTACAACAGCAATTGGGCGTCACATTTGATGGCAGCCATCAGCTGTTGGTGGATGAGCTGCCCACGTTGCGCCAGCTGATTGCCTATCTAAACACTGCCGATGCACACCTGCTGCAGCTGTACAGCTGGGCACGTTTCCTGCAACATCTGCTGCAGCTGCCACACAATCCACTGAACACTGGACTACCAGCCAATCCGGCGATAACCTGTGTGCAGCACATGCGCAAAACGCTTTACCTGGCCATGAACTATGCCTACGAGCACACCTACTACGCCGGGCAGCGTGCGGCGGATGAGCGCGTTATCTTTGGCGTCTTTGAGGAGCTGAAGTCGCAGTTCTCCAAGCAGCTGCAACGCAATGAGTTCGGACTGGATGCCACACTGCTGCAGGCGCTGCAACAGAAGGTCCACGGATTGCGGCTCAATGTGGGCAACATGCCACGCAATGCGAGTGCGCAGTTCTTTATAGATTGCGAGCGGCATTGGCGGGTGGGCGGTAATTTCTATGAGAATCATCTAGAGACACTGCTACAGTACAATTCGCATCTGGCGCAGCTGGAGCGTAGTGAGAATGCCACCATGCGGCAGCTGTGGTACAGCTTCAATTATCATGCACCCGAGCTGCTGGACAATATTGATGCAACGCCATATTTTTATTGTCTGGGCAGCATCATCATTATGCCCTATGCCTATGTGCAGCTGCCGTTCTATCATGCCGAGTTTTGGCCAGCTCTGCTCTATGGCGACTTGGCCAACACACTGGGCCACGAGATGTTGCACGCCTTCGACACCTACTTTGTGGACTATGATGCCCAGGGCGTTCTGCGCGACTACAGCAAGGAGTTGAATCTAAACAACCAATATTCGACTGCGGTCAACTGTCTCAATGACAGCAAAATCATCATGCTGAATGAGCGTACAGCGGACATAAGTGGCACACGCTTGGCGCTGCAAACCTACATGCAACAGCCGGCGGAGAGACGCAACAATGGCCACCTGTACTTTCTACAATTTGCGCAGTTCTTTTGCGGCGAGGAGGCGGACATATTCCATGATACGGGCAGCAAGCGGCTGAACTATGTCCTGGCCCAGATGCCCGAGTTTGCAGAGGTTTATCAGTGCGCCCAGGGCACGCCCATGAATCCTGTAGAGCGCTGCAGATTCTGGTAGCGTTTTAGTATAAGCTCTTTGTTCTGCACAAGCTTTAACTAGTTAGGCCAACAAGTATTGTAAATAAAAGTATGCTTAAGTAACTGTTATCGTCATCTCACTCAGTCCGTGACTATATCTCTTCTTGGGCAATCTGGGGCACATCAACATGCGGCACGCATATGCTCCACACAACAAATCTTTGACAGCCAAAGCAGCACGCTAAGCAGCTGTGGGGTTAAAGGTGAAATTGCAGTCAGCCAGAGACAAGTTAATTTTCAATTACGTGCACAACGTGCGAAGCGGCCAGAAGTTGAAAGCCAACAGCAGCATACGCGGATGCCTACAACAGGACGAGGCAGAATGTGTTGCAGGCTCCCGAAGCTGATGAAAGTCTGTGCAACACGGACTTGCAAATGATCTGCGGCAATGCCTACTTATACAAAGCTCACATCGTTTGCTGCTACTAATTGTACACTGCCAAAAGAATGGTGTTATAATTTTAGATTTTTAAGGTTTTCTTAAAAATTATAATTAATTCTAAAAATTGTTAAGGTTGGATTAATCTACTTTTGCTATCGATTCGATACAGAATCCGTCTTATTTTGAATGATTTCCTTCATTATTTATATTAATCCAATGTCATTGGACTTTCTGGTTAATTTAGATCTAGCTTAACATACTTCATTTTTAAAGACTGTTAAGAAAACTAATAAGAAAATTATAGAAAGAACTTTTTAAAAAAAATCGTTAATAAAAATGTTTCGCAGAGTTCTCTGTTGATCTCAAATAAAGATTTATAGCCAATTTTTAATACATTTCTACTAAGAATGTGTAAGTTTTTTAATTTTTGTGCACAATAACAAATGCTATGTTCAATAATATTTAAAAATAAATCAGATAAGTTTATTTTATCCTAGGATTTTTAAGGAATTCCAGGTAATCTGTATGGCAAGCTTGTTAAATAGTTTTCGGAAGTAAAAAAACCCTTTCTAATAAAAGTAATTTTTGTAAGCCAGAAAATAATTCTGTCTTGTTTTAAATCATAAAAAGTTACAAGCAAAAAGTTTCAATAAATTTGGGTATATCAACGTTTTATATAAAATGAATATTTGTATATATAAATACACATATATAAATGAATTTTTTTCCCGTGTGACTTGCAAATTGCAATAATTAATAAAAAAAGAATAGACATATAAATAAATATAATCATAATTTGCGCAGCATTTTATTAAAATGATGAAATTTTGCAAGAATGCAAAGCAACTGGTTTTGTTGAAATTTATAAAATGTAATTGAATTTAAATAGAATTTCATTCACATTTATAGTATATACATTCAAAGAGATATTTAAAGCGGATTTTTGTAGCTGACATAGACTGAACTTAACAGACTTTGCAGCGCATTAGAAAAGCAACCGTCGGGCTATAAATTTGAAATGCAGAGGCAGCATAAAGAATTTTCTTATTGGCATCGTCATGCATTGAAATCAGCAGCTAGCACAGCAACAGCAGATGGGATACTACTCAAATGGAAGCACATTAATACACACACACATACACATATCAAGGCACAAACACACTCACACACACAGTCACATATGCTCAGTGTGCGTGTCTTGTTTGCCGGCACGCTTTTTATTTATTTGCTAATTAACACGTTTCCTGTGCAGCCAAAGCCGAAGCCGAGGCTGAAGCTGAAACTGAAGCTGATTCTGAAAGCAGTCGATTTTCACTTGGCAACTTGTTGAAGGTCGCCGTGGCATATTATTCATACGACGCATGGGCCGAAGTTACCTGGCAACCGCATTTGGTGCCCACATTAATAGACCATTAACAAGGCACCGGTACCAGAACATTCGCACGTGATCTGCATGCCAAATAGTATCTAAGCGTGCCCCAACCAACAAAACATGCCCCGATGACAACTGACTGCACTCTGGACTCTGTCGTTGCCTCCGTTGCCTCCGTTGCCTCGATTCCTTAATTAAGGAAGCTAGCAAAAACGACGAGGACCAAATGCTCTTTGGTATACACTGGGAGCTACCATGTCGCCAAGAATAAAACAGTTGATAAACAAATCAGTAATACAATACATCCCATTAATTGAGTAATTTTGTGAAATTCAACAAAGCCAAATCGTATTTTGACGTAGTTGCTAGAACTGATTTCTTGAAGGTTCAATAGGTTAAACAGAATGAGTATTAAATTGTGCTTGCTTTTAACACATATCATCAGGAAAATACACAAATAACTTACATAAGTCATAGCATTTGGATAAAAGATTCCGTACACATAGAAATTATGATGAAATTCTTCAGCCAAGTTTCATAAAGAATGCAGCAAGTATTTATAATTAAATATTAGCAATAATTTAAGCGTTTGTCTGTTTAAATGATACAAATTAAAACTATTTCATTGATATTAAAACAATTTGCGTCTCATTCCTAATAGTCATATTTGCTATAAGGCTTTTAATGCATAATTGTTTAAATATCACCACACTCAGCCAATGTTTGAGATAAATTGATGAAATAATGTTATTAAATTGAAAATCAATATATATTAAAGCAAAGCTCATATTAATATTTGTACTTATAATAATTTGATTAAATATTTTTACAGAAATTATATTATAGTGTATATTTTTGGTTTGATGATAAAAAATACCGCTAATGACTATAATAGTGAATAGCAATAATACAAAATAGTAATAATAATAATAGAATAGGCATGATAACGATAATAATATTAATAAATGCAAATTAGAAAAGCAATCGTAATAATAATATAGTAATAATCATGTATATAGATAACAGACTTTATGAACTGTCTAAACTCAAAACAAGTAAGAATGCTATAGCTGAGTATACCCAACTAAAAAACTCCCTGTACCCAGGTCAAAAATTTCGATCGCATCTTCGTTAACTTACACATACACACACACATACACAATCACACATACATACACAGCAAAAGCGACAGCGCACACGAAGTACTTAAGGTGGCTCTGCTTCTTCTTCCTCCGTGCTGCAGTACTGAAACTTGTTTGTTGAATAACTTCCGTGTTTATTATCCGATCTACTTGAAATTTGGACAGACTATTAAAAGTGACTAAGGTATCATACATCCCAAATCCCAGCGCTATATCTTGAAAATTGTTACAGTTAAACGTTTTTATTGAATAGCGGGGAAATAGGAGGGAATATCTCGGATCCAAAATAAACTTGACCGGCGCCTGCTATACACGAACCTACATTCCAAATTTGGTGTCTCTAGCTCCTATAGTTACTGAGATCCTTGAGTTCATACATACGGACGGACGACGACGGACAGACAGACGGACATGGCCAAACCGAAATCTCTTTTGATGCTGATCCAGAATATATATACTTTATAGGGTCGGAGATGTCTTCTTCTGCCTGTTACATACTTTTGCACAAATCCAATACCCCCTTTTTACCCATTTTGTGGGTACAGGGAGTAAAAACTATGCCTACGATTGTAGAAAATTATAAAATCAGCAAAGTGAAATATTCATTGATATTTGCTATAAAGTAGACATGCGAGTTTCCACAATGAAAATAAATGCACAAATGCATGCCAAGCGTCATTATATAATGCATATGCCCGCGTATTTATATATATATATATATATGTGTCTGTCTAGCTTAGTCTGAGGCTGTCTTGACATTATGCTAAGTCGGCAGTTTGTGCGGTCTTCGGAGCGAACCCTCCGCTTTGCTGGGTTTGCGGTTTCCTCGACTCGCGCGACCACATAAATTGATATTCAATGTGCGATTTGTCTATGTTTGTATTTGTGTGACTGTGTGACTGTGTGACTGTGTGTGTGTGTGTGTGTGTGTGTGTGCGGGCCTATCAGTAGCAATTTTATTCATTCATGTAAGTGAAATAAGTTTCGCTGCTATTCTGACTCGTTTTAATAAGTTTAATTTTAAATTGCTTAGCGCGCACTTCACGTGTTCGAGTGACGCAATATTAGCAACAAATTGCGCGTACGCTGGGCTCCCAACCACAGAGCCCCCACCCAACCCAAAGACTGCCCTTCACTGCCCACTGCCCACTGCCCCAGTTTCATTCGAGCAGCGAGCACAGCCGATGAGCACAACCAATGGGCATACGGCACGCCGCTGGGATTAATGTCCAGTTCGATCCGGAACTTTAAACTATACGGCTTTGCCTGTCACGTGTGTCTGTTGCCGACTGGATCCGTATTCGGCCGCCCGGCCAGCGAGACACGTGTTGCTTGATTGTCCGGCTTTGCAAATTCCCAATTTATTTCGTGCTTTTTTTCTTTCCCACAGCAACTGTAATAAATATATGTACTCACGCAAAAATGATGCAACCTGTCTGGGCGAATTTCAAGCAAGAAATCCGATATACGCTTAACTTTTTAGCTGATCCGACAGTTTAAACCCCGCTTTATTTGATATTTGAATGAATATGCGATTTTCATTTTTATAGATTGCAAGCTTTGTATGTAAGATATTGATATGGCTATAATATATATATATATCTACTTCGATAGTATAATCAATTTAGCCATTTCTTTTTATCTTCGAGAATCAAATTTAAGCTTTCAGTCCGTCCGTCCGTCCTTCTGTCCGTCCGTCCGTCTGTTTCTATGCGAACTAGTCTCTCAGTTTTAAAACTATCGTAATGAAACTTGGCACAGATCCTTCCTTTTGCTGCAGGCAGTACATATGTCGGAACCAGCCGGATCGGATCACTATAACATATAGCTGCCATAGGAATGATCGGTCGACAAGTATGCTTTCGTATGAATAACTTTTCTTTCTCTCTCTCTCTCTCTCTCTCTCGCTCTCTCTCTCTCTCTCTCTCTCTCGCTCTCTCTCTCTCTCTCTCTCTCCCTCTCTCTCTCTCTCTCTCCCTCCCTCTCTCTCGCTCGCTCTCTCTCTCTCTCGCTCTCTCTCTCGCTCTCTCTCTCTCTCCCTCTCACTCTCACTCTCTCTCACACACACACACTAAAATTGACCATCAAACAAAACTATTACTATTCACAAAGTATACCTCCAAAATGACAAATTGCAGTGGGGTCCCTTGAATTCTTGAGAATCGCAGAGAAGGGCGATCAAATTATAAAACTATGTTTTGTATGAATAACTTTGTTGTTTATAAAGATATCCTCACCAAACTCACCCAAACCGAGTCTCTAAATACTTTATACAGTCTGACCAAATTTGATCAAAATCGGGTTACTATATCATATAGCTGCCATAGGAACGATCGGGCGAAAAATGCAATCTGACCAAATTTGATCAAAATCGAACCACTATTTCGCTATATAAAACTTTTTGTCTGTCTCTCTCTCTCTCTCTCTCTCTCTCTCTCTCTCTCTCTCTCACTCTCTCACTTTCTCTAACTCTCTATCTCACATACACACTAAAGTGGACCTCCAAAATAATCTATTGCTATTCACAAAGTATACCTCCAAAATGATAAATTGTAGTGGACTCCCTTGAATTCTTGAGAATCGCAGAGGAGGGCGATCAAAAAGAAAACTATGTTTTGTATGAAAAACTTTGTTGTTTATCAAGATATCCTCACCAAACTTTCCCAAACAGAGTCTTTACAGAGTTTATACAATTTGATCAATTTTGATCAATATCGGGTGACTATATCATATAGCTGCCATAGGAACGATCGAGTGAAAAATGCAATCTGACCAAATTTGGTCAAAATTGGATCACTATATCAAACTTTTTGTTTATGCAAATATTTCATCCAAACTAAGTGAGAGTTTTATTATACTTCAAATAACTTCCTATAATTTCATCAAAATCGGACCACATGGCTCCCATAGGAGATAGCCTTTCATGTTTATATTTCTTTTCGGGTTTGATTTGTTTTAAACACATAACTCTTTTTTGCGATCCTTGATTATAATCATTGTATATCTATATGCGTATTCCAAAAGATGTCCAAATTGTGCGTTCAGTCTCATCTTGTATAGTCAGCGATAACATAGTGCCATAATCTAGACACATAAAGCCACCGTTCTCTGATTTTCGCGACTCTCCGCCGGCGCTTGCCGCTGTGTTTTCATAATAAAATGCGCAAAATGCCAACAGCAGGAGCAACAATGTGTAAAACCAACAGAATCTGCGGCTAAATTCGCACGTTCAAGTGTCAGTGACAGCAGCGACATCGTTTGCTGTCCGAGTGTTTGACAGTGTGTCCAGTTGCCAGCTCCATCTCCATTTCCATTTCCATCTCCAATCCCAGCTCCCCCAGCTTGTGCTCCCCAACAGCAGCAGCTTGTGTGTTTATTAAACGACACTTTCGCCAAAAACCCAACTAACCCGCATAGTCGAAAAGTCAACAGCAACAACAATTTGCGTGGTTTGCCACAGTGTTTGTAAATGTTTTGATGTTTGCTGCGATTGAAATTGTTGTTTTATTGTTCCTGTTGTTGTTGTTGTTGTTGTTATTGTTGTTGCTGATTTGTTTACCGAACTGGCAGCAACTGTCCGAGTGCTTGTCAGTTATTGTTAGCAGCTTTATTGTTATGCCTTTAAAAGAATACCCAACCCAAACATGAATACATTTTGTTCATTGTTCGAAACACGTGCAGAATTTCACAGGCCATTTCTAGAGTATTTTTTTGTATGCCTAATCGAAACATTAAATATGTGCATGTTAACCAAAGTCTGGCAAAATAGTCATGATTCTAGCAAATCAAATAAAATTATTTAAAGCAATAGCTTCAGTAGAGCCTCATCAATATATGGTAGTAGAATATATACATACATATATATGAAAACTGAGCAATAGCAGATAACAATATAGCATCAAGCCATTAATGTCAGCTCAAAAGATCAGGTGAAAGATCAGTAAAAGGCAGACAATCTTTGTTTGGGGGCTTGAGCCTAATTATAAGCAATTAAAGCTAAACAGACGATTTATATACAATTTTACTCTGATCTAAGCTTTGAAAATAAGGGCTATACGAGCTCTTACTGTAGATACAAGCCTAGAGCAATCATCTTAAATCAGAAACTCAGGATCAGCTCAGCAATTAATTGATAATAATTAGTATTTGGTCTGAACACAATCAATTGTAAGCCCCATTAAAACTAGTTTATTAATGGTTTTAAATTATTTCTAATGAATTTATTTCAACACAGCTTAGAAAAACAAATAAGCGTTATATAGAAATCACCAAATCAAAATCGTAAAAATACAAATTGAATATACAAATCGGTAAAAGCAATAATAAAAGCAGCAACTACGGCTAGTAAACAAGACACGGGCAAATAAACAAGAAAATAAATAAACAGATTTCCAAAGCCCAGTAAATATTGATGCATACAAAAATATGCAATCATTTATTGCATTTTTCAGGCATTCAATAGGTACCAGTTGTTAGGGGTAGACAATTTAAAACAGGAGCAGCATATGTGTGAGTGTGTGTGTGTGTTTATGTGTGTGCGTGTGTGAGTGCAATTAAATAACAGTCAAACAGCAGGCAGAGCAGGAGCATTTAATGATGATGGCGACATAAACACACTTGGCTTCGAGGGCTTCATATGTGCGCCGGTCAGTTGATTAATAATAATGTTGCCAAATGGGAAATACATGTGCGTATGTGCGTATGTGTGACTGTATTGACATAATTGCAGCATATGAACAAACAACGGGCACACGCAATGCGTAACGAGCTTTTCAAGCCGGAAACGTGCTTGAGAGCAAAACTTTCGATGCTTGTTCTCTCATCTTTAATTGCAATTTGCAAACTGGGCCCAAAAGTCGACAACATTTTCATCATTTTTTTTTGTTGTTGTTGTTATGTTTTGTTTGTTTTACAGTGCCGCAAATATATAACTCGCCATACAATTTTAATTAGTTTTTGGCAATGCCGCCAATCAGCTTTCCATCTAAATGAAAAGCTGACAGCGAAACGGCAAGTCACGCAGACGACGAGATGAGCGTGTTTATGACGGGGACGGGGGATGGATGATGTCGTCATCAGCTGATTTTAAAGTCAGGTTAAAGCTATAGCACTCAAGAATAAATATGTGCGCGGATAAAACATATCACTGATGGCCGCTCATGTTGGCAAACATATGAAAAGCGACGTCGTCAGCGTCGGCGTTGATTATTGTCAAACAGACAGCGAAGAAAACAGCTGGAACAGCATAGGACAGTCATCGTCGTCCTTGTCAACGTTGCCGTCCTGCCGTCCTTACAACAACAACGATCGCTGAGTGGAAGTCAACATTAAGTAAACCAAACAGACAACCAGCAAAAACGTTACAATAGAATGTGTAGAATTCGATTATACCCTAGGTTCTTGCTCACGAATTAATTGCATTAATAAGTAATTTAATTCATTTTCGTAAGCATTATAACAAAACCTAATGGAAACTTTAAGAAGATCATGACCAAGACGTCAGAATAAACTGTATTCAAATCTATTTGTACTACATAAAATGCTATCCTATAAAGAAAACCCACAAAAATCAGAAAAGTTTAAAGAATTCTAATTGATTAAGAATGTTATTATAGTATACGAGTACTAATCTTCAGCTTAGTTTACTAGATTTCTTAAGCTTTGGTGATTTATATAGTTAAATAAAGTTCAATTTCTTTTGTTAATGAAATTTTCTTCCATGGAAACATAATGTTTATAAACTAGATCTATTCACAAATTTCCTAAAATGTAATGTGTAAATTAGCGTCTAGTTGTAACTAATATACCCAGTGTCTGTAGGGTATAAACAGAGACTCAGGACAGACAAGATGGTCAGGACATTTCCACTGGCTTCGGCTCGTAAAGTCAAACGACGTGAAGAAGCTGCTCGACAAGCACACACTCACACACACACACACACAGCACACACACACTGCAGATTCACACCTCCATATGTGACTTTATGTGACTGTCAGTTAAACAGGCATTCACCAGCCAACCGTTGTCCCGCTGCCCACTTGCTCCTTGCTCCTTGCTCCCAGCTGGGCGCTATCTAGAAAATTTTATCGCCAAAGCTCTCACTGCGGCTTTTATTTGTCAAACAAAGTATTTTTATTGGCTTTTTTAGCAGCTCTACCGCCTGTCAGGGGCACGGCACCAGAGACAGGTGCGGGAACGGGGTGGGTTTAAGAGAGCTTGGCGCGTGTTTGTTGTCTGCTAAATACTCGACACTTGGTATGTGATTGAAATAATGCCTGGCGATAATCCGTGTCTTATTAAACGGCTCCGGCAAGCGCCTCAGCAAGTGCAGATTTGGGTCTGGCAGGTGCGCATATGTCAGAAGACTCGTATGGCTGAGCATACGCTTTCACACAATGCATATGGATAAAGGAATATATTCGAAGTTGACCCGAAAACCAAATGAAAATCTGTTGCTGTGACATTTTGACAGCTGTTTGAATATCTTGCTGGAGTTGCCCTTCTCGCAGTTTATCAATTGAACGGGAGACTTGTTATGTACAAAAGCATATTGAAGAGAATAAGAAATTTCATATATCAAGCATTTAAACAACGATTCTGAAATACACTAGCAACTAAAACAAATAATCTAAGCTGTTTCTTATAAATTTGTTCATATCGTGAAATTATTTAGACCTGTTCCGAATTTCACTTGTGAATCAACTCCTCAAAAAATCTGTAGCATACTTTTTAGGGCAGATTAAAAATGAATTTTTTAGTTCTTTTAATACATTTTTTTGGAATTGACTATAAAATGAATATTTAAACTTTCTTCTATAATATAAGTTCCTCAAATAGAGTTATTAAATATTATTTATATTTATCAAAGTCTCTAGCCATAGATTAAGCTGGAGCCTCCAAAATTTCTAGAGTATTTAAGAGCTAAGCAACTTTCAGTAGACAAGTTCACAGACTTCATTTAAATATGGTGTCTGCCCATCTCATATGAAAGTCCTACCTGTAGACAGCATAGCCTTGATTACAAATGCAATATGCTAACATCTTACAGCATTGTCAATACTTTGGCTTACGATAAGCTTAAGCCAGCTCAAATATTGATATGGGTCACCGTATAAGCCTATTAAACTATCGAGACCAGCTAAGAGTGCATACAAGAGACCTTTTTAAATATACGAAAACGTTAATAATCCTGTAAGCTATCTGCCAAGTGCCATCACGGTCCCCAGCCTCGATAATCTAGCAACACTAATCGAAATTTTCGCTGGCAGCAGAAATAATAAAAACAAAACAAAAATGAAAATGAAAATGAAAAGGAATAATTTTATGGTGCACAAACAGGCTGGAAACCTCAGAGGAGCATCATTAACGAATCTCATAATGAAAATTTGCGTACTCAAAGCAAATTGTTGTCAAGTTTAGCCAAACTTGCGTTATGTCCTGAAATTAGCGACATACAGGAAATGGAAAGCAAACAGGCTGCAGGAGGAGAAGAAGCTGCCCATGTTTGATATTAAAATGCGTGAATATAAAAGGCGCATTCGATTAAATCGCGTGTTGTGCGGAGTCGCAGGAGCAAACTCTGAAATCCAATCAGTTCTATCTATCGGCACAGCCAACAACAAAGAGGTTGTGGGCGTAACACTCTCCCCTCTCCAATGCCATGCCAAAAAATTAGGTAAATTACCGCATGTGTCGGTTACCGGCTGCGGGCTCACAGACTCTACACCAGTTTAAGCCCAATTCTCACACCCTCACACTCTCGTTTTTACTCGCTGTGTGTGTGTGTGTGTGCCAAAAACAATGCCGGGCTAAAACCGCGACAGACCGCAAATTTAGACGGCGCCGACAACCCGAGCGGGGGCGTCTGAGTAATGTGGCCCATTTTAGCCCAGTGCAAACATCGCAGGCGTGGCATTAAAAATTTCGATTATCTAACGCAAAATGGCTGCACAATTTAATGACTGATTTGTGTATTGTTTGCGATGCTGTCAGTTTTAAAAAAGAATCCCTTGAATTTACCCACATTGCGTGTTCATTTTTGGTTAAGAAACAACAAAATAAACAGCAACAAAATATGTCAGCGACAAGTTTACTTTTCATTTTGGTACTTTCATGTTTATACTTTTATATATATATACTCGTATAATATGCTGGCGGCTATAAACTTAATTTGCTGATTACAAAGTAACCGTATCGTCATAATTTATGGGCCAGGGTGATAAGGGGCAAATGGGGCGGTGCTTGACCAGCTCAAAGCACTCCCGCAATGCTCTACAATAAACGCTGTGCGGCATAAATGGCTTTGAAAACGAACATGAAATAAACAACATATTTACTTTTTAAAGCAAAATAACCAAAGAAATTAAAAAACTTCTTCACTTTCTGTAACAAAATATAATAGATAATCCACAGTCAATTTAGGGAAAATATACTTAGGATATAGACAGATATTGCAATTTTAGTAACTATAATATTAAGACCTGTTCCGAATTCCATTCCGAATAAATTTCACAGATTAGCGTGTAGCATACTTTTTAGAGCAGAATATAATAAAAATACACTAGCATTCTAGTATATTCATTTATTTTATAGACGCACCCAAAAGCATGCTCTACATATTTCCGTGGAATGAATTCGAAAGTGAAATTCAGAACAGGCCTGATTATTTTAGGAGCAGGATATTATTGGTATTGTATATAGTCATCCCATAAAAAGATTTCTAAATTTATGTTACATTAATTAAAAAGTTAAATTCAAAATATGCCTGAATATTTATTTTCATATTTTAAAATATCAATCTTTGAATATATTGTTTAGCATATTCATATTTCAAAATATCAAATTCTTAATATTATTTAATCTAATATTTAAATATTGTTCATAATAAACACACACAATATTTTTATATTTTCAGCATTCAGTTTTTAGAATCAGCTTAAATTTATTTAATGTAAAATTTAATTTTCATAAATGTTTAAGTTGCACATTAGCTTGACAAGCCACACAATCTAATCGAAATGCCCAACCCGTCCACAGCTTCCCTTCAGCAACAGCAGTGCAATAAAAATCACAAAACCACGAGTGGAATGCTCTAGTCTACAAAGCACGACTATAAAATACTCTGTACATAAAGAACTGCAAGTTTCTTTTAGAATTATAATATAAGCAATTTCATTTTTTAACTATTTTTAAGATGTTCACAATCGAATAAATAAAATGTATTATTCCAAAATTAGAAAATAAAATATATACGAATGAATCATGAATAAAAATATACTAGAAAAACATAGTTTTGTTTTAGCTCTTATAGTCTTAGAAATGGTATGTCTTTTGATGCTGATTAGGAATGAATTCACTATATATATACACACTTTATAGGGTCGAAGCAGCCTGCTTCGGTCTGTAACTTACCCGTTTGATAGCTACAGGGTATAAGCGAATAAAACCACAACTGCAACCGCCGCCCAAGTGGTTCTGCTCCGTTGTCTTTGGCCGCGAGGCAGGTGGCGGCAAGGACAACAGAGACATCTAATTACCCCGAAACGGGTCACAGCTTTGCTGTTTAGATATTGTGAAGTCATGAGAGCGCTTCACGCACACATGGGCCAAAAAAACAAACGGCACACATGACTGGACGCTATGAATTTTAAACTACCAAATTAGCGAGATGCCCAAATATGATATGCGACTGTTGCCTTACGATGATGTATGTACGTACATACATACATATGTATGAATTTAATGTTGCGTGTATTCACGGCACTATTTATACGCTGTGCTGTAACGCCCGTCCCATTACAGTTTTCAATTAAAAGTGCCAAAGCAATTTTGAAAAAGCGCACGCGCCATTTGTATTCTACTCTATAATTGGTTACATTAACTGAGTGGGAGTGTTGGTAACGCAGGACACTCGACACTGTGTGGGGCTTACTTGAACAATTAAGCCCCTCATATGACTTCCTTTTAGTATTTAAGGATATGCTAATTTCAGTACTAATTTTGATATGTTCCTAAGTGTATACATTTTAAATTGATGAAATTTGGATGTAAAACCATTTAAATTTTCTACACCTGTATTTTTTATGTACAACCATGATAAGTTGCCACATTGGTAGCAGTACGCTGGTTAAAATATTTATTAAGCATAAAATTCAAATTTTTAATAAAAATAAAAATTAAAAAAATACCTATATTTTCATTTACGAAACGTTTTCAATTTGATTTTTTCATCCTTGGAGCAATCTTGTCACTTTAAAAACCGAATTTAAATCCTTTTCGAATCTATCTATATCTGAATCAAACTGTTTAATATAATATAGACCTACGAATAGAAGAAATAAACTGTTTTTGGCATTGAGTCTTTAAGTGTGCCCGTAAAAACAGTTAATGTTTTTAATATACATAAATTTTCTTTAGATTATTTATGAATGAAAACTCCATTGAATAGTCTTTGAGTGTATGTTGGATTCGATGTTTGGATATTAGTTTTTGTTCTCGGGTTTTCCGTTTATTTATTTACGCTAGATCCCTGGCGACCGTTGGCTTCACCTGAACCTGCCCATAACCCCAGCTGGCGCTGCTTTTTTATTTTAGATAAAAACGTAGCTCTGGCAAACAGCGACAACAACAACAACAACAACAACAAGAGCCACTAAACTGTTAAAAAATTCAAGCACAAATATTTGTTTCTTGCTTTGTTTGTTTGCTTGTTTGTAAAACTAATGAAATTTTTGCAATATTAGCCAACCGGCTGCTGACCCCACAAGACAACAAAAAAACAACAACAAACAAAGAAAGAAACAAAGAAAGCTTGAACCCGCAATAACAACAACAACAACAGCAACAACAACAGCACCAGTAGCAACAAAAATTAAAAGAAAATACACAAAAAAAAGGCGGCGAAAAAATTAACGCCAACTTTGATGCCAAGCGAAACCAAAAAAAAATAAAAATAAAAAATATAAAAAAAAGCATACTAATGTATATAACTATAAGTATGTATGTGTGTACGTTTGAGAAGCAAAAGCAGCTGGCAAAACGCAAAAAGCAAAAGACAAAGGACAAAGCCAGCGGCCGCAGTCAGAGCTCCAGTCAGAGATTATTATGTCAAGTCACGTTTATGAGCGTAATTTCGACAAGGCGCCCGGCCACAGAGCAGCTGTATGATGGTATATGGAACACCCACCCCACCCCATCCCATCCCTCCAAGTCCCACGTAACCGTCCGGATGCTGCTTGTTAGGACGACATTGCAGCAGTTAAGTCGCAGCCTGCGGCCAGTCAATAAACCGTTAAAAAACAACTTGAACGACTGGAAGGACATCTATATTTGGGCAGGCTAAGCTGATGTACCCCAAAGTATGTATATGGCTTAAATGTAGGCATCCACTTGTATCTATCTAGGACTTCTTTACTCATAAGATCTTCATGTGCGTGTTAAGGTTAACACCATAGAAGCCATTTTAATAATTTATAAATATGGCATCAGTGGACAGATGTCTGATCTTACATCCTGCCCAGTTTTGTAACAAGACTTGATAGATAGAGCTGTTCTAAAATTGTTTTCTTTTTGCTTTCAAATTATAAAATTTATCAAAATGAGAACACTATATCATATCGCTGTATAGCGATGAATTGAGATATTTGTACAATAAAATAAGCTCCGATAAAGTTGATTACTTTTTTGAGAGAATTTTAGTTAAGAACTGATTACCATATCTGCCATAAGATCACTTTAATGAGCATTTTCAAAGTTATCTCCTCCTTCTTGTTGCCATGAGTAATTGGCCAAAGCAACAGAAATGAGATCAAAGAGATTAACTGATGGAAAAAGTTAACAACATTTTTGATACTGGTTACCTACAACTTTTAGCAAAGGAATACCTATTTATTTATTAGGAAATCAACGTTCTTAAAATTGTTAGTTTGTCTTATTAAGAAGATGAGAGGCAACCAATTGTTGCGCTTTTAAAACTAAAATAGGAATCAATTTTCCTATTTCCCACTGCTGCTAATAAGCATAATACGAGTATGAGTAAAAACCACACCCAGTAATTGCTACATAAACCCAAATTGTTTTTTTTTTATATATATATCAAATATATTTAACCAGGGTACTATTACCAATGTGGCAACTTAAAATGGTTATATATAGGAACAATAACAATAACAAAAAGTAAAGTAAACGATTCAAGCGTAAACTTTAAACAAATTTTACATATTTACAAGTTTAAACAAAAACAAAAATTAATTAAATTGAAATTAAAATTCAAATGAGTACCCTGTTTTTAAGGTCTTTGGGGTGGATATTTTCGAACCTTTTGCGTCCTCTGACCGTACAGCAAAGACGCCCAAATTGTTGGTTACATTAATAAAATAATCGCAATAAAGTCAATTTTTATTAAATCTACGCACATTTATTCTCCTTTAACTGTTTTCGGTGTGCTTTAGCAGAATCAAGAAATAAAAGATTGATAATATTTAGGTACGATTGTGAATGTGTAAATTTCAGCTTAAATTTATAAAAATGTTCGCAATTTTACACTCTGTTTACAAAAGTGTTTGAACTTTTTTTAATATATATTTTAATGCTGTGCGCTGATTTGAAAATAACATTGACTGCGCTTTTTTTCTTAAAAACCTCCTTAAGCGGACAGTAGAGTAACTAAATTTGCCCTGCTTAGCTACATCCATTTTCCTTGATTTGCTATAATTCAAGCTAAGCAGTTTTCGAAGTTTAATTCTATATAACATTTTCTACAGTCCATGTTCTATGTTTTGCGATATTCCGTTTCCTATCTGTCATGTTCTATGTTTCTTGTTATACTATGTGCGATGTTCCATATTCCAAATTCCATCTTGCGCGATGTTCTATGTTTTTTGTTATACGCGCGATGTTCCATATTTCATATTCCATCTTGCGCGATGTTCCTACTTCCTTCTATCTTGCACTGCTTGCATCGCGCAGAGCTTTTGCAGCTTTTCATCCCTGAGCTTTCAAACCATTGCTAAAAGCTTTTCTAGAGCTTATGGTGTATGTTGAAGTTCTGAGTTTCGAACCTCCTTTGAAGAGCACTTACAGTAAATACAAATGCTACCCCAGAGAATACCGTGAAAGAACAAAGGACATTTGCCAGCAAATGCTTTGCATATGTCAAGCCAAGTCCAGAGCACTACTCAATGCACCAGACCATGAAAGGCACGCAATAAACAAAAATAAAATGCATTGCATACATAAGAGCGCCCCATGGCATGTTTATTATTGGCTAGTTTAACAAAATCGCCTCAACGCATAGCGCGTCCAGCAAAAATGCGGCACATCGACCAGACCAAAATATAATACCTCTAGAAGACTTATGATGGAACAGCCCAGACATAGCTGGCAAATTGCGCCAAACGAAACTGCAAGCAATAGCGTTAAATTAGTTAGATATTAATACATTTTCTATCAGAATTTCGTTTAAAAACATAAGGATAAGAAATAGGGTTTGAAAAAATGTGAAATGTTCTCTATTTAAATCTGAAAGTCCTGTAGTTGTACTCTTGCAACCAGGTCAATAATAGAATTCTTTAGAGTAACAAAATTCAGGCATATATATTATCAAAACATTTTAAAGTGCATTTAAGTATATCCACTAAAATGATTGATTGACTACACTTTATATTTTAAAGCATTAGAATGTCCTTTCCAACCAGAATATTAAAATATATTAACTTTTGAGCTCCACTAAAAACCGTTAAATATTTCAAAACTGATTACTTATAATAAATTTCTGGAATAAAAACAACCTACCTATTAAGTCCACCCAGCTATATATCAAGCTGGTCTTATAGACCAATATAAAGTTTCGTCTGTAGTAGATATTGAGCAACATTGAACGGTTACCGCTGCGCAGGGCTGCATTGTCACTGTCATTGGAAAGTTGCCAGGGACGTAAAACCATTTTGCGCGCTTCGGTGAGCAACGTCAGCGACTTGCAGTTAAAGGGGCAATCGCATATAAGGCCCATGTCACTTTGGCTAACATAGGGATACTCGCCGGGTTGCACATAATTCAGCAGCAGATGATTGTGCGCCGCCAAGCAGGGAAGATCCTTTAGCTGGCAGGCCATATGATCGGAGGGTGGATAGAACAGATCCAGGCTGCAGTTACAATAGCGCAGCATATAAAGTTGTTGGCATTCGGCGAGGCAGTTTTCCATCATATACTTGTAGCCCTGCAGAGTTTGGAGTCGATTGCCGTGCTCGTAGTCCAACAGGCATCGGCGTTGCAGGCTATGCAGCACATAGGTATTTTCATCGTAGTAGTGATAAACTGCCCTGATGCCAATATTGGTGTCCGTATCAGGCCCCAAATTTATGGGATTGTCGAACCACACACCTGGCTCTACAATATTTAGCTGTATGATTTAATAGTTGAGTATAGAATATGATAATTAATCGACTTAAAGTAGAATTTGGAGCGTTATCCAAATGTATTAATTAAAAGTGGATCAAATTAAAAGTCCAAATTAAACCACATAACATAAAAATCGGTAGAGTTTTGACATAGTTATGGAAGTTTGAAATCCAGGAAAAGCATTTCAATTTAGTACCATTTCAAATTTATAGTCTTTTTTTAAGGGGAAAGTAAACTAAAAATCATAAAAAACTATGTGCAGGTTTTATAAATTTATAAAGAATGGCTTTAGCTTTTGGCATTGAAGACACTTATCGTTCTTATTGCCCTTCATATACTTATTAACTTAGAAGACGTAACTGTGAATGCTGACCCTTAATAGGATTTATACGCACCACAAAACCTTTTGGCTTCGGATTGTCAGGCGCATGCAGTCGCTCATGCAGTAGGAGCCGGATGGTTATTCCCGTACCCCTGCCCGTCTCAACGCTGGAACGCTGCTCCACCTCGTTGAAAGCAAGACAGGCGCCCTGAGGCAGGCGTCGTGGTCGAAAGAGTTCACAGCAATTTTGAGATTGTGTCTGCCAACTGCATTCTCCAAGCAGTTCATCGCAGCGCCAGGCCAACTCGCTCACAATCTGGCTAAAATTAAGATGATTGAGCGTATGAAGAGGCTGGTCAAGCAGCGGCTCAAAGACATCGAAGTTGGCAAAGCTGAGGGCATCGTAGGCAGTGAGGACGCGTTCCAGGAGCGGCTGCTGTGCATCGCTGATGTTATAGCGTTGAACTATCTGAGACAGACGGGACCAATTCAGGCGATTCTTGTTGCAGACAATGATCACAGGAAAGGCAATGTTCTGAATGGGCCAATGCGAGTTGGCAATTATTGTATGGAATTGCTTGCGCTGATGACGCTCCGACAGAAGATATATGACATAGATGAGCGCAGTGAGGGCACAGAGCAGCGCCAGTGCCCAAAGTAAACTGTCCGGGATCAGCTATATGTATAACGTTGCCAGTAGATATATATTTCAATTAACTCACCGCATGCGCTGTCGCAATGTCGGCCAAAACAGCTGATAGAATCCATGTATGTGAGATGCATTGGTGTATCGGCTAAGAAAGTGCATCCAGGCGACTTCATTACTAGCCAGTTTTTGCTCTTGCCAAGCCAGGACTGGCCGGCGTTTGCGTTTTACTTTTCTCACTTGATTGATATGCATTGATGTCTGGTTACTTGCCATTGTGGCAGGCTTTTATAGCGAACTTGGTTGTTTCGTTTAGAAATACCCTTGAAGGGTAGGGTATTACACAGAAGTTATGGCGTTTGAAACGGCAACATTGGAGAAGTCAAAAGTATCAAAAGTAAATGTAACATACGTCAAAATACTTTTCTATTATGCGACCTCAGCCTATACCTCATTTAAACTATCACGCATGTCCCGAAGTCCTTCTAAATAGAACAATTTATTTAACTTCTTTTTTAAATTTTCTATCTTTTCTGATCTAATATTATTATAGCTTGTTACCTTGTAAATTTGTACCTAATCTTGAAGCTGACTCTTTTATATAGTTGTAAGTGTAATTTAAAAGAGTATTCACAACAGCGTCATATTAGCTTGACTTTCTAATCTCTGTATGCAAATCATTTGCCATTGATTGCATTCAATTGAATATATTTGTCCAATTAGCTTGACATATATAAAGTACAAATCCTAGATGCAAATCAAGTCAAATCCCTTGGGCAGTGGGCAACCGTTTTGTCAGCGATTGACGCAGACTTGACCTATGTGTCGATTTGTCCCCAATGCGTTTAATAGGCGTTAAGCACGTTAGCGCCCAGGACATGTACATATAAGTAGCTAATCACTCCAAAACATTCCAGCACGCATGGACAAATGCTACTATAAAAGAGCCAAGATATGTGTGCAACTGATTCAGTTCTTGACCAGCCATGACTCTGGCCTATAATACGCCGCCGCGTCGGCTGCCCTCCCGATTGGGGCAGCCGTCCCGCTCAATGCCGCCGCGGTTTGCACTGTTGGGTCAACTGGGTCAGGCCTGCTGGCAGCTGGCACTGCGCTTTGGCAAGCGGACAACGATCCATGGCCTGGACAGGCTGCTAGCCTCACGGGCCAGTCGCTGGGAACGATTCGTCTGGCTGTGCACGTTTGTCTGCGCATTTCTGGGTGCCGTTTATGTCTGTCTGATACTGTCGCAACGTTACAATGAGGGCAACTTTCAAACTGTGGTGGACAGCACACGTTATCCGGTTTATCGCATACCATTTCCGGTCATCACCATATGCAATCGCAATCGACTCAATTGGCAACGTTTGGACCTGGCCAAGAGGCGATTCATGGCAAATGTCAGCGATACGTTGCAACTGAATTTGTTTGAGCGCATTGTTAGTAGCTACGATGACATGTCTTTTGGCAACTTTCAGGCCTTTGGACAGTTGAGAAATGAGCCAACAGAGCAGCTGAACCACATCAATTTCAGTCTCGTCGTCGACCTTATGAGCTGGACCTGTGAGGAGCTACTGACTGATTGCAAGTGGCGTCATTACCCACACAATTGCTGTGAGATCTTCTCGAAACGACGCAGCAAGAATGGCCTTTGCTGGTCCTTCAACTCCCTGGAAACTATCGAAGGCAAACGCATGCAGTTGCTTGATCCTTTGTGGCCCTGGCGCACTGGTTCCGCTGGTCCCCTCAGCGCGCTATTCGTACGGGTTCTCATACAACCGGAAAAACACTGGCCCGGCCGGCTAAATGAAAAGGGTATCGAGGTCATGGTCACGGAACCATACGTCTGGCACAAGGATCCATTTATCATACCTGCCAACACGCAAACTACGATAGAAATCGAACCAACGATTTACTTTTACGATAACGAAACGCGTTCTGTCAGCTCGGATCAGCGTCAATGTGTGTTTGATGTTAGTTCAGGTTTAATTTTCCAATGCATTCCCATTTCAATTTCCATAACAATCAACTGTTTTCAGTATTCTTTCAACTTGTATCAATATTTTGGTTCAATTTGCATTCGAGCTCCTTACTTTTCTTTTCACCATATCATTACACTTTTATATTTAATATTAAATATATTAAGATACCAGTCAACAGTCAGAATTTATCCCATCTTCTCTTCTCTAATGAGTTTTTATCACTTTAATTTATTTGTACCTAAATTAAATTGACTTAAAATTGAATATATTCAATTCAGTATTCGGATTCAATATTACATTTAAATTCAATTGAAATCAGTCTAACAGATTATATTTGACTGTGAAATTTTTATGCTTTTAAAATGTTCTTAGTATTTATACTTATATCCTTTATCATTCATCCTTTATTTATCATATCATTAATATTCACGTTATGAATATTCATTTAATTTAATGTTCACTCTTATTTGTTCTCTTAAAATGTTTTTGTTTTATCATTACTGTTGAATTCTATTATTTGATTGAAACATTTAAGCTCATTTGTACCTCTAATTACAAGATTCCTTTGTTGAACTCCTTTTGTTGCCATTTATTAGTTAAATCCTTTAAATTTAGTTTTATCATATATGTTCAATTACGCTATCCAATCTGTTTGCAGGATGAGCACAACAGTCGCGACTTCAAGTCATTGCTAGGCTACATTTACATGATTGAGAATTGCCAATCGGAGTGCCATCAGGAGTACTTGGTGCGCTTTTGTAATTGCACAATGGACTTGCTTTTTCCGCCGGGTAAGCACGTTCCGTTCAACCGCAATACAGACTTGAAACTTTGCTCCGCTTGCAGGCCAGTATCGCTCCTGTCGCGCCCAGGACTTACTCTGCCTGGCAGAGCACAATGGTGCGTAGCATACATCACTGACTATCCCAGTGGTCAGGGCCACTTTTAAACGTCTGTGCTAAATACACACAGATAGGCTACTCTTCTCCCATCAGCCCGGCGAGGAGCATGTGGTGCGCAACAATTATGAGGGCATGGTCTGCAAATGCTTTCGAAACTGTTACTCGCTCAACTACATCAACGATGTGCGTCCATCTTTTCTGCCACCGGAAGTGCTTGGCAATACATCATATGTGGATTTGGATGCGCATTTCCGCTTTGAGACCATGATGGTTTATCGCACCAGTTTGGTATTTGGCTGGGTCGACTTAATGGGTTAGTAGTTGGCAATGCAAACAAGCCAGGCCTAAGCAAAAGTCTGTGATTAATAGACTTTAAGTCACGCTATAAATTTCAACATTTCGCACACTGTTCAATTTGATTTACAATTAATATCTCTTATGTAGATTTTATTTCTGTCACTATCTCTTAAGTTCTTGTTAGGCACTGTTTTTCTAGTACGCTTTTAATGCAACTGCCACAACCTGCGCATGCCACACTATATAAACCTTTCTATTTGATACCGGAAACCAAGCCATTCATGATTTGAGTGTTAACAAATTTGGAATCTTACTCTTACGCACCATTTGAAACAAATCCAAATTCATTCCTTTTTTTTTTTTAATTTTTTTTTTTTCATTCCTAAGATTATAGAATATGTCCTGCAAGATATGCACAGTCTAAAAAGCAACTTACTAATTAGTTGTTCATTCATTTATTCTTGGCAATGAAAATAGTGTTCAATTTTAAGTTAAGTGTATACTGTCAGAGTTTCTTTTAAATAGGATGTTAAGTATAAAATCTAATTAATCTTTTATATATATTTTTATAAAAAGTTGGCAATTTGTATGCTATAGATTACTATATTATTTTATATCCTTTCAACAAAAATAATTATGAAAATTCAAAGAATAAGCTTCAATATTCACACTTCAGTTAATTTTAATTAACATCTTGCATGTTTCTAGTTTATAATTTTAAAATTCTTCTTTAATATTTCTCTTTTATTTTCCTGCTACCCTAAATTTCATTTTATAAGAACTCGTATTCCAGTTGACTATTGATGCTGTAGCCCTAAATACTGTCATGTTTCTCCCAATATTTTATAGTCAGTTTTGGTGGCATTGCCGGACTCTTTCTGGGCTGTTCGCTCATTAGCGGCATGGAGCTGGCCTACTTTCTGTGCATTGAAGTGCCCGCAATGGGCTTGAGGGGACTGCGTCAGCGTTTCCGTGGCCGCCGGCGAATGGACACCGCACTGACCACGCCAACGTTGAATCTGCGACAAAATGTGCCCAGTCAGCTGGAGCATTATATAATGCAGATGAAGGCGGAGCAGGGGCCGAAGCGGGCGACGGCTCACTTTCAAAGGTGGCAGCGGCAAACGTTTGCCCATAAACATGTTATTAGCAAATGAATAATGTGCACAAATAAAATATATATTTGCGGGAAATTGTTGTGAGCTTCGCCTCTGGCCCAAGTGGCTGCCAACAGCCGCAGCTGGCAAGGCAGGCCAACAAACAAATTGTGCTCATTTTTCAGGCTCGCTGTGTGCCACAGACAGTGGCACCACAACCCCAGGACAACCTGGTTGCCTGGCTGCCTGGCTGCCTGACTGACTGACTGGCTGACTGTCTTGGCTGGTTTGTTCTGGCCGCACGTTGACAGCTTCATTGCCAGACATTGTTAATCAAAATTGAGGTTAAGTCGTGCTCCCAAGTGGTTCGCCTCGGCAACTTTTGCAGTTTATTGAGACATTTACTTGACTTTCTGAGAGGCGAGCGTACCCAGAACCCCTTTGCAATTAAGCATAGTTTGTTTGTGTTTGTGTTTCTTGTCCTTGTTGTCTGTGGCAGTTGTGGTAGGTCAGGCACTCTTAAGAGCCTCCCAGAGGACCAAAGCGGAAACGCTTGGCTTTAAGTTCACATTACTTATTTAGTGTGCGAAATGTCAACGGGGCGTATGCGTAATTTTATTTATACAACGCGCACTTTAAACATACACCACGTGAATTGTGAATTGTGCGCCCAAAAAGGCACAGCAGGCAATCATTTTTCATTTCAATGTCGCGACGGCATTATTATATGTTTCGGTAGCGAGTGTACTGGATTGTTGGGGTGGATTGTTTTGTTTGACGCATACCTGCAACACGGCGATCCAAGCAACAACAATGACGACAATGGGGAAATATGTGTTTGATTAGAGCTTTATGGAAACGGAAACCATGCTGGAAATGGCTAAGAATGGCAAGGAAATTAAACCAACTACCATTTAATCCGATAAACTTATCGAAAACCTGTCTAAAGTACATTTTGTTTACTTCAGATTATAAATATTAGCTCGTCTTAATATCGAAATAACTGGAATACATTTATTTCAATTATTAATAAACATATCGTAGGTTTTAACCTCCCTGTACATATAAAATGGGTAAAAAGGGTGTAGTAAATACTAAATATATTAAAAATAGTCTCTGAGCTGTGTGTGTTACATCTTGAAACTGCATTTTACCTGTATAACACAGTGCCCGTGCATACGAAACCCTTATAAAGACTGAACACCTTTGTTCAGCCTTAGAAGCGTATACGCCCCTACAAATCCTTACAAATCCTCCCGCCCAGACCACAAATTTTGTTTGTGATCAGTCAAGTTGAAGAAATAGGTTTTACTCGTCTAATAAAATAATCACATCAAGCTTATTGAAATTCAAAGTCTGTGTGTGTGGCAATAACTGTAATTGGTAACCAATTTAGACGCACATGAACAGTCAAAAATCAAGAAAAATATTGCCAACGACTATTGAATATGTATTATAAAATATTATCACATTTGATTTATGTCAAGCGCGCAGAAATTTGCTCAATGGCAACAAAGGAAAATGCCAAAGCCAACTGGCAGCCAGGTAAGCCAACCATACACTGAGTCAGTCAGTCAGTCAGTCAGTCAGTTTATCAGGTACTCAGTTTGTCAGTTACTCAGCCAGGCGGGTAAGTCGCAGTTGCTAAAATATTTGCGCTGTCAGTCGTTATTTGGCGTAGTTACGCTCAACTTGTCAAATTGTGTTGGCTGCAATTGAGGGGAATGCAACACGGGGAATGCAAAAAGGAGGCAGCAGTTTGCCAAAGGCGGCCTAATAAATGTCAAAATAGACTTCAAGTTGGAACAACGCCAGCGGCGGCTGTCGCGGCTGTCAAAGTGGCAACAGTTTAACATATTCATGACAGTATGTGGCATGGCGGCAACACATGTGCCACAAAGCACGATGACACACACAGATGTTCACTTCAAAACTCTTGACAGTTTACCCATGACGAATGGCTCATAATTTGGATCAAAATGTGCGGCGCTAATGTTAAGGTAATTAAAGTAATTAAAATATGAAATGTAACATGTAAATGTGACACAGCCAAGAGACCAGCCAAGAGTTCGTCGTCATTTATGCCAAGCGCTACAGTTGGCCCCAAAACATGGCCGTATTTACGCCTAATTGATTTACGGCAACCATCTGGAATTGGGCCCACAGCTGTTATTATGCACATGTATGAATATGGTAATGCGGCTCTGGCCGGACTCGGGCCTGGGCCGCCTTAATTGCAAGCACTTGTTAGTTAATTAAAAATGCAAATAAGGCCGGCTTGTCCATTGAAAGTTTCTGAGCCAATGGCTCATGTGTGCCTCCCCCTTTTTGAACGTTAATCGGGCGCGACAGATTTTTGGTTGCAATGTGCATGTGCAATTTAAACTTTTGCAATTGCCAGACAACACGAAACTTTCCAACGCCAACACCAAAATATCCAAGCAAAACAAGCAATTTTCTGTTGCATACAATCAGGCGCGCGGTCAGGACATTCTATACAAGGGTTAAGGCTTGATGGCTGCGGAATGTGATGAAAAGCGAATTGTAAGTTTAGTTGCCAACGAGCACACGCTGTTACTAAAACGTTTGCGGATACAAAAATCAAAGAATTTAAAAAAATATATATAAAAATTTATTCAAGAGAGAAATCAATAAAAAAAAAATTGAAAACAAACTTTAAAATGTCCGCTCAATAAAAAATATTTAAAACAAATTTTAAAATGTCCGCTTATTATTTTGATGTCAGAAATCTATTTGAAATAAAGCAATGCATTAGTGAAATAAATATTCTAAAATATGCTTGGAAAATATTTAAATTAAAACAGAAGACAAACAAACAATCTCCGCTTCAGTTTTGTAATAGTTTTCGAAGTAACAAATAGAAAGTTAAAAGTATATGATAAAATTTAAAGCTGATCCACAACTTTGAGGACTTTAAAGTTAACATGGTTCCAATCTTGAATATAAACTTTCAATAACAGTTGACCAATCTGAAATAACTCTCACTTAAATCAATATTCTGTATACATTAAAATTGACTTAAATTTTAAAGTAATATTTTGATTATCTAACTTTATTATAGCACTTAAGCACCTGACGGCATTACCTGTTGTCAGCTGGAGCAATCACTTATCTATGGACTTAAAAAAAAACACAAAATTCTAAAACAAAGACCCGAATCACAGCTGCTGCTGTTGTTCATTGTTGTGCCAAGCCACAACAATTAAATGACGTTTTGGGGACAGCGCGTTAAGCCAACAAGCGATGCTGTAAAATGTTCGCCTAACGGTTCTTTGTTGGCCCAGCAGCCATTTTGGAATATCCGGACTTGCTAAATGTTGACCAAAAGTTGTCAGCCAACGCGTTGACTCGATGTTAATGGTGTCTATTTTAGAGGAGCTGGATGGAAGTTAATTACCTCGGAACAGGTAGAAACCAACAACAACAAAAAAACGAGACTGACATAAGGTAAAAGCTTAAATTCCGGCTGACTCATGGCCGGGTAACTTATTATGGCAGAGTTCTGTGCCATTTTTCAGGCAAGTCATCTGCAGGAAACTTTTAATTAAAAATGTCCTCAAAAAATCTATGTTTGCTACATTTACAAATACACACGTTTGGTATTTACCCTGAGGGCAGGTCCAAATCAATCGCTTTAAGCTTGTCGTGAACAAGCTAACAAGACGCAATTGGCCAGAGTCAGAATGTGACTGTCGAACTGAGACTAACAAGCCAACGACAGAGCTAAGCAACGAGCATTTGACCCTAGCAATGGCAGTGTCTATAAGTCCTACTCCTTACCTGGGCGATGTGGCCCAATTATCTTGCTTCAGTGGAGCTGAAAATATGCCACACGCACAGCCACAAGAATTAATAAGCCACACGACACCAGATGCAGGGATATATCTATGGAAACGGACAAGTCGTGTGTCATGTCAGGAGTGTCCTGAATAATTATGCAACCAGAAAGATGGCACAACTATGCGAACAAGGTCGAAGCTAAGATACACTCTTATTAGAGCCAGAAATAAGTTTAAGAAGTACAAAGAAGTGAATTTATTTTGTTGTATCTCAATTTATCAGCCATAGAACCCAATTGTAATTAGATTAAGAAGTTTTCTTGTACTTAAATTACAGCTCTGATTATCAGTCGAATTCCAGAGCGCAGTTTCAAAACAATTACATAAATATAAGCTAATATTTGGGACTATCTAAATATTAAATGAAAGGATTGTAATTCTCAAAAAAGTTAAATTGATAAAATCCTTTCAATAGGTAATAAGTTCCTCAAAATGATAAATATTCAGGCCAGTTCTGAATTCCACTTTCGAATTAATTCCATGGAACTATGTAAAGCATGCTTTTGGGTACGTCTATAAAATAAATTAATACACAAGCAAGCAAGGATTCTAATTATATTCTGCTCTAAAAAGTATGCTACACGCTATTCTGTGGATTTGATTCGGAATGGAATTCGAAACAGGCCTTATTATAACTGATTTCGTAAGTCATTTCTAGTACTTAGTAAATACGTATCCTTCCACTTTAAACAGTCAAAAAAAGTACAACATTTGTAGTATACTTTAAGTCGTAGTTAACCTCATGCCACAGCTAAACTACCCGTGCACCGCATTATAATAACAAACACACATGATTTATGATATGTAAGCTGGACGAAAACACGTTTACTTATGCTTCTGTACATCTATCCATCCATCAAAACATTTCCAGCTGCTCGAGAACCTGTGTACACAGACATCAAAAGCAACCACCCGCCGCAAAGGAGAGTTGGAAAAGTGGTGCGCTTGCTGTTTCTATTAAAATATTATTAAGAGGACAAAGAAGGACAATTCGATTGTGACAATATTATTGCATACTTTGTGGCATATTTGGCTCATAAGGAGGCACTTTCGCTGCCTTATCGGCTTTGTGCTGAAGGATTTACTTGATGAAGTTGCACTTTGATGTCGCACGGAAAGCGCACAAAAGAAAATTGCAGCCAAATCTAAGGAAGACGGCATTTGCCTTTGAAATATCACAAGCAATGCTGCCATCAAATGAAATATCAAGGACATCTGTTACAGAGACGCAGAGATGCTGGCAAAGCAACTTCCTATGTGCGTCTCTGTGTTTGTGTATGTGTTCCCAGTGGACGCAAGATTAACTCTTATTTCATGCAGACACACTCAGAGGCAAGAAAGTGGAAGAGAATGGATAAGAGACGGAGGCAGAAGCAGAAGCAGCTAGGAAATTGCACAATAAGCCAAAGAGCGGAAAGTTGGCGTTGTAATGCCCGGCATTCAACAATAAAATGCAAATGTCACTTTGAATGTTTCTTATGGCAAATATATACAGGGTCACTTACTTTGTTGTTTCGCAGCATAATCAAAGAAATAATATATGTGCTACTAACTATTCATGGGTTTAAATTAACCTCGAGGTAACGGAGGTGAAAAACAAGAGCTGAAAATGTTTTATTCTATTTGGATGCTTGTAATATCAGGCATTTTCGGGTTTCGTTTCATAAGACAACTCAATTCCATGCTAATTAATATGTGTTATCATGAATACCTTTATACCTTTTTCTTCATCATATTTCATCAATGTTTTTCCAAAATCTCATCTAGAATATGCATAGGCTCTCACCATTTTACAAATTTAATTATTTCTGTTCATGCATCATTTACAAACTTGTAAGATTGAACTTCAGAGAGATCCTAAATACTAATAATACAAAATTTTGGGGACCTTTGTTGGCTGTGTCTTATCATTTAATGAATTCCAAATTCATAAATTAATTCATTGATTTAAATTTGAATTTTATAAAACTTGACTTTGTTGGTTTTCTGGTTTAAGACTACCCAAATTATAGCATAGTTGCATAAAATAAATTAAAATATTTGTTAACTTCTGAACACCCAATCAAAGCACCCTGTAGGCGGCAAATCTATACCATAAAGAAAACTCTGCACAAGCAATTTCCTGCAACAATTTTTCTCAACTTTTTAGCCGGACACCGATTAAAGGCTTAGAGCACTTCAATGCGATGGCAGAATGGTAAGAATTCAAATACGATTTCCTTCACATAAATCACACACACACACACACACCTACCTACCATCGGCAAAAGTTTTCACTACTGTATACTATTATGCCGGTTGCCCTTGACATTTTTGCTAAATGATGATGATGTTGAAATTATAGCTCCCCCAGTCGAAGACAGTCGCTGACATTCTGAGCGTGTCTGGCAGCCAGACGAACTTTGTTGTGCTTAGCAGAGAGAACTTAAGGTACTCGAATGCAACAGCTATTAATTTTGCATTGCTGCAGTCGTGAGGATTTTGTGGCATTTGTGACAGCACCACGCAAGGAAGTTATGCGCTGGTTACTACTACCTGTTCCTCTGCAATCCTGTTGCGACTTCATCACCGCCGTCGGTGGTCGGTCTCAAATGTCAGCTGTATGTGTTCTTAGTCTAGACAATGTCTGGCTGCTGGCATTATCAACACATTTATATGAAATTTAATCTAATAAAATTGTCAAATATGCACGCACACTCTTCGAATAACGCACTTGCCTCTTCTCTATTGTGGGCTGCCTTAAAGCCCGCCTTTTATTGACCTTAAACTTGAGTAGCACGCTCGAAAGTATGCTAAGCTTTTGAATAATTCACAAATATATTCAGCATAAAAAGTGTCGTCGTCGCCATCGCCGTCGCCGTCACCGCTAACAGCCCCACAGACATTAATACATAATAAAATTTATGATTTTTATAGCTGGCTACACTGAGATTTCGCCTACCTCCCAACTCAGCTGAAAGGCCACGCCTGTCAACTTAACGCGAGCGTTGACAGTTTCTTCTTGGCCTTCTCTTTTCATTTTGCAGCCATTTTTTGTTTGCTTTTTTGGCACCTTAAAAGCAAAAACCGTAACCAAAACCAAAGCCAAAGCCAACGTTGCACGCTTTCAACTTTCAATGTGCTTTGCATTTCTAAATAGTTGACGCCGTCCAGGTAATATACAAAAAATGAAATAAAACATTAAAAAAAAGGCGCACAGTGTTGGTTTTTTGGTCTAGTCCGGAGTGGGGTGTGGGGTTAGGGGTGTTGGACTACACACCGGGCCGGCACGTGGAGCCCGACTGTCGCCGGAAAGTTAATTTCGCGTTGTATTTATTATTTATGTGCATTACTTGGGCGCTCTTAAAAGATTTTCACTTAGCGCCACCGGCTGTGTCAGCTTTTGGAGCAGCCAGTGATTTATGGTCGAATTTAAATAGATTATGATATAAAGATTAGCTACAGAACGGTTCACAAAGTCTAAAATAGTTTATGTAATCAAAATTAGTATAAGCGGAAGTCATTATAATAACAGTTAAAAAAGGCAGCTTGAAAAGAAACTTTAAGGAACAATTCAGCGAACGACATTTCCTGTATCTGGTGGGTTTTCTTTCGCTTGGTATATTATTGAATTATAAATACAATTTATTTTCGGAGCTCTATTATTGGTTTTGAAAAATCCTTATTATAAAGGTATTTTTTTTGATTTTAAAATAAATTATTTTAAATTTTAATATACTGTAGCGTATTCTTGAGCATTATTTCTTTTTCTCATTTTGTAAATTTTATTTAATAATAATTTATTTAGTAAGTAATCAAGAGTAAAAAAATGCAACAAAATTTTACTGAATATCACAATTGGTTTTAGAATTTTTTAAATATCAAAAAATCAAAAAAAAAACAAATACTCCAAAACAAAAATTATGAAAATTTCCAAAAAAAAAAAAAAATAAAGATTAGGTACAAAATTTCTTTCCTTAATGTACATAGTTAACATGACTCAATATGACTAATATAACATATTCTATAACACATTCTATAACACCCCCTGTAAATACTTACTCACACAACTACAATCACGAATATAATACACTATATATTCAGTCCATACCTATACAATAAAAACTAGCTGATGAAACCCCTTCATCTAGGACTACCCACAAAAACTCTGAAACCACGATATGTACATAAAATATTCAAATACAACACTACATTATAAGTTAACTTTGAGTAACAGCAAAATGTAAAAATTTAGTATTAATTATTATTATTTATTATTTAACTGAATTCAAAATTGTTAAATAAATATTGTATATATGTAAAAACATGACTCAATAAACTGTGTTTCCTGAATGTGTTATTCCCCTTTCTATAAAACAGAGAAATGAGCACTTAAGGTTTTGTGGCTTAGTCAATACAGCCGTTAAATTAGTGAGCCCTTTGTGCATAGCTTTCATTGTCAGAAGCGAAATCAGTGCCAGTGCTAATACACAATTAAAATCAAATTTAATTAACGCTAGATGCAGGCACACGCAAATTTCAATTTGCCTTGTGCCTATGGCTTCAAATTTTATTCAACGTCTTTGCCTAATTGGATTTGCACCTTAAATGGGTTAATGAAGGCTGCCAGGCATTAGCTAGAAGTTGTGTGAACCTTCTTCGATTGTCTGTCTGCTGCTTAAAATCGTATTAATTAACACTTATTTGGGTGCTGAGTGAAGCGCTTACCAATCACAGACAATGGCAAAGGAAAGGCGGCATGGCACAAAGTCCACGTTGCGCATACGCCCCATCGGATCTTATGGAAAGTCGTTTGTGAGCGTAATCATTTGGCAAATTTGTGCGTCTGTCTCTTGGTTAGGGCTTGGGAGTACGAGTATGCTGAAATTTGCTTTTAATTAGTGCTCAAGTCGAGGGGAGTGAAGCGGCAGCAAACAGCAAGGCAGTTGGCAACAGCACATGGCACAGCCCTTCCATCCGTCCCCGCCGGCTGGCAAGTACAATGCGTCAAAGTGTTGTATGCAAATAGGCAGCCAGGCGGCAGTTGTGAAGCATACCCGTCGTTGCCTCAAATCGTCCTGCGTCTTGAGCCCAGCCGACCCAGACCCAGACCCTCAGCGTGTGTTTGCAAAATGGCGCGCGCTTGGCGGACATGTTTGATTGCAAGTGCATGTTGTGCATGCATCATGGCAAGTGACCAGCCACAGCCGCAGCAGGAGCTGGAGCTGGAGTTGGGAGCTGAAGTTGGCGCTGTAGCTGGTGCTGGTGCTTGTTCTGGTGGCCTGGCAAAGCCTGTCAGAACATGTGCTGCATATGAAATGCGCATATTCGCAAATGAGTGAACGAGGGCAGCTGAAAGTGCAACTAAAGTGCAGCTCAAAGTGCGGTCAGAATGCGTAAATGTTGGGGGATTTGTTTAATGTTTACTTGAGTCTCACATATAAAGCGAAATATGATTGCATGCTCACATGGCATATGAAATTGCAAATGAAATACTAACTAACCTAAAGTGTACTCAGGTTTCTTAACAAAAATATGCATGAAAAGTATACGGAACGAAAAGACAACGATTCATGTGAAAGCGTGCATTTTAATAAGAACTTAATGTTTGGTCGCTAATTTCAACTTTTCAAATATTTTATACAAATTGAGATTTGCTTAAATGTAACTAATAAATAAGAATGTGCTTAATTTGGATACAATTGTCGCAGGAGAATATTTATATTTCGTTGTCTTTGATTCTTCATACAATTAAACCACACATGTACTCCACATACGTTCCACCTACGTTCCACCTACGTTCCACCTACGTTCCACCTACATTCCACAGCCGGAAAGGCAGAAACTTGGCATTTAAAACGTTATTCACTTATTAAAGGTCGTATTTTCAACAACCTCCATTTAACCTGGATCCTTTCCTGGTTTGCTTTCAATATTTATTCACAACATAAATCCCCATACAATGCACATTCATGCTATTACATTATGCGCCTGTCTTGGCCCCTAGAGCAATTTCACTTAATGCCGTCCATTTACAATGACATTCAAAGGCAAGTTAAAATGTTTAAAAACTGTAATTAAACTGCAATTTTACACTGACGACTCCGTTGACATTCACTGAAATGAAGTCCCCAAATGCACTAGAGAAAGAAGTTTACGTTGACGATTACGACGACCTTAAGCAAACCAAAGTCACAAACACTCAGTGTGAACCCACCGAGAGGAAAGTTCACTTAAGTTTGATACTTTGACAAGAAAATTACTCAAATTTACTTGCGGATAAAGTCTAAAAATTTCAAAACTTCTTTCAAAACAATTTTGAATAATAATTAAGAAGTTTGTAGGTATATGCTACGAACTAGATTAAATACGGGGCATTTAATATCCTTTCTTGTTACAAAAACCCTTTCATTTGACTTATTCTCTTCAAACCAAACTTTATGCATCCCAAAGAACAGGATAGAAAAAATGTTGAAATACAAGTAGAATAACAATTATTTAAAAAGGATCAACTTCAAGGTAGTCTAGGCACAGTTTATAAATATCAATAGTTCTTTATATAGTAAAACTCAAGCATTTAATTCCTTTTTAAAATATAAAAGAAATTCATTTAGGATAGTTTCTTTTTATGTCACTAAAATCACAAACTTTACAACAAATGAAATATACTCTTTGAAGTGTAGGCTATAAGAGACCGTCAACGTGCATGTGCGCTTGTATTTTCATTAAAATCAAAAGTATAATTAAATTCTTGGAACTCACCAGAGCTGACCAAGGCAAACGTCCGCCCCGGGGTCACGCCCTCCGCACAAGAAGGACGCCAACGCCGCACACATGCTGGGAATTTGTTTGTTATGACAGCACAAAAACTGTAAATGCTATACTTTTTCTGCACTCCGCACTCCGTAGTCCACACTCTGTAGTCTGTAGTCTGTAGTCTGAACATCTCAAGGGACATGGGACATCAGTTGGGAAAAGCTCAGTAGCTCTGACCATTAGACAAGTACGTGGCACATGTTTTTTAAATTACTGCTAAAAGTCATTTGCTTTAGTGCCTGTTTTTGTTGTTTTTAATGAAGTGCACTGATTAATGTACACAAAACGGGCAAACAGAGTCAAACGGAAATGAAAACTTCCGCTTTTGCCAGCGCGAACTTAGTTGCAGTTGAACAGTGGCCAAGTTTCAGAATAATCAATAATTCAGCTTTATAACTGCAACAGAGGGGCGGATTGGGGCAACATACATACTATACACACACAAAGCGGCAGTCAGTCAACAACACTTGTATAGATTTATGAGCCAAGTCAACAACAGAAACAGCAGCAGCAGCAGCAACTGCAACAAGCAGATTCCCAGCATTTTATTTAGTCAATAACATTGTTTGAACTTCACTAAAGCCATTTTTTTTTATCTCAACGCACTTATGTTGCAGATATCTATCTATATATATAAAAGAGTTCGTGCTGACTGACTGACTGACTGACTGACTGACTGACTGATTGGCAATCATCGCACAGCCCAAACCATAAGAGCTAGGATGCTGAAATTTTCACAGTAGGGTTCCATCTATGATGAAAGTGCACACTAAGACGGGATTTTGGAAAATTCCACCCACAAGCGTGGAAAATCGCGGAAAACTGTTGTATGAAACTTTTTTGTTTACCATCCAATCAGCTTCAAACTCAATTTCAGAGATCTACACAAAAATTAATTTGACACATATGTCATCGATTTTGGAAAATCCACCCACATGGGTGGAAAATGGGGGTCTCAAGGTTGTATGGGCGAAAGTCTAATTTTAGTCCGATCACCTTCAAATGCATTTTAATCTAAATATTTCCCCGGGCAAGGCCGGGATATTAGCTGCTAGTATATTCATATAAATATGTATAGATAATCCTTTGCGCGACTAGCAATTGCCATTGCAAAAAGTGTATAAAATATATTTATAAATTCCCGTTTTTTAGTTATTTATGAAATGATTATTGAGTTAAAATGGCAAACTCACCTGGCAAAAATCTCCTTTGGTAAAGTATAAATATAATAATCACAGAATAAATATGTATACGTTGGCACTAATAAAATCACATTAAAATAAAAGCTGAAAATATAGAAATAAAACAATTAAATTGCGGAAAGTAGTAAACAAACAAATTCTTCATAATATTAATGCAAAATATATTACGATATTTATAGAAAAATCATAAAACGACGACCAATCTTAAGACAATTAAGATAAAAAGTAATTAAATTCGGAAAGTTAATACTTATTTGTTAAGGTATGCAAAGTATTTTTGGTGAATTTGGTTGAGATACTTGAAAAGCAAAAGATCTATTAATAAAAATCTCGTTGCCTGATGGGTCCTTTATATGGCATAAGAATAACTATTGTACTCTTGCTACCCTCGCTTAACTGACAGCTATTGGTAATTGTATATATGTATCTACATATGCGCTCACTCTGCTTCTAGCTGCCAGCATTACATTGTTTTATTTGTGCTTCAAATGTTATAAAAAAAGAGACACTTAATATTGTTTGCCAAATGTGGCATTTACCCCTTTATTCCGTCCCCTTTCCTGGCTGCCAGTCTATGTTGCACTTTAGCAGCCGTTTATGTTGAACTGCTGTCGTCCTGTGCAGCAACAGCAGTCAGTTGTCCTGCAGCCAATTGGTCTGTCCATTGTATTGTACTAACTGTATTGGGCTTATCTCTGGGCTTTACCCAAGCCCACACCAACATTGACAAGATTTATTTACTCTTGCCGAGCGGAACTACTATTAGAAAGCAGCATGGACGTAGTATATCTGTGCATATATATATTTATATGTATAGTCGCATAAACATGCTTTAGAAGCAAATGCCAAAAAATGGGGCTGCCAACAAATGTATTTCAAGTTAAATTTGAATATATGGCCACAATAACCACAAATATTTCGCTCAAGCATTTTATTTCATTTCAATTTCAGTTGTATTTAGTTTAGATACACACAACACACACAATGTGATGCGCCTGGGCAATTATGGGATTGTAAATCTCAACAGCGCAAATAAATCAGCTTTATTACGGGGCCCGCCATATTTACAGCTGAGCGGAGCATTTCATTTGACTTATTGTTGACATGCTTTTAAATAAATTGAATTTACTGACAGATTCACAACGAACGAACAAACCTGCAAGCCTGCAGAGGAGAGCCCGGAACCGACCTGAGCTCACACTTGGCAAACATTTGCCCAGGATTTACGAGTGTGGCCTTCCCGACCTCCCCCCAGCCCCTACTTGCCACTTGCCAGTTGCCACTCCACTCACCTGTTCTTATAATGCCAACAAACTGCAAATTGCTACAAAATCACTTAACTGTAAATTTTTATAGCATCTTTTTCGCTGTGTTCCAAATGCAAAGGAAAACAAAGCCACTGGGCAAGCGAGAAAATCATGTAATCTAGGATTCGTTTTAGCCAACATTTCGACAAGCGAAAAGTGCTTTTTTCCTTGTTCTTAAGATTATTAGTAAAAATGAGTTTTTGTATATCTTTCTATACCTTCAAGGTTCTAGTATCGAAAAGAAGCCAAACTTATTCTGTTTTAGTCATTTTTCAATCATATTTTGGTTTTTAACCACAAATTCTTAAACAAGTATTGCTTTACTTAGGGATCGCAAATAAGAGTTATGAGTCAGAAAAAAATCGAAGACTAAAAAAATTACAGGGACATTGAAAAAATTGCACATACATTATTCTTGAAAGGACTATCCAGGAACAGGATAAAGCCTTTACCAATTGCATACAAAACATTGCTTGAGAAGAACTTAAAATCAATCTGTAAATCTATGCTAAGTCTTGAAAGTATAATTATTATAAAATTGTATATTGAAAAGATATCTGGAATTTGTAAGGATTTTGAAATTGCCTATTGTTTGTAGTAGTTATCCCTAAAGCAGTTCACTTCTGCACCAAGTTTTTATTCTCAGAATTTTAGTACATATAATAGAATTTTTGAAATTTAAACGGTTTTCAATATTGCATTTGGAAAGGGTTCTAAGTAAGGCATCCCTGTGTACCATATTACCCTTCCCTTTGCACATTAGGTTAAGTTCAGAAGGCACTGAACGCTTCCAGCGACAATAAATAAGAAATATAAAAAACAAAAAAAAAGAAAGGGTTCTTCGCAGTATTTGCTTAAAAATCCAAAAAAAAAAAAATACCAAACACTTTCAACTTTAGAGCATTTCACTGCTGAACCATTAAAAGGTTATTCGTTCGAGAAATGCTGGTAAAAATAATATCTAGAATGTGTTTGAATATAATTTCCACGCTTCCCGTATGCCGCCCACGACCATTCACTCTCTGGGGCAAGCGGAAACAATTGTCAGCGCCATCGTCACTCAGAGCAGCCATTTTGTTGTTGGCAGTTAAGAGGTCCATTGCGTTTTATGATATTGTGAGGATTGCAAAGCGTTTGACTGTGTCGCTGCTTTGCTGTGTTGGCAACTTGGCCTTTTTGTGGCTTTACGGCTATTTTGCATTAAATTGCAAATGAAAAGCCAAAGGGTGGACTAACCAAATTCGGGCTATGGCAGGGCAAGTATCATCTCCATTGTGCATTGTTACGCTGGCATTTTAATTGAAGTTTTTATACGCACACATGTGTGTGCACATTAAAGTGGTAAATGGCATTTACAGGTTTGTTTTTCTTCTGTTATTTTTTTTTTATGTCGTGCTATGCATATGAAATGAATATGTCCACCCTCTCATTTCAGGGCCCTTTAATGTGTACATCATTACATCAGGAATATGACACCTGAGATTGCATGAAATGAGCTGGGCAAATTGGCAACACAACGTAGGTCCTTACGTGATGTTCTGTGGCTTTAATTGCAAATAAAAGTACATGTTTGTGGGCAGACAAACAGCGGGTTGAGGCTGATTGCCATGGAGATTTGTGGTCATAGAATGCTAACAAGTTGGAATACATTTCACTTATGTGTCAACTCAGATTTAAGTAATACGATATTATTGCAAGCAGCATGGAAAACGAGTACAGTTTTCACCTTTAAAGGAACCTTAAATTAATGTTAATTCCAGCAGTAATTCAATATTCCATTATGCATTCAATTAATGAAAAGCAAGTTCTTTTTAAGCATTTTGTTTGCCAATTTAAAAAGTAAATAATCAATACATTAAAATATACCTCTATTGTAAAATAACTACAATTATTTTCCATACTCAATCAGTTTATATTTCTACAAGTTTACTGTATATTAAATAGTACTTTTAACTTAAATTTCAAAAGCATTTGAACCAATATTTGCACTATGCATATTCCTAAAGGGTTTTCTATTTGTGTTAAACAATTAATCAATCATATTTATTGGCTCACAACACATTATGAAGCACATTAAGAAGCTTCAAATATCAATAACAAATAACAATCAATTAGTTTGGCAAGCGCTTGATTAAATAGAAAATGATTATACACAAATATCTCATTTGAGCACCTATCAATCAATAGTTAAATAGTATACTAATCAATATCACTGCATTAAACGTATTTTCTTAACATTTCCCATACTTAAACAACTAATATATTAAGCAAACTTTTTACAAAAAGCACTCTTAATATAAGCATTTAAGAAATAAAAGACATTTCAATAAACCTAAGGATTACTTAACATGAACTCTATGAACCTGTAGGCCATTCTATCAAGGCCAGAATGTGCATTAAATTCGCCTACCAGCTACATCAATCATAAGCTTTGCTTAAACCCATCAGCTTACTACACTTTCAGGACCCCAGGACTGCCCACTTCATAAATAAACAATTAGGCACCACCTACCGAGGAGCATTTGTGTGGGTTCACAGGCAGCTATTAAGTTCCCCATACCCCGAAAAACCCTTGCTAATCGTCTAAACTTGTATGCAGGTTCTTTTGGCAAACGTCTACTACATTTTTTTTGCCCCAACTGACTAAGCTTTTTATTATGCTAAGGTTGAAAAACCCTGCCCACCTGCTGCTCTATTGGCCGCCTCTATAATAAGCGTTTAATAACCACATAGAACTGAAAACTGTCTGTCTGTCTGTGGGTCTGTCTATGTGTCGGGGCTTAGTTCGTTTTGCCCTTTTCTGAGTTTACATATCAAATTTGCCAATGTACAAAACAGTTTCCGCTTCCGGCCCTTTGGTCTGTCTGTGCTCTCTCACTCTCTCTCAGCCAAAATTCGTAACGTTTGCAACTTTTGTTTGGTCCAACAACTTACGCATTATTGTTGTTGGCTGCTAACTTGGCCTTAACCCTTGTATGTCACTGTGAGTGTGTGTGTGTGTGTGTGTGTGTGTCATGTTTGTCAGGCCCCGCGGGCGCGTTTGTCTGCAAAGTTTGGCTTGCAAATATCATTGCCTACCTGGCGGCGCTGAGGCAAAGAGAGAGCTTAATCAAATATGCATGCAGTGGCGTTTCTTTTTGTTTACCACACAGCTGCTTCAGCAATAAGTGTCATAGGTTTTACTTATCGGTGGCACAGGTTGCCACCGACTTGCCCCGTAGCAACAACAACCACTTCAAATGTCAGTTAATAAATTGCAAAACGTTTTTCTGCGAATCGACAAACCGACAGCCCAACAACCCAGCAACCAACTGCACTTAATGTCACTGACACACACAGGCGCGCCCTCACACCCCCCAGCCAAAGAGCTCAGCAGCAGCTGAGGAGCTGCGGTAGGGAGCAGGAGCAGGACATACCGGGACAGGAGCTCAGGGCAGACAATGAAGTTGCCGTTGTTGACATGAAGCGTGACGAGAACAAGGACTGCGACCCTACAAACTGGATGCCGTACCGCGACAGACATTTACAAATAAACAGCGCTAAATTATAGGTGCCTTGTGGGCGAATGCCGCGATACCCTTGCCGCCCGTTCTGCCCCTACCAGCTCCTCGCTCCAATTGTAAATAATATGGCAGGCTACACCTGCAGACGCCGTCGTCGCCGTCGTCGCCATCGTCTAACTTTTAACTACAACAACAAGATGCATTCGCATACCAATTACAGCAGCTACAACCAGCTTAACAACTAACTTTATAACATCGAAACTTGTATGATCTAACGCAGTTATATGAGTCCAGTTGGGATTTTTGTCTAAAATGATTTACGAACTAAATAATTGAAAACAATTATAGTTGTAAGTTGGTTTAAGTTGAGTTTTCTGTGTAATCGCCCGCCGGCTTGTATGAAAAACTTACAATTCGCAACTAATACTCGCAATAAGAACTTATAATTATCGAATTAAAAACTGCAATTTTTTTTCTTTTACTAGCAATTTATCAAGATAAGAATACATATTTAATTGTAGAAATTTCTATGATATAAATATAAATAACACTATAATTTCTTGTTGTTTTCTTTACTTGTTAATCTTTAAGTATCAAGCAAAGAGATATTTAATAGAAATTCCTATGATATAAACATAAATAACACTACAATTTCTTGTTGTTTTCTTTACATGTTAAACCTTCAGTTCAAGCAAAAATATATTTAATAGAGGTTCCTATGATATAAAAAGAAAATGGCACTACAATTTCTTGTGGCTTTCTTTACTTGTTAATCCTTAAGTTCAAGCAAAGAGGTATTTAATAGAAATTCCTATGATATCAAAAGAAAATGACAGTTAAAATCTTAGACTTTTGATTATTTTACTTTATAAGTCTTGGATTTGAGAAAAACCTATTAAAAATTATAGAATGCCTATTTTTGCACTTGAAAGAAATCTTCTGACTATCTAAATTCTAATTTTAAGTCAGGTGCTATTATAATTTTCTTTCTGGCGTTGCAAAGCTCATGACCATGTCGGGTGTTATCCTTTTCAGGAGCATAACAAAGTTCCAAGCACGTTACAAAACACAAAGTTCAAGTTGACGCTGAATTGCACTTTGGCAAGAAACGAACGCAGGTAAAGTTATCCAGGTGCTTCCCCAGCTCTCCCAGCTCCTCCAGCTAGCAAGCTCAGAGTTTGCTTCTTGCAACTATTAGGCTGACATTGTTGCAATTTTTATTGATGACGCAACCTGGCAAGGCCAGCGGCAATAAGCGAGTACAACTAACGGTAATTACAATGCTCACACCCCAATCCCCCCCATATAACATTTCGATCTTGGAAAAAGTTTTTCAATTAGATTTATGCTACTGCAATCAAATCCAAAGCTGTAAATTCTTTTCAGATGCGTTGACAATTAATTGCATTGCATTCATTTCACTCACATAATGAGTGGGCGCACCTTTGGCGGCAAAGGAAAGGTAACTGAAACGTGTTAAAACTTGTTTTCTCAAGTTTTCTTTACCTGTCACGTTGTTGCCCGTCGCCAAAACTTTCCCCAAAAAAAAAAAAGTTGTTTCTCTTTATGCTTAGTTGCGAAATTATCTCTTTGTATTTGGTTTTTGGTTTTTTGGATACGCCCGCTCGAGTTAAGAGCAGGTCAGTTTCCTTCTGGCTGTTAGCCTAGAGTGCTATAAATTTCAACTTTACCGACCAGACGTTATACCACCTTTTCTTCTCTGGTGGACAAGAAGAACACAATAGCCAAGCGGATTTTTAGTGCGAAACAATGAAGTTCCTTGAAGGTGTCTTTAAAAAGTGGAAATTTATCTTGATGAAGTTTTAAAAGGATTTTAGGAAAAATGATATGATTGCGTATATATAGCTATTGAGTACAAGATGTTATTTCCAGCAGACAATAGCCAGAAGACGCTTCTTGAAGGTGAAGTAAGTTCTTACAGCAAGTATGTTATGGTATGTTGATGGAGTTTGAATGGAAAGGCTTTTAATCCTTGTGTATGATTATAATTTTTGACACTTTCAAGCAGTTAATATTCTGTTTTGAGTCGGGAATATATCTAAGCTATATAGCAGCAGCCCACATACCAAATTTCAGCATCCTGGCTGTACTTTATATACACTTCTAAGCCATTTTTCTCTCCTCTTTCAAAACGATTGATAGACTAGCAAAAAAGCTATATAAATGACTGATTAATTGCCTTGATACACATATAAAGCAAAAACTCTGGTTGCCATCCAACTTCGATCACAACTTAACGCAAAACATTCGAATTGCAAGCAATATTGTTGGACATTTGTTGTGTTAGCTTGTTTTGGACTGTTGGTTCACTCTTGGCCAGTTCTAATGGCTGCAATTGCAGCTTCAACTTGGCTGTCCTTCAGACATGGCGACGTTCCATGTCACGATGCCAGTGGCAGTTGGAATCGCATGCGTCTGGCTTGAAATCCCTGATTTAATGGCGTGGAAAATTAGAAAACGTTTGCATTGGCCTGGCCTGGCCTGGCCGGGGCGTAATCGTCTGGCAGCTGTCAAACCGACTGGCCTGGATTTTCCTAGGGTCGCAGTTCAAATGTTTGGCATTGGGACAATTGCAGCAATGTTGAACGTCTGCCAAATAGCCTGCTTGGGAAGCTGCTTTGCTCAGGTGCTCGAAAATTGCATCTAATGACTTCATAAATTAAACCCAACATAGCGCACACCCACAAGGTGTGCGTGTGTGCTTGTGTGTGTGTGGTAAATGTTGTAACTTTATTCAAATGAAGTTGGCGGCTTTGTAGCTGCTTCCGTGTGCATTTTTAATGAAGTTTGGCGCTGCGGTTTTTTGTTTCTAGAAGCCCACAGCCGCGCCCACATCTTTAGCGGTCGACATTTGCCAAAAGGCTCAACTTTCTCAGCTCGGGCCACTTTATAAAAGCCTTCGCAGCTGCGTCTCTCACTAATAAATGTGTCTGCCGGCAAGTCTACAAAGTGCTTTTAATTAGTTGTGTTAGCTTTCTGCAAAAAGAGTGTGTAAAAAAAAAAAAACAGACAGACACACACAAAAGCAGAAAACTCGTTCATTGCACGCTGCCTTTGTTTAACAAGTTGGGTGTTAATTTTTATTGAAAGTTTTGTCGGTTATTCCTTTCTTAATAAATGTTTTACAAATTAAATGAGCTTAAGCTTAATAATGTTGAGTAAGGAGTGCACTAGGAGTGGAAGTTACTCGCCAACCGAGTACAGTTCTGCATAAATAATCCTACAAACGTTCTGTTTCTAAAGTCTGCCAACTACTTTAAATATTTCAGAAGTGCAAGTAAGTCCTATTATACGCAGACCAAATGATTATATAGCTTATAGAATCAGAGATGCCTCCCTCTGCCTCTTATACAAACTTTGACTACTTATTTATACCCATTTTAGTCTCTTTTAATATGCTGTAGCACTTTACTTACTACTACTAACTAGCGAATATACATAGATATATTCAGTAGTTAAGCTACTACTACTTCTACACTACTACTACTCTACTACTGCAACTCCACATAGGAAAGTTTTTATTTAAGCATATAATCATTTAGTTTTCATTCGAAACAAGTAAGAATGCTATAGTTGAGTATATTCGACTACAAAACTCACTGTACCCAGCTCAAAAATTTCCGATCGCATCTTCGAACACTTACACATACACAAAGACGCACACTCACAAGCGACAGCACAAGCAAAAGCGCAAGCGAGGCACCTTAAGTGGTGGCTGTGCTGCTTCTTCCTCCCGCGCTGCAGCACTGAATCTTCTTTTGTGGATAATTTAGGTGTTTATTATCCGATCAACTTGAAATTTGGACAGTAGATTAAGAGTGACTACAGAATTGTACATGCCAAATCTGAAAGCTATTTCGTGAAAATTGTTTCTATAAAACGATTTTAATCGAATAGTGGGAGAATGCGGGGTAATATCTCGGATCCAAAATAAACTTGACCCGCGCCTGCTATACACAAACCTACAATCCAAATTTGGTGTCTCTAGCTCTCATAGTTGCTAAGATCGACGCGTTCATACATACGGACGGACAGACAGACGGACATGGCCAAATCGAAATCTCTTTTGATACTGATCAAGAATATGTACACTTTATAGGGTCGGAGATGTCTCTTTCTGCCTGTTACATACATTTGCGCAGATTTACTACCCACTTTTACCCATTTTATGGGTAAAGGGAGTAAAAATCAATTAAAAAATTGAAATTATTTAAGCGATTATTAGAAATATTATTAGCAAATTTTTGCATATGATTTATCACAGGAAGGTTTGCATTTTTCACAAAATAATTTCGTTAACAATTACTATAATTTATGGTTAAATTTTATAATAATGATAGGTAATATACCTATCATAAATATAACATATGCCACCATATTCATTTTTAAGCTTTAATATATTTTTCAGCTCTGTTCATTTTTTATAATATTTAGCATGAATTATAAAAAGTTTATCTATTAATCAACAGCGAATTTCATGCACCAAGCAACTAAGCTACTCAAACGAGCAGTTAATTTATCAAAACTTTGCATATGCTATATCATTTTGAATTATGTGCAATTTTTCCTTGGCAATTTGCCAGTTGAATGCACAGCAAAAAATCAAATTTAATCTGAGAGTGTTGCCAAAATTTGTTTCGCGCCTATTTCAACAGGAAAAAAATAAAGTTAATATTCCTTTTATAAATTATACATATGCAGACCTCTTCCGAATACCCCAATAAAGACTTAAAAGTGTTTTAAAAGCAGTCGTTTACTATTAGAAATTTGTCATAATTAGAAATGTATTGTGTATATTTTATTAGAACTTTCAAGCATTTCAATTTTCTTTGAAAACAAACAATTTGTCGAAATTGAAGTGAAATAGATTTAGAAGCCGTTTTGGCAATTACGTTTTGCTTGAATAACATAATGAATATTCATTGAAACTGCTGAGAAAATGCATGGTTTTAAGGACCTGCCCGCCGCCCCCCTTAGCCGCAACACTCTTTTGTGCGTGCCTAACCGCATGTGTAAAATGTGTCATAAACATTTGTTGTATGTGCTGCGATGCATGCCAAAAATGGCTCAAAAACTCACACAAAACAGGTGGCAAATGGCAAGTGGCAAGTGGCAGTTGAGCTGGTGGAAGCCATTGTAGCTGGCAACTGTCAAGCAAAAGTCAAAACCATAAGTCAAACCACAACATACGGCTCAAGGTGGTTGCAGCTGTGTGTGTGCTGGATATTGTGGTTTGCAAGCCACACGACTATGCCATAAAGACTCTGAGCCATTTCAATCAAGGCAACTTTAAGCCGCCTTCAAGTATGCTACACATTTTTTGCTGTTAGTTACATTAGGCCAACTGACGTCTAGGCCGTTTAATTTATGCAAAACGAGAGCACAAAACAACATGGCCTAATGCTTGGCTGCCTTTGATCTTACTGATGGCGTCGCCCAAGGATATGGGGGGGTGCCTGGGTTAGCCCGGATTAGCTGTCCTGGCTAGACTTTACGTCTGTGGGGGCCGCTGGAGTCTCGTTTTTTCTTCACTTTACTTTGATTTGGCGACAGTTCTTTTAAACGCGCCTTTAACATTTGCTTTTTTTCTAGGCCTGCTGAGTTGAGGAGCAATCAAAATCAAAGCTTGCATTACACGAGCACGCGCCGCACCGGAAACGGAAATGGCAAGCAGCAGACGGAAGTGTTTCTCTCTCGTGTTTATTCTGTGCTTTGTTTGTGCTTGTCATGTGCTCGCAATTCAATTTAAATTCCGCCTACCCCCCACGCGCGAATTTAAAGCCATATTGCTGCTTAATGTCCTAACCAGATTTGTGGCAATCACATGAGCCTTAATTATAGCTCCCCGCCTGCCCTACGCTTCCTTTTGACACGCAACGCCCACAAGCTCACACCTAATTAGTGAGCCATGTGTAAAAGGATGTCAACGTTGTCGTCGCTTATCGTCAGTGCCAAAATCTACATCACAGATATTTGCAAAATTAACGGCATACATTCAAGGGACTAAACAACGGGGTCTACAAAACACGGACTCATAAATGAGTTATAGTGTTACACAGGGGCGAAGCTGAAGAGGGTTGACAATTCAAGCGTTAGAATCAAAGCTGTGTAAGAATGAGCTAAGATTTCATAAGAAACGTTTATGTATTTAACATAAACTCAGATTGAAATGATGTCAAGTGATTTAAAAACAAAAATCAAGCGATTATGTTTCGTTTAAGTCTTTCAAATGTTGCTGAACTATTTTGTCTATGAATAAGATATATATTGTAGTTTATACTAGACAGCTCATAATAATATGAGGCTAATAAATAAATAAATATAATAAAGCATACCTAAATACTCCAAATACTTTAACAATAATATCAAAAGAACTAGAAAACTGTAGCTTAAGTAATCATAGCAATTTAAGATATATAAATACGTTAATATATAAATACATTTAATTTAGTTTATATATTACAAGCTTAAGTTGCCACATTAGTAGCAGATCACTAGTTGACTATATTTAATAAATAGAATATTCAAATATTTTCACCAATAAACAAAAAATATATAAATAAATTGTTTTTTTATGGAGTTTTAGGGTTGGTGGTTATTTTTATAAATATTATTTTTTTTTTAATGGGTGTTGTTTAATTATTTCTGCAATTAAATGAAATTTTTAAAAATGCATACAAATTATATATTATTTTATGTGTCCAAAGTAATCAAAGGCAAACTTTCAATTCAATTAAAATTATATATGTAAATAAACATATATCATTGTTTTGGTTTTAAATTCTTCAAATTTATATATTGTATTTATTAGTATTAATAAATAGTTTAAAAATCAGAAACGATTAATTCTAAGTTTTAAATTTTGCTGTTAGTCATAAAGTTAACTTATAATGGAAAGTTAAAACTTATATAAACACTTAAAATTGACCTTAAACTTATATTAAAATTTAAAATTGAGTAACAATAAGAAACATGTTTTAAAAACTCGACAAATATGGTATACTATTGAAAATTTTCTTTCGAAAGGCTTAAATAGTTAAAGGGGATTATTTGATGGCATAACCCCCTTTAACCCTTTGTGTCGCTGCCACTGCACTTTGACCCTTGAGTCCATTCATATGAGCATGTTTACCAAATTAATGCCTCTAGGAAATCAACGGTAATGTGAGCTTTTTAATGAAGCGCACACCCCCCATGACCATCCCCTCCCATACCACCCAACCAGCTGCAGCAGGGGGAACACACCCCTTTGACAGACATAGACCAAACAATGCGCTGATTTATGACACCTTGAAATGCAAAGGCAAATCGCATGTTAATTACATTTTGGCCCACACGCAACATGGTGGAAGAACAAGAGCTAGAAAAAGCGCAGCGCGCAGTGCCACAAGCCATGCAACAGAATGTTGCATCTACTGCCCTCATATAGGGTTACACATTAATATTGGCCTGTCAAAACTGTTGGCCATAAGAAACTAGAAACCGTTTGCAACAAACTGTCTCTTCTCCCTCTCTCCCTCTCTGTGTCTCACTTGCTTTGCTCTCCTGTTTGCCACAGAAACCACATGCAATATACTCGAAGCCAAAAGGCAGCCAGCAGGCAGGACAAACTGAAATGCAACACCGCCGGGCAATCAACTGGTGTTTCAGTTTCCATTAAGTCAGCGCCACACACGAGTCTGCTCATAACCCACTCACCCCCTTTCAGTCACACACAAACACACACACACACCTGGCAACGTCTCGAGTTTAGTGGTAACCATGAGACAGCCCTCAGAGCTGGCCAACCTCACAGGATTTGCCGCCAAAGCGCAACACAAAATATCCCAAAACAAATGGAAAGCATTTGGGAGAGCAAGCATCCTCGCTCACTGGAAACGCGACTGGAAGTCTGGAAGGCCAACTGAATGTAAACACCCCTCCAGCTGTGACGTCATTTGGGATATTTGTATTTCCCCTGCAACATTGTTTTGGGGGTTGCCCCAGCACACCACATACCTTGACTTAATTGCCGCCTGACTTTTATTGCTGTCCAGCGTGTCATTCAGGCAGCAGGCGGCTTCATGCAACATCCTCGCCAGGAGCACAAACAACCAATGTCCTCGCATATATCACGGACATCTAACACTGTGAGTCGGTAGTCCAGACATTGATAGGAAACACCGCATGAATCTGTCGTGACTACTTGCGTGTCACTGCCAGAAACAGCGAATTGAGATTGAAATGCTATAGATTATCAGAGGCACATCGAGGAAGTCAAAGGGTCAAGGGTTCGCCCCTTCGGAGGTATATCAAATGAAGAGCAGTTGTTGTTTCCAATATAACGCAGTTACGCAAGGTATTAAAGAAACTGTGTAGATATAGTCAACTCTGATTGGAATATAGAAGCTTTGACGCTCAGAAAAGTAATTACAAATTCTGACTAAGGATTATACACATATGTAAATTTGTACAGGAGCATTTTTATGTAAAGTACTATTTTAATTAACGCGAGAACATAAGCTTCTTTATATAAAAACGTTTAGCATCGAGGGCTTCAGTTAAAAAAACTTCAATAAAAATCCAAAAATAGAAAATTTAAAAAAATTTGAATTATTTTGCAAAACAAATTCCGTACAATAAATCTATATGAAACTACAAATCCTGAAATAATACAAATACAAACTTATTATGAAAAATAAAAGTTTAAGTTAAGAAACCATAGTAGTATTAAATATATCTACAAATACATAATCATTTCAATGTTTTTAAGAAATATATAAAATTGTATTTAATGTTTTATTAAGATTTTTTGAATTTATACAAAAAATATGTTTTTATATTTTGAACAAAATAATAATTATTTTGATAATTAAATCAATGGAGGCAGAGAAGGCTATGAAATCTGAACTCCTTATTGTAATTAATACTAAGAATATATATAATTTATTTTGCTGTGCATAAATGAAATAAAATGAGCTCAATAACAAAATATTGATATTTAAATGATGTTTCAGAGATTTTCAAAAGCAAATTTTACTGCTCTGGATCTAAGATGGTAAAGATGTCTGATTGAATTCAAATATGTTGAAAAGAGGGTAGACATAATACAAATAAAATAAGTACATAGTTAGACAATTTCTAGGTTGTTCAGCGAAAGCTATCACTTAGTTAGAGCAGTATTCATGACAACTGGCAATTAGCATAGATGTTAGCAATTAGATATCATAAAATCAGCTGTAAACAAATATTCGAGCTACTTGTACAATGTACATTTGAGGGCAAGACCTAAAGAGCGGCATGCAAATATATTCACAGCAATTATAGTTGAAGCTCTTATAATGGGCGAGTGCTAAAGGACAACACGAATAACCCCAACAATAAGTACAATGCGAGGTCTACCCATTTGCATTATAAACATTTTATATACAACATATGTACATATATATGAGAATGTATAGAAAATAAGCTGCGATTGAATTGGCTGTTAGCCATAAATGAGCAGAAATTTGGTGGGCTTTAGTAAAGCCGCAGCAAAGAGCCATGGCAACATAATGCGTTGGCTGGGATTAAAGTCCGAACACGCGACCAGGCCAAAACATATGCCAATAAAATGCTGGATGAGGGGCAATGGGGCTGGAGACGTAGACGGATCAGCGACAGTAGCACGCAAATGGCATAAACAAAAATAAACTGATAAGCGACAGGCTGAAAAAACAATGAGATTATTGGGGTAGGGGAGAGAAGTAGGGTAGGTGGCTGGCGAATTATGCAAGGCCCCAGCGAAAATATGTTGCATGTGACGACAGCGACAAACAAATAAACAACGCAACCAAACCAAACCAAACCAGCCGACCAACCGACCAACAAACAAACAAACAAACAAACAAACAGACAAATAAACTGAAGCTCATTTCTGAGCCTGAGGGGGGGAAGAACAACTGACAAATGAATTCGAGACGACACCAGTGTGAGATCCTGCGAGACAGAGACACACACACAAACATGCCGTAGCAAGAGCGAGCGAGGCCGCAACACTTTTGGGGCAATGGAAATCAATTATTCATGCGCTTGGCCACGCAGCTAAAAAGTATGCAAAGCATTCGCCAGCCCAACACCGCCGCCCAGCGGTATGCAACAGTTTTTCCAACTGTTAAATCCAGCACCAAAGCAGATACCTACCCCCCCTTACAGCCAGCCCCCGCTCCGGCAAGCCTATATAGTAGCAGCCCATGGCCTATGATGATGGCATTTGTTTGTGTTTGATTTGCACCAACTGTGATTAAAGGGCAGCAGGCAAGCTGCAACCCACGCGCAACGTGCAAATGAAGTTTAATTTAACAGTAGCCAAACGACAAGTAAGGACATGTTCACCAGATATATCGAAAACCGCATTCCCTTTATCTGATGTACAATGCAAAATTAGACTAACAGAACAGAAATGTATCTATGAAACTAGTTAGAGTGAGAGGAGGAACTGTATGTAAAGCTTAAAAGCTTTGTCAGATTATTTTTATTTTTCCAGTTTTAGGTAGTTCATTGTTAAAAACTGACTTCATTTTATAGCATAGTCTACTAAGGACCTTTGGCTATATAGAGTCAGTTCAATTTTATTCATTTTATACAATTATTTTATAGCTATAAGCTTTAATGTGCTTTCAAAGCTTGTTTCTGACTATTCAGGTGCTGCAGGTTCCGATCTACTTGAAATTTGGACAGCAGATTAAGAGTGACTAAAGTATTGTACATGCCAAGTCCCAACGCTATATCTTTAAAAGTATGGATGTAAAACGTTTTGATCAAACTGCGGGGGAACGGGGGGAGAGATCGGAAACAAACTTGATCTGCGTATGGTATACAGGAACCTACATTCCTAATTTGGTGTCTCTAGCTCTTATAGTTGCTGAGATCGACGGATTCATACGGACAGACAGACAAACGGGCAGACAGACGGACATGGCTAAATCGAAATCTCTTTTGATACTGATCAAGAATATATATACTTTATAAAGTCGGAGATGTCTTCTTTTGCCTGTTACATACTTTTGCACAGATCCAATACCCTCTTTTTACCCACTTTTATTTTATTTTATTTTATTTTATTTATTAACGAAGGCAAAACAGTGCTGCCTCGAACAAAAAAATAAAATAAAAAAAAAAGATAAAGGGAAAAAAATTTAAAAAGCCACAAAAAAATAAAAATGGAAAACAAAAAAGACAACAGGGGGGGGGGGGGTGTTTTTCCGCGCGGGGGGTGGCGGTGCCCTTATTAACAGAAAAGGGGGGGGGGTGTTAGGGAGATGTAGGAAGATAGAGTGGGGGTGGTGAAGAAAAAAAAAAATATTTATAGTTTATAATATTAGGGGAGGAAGGAGAGAAGAAAAAAAAAAAAAGAGAAGAGGAATCCGGGGGGGGGGGGGGTTGTGTAGGGCAGGGAGGGGGCCCCACATAGGGGGGGGGGGGGGGGGATAATGTGGGGGAGGGGGGGGGGGGGGGGGGGGGGGGGGGGAGGAAAAAATTGTTAGTTGGGGAAGAAGAAAAAAAAGAGAGAGAAAATTATGGGTACAGGGAGTAAAAATATATAGAACCAATTAAAATTGCACCAAATTGTTGCCCATTTAAAATCAGTCTTGTTCCGAATACAACATTCAAATCAACTGAATAATAATGTGTGCTATTTTTAAAAACGTATGAAAATATACTTATGTTCATTATATTTATCGACCGATTTCAGTCGCTTCATGATTTGCTTACCGATTTGCATGTCACTGCTTTGATGAAAAAGAAGCCTAGCTTTTAATGTTATAGCATCGATTACAAGTGCAATAACAAAAGGAAAATACCCTACGGATATTTGTGCCTAGCTAGGGACACCAACGGAGGGTACTAATTAAATTTGGCCACCGGCGACGGCTACTTTGATGCACACAGATAGGGAGAGCAAATGTAAAACCATTCGGATGAAGGAAGCTTAGGGAGCTGCTTTCTTCAACGGCAAGAGAATGCCAGGACATGCTCTCAGGCGTAAAGTGTTTGATTATGGCCATTTATTCAGCACTGTCTGCATCCCAATTTGGTTGTTGTGTCTACTTTACGGTGTCCGCTTCTCGCACTGAACAAAAGCACGACTTTCATTCCATTATATTTTGTACCCGTCACGGGGTTGCCATGGATTTTGGTTTTTGGGCATTTGGCTCGCATCATGTTTGTGTCTGAGCGTACGATTAAAATCGCATACATCAGCGCTGCTCAAAGGCTGGCAGGGGGCAGCGGGGCAGTCTCGTGCGGTTGGTATTGGTGGAAGGTGCAGGGTGCAGCGCTGCAGGGTGTACGGGGAGGCGTAGCCAGACAACCGTGGCCTGGTCACTAATTTGTGTGCAATCGCGCATTTAAACGCTGTTGTTTATTAATGCATTTCGTTTAACGTGTAATGCAAAATGTATGCTGCAGATTTTTTTGTTGATGCTCGGAAAAACTAACGAAAAGTCAGACGCAGACGCAGGACTGCAAAAATCTCGGAAGCATTAAACAAACACACAAAAAAGGAAAACTAACACGCGAGTTAATTAAGCCATCATGAACTGCAAAAACACGTGACATGGACAACTGTGTACGTGAGTGTGTGGCTGTAAGTGTGTTTGTGTATGTGTGTGCGTGTGTATGCCCCATGGCTACTCAAAGGCAAAGCGCCAAACATAGCAAACATGGAGTTCTGGCCTTTCATTTCCTAGCCGTCCCCGTCCCGGCAAAAAAGCAACTGGTGATGCGCATCGCAAGGCGCAGCAAAAAAATGCAATATTCAAGCGAATGTCGGCAACCAATACCCATTCAAAATAAGTATGAAGGGCATAATATGGTTGTTGCGATGTATGTAACAGGCAGAAGGAGGCAGCTTCGACCCTATAAATATATGTTCTTTATTTGCTTATCAAGATCAACAGAGAAGTCGATCTGGTAGTTCCTGATTCCTGTGTGCTGTAAAACTATCGAAAAATCTAGCATTCGATAATTTAGATAATCGATAGCCAGAATCATTGATTAATATTGGCAAAAATAAATATTTGCATAGTGAAATAATCAAAAAATCATCATTCTAATCCTTCAATAATTAACATTCAAATGAATGGATATTTTCAGAAAACAGAAGATATGTTTGTAGAAGAAATAAGAAATAAATCTATCGATTGTACGCACAACAATCGATATCGATACTAGCGAGAGCACACCTTTGGAACCGACAATTGTAGTTTCTCAGCACTTAAATGTGTTGCAGGTTGCTAGAGAATTCTTTAAGTTCTCCTACTTTCGCACAGGGTAACTCGTAGTCACACCCAACTTAACTGCTTTCTTCAAAAGCCCCACAAATACGTTTTATATGACACCATGAGAATTCCCACAAAGGCGAGCTAAAGGTTTGTAAATAGCTAGGCAGTCTGAAAAGATATAGACGAACGAGTAAATCACTCTTAGTGGGAAATACATTTGAAATTGCTTTTCAGTGTGACCCGTGGACATTAAATGCACAAGATTTTAAAGGATACTCTTCCAAAACTTGAGAACAAATAAAAAGGGATTATCTGTGAATTAGAGTTGCTTTTATAAGAACGCTAATTGAAGGACTATAAATTGCCCATAAACTGGGAAACACTTAATAAACCTGTCAATGCAGAAAAATAGCGTTTATACATTTAACTGACAGATAACACAACTAAATAGTGTTATTCCACAAAACCGCAGGTCGAAGCTGAGAAAATCCTATTTTAAGTGGGAATTTAATGTTTACTTTTTGAATTACCTCTTATCTTTCTTTTAATATACTGTTGTATTTCGTGGTTGTAGTATTTGCTTGTTCAATTTTATTTTTATTTCGGGTTTCCCAGTTTCTTTTTCCTGATTTGGTTTTAGTTTATTTCCCATTGCAAAATCATCCATATTTATAATACATCCCAGCATGCAGGGTCCCAAAAACATTACCCAGTAACCTGTCTTCACTTTTTGGCATAAATCCCACGCACCCTGCATAAATACCAAACTCCGAATAATTCAATGAAAATAAGGGTGTCACGCATAAAGGGAAAGCCTTTGAGAATGTCCTGCGCAGAAAACGCCACAAGATATTTCCCAGGCCAAAAAATGAAAAACACCCACCCAAATGAAACAGGGGGATTGTCTATCGCGGTTACAAAAATATCCTGAGCAAAATTGAGCAGGAATCAGCAGTAGATATTTCCTTGCCAAAACATATTCAAAATGAACCCAGGAGCAGCCAATCCAACCAGGGTGAGTGTCTAGAAATAGACAATACACACAGGTTAAGAACTTGGGTCTACTGGAACTTTTTCGACTGCATATAATCCCTAAAAGTAGAAAATCAAGGACGAGAAGCTCGTGTTACACAGGTTAACAACATGGGTTTACTAGAGCTTTTCGGATGAGCTTTAGGTTTCCGGATGCACAAATTTCTTCAAAGTAGAAAAGCTAGGAGAAAAAGCTGCATTCAGTAGAGTAGAAGCTTTCTAAAGCTATTTCCTTTAAGGTAACTATAAAATATTTGAATTATTTAATGAGTAAAACAACAAATTTACTTCACCAGCTATGAAAATTAATTTTTAAGACTTAAAATAAAATTTTAATTTTGACAGTGTGATTAATTATTTAATTTTCATTATAAGTTTTAGTGAAAAGAATGCATTGAAAATATTTTAATTCATAATGAATTCATACAAAATTTCCTATTTCAATGCAGAAGTGATTTAAATGAATACATTTTCTGAATAAATTATTTACGGTAAGTACAATATTTGGTGAACCTTTGACAATAGATCAAATATTTTCACACTTTTTAATAGCATTCTAAAGTTATACCATTTAATTTACGACTCTTTTTTATCACTAATTATAAAACTGCTTTATCAGAGAGATAACGAGATATCAAACTAACGATATTGTCCACAGAGAGTATTTTTTCGTAAACACACACTAGGCAACAGTTTATCTGAATCAACGCTCGTATTCCATACGTGCCTAGAATTTTAGTTATAACTTTCGAGCAAATAAAACTATCGTCAAGCAAACAAATATAAAACGAATGTGTTCCTGGCTTGCGAATTACAGTACTGTACATAAATATATGTATACGTACAAATTACTTATATACATGAATACTTATTTATATCAAATACTTAGCTGCTAATCACACATCTACAAATAGTTACGAAAGCTATAGCAATTGACAGGCTGGGGTCCAGCAACAAAACGTTTAAGAGCACGCGATTTGTTTTATTTTCTAATTAGTAACAAAAGCTATTTGCTGCTGTGGGAAGATTAAATACTCTCTCAACTATTTTATTGACATCTGATAACACATAATATTTGTTTGTTTGATTGTGATATCTTTAAAAGCACAATTGATAATCATAGAATCACACGTTTTGATCGATCGTAATTTTAACAGTGGAAAGATTCTGTACTAAGAAAAGATAAGCAGGACTATCTCGACTCAGGTGTATATAATATATACCTAAAATGCTTGGAAATGTGACCTTCCTCAAGACGTTTTAGAAAATTTAAAAACTTTTCGCAAGAGTAGGCGAAAGTCAAATAGATTAAATACTCAACCCTCTCTCTTCCAACTAGTACTTTTTAATGTTATCAGATGCACAGTGCTTTAAGTTTGAAATATACCAATTGAAATTTGGAACAATATGAATTTAATATGAATAAATTCAGTTAATGTACACTTTTAATTAATATTATAAAGTTAAGCCGTTTTTTTATTATTTTCTTTTTATTTATTTTAAAAATCTTGCAAAAATTGAAATTTTATCATTTTGTTTGCAAATTTTGAACAGTAATTCAATGACAGTTGCCCCACCATGCCTTGATGTCACTTTATTTTATGTATTCACGATGACACCACAGTTCGCAAAAAGCCTCAACTACCCAATATAATGAGTATAGTACCAAGTTTCTAACAGCAACCGAAGCAGTCGCAATCAAAGAGCGAAGGCCTCACGTTGTAGCAAAGCTCCGAAAGTAGCATTGAAGAATGTCTAGAAACGGCAATATGGTGATTATAAAGAATGTGCACAACATATCAGTGCCCGAGTACCTGAGCGAAGAGTTCTTTGTGGACACATTAGAGGAGGGCTTGCGGGAGGCAAAAGTATCGATCTATGAGATCAGCTTTGAATGGGGCAGCAATCCAGGTGAAAACTACTGCTCGGCCATTTATCGGGTGCTTGTGAGCTTTGCGCGTTGGGTCGATGGGAAGGAGTCAACGAAAAGGGAGAAACTTTCGCTTATAGTGAAGACTATACCTATCACAGAAGACAGACAGTTTTTAGAGGATGTCGGCGTGTTCATCAAGGAAAAGCAAACCTACACAGATGTATTGCCACGCTTGGAAATTCTTAGCAATGGTGATATATTTGGAGCCAAGTGAGTTCTCACGCAAAGGGTTTAAACTTAGTCTGCTAAATGCTTACTACTTTTAGATACTTCCATTCCCTGAAGAAACCCGTGCAGACCATAGTCTTTAATGACCTGCAAGTGGATGGCTTTAGAACGGCCTCTCGCGTTTCAGGATTGGACTGGGAACATGCCTCACTGATACTACAGCATCTGGGCAAGTTGCATGCCACTTCGATGGTGCTGGCCAAAAAGGTAATGATCCCTGAAATAAAATATTGAGAAAACTACCAAATAACATTCTATAAACCATGCAGAATCCCGAAATCGTCAAGCAGTACAAAACTGGCATGCTCAGCGAAGAAATGTTATTTAAAACCGATTGCTTTATGATTATGTTTGGCGGCATGCTCGAAGGTCTCATCAGGACCTCAGCCACATGGCCTGGCTATGAGAAGATTACCGAGAACCTTAAACGTTTAAATGAGGACTTCAGAAACTTTTGTGTATCTTGCTCTAAGCCCAAACCGAATGATCGTTATGTGGTACTCAATCATGGTGACATGTGGACCAATAACTTTATGTATGCCTACGATAATGAGTCTCAACCGGAGGTACCCACACGGGCCATCTTTGTGGACTTTCAGCTATCCTTTTATGGCAGTCCTGGCTGTGACTTAAACTTCCTCCTGAATACCAGCGTGAAATTGGAACTGCTGCAGAATCGTCGCGAGGAGCTGATTAAGGTCTACTATAAGGCCTTTAGAGATGCCTTGGAATACGCACGCTTTGAGCAAATACCAACCTATGAAGACTTGCTTTGGGAGCTGCGCAGCCGCGAGGTGTACGGACTATTTGGCTTATTTGGTTTTCTACCCATGACTACCATGCCCAAGGAGCTGTCACAAGATAGCACCATTGAAAGCATGAATGATCCCAGCTTTCAAAAGAAGAAAATGGATGCTATCTTTTCGCAAAAATCTCTTAATGACTATCATAAATGGGGTCTAAAACGCGCCGAGGAACTGGGCGTCTTTAATGACTACTAATCAATATGCGGAAATGGGTTCAACAACCTCTATGACATTGTCAGAGGGCTAAGAGAGGCACAGCCTGATCTAATTCTTTTGTCATACTTGGTTCTTCTATTTATAGACCAAAGTTCAATTAAAGTGATCTATTGTGGCTATGTTCTTTTTTTTCAATAATTGTAATAAACTTTTCAATTGGGTGGCGTATTTTTAACGACTTGTCGGCAATAGCGATGAAAGAACTTTTAAGTGGACTGGTAAATGCCCAAAAAGTGCACCAATCTTTCTCAAACAATAAAAACAATATATACATTCTCATAATATTGAACTTTATGGCAACACCACTGATTTTACAACTCTATAAAACAATCGGAAATATTATTAAATTATTCCTGCAAAAAAAGATTTATTCTACCACCGGAAATTGCTTTTTAAAACGTGTCGTTTTAGTTCTAAATCAGCTATTTTAAGGCACTTTTAACATGGGTGCGATAAATCGAAGAATTACCTTAGGGACATGTTATAATCAATATTACACTGCTTTATCTCACGACTGTTAAAAATCGTGCGAACTGATAAGATATGCCCATATCTATAAATTTGACGAGCTTGTGATAAAAATATTCCAGTTCCAGTCATTAAGTGTCAAATAAATATGTAGCTTTACTATAAAATAAGTATTTGTACTAAGTTTCATCAATATATCAATCGACATACGAGTACCTTCTATTGAAAATTATGCTATTATTAATCTTCCAAGACATCTGAGACACACTTATGTTCAGTATGATGGTAAAATGGTATATATATTTATAGTTAAAATTTCGCAAATAGAGTGCATCAAAAGTAGCGACCGCTAATCCAACGTCCATACATGAAATGCACTTCTATTAAGCCAATCAAGTCTCAAACAGATGCACCCAAAGATGTTCCATTAAGTTCAATTGAAAACCAACTAGCCTATGATTGTGATTTTCTATATAAAGCGCTCAGCTTTGCTGTCAAACTGATTCATAGTCAAGAATAATGTCGGGCAAATCGGATGCACTGCCACTTTACCTAACGCCACAGTTCTTCAGACGCACTCTGGAGCATGGCCTGCAACAGCTGGATATTAAGGTCCTGGACGTTCACCTGACCGATCTGACGCGTGGCGGCGAGAACTACTGTAGTAACATCTATCGGGCCCATATCAAGTACCGGACAACGGAGCGGGAACTGCAGGAAACCTCTCTGATTGTCAAGTGCATGCCGCCTGAGAAGCAGGCCATCCTAGCACGTCTTCATATCTACAACAAGGAGACTATCTTCTATATGCACATTAAGCCAAAGCTGGAGGCGCTAATGTGGCGCTCAAATTCTGGCGAGGAACCCTGGACACTGGGGGCCAGGTAAGGTAGACATTTGAGACAGTAAGCAAAACTCAATTCTGATGAAGAAGCCTCTTCCTATTTGTGATGTCTGTCAAAGCACTTAGAGTCAAAATTGTTCTGAGTTCCGCAAAGCGATTGAAAATTCGGTTTGCTCTTTGACCAGTTGAATGATAACTATTTTTGTAAGGAATAAGTCTAAGTGATTAGTAATAACATGCGAAAAGTACACCCTATATAGTGGAAAGGCAGACTGACCCAAAAGAAGCTATCAAGTTCATTATTATTATTAGTTTTTCTTAAAGTAGCTCATCTAAAAGCACATTTAACAGATTCTCATTGAGCAAATGAAATTTCGATTTAAATCATGAGGTTATAACTTTGATGAACAAACTAAGTATTTCATAATCACTTTTCAAAACGCATCCAGAGTGATTGCTTCAAATTGGTTTTCCTAAACAGGCACTACTACTCAACCACGCAGCAGGAGCAGACCATTATCTTTGAGGACCTCTGCTGTGAGGGTTATCAGCTGAAATGCCGGCAACTTGGCCTAGATGGTGCCCATGCAACGCTGGTAATGCGCAAGCTGGCTCAATATCATGCTCTGACCATGGTCATGGCCGAGCATGAGCCTCAAACAATTATAGATCGTTATCCTTTTGGACTGTTGCACATGGATGCCATCAAATCGCAGCCTTTCAAGCTGCTCTTCGGCACACAGCTGCTAAAATTGGCCGCGCTGATCAGTGACTGCGAAGGATTTGGTACCATAACGGGAAAACTATATCGATATCATGAGCATTTTACGGAGCGAGTGCTGAAGTCGGTTTACCCGCTGCGTGGCGCGTATAACGTGCTAAATCACGGAGATCTGTGGGTGAACAATATATTCTTCAAGTATGATGAGCAGTATAAGGTGCAGCAGGTGAAAATTGTGAGTACTTGAATGGGCATATAATGATTTGTCTGCTTAATCAAGTTTCTTCCAGATTGACTTCCAGCTGTGTTTCTATGGCAGCCTGGGCTTTGACATCAACTACTTTCTGAATACTAGCCTGGAACTGGACGTGTTGAAGACCCAACGTCAGCAGCTTATTGATGATTACTACGCTTCACTAGTGGACTGCCTGAAGCAGCTGCCCTGGAGCAAGCCCCTGCCCACATATGACGATATATTGGCGGAGATTCGCGCCAGGGAGGCATATGGGTTTTTTGTGGCCTTTGGTTTCTTTCCGTTGATGAGCATGATAGGCATTGATTCGGAGGATAACTCGTTGAAGAACTTTCATGATGAGGAGTTTGCCAGACAGAAGGTGCAGCTAATGTTTGAGGGCAATGGACGTACTCTGGAAAGTCTCAAGTTCACATTGAAGCGCTTAGATGACTTGCAAGTCTTCGATTGAAGGCCCTGAGAAACAATCGCATATGGTTATTTTAACAGTTATCTGTATTGCAATTCAAATACGAACAGAAAAATATTAAAAATGCAATTCTTGAGTTGCCCGCATTTAATTAACTTTCATTTGAATAAAAATAGCGCGAATTCTCTAGTGCATTTGATATTGCATAACTGACTGACATTGCGATCATATAAGATGTCTATGAAAGCCGTGTACTGTAGAAAGGTTGCATTTTGAATTTGATTCGATAATCATAAAAAAGTCTAGTAAGAAGTTCCTCGCTGATGTTGTGCAATACGAATAAAGAATGGATGTTCTTAATAATATCAAATTGGGCATCATTTCAGGCATTATTATTATTAGTATAAGCAAAAGTGTGCTTATTTAATTATAGTCATGTTTGGACAAAAAACATTTCTTATGTTTAATCATATTTGAATTTATTTTATTATTTATTGTAGACTTATATTATACCAACAGAACACGGAGAAATCTGTCATTGCTTGAGCATTCCACTAATTGAGCAAAAACAGAATTGAGTGTGTTTTCTCTTCCTCAAACTTTTATTATGTCCGAATGAGACAGATTTTTTATTGACAGGCTGAAAGTGTTGACACTTTTTTGCGAGCTCTGCTGTATAACCTAACATAATGTAAACTGTTTTTGAAGGTCACCGCTTTAACAATGTTAACGTTAACATGATCTGACTATGTAAACTCTGACACATGTCATGTTAAGAGCAATTAACAGCAGCTGAAGTATGTTCATGCTAGTTATATTCTACCAGAGTAGAGTATAAAATATACTCTATTCCCAAAGAGAATGGTGCAATGTCCGGCTGTCTATGTCATTCGTATGCCTATTTACCCTTTCGAAAGCTATTATTTATATTGAAACTATTAAAGAGTAACTAAATTTCCCTCATCAGATAAAAGGAAACACAGAATTCCGCAGTCGGGAGCGTCCGACTACAACATTGTTTAGTAAGATAATTTGGCTAAAGCGTTGCAAAACAATATATTGTATGTCTCTTAAATTGCTTCTGTCATGTAATTATCATATGAGGTACTCAAATATAGCATGATAAACTTAATTATAAAAAATAATAAAATTCCAAATTTGCATAATTATGACATTTCCAAACAAACAAACGCGAGTGAAATTAAAATAATTTGAAATATAGGAAGCAAACAAAAAACTAGACAGAGAACTATTACATTGGTTGTTAGCTTAGCTACGTAACTTTGTTCATTGATAATTAAACTGTCTAATACTGATATGTTTGAAAGTCAGTTAAGAGTGCACTCGACTAGCAGCTACCCTGTGCGCAGGTCTGAAGAACCCTAATACAACTAAACTTTAGTTCAGCAGAAGCAGAAGAGCTGACTTCCGTTCTGTCCAAACGGTGGAAAGTATTTTGTTAAATAACTTTCAATAGATAAACAGCATATTAAACTAAGTAAGTACTAAAAATCAAAGTTATATCCTCCAAATTGTGGTTAAAAATAGTTTTTCTGATCAACGCACTTTCGGGGGATAAATACTTAAAGATATTAAACAAACTGTTCTATCTACAGCATACATACTATCCAAGTAATACATAGTATCAGTGGTGTCATTTTCAGCCTGTTCCATGCATTTTCACAAGTCTATTGTACCCTTTTTAATAATTTCTAATGGGTATAACCAGATAGAGCGATGAGTATCACTCAAACGCGTTGGCATGTGTCTGGACGTTCCTCTTATCTGAGAAGTGGTTATAGGCAGCTGAGTAGAGACGATTTTATAATCGTGGAGATAATCTGAATAGAGGGTGGGCCTAGATAAGAATATTTCCGAGTACATCATCTAACTAACAAGTCGTCACCATAGAAAGAGATGTTAGCAAAAGTGAATGAGAGAATAAACTAACTGGTGTAAAGAATTTGTGTGTGTGTGTGTGTGTATAGTAATAATATATATAATAATAAAAAGGTCGCAATGAGTTGCGTGTTTTTTCGAATTGAAAAACTTAGACAACTTGTTGCTGTTGTCGCCTATTAAGTGAAATTAAACACGCTCACACGTATGCATAGTTATATGTATACTATTAATCAAGCTAAATACAAATAGAATAAAACAACGCCAGCTTTGTGGTGCCCATATAAAATGCCTAACGCGTCGGCAACGGGTTTCAAACCGCTCAAGATCACAACATGAGCAGCATTGTCTACGATCAGGAGCTGCAGGCCTCACCGCCCAAATATCTGGATGTGCCCTTCTTCGAGGAAGTGCTGGAGACGGCACTGCACACGGCCCGAGTCCAAGTCCTTGGCATTCACTGCAGCAAGGGCAGCAGCAACGGGGAGAACTATTGCAGTGAAATCTATCGTGTTCGTATCAAATACAAACGCCAAATTGATAAAGGCTCACAGAAGGAACAGCAATTGGCAGTCATAGTGAAGAGCATGCCGTGCCTTGGCGCCATAGAGTTTCTGGAGGATTTGCAGGTGTATTTGAAGGAGAAGGTCACCTACTATCAAGTGCTGCCACGCCTGGAGATGCTCATGCAGTGCAAGCGACGCTTTGGACCCAAGTAAGTGTATTTAAGGAAGCTAACCTGGCTTGCTTCTAACAGCTGCCATTTTTCAGACTCTATCAGTGCCTGAAGCTGCCGCAAAACACTTTGGTGTTTGAGGATCTTGGCCAGCTGGGCTATGTTATGGCCTCACGGGAGTCTGGTCTGAATGAGGCACATTGTCGGCTGGTCATGGAACGTCTAGCGGAGTTCCATGCCGCCTCTATGGTGCTAGCAATGCTGGTAAGTCTTCAAAAGGAATAAGAAATATTTATATAGGCTTGTTATCATTCTGATTACTATCAAGCGGAGACGAAAAGCATTGAATATTCGGGGATAATATGAAAAGTATAGAGATATGAAAATCTCTTCGAAATGAAGAACAGTCCACTTGAAAGTATTTACGAGCAATGGTGAAATAATGTATTTTGTATTTATATTAATATTTATATAGACTTCTTACCATTCCGATATATTTGGAGACAGTATCAAAAATATAGAGATATGAAAAACTAAATGAAAAGTAGTTCAACTGTCTACTTGCAACTATTTACGAGCAATGGTGAAATAATGTATTTTATATTTATATTTTATATAGGCTTCTAACCAGTCCGATTTCGATCAGACGGAGGTGAAAAGCAATTGAATATTTGGGTATTGAAAGTATACAAATATGAAAAACTCTTCGAAATTAAAAGTAGTTCAACAGTCTCCCTATATATATTTACGAACTATGGTGAAATTAAGTATTTTGTATAAAAAGAGCTGATCAAATATTTTACAAATAATTTCCTTTTTTTCCTGTTTCATTATTTTATAAAATTGTATTGGTTTTTCGCACCTATTTGTATCTAAAAAATGTCCTTAGAAATATATCCATTTATGGATACCATGATTATTAACAATTTCTTCTCATTAATATTGATTGTTTCTATTATATTGAATTAAGATCAAACTATCTACTACAAAAACACAATTTTGAAGCACACTTTTTTCTGTGTGTACCTAAATGAATATCAACAATGTTTTTAGATAGTTAGTGTTCACTATTGACCCAATCAAATTGACCTATTTCAACTCAAACAATCTTTTCAGGATACCGAAATCTTTGACTCCTATAGCGTTGGCATGCTAGCGCCCGAAGGCCTGTCCAAGGACGATGGCCTGCTGATGCGTTTCTTTTCCGGAAATGGAAAACAACTGCACAAGCTGGTCAGTGGCTGGCCAGGATTCGAGCGCATTGCGGGCAAGATAGCCAAATATATGGAGCAGCAGCGTGCGAACCTGGTGCGTGCACAGGCGCCGCTGGATAAGGAAATCAAAGTGCTGAATCACGGTGATCTTTGGGTGAACAACATGCTGTTCAAGTACGATGACGCAGAGCAGCTGGAGGATGTGATCTTCATAGACTTTCAGCTGAGCGTATGGGGCAGTCCCGGCATCGATCTGAACTACTTTTTCTACACCAGCCTAAGTCTGGAGGTGCTAAAGAACAAGCGGCCGCAGCTGCTCAAAATCTATCATAATCGCCTGACGGATACGCTGCTCAATCTGGACATGGGCGTCCCGGTGCCCAGCTACGAGCAGCTGCTGGCCGAGGTGCATCGCCGTGAGAGTTATGGTTTCTTTGCCAACTATGGCATACTGCCCACCATTAGCCAGGACAAGGCACAAACTGCTGACAACAACTTGGAGAACTTCCATGATGAGGAGTTTGCCAAGAAAAAGGTTGAACAAATGTTTGCCTCCAAACGCTTAGCCGAAACATTACGCTACACTTTGCCGCAATTTGAGCGGGCTGGAGTGTTTGATTAAACCACAATGTTGACACTCACCTGGCGAGGTAACTTTAGCTTAGTTTATGTATATTGCACACACAAGGTTATTAATTAATACAAGTTTAATGTAAATAAATTGTTCAATGAATTACGCGCACTTTTCATTAGTTTTTTGCTTTGGCTTTGCATTTACCGTTGCAACTTGCAAGCAGGGCTGCATACCGTTGCAGCGTTGCCAGACCTTGAAAACTATGCCCAGTATGCTGGCCACACAAGCGAGCAAGGCGCTAAATTCAAAGCTGTTATTTGTTAACAAGTCCTTTAAATCTACGCGTATGTAGATTTTAAGGACCATTAACCTCTGACAACGATATTTTTATTGTAAAATATTTCACGTTTATTTTTCGTTTACATTTTGAAAAAATATACAATTTTGTTTTGTTGGTTAAAATTGCACAAGTTGTTTCGTTCGTTTTTGAAATCACCAAGGAAAAAGAGACACATTTAATTAAAATGCCGCATTAAAGGCATTTAAATTCAAATTGCATACATAAAAGACTACTTACAATAATTACAATCATCATTCTCGTAAATAATATTAATTTCTTTTGCACAACAATTAAAAGGCAACATAATATTTATATAATCAATCAATTTAACACTAGAATTATTCATAATCGTTATTTAAACGCTGTTTGTTGAACCGCAGCTGAAGTTCCCAAACCGATTAATATAATTAATTTATATAGCTTAATTAACTAAAACGACTTTACGCTTATGTAAATGTGTGGCTTCTAGATTTTTTGTTTCTGTTTGTTTTGTTTCTGTGTGTTTGTTTGTTCCGCGACTTTGACTCTTGCAGATAAGGAGGAAAAGAGGAAAGCTCTCCGCTCCGATTAGCTCCAGACATCGGCTGAGTAGCGTTTCTGGGCTTCCATCTTTTTCAGATACTGCACGGCATCCGCCTCGCTCATGTTGCCCTTCGTGGACAGAATTTTCGTTAAAATATTTCTAACATCCACGGCCATGTTCTTGGCATCGCTGCAAATAAGAAAGGATAAGAGAAAGTTAAGATATTAGTTACTGGAAGGGGCGTGGAAACTCACCCGCATATGTAAAAGTGTCCCTTCTTTTCACCAATCACATCCCAAATAAGATCCGCATCCTGTTCCAGCAAGTGCTGTACATAAATCTTCTTCGCCTGGTCGCGTGAGAAGGCCGTCTTCAGGGTAAGCGTGCCCTTCTTGGCCCACTCCTCCAGCTCAGCCTCGTAGATGTAGTCCTCGCTGCGTTTGCGGCAGCCAAAGTATAGCACCGATTCACCCACCGTTTTGCCCTCATCCCGCAGATGCTGACGCTCCTGTATGAAGCCACGGAAAGGCGCCAGACCAGTGCCCGGACCCACCATAATGATGGGCGTCTCTGGCTTTGTTGGCAGTCGGAATTGCGATTTGCGTATGAACACAGGTACCTTGACCTCCTCGCCGCCTTCGTGGGGTTGCTTGTTCTTCAGATAGGTGGTGGCCACGCCCTTGTTAACACGACCCGTGGGCGTCTTGTATTCGACCAGGACAGCCGTTACATGAACATCCATTGGATGCAACTTAGCCGACGACGAAATGGAATAATAACGCGGCTGCAGACGTGGCAACAGCTCACAAATATGATCCAAAGGCGGCCTACAGGATTTAATGTCCTCCAAAATGTGCACAACATTACGACACGCATCCTGTATCCAGCTCTGATACTTCTCCTTGCCCTCGGGCGCCAAAGAGGCCATGCTTCGCAGCAGCTGCTTCTCAGACTCATCCGTACAGTACTCGGCCAACTCCTTGAGTATGTGCGTGCGCGGTATGGCAGTTATTTCCAAATAGTGCGTCAGCGCTGTACGATAAGTGGTTGGGCAGGGGAATGGATGCTTCTTGCTGCTATCGGTATCGGTGTTGATTAGCGAGAACACCGTATCCAAGTCAGCGTTACACAGCTGGCCTAGTTTCTCCACCAGCGACTTGTCGTTAATGGGATACATGGCCACATGATCGCCGGCATCGTAGCGCATCTTGGAGCCCTCAATGTTCAGCTCGATGTGCATGCAAGAGCGACCGCCGCCCTTGTGCAGCTCACGATTGACGCGTATGGGCGCCAGGAATGGATTCTTGGCATCGAACGGAGGACGCTGATTCTGCATGGAATGCAGACGCGCTATTTCACCAGTATAGATGCGATCCGGCTGCACATCGGGCTGTTCCAGCAAACGATATTGGCGTATCAGCACCTCCTCGCCGCTGCCCTCAATGCCAAAGTGATCACAAACGGCGGGCCAGAAGCGATCCTTCCACGTAATAAAGTCATCCTCAATGCTAACAGAGAATTTGACATTAGTAAACTTTGTTTCTCGCATATTCTATCATATAGTTGACTCACTTGGCATCATCATCGCCCAGTCCCAGCTCAAACACGCGGTTCGCGCCCAGCTCATCCAGACGCTTGTCCACATAGATGGCCACTTTGTTGTAGTGCTCGTAAGTTTTGTTGCCCAGACCAAAGACCTGCAATGAAAACCCAAACCATAAATTAATTAAATTAATATTATAATAATATACGATATTATGCTTTATTACCCTGTGCTGGGCTAGTCTGCTTGCCCGTTTTGTTGGTTTATTATATAAATTATTAAATAGCCAGATCAAAGTGCGCCAACGGCGCGTGCCGAGGCCAACAGAGCCGCCGACGCCGGCACACGTGTTTAACATAGCCGACTGAATTTATATTCCACAGCAGCTGCTTTCAAATGCGAAACACATCGCTCAAGTTTTCATTCACCATTTTAATTATGGTTATTTGCAAAAACCAACCACAGCTCGCGTTTAAAAAAAACAATATAAACAAAATTGCGCAACAGTTGAGAGAGCGTGTGCACGCTTCAATAACAGCTGTTACGTGGCAGTGTGGCCAATCTAACGCTTCTAACAGAATGCCAAAGGCAAGGTAGCGCACACTTAACAGTAATGTGACGTCACATATTCTATGGGCACATAGAGTTCACGAGATCAACGATCAGGGCCACCCTGACTTCGAATTCGTTTATGTAATTCTTAATAAGGTTCCTCTAGCAGTTTGAAACTTTGTCGATTTGTATTGAATTTTCTATTTTTTTAACTTAACCGCCAAAATGAACTTAATCAAAAACTTTCATTTGAAAATTTGCATACATACATAGAAAATTTAAATCGCAAAATACATATTAATTAGATTCCAATGTTTATAAATGCATACTTTATAACAAATATATTAATAAATATTTGGTAAAAATGTCCACATTTCAGCTAAATAGAAACATATAATAATATTTAACTTACTTTTTTAAAAAGGATAAAACTGTTTAAGTTTTTAACCATTTTATCAACAAAATCATCCCAAATTCAAGTAAATCTATGCTAGATTTCCCATCTAAAGGCAATGTTGTAATATTTGCCATTTTTTTCTATAAAATAAACCCAAATTTATGTAATACGAATACACAATCTTGCCTAGTTTCTATCTATTTCCCATCTAAAAGCTCTCACCGCTCTCTCACCATTTGTTGCTTGTTTTAAAACGTGCTAAAGTCGAATAATACCTTGATAATCTATCTTTAATACCCTACAAGCTTAAGTGAGCAGCAATTACTGCCGTTGACTGATTTTGCTTCCTGCTTTGTAATCAATAAATTATAAATATTTCATACAAAACTATCAGAGCTGATAGATTTATCTAATACATACATTATTGGAGTCGCGTTTGTTTATAAAATTGAAAACAAAAAAAGTTCCGCTCATTACACATACAGTACGTGAATACAATATATAGATAAGTTCGCTTATCTACAGGCCAACGCCTAGATAAGAGGCTACACTGGCCAAATATGAAGGCCATGAAATACATTTAGTAGAGGCATTCCGTTTGTCCTTATCAGCATTGTTTCCTTTTTTTTACAGTTTTTAGGACTATGCACTTACCGCATAATTAAGACCCGATAGGTCGACATCGCCATTGGTAATCCATTCGTAGAACTCCATGGCGTTATCGGTGGGATCGCCCTCGCCGTAGGTGGCCAGACAGAAGACGGCTAATGAGTTCTCAATATCCTTGAGCTGCAGCAGTTCCTCCATATCACATTCCTCGGGATCGGCGACCATGCCCTTAAGACGATACCGTATGCCCTCCTTGGCCAAACGGCCGGCAAATTCCTCTCCAGTGCCCGTCTGTGAGCCATAGAAGACGACCAAACTGCGACCGGAGGCCTTCAATTTCTTGATAAAAGAGTTATCCGTCGCTGTGGTGGTGCTCACTGTGGTGGGCCTGTTAAATACAATGTTAACTAACAGCTGTTAACTGACATACTGTAGACTTACTGTATGGAATAGCTGCGCACTGGTTCCTCCTCCTTCTTGCGGCTCCGCAGAAAATAGAATGCCGCTCCGCCGATGAGGACTGCAAGGAGCGCCACATCGAGTAGCCCCAAAAAGGGCTCATCCCCGCTGGCGGCCGCTGCACCCGCTGCGCCCGCTGCTGCTCCATCAATTGTTGGCTGCTCACTGGCCATGGTTTAAAGTCTGACTGCAAAGAGATACAAATAAAAAGCGAAACGCTTTGTGTTAGTTTCATTTGTTTTTTTGAATACACTTTACACAAATACGAGCGCGACAATTTGATGACCGAGGGGTGACCGAGGGAGCCAGACTTACATATTTGCATATCGCACTTTGAGCACGCACTTAATATATGCCACGTAAGTCACAATAGGAACATAGATCTCCCTAGTACAGTCTTGAACTATTTTGCATGCGATCGACCGATTGGAGGCGCCTAACGGCAAACGTGCTTCCGCACTTGTTCTAACGGTACACCAAAGCTATTGTTCTCGCTCTCTCTCTCGCTCTATCTGTCTACCGCTCTCCCTCATTGACATTGACACTGTAATGCGTTTTAAATTGTTGTTGCCTTGTCTATTATAGCACGAGATTGTCTAATTACCGCAATTAAAGTGTTAATGTATAATATTTTTGCATTTTTTTTTTTTTTTTGTATACAAAACGATGAGATTGCGGAATTTTACCTTTCGTCTGTTCGGACTAACAGCGCGCTGTTAACTAACAGCTCCACATATTGGGAGCTACAGTTTTATGCACAATTGTAGCGCTCGCTTATCAAATCAGCTGGTTTTCATTATCAGACTGCACAGCAACAATTATCGCAAGATTAGAGCGTAAATTCTATGGAAATGATGAAAATCGCAAACGATTTTTAGCAATGTATAAACAAATTGCAATTTCTTGATCACATTAACTTGATTTCAAGATATCGTGGCATATTTACGTTACGTTTTGTTTACTTTGTTTGTTGACTCACGAGAGCCTACTTATTACGTGGGGGCAAAATCACATTAGACGGTGTCACGCATGTAGACAGTTTCTAGTGGAACAAATAGTTCCTTAGATTACGAATGTGATATGGTTTTCTCAGCGAGATAATGAATGGAGCTTCGCTATTATTTAACAGATGCATAAACAAAATTCATATTTATATTGAACGCTATTGATTTTACGTCAGACTTTGACACCAAACTGAGAGATTGTTATCACAAGAACATCAGCACCAGGACAGAGGCAAGATTCTAACATAACAGATCATTTTGAGCGTTAACATAACAGATCATTTTGAGCGTAACAGCTCAAGTGAATTATGTTCGTATGAGCATTAACATTAACATGAACAGATGCTAACATGTTAATTAATAATTAGCTGAAACCACAACTTTCTTTTCTCGCTTATTTAATTATTGTTTACGCAAAAAATAACAAGAGGACAAATTTATGAGCATTTTTTACCCGCTCAACACAACATTTGTTGATGACTAATATTTGTAAACACAAAAATAATAGCGTCGTCTAGCTTAGCACCTCCAAATTTAACCGCACCATGCTTTAGGGAATTCCAATAGATTAATTTATGTATATATATAATAATACGGTTCTGCCAAAGCACCTTAGAAATACATTAAAGATACTACTTCTGTCATCTGCTCTATAAGTAACATATTCTTCATGTTTCTTTCTACATTTTTAACGCTAGATGACTAACAAATCTAGATAATCTTAAATTTTTAGCAAGATATCATAACATTTTATTGAATGAGCAAATTGATAAGATATGTTTTAATACTTATTTACTTATGCTAACTTTTTAGCAACTGATAATAAAGCATGAAATTAGAGCTCGCTTTAAAACTTTTAATACAGGTAATGTTTTAACAGAAGAAATCTTATAAATTAAGTGTACCTAGGCTTCTTAAATAATAAAAACATAAAATAATTGTTTTAATAAGATATAAACTTTAGGAAAAAAGTGCAGAAACAACAGAACAGCTAAGTTAAAATGCAAAATTAGTTTGATTTATATTTAAAATATATAAATTTATATAAAAAGGATTTCACTAATTTATTTCCTATAACAACTTTTGTAAATGAAGTAATTCAAATGAATAATACTTTATAACCACTGTATTTTTTTATAATTTTAAAAGGAATACTTTGAAGTTTTTACTCCCTGTACCCATATAATGGGTAAAATGGGGATATTTTGGATTTGTTTGTCTTGTTTCCGATCAGTTGAACCGATGATCTCTGACATTTGTTTGTGTGTTAAAAACATAAATAGAGTTCTAAACGCTCAAGCATAAAAAATCACGTTAGGGGGACGGACACCTTGAAATATATTTGAGAATATTTCTAATGGTTCTAATGTTCGGCGCCTACGTGCGTTTTGTATTTGTGCATAGAAAATGCTTCACGCAATATTAAGTTCTTGTTGCTGTGGTCAACAAATGGCAAAAATATAAATATTAAACATGTGCCAGCGTCAACGGCAACGAACGACAGCGACAGCGACGCGTATGCAAATTAATGCCAGCCGTTGGATATGTCTTCTTCCATTACGAAAGCTGCCCTATGGACAATCGAATGAGCTAAAAAATAATGCGAATTCGATATCGGAGCCAGACGAACACGAACATAAAGACGACGACGACGACGTCGACGAAAATGATGACAAGTGGCAATATAGGAAAACTTTTCAACTTTTTAGGTCACAATTGTCAAAGTGACGCCATCGAGTACTCAAATTAAGTGTAATTCATTGAAATATATATATTTTTCCCATTTTCAAGTTCATTTCTATTCAAATCGTTATCATTTTTGTGTTTCGAATGAAATGACATTTCAATTTTTGATGTTTATGTTCGAATTTCCCAAAAGCAAAGCTTTTTAAGTCGCTTAATTAATGGATTTTAGAATTTAGGGAAGCCAAATTATTCGAAATTATATGATAAATACCGGAAATGGCCTCATTATCGCGATGGAAAGCGGATTCTAAAATGTTTATAGTTAATTCTCTCTTTATTTTCATGTGTTTAGCTAATCTAATACATCTCTTTCGAAACTTTGAACCCATACTAAATGGATATTATCATTTAGTTTTTATCTTTATGTGCATTTTGGACCGAATCAAAAGTCTCGCAGATAAAGTTTTTTAAGGAACGTAGCAATCGGTCAAATCTAACACTGTGCACTCTTGTTTTATTAGTCATATCTATGGTTTGGTTTTAAGATTGCAGACCTTCGGATGAAAAAACCCACTCTAATACCAAATTTTTAGTTGTAGAAAGGTCTGCAGGTCTTTGGTTAACCCGACCTCTGAGTTGAATAACCTTGCCCACAAGAGAATGTATAAAACCAAAGGAACTACCTATTTAATCAGTTTACTTTCTTCATTTCCAACGTATTGTACATATTTCTTGTTTTCATATACAGATAGCCATGTTATTTCAGAGAGAATCTTAACTCTATTCAAAACAAACCCCTTATACTACACACTTATTGTGCTGGGGCATGCTGAGTGAGCGTATTTGGAAAAAGTAGCGACGAGGGTTGCTCGTAGAGTCGATCCGATTTCTCAGTTATCTGAGTCCAAAGCTGACGTTAACTACGTGATGCGAGTGATTAAACCAAATAGTAAGCATGACTAGGCATTTTGTGTGTGTTTTAATTGCGTTATCGCTCTGAAAAGTCGTTGGCATTTTAAAACGGCAAGTTCAAGTGTCTTGCTGTTTTTTTTCGCAAAAACTATAACTATTATTGGGTGGTAACCTAAGGAAGTCAAGTTTGCAAGCAAAGCAACCTCTCTGCCAACAATCTACATAATAGAGAGAAAAAAACCTTATGAACAGTCGCTTTTATTTGGCTCAAGGTCAAACGTAGTAGGCAAATGATTTAAAAATTTGTGTTTTTTTTTTTGTTTTTTGTATTTTTGATTGGTCAATAGCACGAAACGTGCAAAGTTTAAACTTCAAATTCGCAAAACTAAGGCACACGCGTACACAAAACTAAAGTATACAACATTTTTCAAAAGGAAATGTCAATTATAACTAAAAACTATAATATATATGTATAGAAATGGGAATAATACATATATTATTTGTTGAGTTGGTCAAGAAAAGATTGTTGCAATTAAATAAATACATTACTTGCTTTATTTTTAAACTGAACATTCGAGTTTTTGTAGGGAAACATTTGAAGTTGGTATTGAATATTTAATATTAATAATATTTGCCACACTTAGGGCAGTCGTCAGCTACCATAGCGTGTGAGTACGGTATGGCAGGCTGCCACATAAATTTTGTGATTGAGATACGTGCTCACACGATATGGCAAATTAAAGATTTCTATGGTAGAAACGTGCCATATAAGTTTATATGTTTAAATATTTAACATATTTTCCTACTTTTGCCATATAATATTTTTGACGGTTGATTTCGATAACGATATATGTGACAAAGTGCACATATTGTGTGACCGCACCTTTATGAATGTTAAAGTTACGCTGTTAATGTAAAAATGTTAATGTTAATTGCTTTTCTTGGCACTGTTAACTAACTAACTGCTGACTTCTAAACGCAAAAGGGGGGTTTTAAAAACAGATTTTGATTCTTTCTTATAAGTTAATCTATTTTTGTATATATTTAGGGATCTTTGCACTTTTAGGAGAATTTATTACATTAAATTAAAAGTGAAACCTGCTCTTATTCGGTATAAAAAACAGCTGGAATTTGAGTTATATACTCAATAAAAATAACTAATTACTCTCTATACAAAATGTGTATTTCAAGTTAAACGTGAAATTGTATACAATCCGTTAACATTTAAAGTCTTTATGAACCAGATATTTGTATACGAACAAAATCCGCGTTACGGACGTTACGTTAGAATACATATTTAATAATCATATTGGCGGATTAAATAAAACTTTTTAGATTTAAGTACAGTGTTTAATAGGTTGCTTTTTGACAGTATGTTACTTGGTATGGATTTTATAAATATCTATTAAAACTTGCTAAATCAACAATAAAATTCAACAAAAAGTGCGGACTTTACAGAAAACAGCACTCGTTTTAGAGGTCAATGTGATGGAAATGCTTACAAATTTATTGCAAAATAAGCGAGAAAATTCAATATTGGTAAAATTGCAGCATTATCAATAAAATTAAAGGTTAATAATTGAGTTTTATTAAATAGTTACTATGTTTTTAAATTAAATTTTAAAATTTCTGCGATCGTTCCGGAATCGATCGTTCGTAGAAATAAAAAATCTGTTTCGAAGAACGTTTAGAATCTGAATCTCCTGACTTTCGCAAAACTAATAAAACCAAAAAAAATTAAGTTAATTATTATTAAATTTCTTTCCTGGTTTCGGATTACCCTATTTGGCGAGGTCAGACCAGACTAAGCTTTAGTTCTAAGGCTGTTAATCTAACAGATACAGCTGTAGGCCTTGTCAACAATAACAAAAACAGCTGACAAGCTAGAATCAACAAACGAGTTTTTCATGACAATTGAACACGAGCATGTAATGATTGGATTGCATCAGATGCAAAAAAAATAATATAAATAAAAAATGATATAAAAATAGCGAAACGACAATTTCTCAATTTTGTATTAAGGCGTGCCTAAAATATTTCGCATACTATAGCAATAAATTTATTGAATTAAATTGCACGCGCAGGCGTAATCGCTGATAAGACGTGGGGAGCAGCGTGTAGGGTAGGGAGAGATAAATAGAGAGAGCCAGAGAGAGCGAGAGTGAGAGAGAGAGACAGGGCTCGTCAAAAGTAACCTCAAATTTAACGAACATGCAACCTGTTTGAATACATAGACTGTTAAGAGTTAGACAGAGCAGCAACAGGTAATGAACTTTACACTCCGCCATTAACATTCATTCATTCGCTTGTCTCGCTCCCACACACGTAGCTCCTAAAAAGTGTGCGTGTACCATACATGCTCACGTACATACATACATATAATATATATATATATATTGATCTCTTGTTGGTGGTGTAACCTTGACCATCAAATGCCGCATACAAAAGATCAATTAGCTCAAGATAATAAATATTTTGTGTATCTATGTTTGTACATGCGTAGAACTTACACTGTGTTTGTGCGTTGTTGATTTAAGAAACGTTTGTGCATGCGCCTTTTATATGAATGTTTCTTAGTTTTCTGCTTTTTCAGTTTTCCTTTTCTTTTCTTCTTTTTTGTACACGTTTCGCGTTGACGTTGCGCGAGCGTTTAATTTGTTTTATTTAGTTAAAGTAGAAGCCACGACGACGGGACGACGACTGCAGTGGCAGCAAGCAACAACAAAAACGACGATGAAGCGCACCTAATACATATACATCCATAGGCGTATGTATGTATGTATGTATGTATGCGTATTGAGCTAATCACAGTGTAACGCTTCTACGTCTTCGTTCAGCTGTTGCTCGAATAATAAACTTGTGCCGTTGTGCAGTTAGGGTTAAATTGGTGTAGCCAGCCGTCAATTGTTAAATAAAATTAAATTTGTGCTTGTTTCGGCACGATTACAAAAAACACGTCCGATCAGCAGCTTCGACTAAGTGATACTGTTTCATGTTATTGTTACTCAAATGGTTCTGCTAAACTTAGCCGCTACAATTTCGTTAAGTGAGGTAGTCCGCATTTAGACGATGATTTAAACTCGCGAGTTTTTGTTCTTCTTCTTGAAAAATACTGAAAAAAATCACTTGCATTTGGACTGTGTGTTTTAAATCACACAATGCAATTGATTTTCGATAACCAAATTCATACAAACACAGAGCAAAGTGCGCAAACAGAGCAAAATTGCGTTATAAAATCAAAGACAAGACAAAGCTGGTCATAGTTGTTGTACGTCTCTCCTGCTCCGCTTCCCCTCTTCCCACAAGCAAAACACCCTTTAGTTAAAATCGCGAGTTTAAATCATCGTCTAAATGCGGACTGAGATTAACATTGCCAAGCTGAGTATGCAGTTCACATAGAGTGCACAAAATGTTTAAATTTCGTGGTATTAATAAATAAATATAGTATATAAATTATATTAATAATATATATATCTTACATTAGCGCTTATAAAATAATTGTAAGCGAAAGTGGAACACAATTTAATTAACAAAAGTTGGTTTTCTTTTTGGATTTAAATTTAACATGCCAAGTTAACAGTTTACTGTTACTGGCGAAAGTATCGATAATATTGCACATCTCTGACTACCAGCCATTGTACTCATTCGCTTATTCGATACCACAACCAAAACTACTCTTTCGTTTTAGTTTTTTTTGTTAACTCTTTTATTTATTATTTGCAACGAGTTTAAATTAGTTTTAATTATGAATTTTTAGTGCTTAACATACACACAACTGTGTTCTATTCAAAGTGCCTACCAAGTTGTACGCAAACAGCTTGAAAAACCAACCAATAAGAGCCAATTGTGTAATTTACATGCAAATGTCTTTGCTACCTGCTGGCCAACAACAACAACAACGACATCGACAGCGCTCAGCCAAAGCCAAAAACAACAACAATAGCAGCAGCAGCGTGTCTCACGCATAGTTTTAAACGGCGCGTGTAAATAACGGCACGGAAATGCCACTGAAATTCTTTAAAAAATGTCGACAATATAATGTGACGTCCAAAAGTTTATTTGTTATATCTGTGCATCATTTGCTAGGTGAGTGTGTGTGAGTGTGGGTGGTTGGGGTGGGGGTGGCTAGAGCTGGCAAACTCTTGATAGTTTCGATAGCAATAGTTTAAGCTATCGATAGTATTGAAAACAACGTATAAAAGTGCTTCAAATGTTGGAAATGTGGTTTTTTATAACAAAAAAGAATACCAAATCATTCAGAATGTCAGAATTAATTGATAGCTTTAAAAAAAAGCCCTCGATAGCGCCATAGATGGATTTTCAGCTCTAGTGGGGGGCGTACCAACAACAACAACGACAACACGAAACGAAGAAGAAGAATATCAATAACAACGGCGCTCCCCTCCACAAGTGTACAAGTTTCAATTGCCCGAGTCTATGAGTCGCCATAAGCAACAACAACAACAACAAGGAGAAAGAAACGCAGCTGCTGCCAAGTTTTTTGTACACTTGTTGATTTATTTAGTCATTTGCTCGTTTTTAATTGGAAACACATAATTTGTGTGTTATTTTTATATGGCCAACAACAGCAGATAAGCAGTGAGTGCGTTTATCTTGGCTTTCGTTATTACCAGTTTTACGGAATTCGCCTTTTGCCAAAACATAACAGCAGCGGACGGCAGCGTCGTCAGCGTCGGCTGGCAGCAACAACAAGAAACAGCATTTTTTATGCTATTTTTAACTGGCTGCGCCTCTGTTAAGCAGTTAACAGGTGCTCACTGTTAACGCATAACAGTTATGCTGCTTATGCTAGAATGACACTTGCTTAAAATGACATCCTGCAAGAAATGAGGGGAAATCCCTCTCTGTAAGGGCTAATGTTATATACAAAATAAGTCAAATTTTAAGTTATCACAAACGAATTTTGAGAGAATTCTTTTTAACAAAATATCCTATCAAAGCCTGGATTCTGACTTGGATTCTTAGTGATCATTTCTCAGATTAATCCAAGGTTTAACAGTCACTTTAAGCAATTGCCATGTTAGTTAACAGCTTTGAGGCTTGCAAACAACAAAAGCCCAACAATTTCCGTTGGCTGTGGCTCAATAAAACGTATAAGGCAATCAAAAAACTAAAAAAAAAAGAAAAAACGATTAGACAACAAAAATATCTGTGTGTACATTAGCATATTTGCGCGTGCTCTGTTGTCAAGCGTTCTCTTGTTTGTTGTTGTTATATGGCATTAGCTTTTTAAGTTTCAGTTGTTTATATGCGCACGTATTTATCTTCAAATTGTATCTAATCCGCAGATACCTCGAGCACTGTAGACTGCACCATCAGCTCGGAGAGCAAGGGACAGGAGTGCTTGGATAATGTATGCCAGCGTTTGCTCATACAAAAGCCAGAATTCTTTGGACTGCGCTATTTGGTGAAGGACAAGGAGGATGAATACAAATGGATTGATCTGGAGCGTTCGCTCAGTCGGCAGCTGGAGAAGTATGCGGCGGCAGCGAAAATGTATCTGCGTGTGCGCTATTATGTGACAACTGGGATACGACACCTGAGCGATGAGGCGACGCGTTTCTACTACTTTTTGCAGCTTAAGAGTGACATCTACGAAGGACGCATTGCCTGCGATATACGCACAGCGATACTGTTGGCCCTGTACTGCCGCCAGGCGGAGTATGATAGCTACCAGGGCGACAAGCAGTCCAAGGACTATCTGAAAAAGTCGCTGGTGCTGCCGCGCAATATGCAGGGATTGGCCAACGATGACAGCATGCTGGATGGCCTGATTATGGAGGTGCTGCAGCAGCACGCGGGCATGGCGCATCTTAGCCAGAGTCAGGCGGAGGAAATGTATATACAGTGCTGCCAGCAGCTGGATGGGTATGGGGAGGAACGCTTTGCGGCAAAGGATACGCTGGGCAATGACCTGCTGCTGGGCTTGGCCATCAATGGCATGATCGTGAATGCGGACAATGGCAGGCAGTATTTTCCCTGGAAGGAGTTTCACACGGTGACCATTGACAAGCGCACCATTAAGATTGAGCAAAAGAAACTGGACGGCGATGGCAGCATTGTGGGCAGCTTCATATTCAGCGAGGCGGACATAGCACGCTACTTTTGGAAGCTATGCATAACGCAGCACAAGTTCTTCAAGCGTTTCATTGACACGGACACGCCCTCCAGTTTGGGCAGCAGCGGCGCTGATATGGAGAGCAATCATGGTGTGCCCTTGGGCGCTGATAGCGTGGGCTATGTGGAGTATGATTATGTGGCTGCGGCAGAGCAACAGCAGCAGCAACAGTTGCAGCAACAGCAGCAGCAGCAACAACACCAGCAGCAGCAGCAACAGTTGCAGCAGCAGCTGCTTTCGTCCAACATTTCGCTGGCCGCCAGTCACAGCCAGCTGCTGGGGCAGAGCAGCAGCTGCTTGGATCTGAGCAACAACAATTTACATAGCAGCAATAGCATGCTGCATCACAACAACAACAATAACAGCGGCAGCAACAACAATACGGACACACACGAACGGGAACGTTTGAAGGCCATGCTGCCCACATATCGCCCCGCACCGGACTATGAGACCGCCGTGCAGCTGAAATATCGCACACCCTCCGCCGAGCTGCATAATGTTGCCCTTGCGCTGGCCACGCCCGGCAATGCTGCCGCCTACTATGCGGGCTCCCAGCCCGATGTCCACAATCCGGCTGTGTATGGCGAGAGTCTTCTATTTGGCCATCATCTGCCTGCGGCGCATCGTTATCCGGATGTGGCACAGCCGGCAGCTGCATTGCACGCGCATCATCATCTTAATCTCTATCAGACGCAGCAGCAGCAGCAACAACAGCCGGCTGCCTATTTGGAGCTGCTCTCACAGCGCATGCACATGATGCGGCACAAGGCGCCGCCGCCATATCCTGTCAATCGCTTGAGCTCCTCTTCGACGCCAGATCTGGCCGTTGCGACGCCACGTCCACTGCAGGGTTACCGCAACTATGTGTCCGGCTCATCGCCGGATCTGGTCTCCAATCGCAATCTGTTGAATGGCGGCCAGTTTGTCGCTCTGGCCGCAGCGGGCGGCGGTGGCGTGCATGGTGGCAGCAATGTGCCCACCTCTTCGGGTGCCACAATGCTGCACCAATATCCATACATTGGTCACATGGGCCACTCCCAGCCGTATCTGCCGCCGCACGGCACCTTCGAGAACCTCAACATGATCGAGGAGCAGCCGTCCATTATGTCCCAGCTGCGTCAGTCGGCAATGAGTCAAGCAGCCGCCGCAGCAGCAGCTGTCCAGAGGTTTGTCATGGCAATTAGTTGTTAACCATTTGCAAGCATTTCCGCTTGTTGTCATAGCCGTTTATCGTTTCACCTTCGTTTTTATACCTTTTATGTGTTTCAAATGGATAGAAAGAGTGATAAAGTTGTGCATATGTATGCAACAGGCATATCTAACCCTATAGACTCTATAGTATAGAGTATTAGCAGCTTGATCCAGCCATGTTCTTCTGTATATACCAATTTATAGACTCTAAGCGTTATAGATATAACATTTTGTGTGTATCCAACCACGTATTATGATCTATTTTTAAAAGTGAACTCAATTTGAATGCCAAATTAATCAGCTTGAGTTATGGCAAAGTTATGGAGGTTGGAAATACAGGAAGTCCATATGATATTTCCTTGAATATTTGGCATATGTTTTGAGCAATAAATGAACTAAATTATCGGGTTGAGGGTCAAGTAAATCACTCTTTTCTGACTTAAGTATTTAAAACTTATGGTTTGTTTTCCAAATTTATCTACCATTCACTTATTAATGTCATTAATCTTACAGCTCACCAACGCTGCCGCCCAGCGGCTATCGCAGCTCAGCACCACCGCCGGCGAGCAGCCCACAGCCAGCGGCAGCGGCGCATTCGACGACGCCAACGCCGCTGCAACGCAGCGCCATGAATGGCTCCATTGAGCCGATCTATGAGAATGTGCCACTGCCACTGCCACTGCCGCAGCGAGCCAGCGGCGGCAGCAGCGGCAATGCCAATGCGGATGCCATGCGCCAACGCGCCTCCTCCATACAGTCTGCGCCGCCGGGAGTGGCCCCCGTGCCCGCTGCACGCCATGCCAACAGCACGAGCAACAACAATAATGTTGTTACGCTGACTGTGAATGCACAGCCGGACGATGAGATTACCAGGAATATTAAGAAATACGGCGCCGATCGTGCGGCCAGCACAGAGCTGCAGTTTTTGGAGCCGCAGGCGCCGCAGCGTGCAGCACGTGCCGCCAGCGCAGCGCCTGCAATTGGTGCGACGCCCCCGCCGCGTCAACATCGGTCCACGGCCAGCCTGAACAAGTCCACGGTGGATGTGATTTCGCCAGCGGGCAACTCGCTCCATCAGCAATTTAGTGCCATGAATCTGTCCGCCAATACATCTGCGTCCACGTCTTCCATGTTCAGCTCAACGCTGGACACCACCGGCTCCTCTACGGCCAGCAAGGAGGTGAAGCGCCGCAGGCGTTGGAATATTTTGTCACGCAGCAAAACTCCCGATAAACAAAAGTCGGCCACGTTGGGCAGAGAGAAGGCTAACACTTCCGCCGCGCAACATGCCAAGCTGGCAACAAAAATGAAGCTAGCCCAGGACGATCTCAATCTGCCGCATCGTTGGTCCACGGGCCTGAGCAAACCGCAGCCCATATCGGGACAGTATTCCAAGGATAAATTGGTATAAATGCGTTTCCTTCTTCGGATAGGAACAATCATATATTGTATTTAAATTCATTTTCCATTTCTCTTGCAGTGCCAGATATTAAACGATAAGCTGCAGGATGCCCAGCTCTTCATGGAGTTTGAGCGCATTCCTAAGCGACGCGAGCATGCGCAATATGATTGTGCGCTGCTTGAGGAGAACGAGCTTAAGAATCACGATCCCAATTTTCTGCCATATGATGATAATCGCGTACGTCTAACGCCTTCGATGGACAATCGCCATGGCTATGTGAATGCCTCATATATATCGGTGGGTAACGAGCTCAATGCAAAGAGTCCTGCCTTTATTTAAGCCTTCTTTTTTGTATGGTTTACAGGCCACTGTCGGCACCAAGCAACGCTTTTATATTGTCGCCCAATCCCCGCAGGAGATGCAAACAATGCGCATCTTCTGGCAATGCGTGTGGGAAGCGGATGTTTACTTGGTGGTGCAGCTGACGGAGGATATGAGCTATATACCACTTAGCAGTCAACAGAGCATGGAGTTTGGACAGGTTCGTGGCTGAAGCTTAAATGTTTAATCCGTTGATTTTAAATACTTTTGTTTGTTATGCTATAGTTCCAGGTTTATCAGGAATTCTCTCAAACCACAGATCGCTGTACCACTAGCAAACTGCGTTTATATCATGCACCGTCGCGCCGCTACCGCTCTGTGTGGCATCTACAATACGCCGACTGGGCGGAACAGAATTGTCCGCGCGATGTCAATCACTTTCTTGACTTTCTCGAGGAGCTCAATTCGGTCAGATTGGCATCAACGCACGAGGTGCCACCAGGTCACAATACCAATCCGCCCGTGCTCATACACTGCCTGGAGGGTGGCGGACGTTCGGGTGTCACATTGACAGCGGATCTATTGCTGTATACATTAGATCACAATGAGGTAACGTAGTATCATATACTATTTAAAAATTGGTGAACTAAATTATGTTTATTCTGTTGCAGGATCTAGACATACCGCGCGTCATTGGGCAGCTGCGTCATCAGCGTGACAGCATAATACCATCGCTGGCGCAATATAAATTCATCTACAATCTGCTTATCACCTATTTGAAACGCACGAGGTTGATCTAAAGCGAGAATATTGTTTCACAGCACTTGCTCACTTGCTAATAGTATTTCATGTTTAAGCTTAACATATATGAATAACGAAAAGAAAAACGAACAATTTCATTGTATCCACACTACTTAAAGACTTGGTTTCATATTCTCCATATTAATAAGTACCACGACTGTTCTTCCCATGGGGCAGCTATAAACCACCACCATACGATCATTTTGTGTATTAACTTTGTGATCCCAATTGTTTATACTTAAGTTCAGAGTTTGTTACCAAAATTTAAGCGCTCCACCCAATACAAAACTAATTTTGTGTTAATCATAGTGCTTAGGTTTAAAGCCAAATTATTTATATATCTTTTTAATGTACCAATTGATATGCATTACGCAACGCAAGCAATAAAAAAAGCTATACATTTTTCAAATAATTTCCGGCCTTTTCCTTTAAATATTAAATGAAACAGTTTTTGGGCTTAGTTTTGAAATACTGTATGTATTTGTTTTCCAAAGTAAGATGCAATACATATCTATATTATATATATGACATATATAATACACATAAATAGAAGCTTAAATCAATTACATAATTAACGTTTCGAATTGAAAGTATTTGGAAATATTTTATTTAACTCGTAAGCAAATTGAAATTTAATTTTTTTTTAGTGTTTCCTATTAGATTTTTATAGGGCTTAGCTCTTTTTTGAAAGTTGGGACTTATAGTATAATGCTGCATTTTATTGATAATGTGATTAAAATATAGAACTCTCTTGAGATCTTCATAAACTCAAGAAAAAGCATTTTCTGTTATTAGTATGTATGCTAAGCATAAGTTTCAAATCAAGTAAATTACTTCATTAATTTGATTGCTCTCCGTTTATTTTAATTCACATTAACAATAAAGTAAAGCATTGAACATTTATTTTATGTGTAATAAATTCATTGAAGTCAGATTTAAGCCCATTCTCTGAATGCCTTGATTTCTTGTAATGAAATCTGAGATTTATCAGTTCAAATAAATGGCAGACATTAAGGAAGGGGCTTTGTTTGATTTTAGGTATTTTGGATTAGCTGTCACATAACCGTTAAGCCTCACTGTAGAAACATATATATGTATATATATCTCATATTAGGTTCCCCAACTTTAAAAAAGAGCTTACAAATGATGGATTTACACGCTTTATCATTTATATATGATTTTAACTTTAATTAAAATTCAATTGGAGCGAAAAGCACAAACATTTTTGTTTTTTACATTTAATTTTACTTGTAAGCCATAAAAAGCAAAAGTTTCCAGTTATCTTAACTTAAACATAAAAGAGCACAAGTATACATTAAACATTTAGCATTTTGTTTGATTATCATCATTTTGTTGTTGTTGATTTTTGCATTAAGGGCAAAACATTATTTGATCCTGCCCATAAATTCAACTAATTGGGCTGCAATTAGATCAGGTTTGTATATAGGCAATGTATATATAGAGATTTCTTGTATATAGTCGTATGTATATATTTGAATTTCTTTTTAAATATATATATATAATGTATATTTATGTATATAACAGGCAATCGGATATATACACACACAAAAATATTGGAGTTCTTTACGTGTGAGAAAAATATGTTTACAAAAAATTATTGTTATTATTATATATATTGTTGATTTTCAAGTCTCAGGTTTGTTTTGTTTTTATTTTTTTTCTGGTTGGTTTAGATTTGCTTGTTGTACTTTCATTTTTGTTGTTGTCTAGGTTTGTCTTTTTTGTTCGGTTTTTGTTTTTTTATATAAATTTTTGTCTTTCAAGTGTAAAGTTAATAATAATAAATACAGCGCTTGGAAAATATTCGAAAAAATCTCTTAGCTTACAAACTAAATATTTGGAATTGGAGCGAAGGTTTTTTCATTACTTTGCATATATGTATGTATATGTCTTTAAATGTATGTATGTATATAGATAAAACTAACTTATATATAGAGCTAAAGTATACATAAATGGAATACAAGAGAGTGAGTCGGTCTCGTCTCGTTCATTTTGTTGTTGTTGCTATGCTGGGCAAAAAATTGAAATCCTTATTTCATGTTTTTTTTTTTTTTTTTTGGATTTTTTGTTTAAATTCCGACTAAAAGTCTTCAAAGGAGTTTTTGATTGCAAATGTTATTTTGATTGGGTCTGCTGGTTTGGTCTGCCTGCAGACGTTTTTGTTTTGCGTGTGAGAAGGCAACAACTTTGTGGATCATTCTTTTTGTTAGGGATTGAGTTTCTTTTTTCTTTTGTTTTGTTTTGTTTTTGAGGAAAATGTTTACAAAGAATTGTGCTAAATTAAAATTAATTGTAAGCCACTTAAAACGTTAAGCAAAACTAAACTTAATGCGCTTAATCTACGAATACGTGACAATGGGGCTTCGAACGTTGACGCTGATAAATGATGATATATGGGATATGAACATGTGTGGGGCGGGGGCAACATCTTATATGGGTGTGTGCCACAGTTGTATATATGTATGACGTAATGTGTGTGAGTGTGTGTGTGTTCGCTTGTTGGTGACATGGAAACCACAACCATTAACAAATTTTGGCATCTATATATGCTGTAAAGAAATAAGTCATTTAATAATCATTTGTTATAGTTTTCTGTAGTGTTTGTTGTACTCACAACTAATTAAATTAACATTTAGTAGTTAAAACAGCACAGTTTGATTTATTGATTCATGGGTGGCATGGGGCATATGGTACACTTGGTGCTATCCATAAAATTTGGCGGGCCACCTGTCGAAACAAAATACAAGAATTCGTTAGTGAGTTGTTATTCATTTCTTATAAATCATCCAATATGTTTACCTTAAATATTTAACTCTTTATTTTTAAACTTCTTCAAACTCTTTTGTTTAATTTTTGATAGTTCTTTTATCAAACACACACATAACACATAAGATTAAGATGTTGTTAACAGCGCGCCATAACATAACACACAAATGTTACGAATTGCATGCCACCTGCCTACTGTTATTTAACACTCTGGTATTTACATTATGTTAACTTAAATGCTAAATGGGCCTAAATAGTGAAATTGTGTAGATTAATATCAATTTCAAATTCTCTGCCTTTTCAATTGAAAACTTTCATATATCATTTCTATTGAAGAACTATTTGAAAACCTCTCTTCTCCCGATGCAATGCATTTTTGTGGCTGCTGCTTTGGTGTTTATCCTGCATTTGCAAACTCAGCGTTCAACTTACCATGCATGTGGTTCATATGCCTGCTTGTGGCATTGCTATGATGATGATTGTACAGGCTGCTGGTGTAGACCGGTGGCGGTGGTGGTGGCATGGCCAATTGTTGTTGTATTTGCTGCAGTTGCTGATGACTGCGCATATGCAAATAAGGCGCTGGCGGTGCGGGTAGCTGTGGTGGCTGTATGGATGCTGGTGGTTGTGTTTGTAGTGGTAGTGGTAGTGGTGGTGTGGGTGTGCTGGGTGGTGTGCTTGTGCTCTGGCAGGGACTATTCAAGTTCCGTGTAACAGCATTGTTTGATATCTGCTGCAAAAGGCGGCAATCAGCGGCCGTATAAACTGGCGGCGATGGTTCATTGTGTGTTGTTTGCTGTTGTTGTTGTTGCTGTTGTTGGTATGTCAAGTGGTGTTGTTGGTGGTGCGTGTGTTGCTGCTGTTGTTGTTGTTGTTGCTGCTGCTGGGCGTAGGAGCCATGCCCGCTGTCACACGATGAAACTGAACCTGTTGGGTGTTTGTTTGTGACCATGAGAGAGTAAAAGTAGCGTAAAGTGTGTCACAGTGTGGTGTGTGTCTATGTGTGTTGGTGTGTGTGTGTAATGATTTATGTAAGAGACCAACAACCAAATGCCAAAGCAGCAATAACCAACCACCAAAAATAGCCAAAAAATGCAAGCAGGGAGCGAGGGGAGGAAACTAAAGCGCAGCTAACAATTTATAGCTTAAAGGGCAACTAAAGTTAAGCTACAGTTATGCACTATTATTAACTAGATTCTAATATGGCTCTTAGGTTTTAGTAGCAGCACTAAGCGTTTAGTTTTTTAATGATATGCAGCCTATTACTATCTAACACTTACCGGAAGTCACGGATTTGCGCAGCGGTAAATCACGAAATGTAGTCACACTACTGCTCTCCAGCGAGAGATCCACGGAAGGCAGCGGCGGGGGCGGTGCGGGCGTGTCCGAATGGGAGCGTTCGTGTATCGCCCGAGTGGGCATTATGTTGCCTGGAAAATGGTTTTAAAAAATGTCAGCATAATTAGTAAATACATCATACGAATCAGAAAGTTACCATGTGTAAGGCACACAATTATTTTTCAGTTTTAATATTTTTACTCCCTGTACTTAAGAGTACAGGGAAAAAGGGTGTTTTAAATCTGTGCAAATGTATGTAACAGGCGGAAGAAGACAGCTCCGTAGTATAAAGTATAAGGAGACACCAAATTTGAAATGTACATAGGTTCCTGTATACCATACGCAGGTCGAGTTTATTTTGGATCTGAGATTTGTCCATCTCCCGCAATTCGATAAAGACAACAGTAACAGTTTTTAAGATATTGCTTTGTGATTTGGCCTATGTAATACATTGGTCACTCTTAATCTACTGTCTAAATTTCAAGTTGATCGGATAATAAAAACGGAAGTTATTCAACAAAAAAGATTGAGTACTGCAGAACAGGGGGAAGAAGCAGCACAGCCGCCATTTGAAATACCTGTTGCTTGTGTGTGCATGTGTAAGTGTGCGAAGATATGTTTGGAAGTTGTAGACCTGGGTAGTTTCGTAGTTGGGTATACTCAACTAGAGCATTCTTATTTGCTTGTAACCCTATTTTGATTTTATACATAAATTATGATATATTTCTAATCTAATCCCAAAGCTTTGAGCAAATCTGTTTATAAAGCAAGTTTCAAATACTTGCGTGTTTGTTTTCTCAATAACTCTAAAAGTACCCTTAGGTATAAAGTATAGAAAAAGGATTAGCGTTGCGTAATCAACTCTAATCCGCCCACGTTTTCCAGAATGCTAATCCCCGACTCAACAGATTAGTTATGGAAATGGTAAATTTGCCTCACCTCCAGATGCCAAGCGGCGATGTGCACAGGGACTGGGACTGGGCGTACACTGTGCATTGGCCACGCCCGTTGCGCCGGCAGCAGCGGCAACTGCGACGACGCCTCCAGCAGCTGGCGTGCTGAAACCATGCGCGGCATGCAAATGATGCAGTGGGGGAATGACGCCGGGCAGCGCCGAGTTGTGGCGCGGCACAAATGGCTGATGCGGTCGTATCTTTGAGGATTCCGACAACGAGAGCATTTTCTTAACGGCCTGCGGCGAGGCCGTGCCAAATTTTGGACCATTATTGTGCAGCTGCTGGCGACGCTGATGATCGCTGGTGGAGCTCGTCGAGCTGGTGGTGGAGAGCGTCGGTGAGCTGGGATGACGCTTGCGAAGCGACAGCGATGAGTTTGGCGCCGAACTGGAGCTGGTATGCGAATAAATGCTGAGCTGATCGCCGCCAGCATTGATGTTGCCAGGACCAGGTACGCCAGCGCTAATGCTGCCGCTGCCCGCGCTGCGATGCGAGCTGTTCCCATGCGATATGCTGCCGGAGTAGGTGGAGCCGTGTGGCGGCTCACATTCCAGCGATAGCTTGTGCAGCAGATCCTCATCACTGAGTATTTTGAGACTGTTTAAGTAGGCCTTGACGCGCCGCACCATTTGTGCTTCCTCAAACATTTTCTTGGGATTGGGCGCCGCCGTTGACTTCTTGCGCCTCTTGATTGTGGCCTGGCCAGCATTGGCCGCAATGACAGTGCCGGCCGCAGCGTTGCTCTGCGAGGCGGACATTTGATTGAGCGAGAAGAGCGCATTGGAGGGCGTTTGTCCTTTCAGCTCCAGTATGGCCAACAGATCGTAGGGTGAGCTGCACATGTGCGTCAGCAGACGCACCTCCTTTGACAGCATGCGCAGTTTCTCGAAATTGATCAAACCATCAATGCGCGTATCATTGCCCAGATGTATAAAGGTCAAATCCTTTTTAACAATCGGATAAAACGGTATTATGGGATGCTGGGCAAGCAGCTCGGCGGATACCAGCTGCCTGTACTTGGACATATTGCGCGATGGATCCATCAGATCCTGTAAATCATTAAACAAACGCTGATACTTTGAGGGCAACTTCTCCCAGGTCAAACGCAGTCGGGAAACGGCGCCGTGCCCCAGACCCGAAATGATGGCAAACATGGAGTTAAAATTGCGGCATTCCTTACAATGACGAGCGATTTTGATAAACTGCTTAACAATCTTCATGCGACGCACAATATTGTGCTCGGCACAGATTTCGCTGACGACCCAAAACATTTCGCGATTGACCAGCTCCGAGAACTTGCTAAGCATGGGCACGCCGTATTTGGACTGCAGCTCGAACAGCTCATCAATATACTCCGTAGATTCGATTTGACGAAAATTGGCAAAATCCTGCAGCGTTAGCTGTATGGCCAGCTCGTAGGCATTCAGTTGTAGAAAGTATACGCCCGATTCGCGCACCAGCTCCAGGGCCAGCTCATCCGGCACCAGCGGCTCCGTGCTATCGTTTAGCTTGAGATAATAGCGTGCGGCAAAGCTTATACGCTCCGCCAGATTCTGCAGCTGATCGGGCAGACGACGCTGCTTCACCATGCCGCCCTCGCCAACGCTCACCTCACACAGCGAAAAGTTGGAGCTGGGATCGTGTATGCCAAATTCTTGTAGCGTTAACATGACCACCTCATGCGCTGTCGTCTCCTTGTAGATGAGCACATATTTGCATGTCTGATCCGATTTGTAGACCTTCAGCACATGCTCCGGATAGTCAGGCGGCAGCATGGAGCTGCTTGTTAGCGTGCTGGCGGCGGAGGGGCGATGCAAATGAGCCTGCAAATAGTTAACCTGCAAAGTGGCGCATGGCTCGCTGCTGTTGTCATAGTTGAGACTGCTTAAATCCGGATTCGATTGTGATTGATACAAGCGTCCGGCATTGTTCGAATTGCAGTTGCCATTTGTGGATGCGCAGCTGCTGCTGCCGGAGCTGGCTGCCGATAGCTTTGCCTTGCACTGCGGCTCATTCAGCAGCGTATCGGAGCTATCATTGAGGCTGCCCACATGCGGCTGCTGCTGTTGCTTGTTGAGTAAATTCATTTTGGCCAAAGCCTTTTGCAGTCGTCGCTTGGGCGCCAGCGTCATAAACCCACCAGGTTTACCGTCCTCAGCGCTGCACTTTTTGGCTGAATTGGAATTGACGCTCTGCAGCAGCTGTTGCATGAAATTTGAGGCCATGTTGCCACCGCCACTCACTGGCGGCGTCTGTGGCGGCGCACAGTCGGGCTGATCAAGCAGCATGTCCACCGAACTGAGACGCACCATGTGCGCACGATTTGTCAGCTCCTCGGTGGTGCTATCGCTGCGCCCATGCAGCTTGGCAATGTCATTAGCGCAAATGCGTCGCGGACTGCGCAAACTTTTAAAGCTGCCGCTTCCAGCGGAGCTGATGCCACCGCCAGTGGCATTGTTGCCGCCGCTGCCATGCTCCAGCGCCTGCATAATCTCCTTGAAGCCCAACAAATTGCTCTTCACCTGTATGCTCAGATGCGTGGTGCCCGTGAGCAGCTCCAGTGCACGTTTACTGGTAACATGATCCAACGATTGACCATTCACCTCATGGATTTGATCGCCACGCTTGAGGCCCACATCCTGCGCCTTGGAGCCGGACTCCACGTGTGATATATAAATGCCAACAGACGCATTGCCCGTGGCAGCGGCCACGCCGCGCAGCTCATAGCCGCCAATGATTTGAAAATTGAGCGGTTCGTCGCGCGATGAGCGGGTTAATATGCAACTGCGCATGCGCGCCTTGGCTGCACACGCAATGTGCAGCAAACGCAGCTGACTGAGCAGCTTCTTGCGTTCCAGGCCAGCCTCAAAGATCTCCAGGAACTCCATCATCTCATGATCAGCCTCAAAGTCGGTAAAATGATTGTTCACCCAAAGCAGCACGACCCGTGTAACACGATCGCGCAGCTCTTGCGTTTTATGCGTGTCCAGCTGCTCCAGATCGAACCAGTGTAATAATTTAGTGGTCACCTCTTGTGGATTGTGTATGAAAATGCGGTGGGTAAGCAGAAAATCTTCCACATATGTGGGATCCGTCATCGAGTTCTCCTCGACGAGCTGCTGCAGCAAACGCTCTGGTGTGCCTCTAATGACCACATGGCCTCGCTTTGTATTTAGATTTGCGGTAGCCGCTGATCCACCACCGCTGCCCGTTGTGGTTGCGCTCTCCGCACCGCTGCCGCCAATGGAGCGCAATTCGGTGAACATTACAACGCGGCCGTGTTCATCCTCATGCCTGCGCGTATTCTCCTCGCCCTGATGCTGTATGCGATAGTAATCGGTCTGTGTGATGCACACAAATTGACAATCATCGCATTTGGTGCGCATAACGCCCCGATGATACAGTTTGTCCATTGTCGGCAATATGCCAAAGGAATCGCCCATTTGCAACTCCTCGCGTGTGCCATTCGCATGTTCGATCTCTACGGCGCCATTGATTAGCACCGACCACGAGTCCAACTCCTCGCCATCGGACATGACCACTGTGCCCGCCTTGTCCACCACAGCGAAGACCATAACCGAGCAGAGCGCACGCCGCACCGCCAGCGTTATGTTTGTGAACGCCTTCAGGCCCTGCGTGAACTCCAGCAGAATTTCCACATCATCTTCGCTGCGCTCCGAGGGATCCTTTTCCAGGCAATCGCGTACCGCGTCGCGCACATTGAGGCTCTGTGTTTAAATAATAAAATATAACAATTATTGAAAATTACTTCATTTAATTAGAGTACAAGGTACAATATATATGGAAAATGAGTTTGTGTATGATATTACATCCAAACTAAGTGAAAGTTCTATTATACTTCAAATAACTTCCTATAATTTTATTAAAATCGGACCCTGTGGCACTCTTATGAACAATCGGACGAAAATCGAGACTTGTAAAGAAATAAGGGTATATAGCTTCGGCACGCCGAAGATAATCGTTCATTCGAGGTTACCAAAAAGTAGTTATATCATTCTAACCAAAAAATAGATGGCAAATCTCTTTTTGTAATTCTATCTATACTATTTCTCATTTAGTATAAATTATAATTATATGAACTTCTTTTAGTAATTCTATCTATAATATTTATCATTTAGTATAAACGATAAATGATTGTTTGCTTATTAGAAAATCGTTCTTTTGATATGACCAACTCACATCCATGCTCTCGGCAAGATCCTCCTCATCGGAGTCCACCACAGACTCGACGAGGCCGGAGAGATCAATCTCCTCCGCCTCCAGCGATGAGCCATAGACAGAGGCCATTGTATCGCTGCCGCTGTACGCTGAACTTGTGTCACTTGAGTGCGAGCCTCGATTGCATTTTTGATGCAATTCTGGTCGATTGATTGCGTTTGTGTTGCCGCTGCCGCTGCCAACCACCGTTCCGCCGGCTGTGCTAGTGGGTGGATACTGCCGCCAGACAGAGAGTAAGAGACATTAATAATGGGCATACAATGGTTGAAAGTGAATAGAATGCCACTTACATGATGTCTGATATGATGATATGGATCCATTAAGGCGAAGCTGATGCTGCTGCTGCTGCTTCAGCTGCTGCTGCTACGGCATGCCAATCAGTTCTGTGATATGTGCTGAACTTTAGACCTTGTTGAGCTGCAATTTACAATTATCTTAATTAATATATCTATATATATATATATAGCTGACAGATTGCTTTTCAATCATAGTCCTACGGTAGATATTTTGCTTGTGGATTTTTAGAAACGGGTTTGGCTGTATTAATCGAAGTTATATTTTCTGTTGCTATGATATTTTTAGATCTATGAGATATCGGAATATGCACACGGATCAGTGTGAAGATTGGATTATACACACTAGCTGGTAAAATTCCAGCTTTGCCCAGCGAAATATTTAGATTAAAATGCCATTATGTTGAATTTGACTACTTTCGTCAATCTTAAGAAATACACAACAATAGTGCACCATGAGTTTCCCGCCCGTGGGGGTAGATTTTCCAAAATTCTTGAACCTTGAAAATGAGTTTGAAAATAAAAATGTCGAATTTCAAAGTTTTCCATCAATTTTCTGACCATGGGGCTGAATTTTCCAAAAATGGTGATACGCGTATCGAATTACCTTAAGTGAAGAGCTTTGAAATTGATTTTAAAGGTGATCGGACTAAACTTAGACTTTCGCCCATACAACTTTGACACCCCTTTTTCCCGCCCATCGGGGTGGATTTATCAAAATCGGTGACATATGTGTCAAATGATTTTTTGTATAGATCTTAGAACATTAGTTTGAAGACGATTTGTTGGTATAGAAAAAAGTTACATATAACAGTTTTCCGCGATTTTCCACGCTTGTGGGTGGAGTTTTCCAAAATCTCGCCTTCGTGTCTTTATAGATGGTGAAAATTCAGCACTCTAGCTCTTACGGTTTCGGCTGTACGTTGATTATAAATCAGTCAGTCAGTCAGGACAAACTGTTATATATATGTAGATTAAAGGACGAGACTATCGATCGCTATCGATGGTCTCAATAAAACAATCGCCGATTATCGATGGTGCCGACTATCGATAGTTGTCCAACTCTAGCTTATAACCTCAAATTATTGGGCAACTTAAGAGTGGTTTATATCACATCGGATATTACACAAACCCAAATTACCCTTTTCCCCATTTGGGAAACAAAATTCACCTAATTAAGCTGCAAAAAAACAAAAAAATGAAATCTCTTAAATCTCTCACTGACAAAAAAATGCTGTGAGATTTTATTGGTCAATTTTTTGTTGTTAGTTTGTATTTATTTTGTATTCCCCCTTTTGTTTTGCTGGGCGCACAATTTGCAGCACATACATACACACACACACACACACACATACATACATACTAACACACTTTCATTTTCAGCAGGCGCAACAACAACAATGCTGCCAATAAATTAAGCCAAAGCTGCGGCGACGACAACAAAACAAAAAGTAAAACAAAAACACAAGAGAAATACACAAAAAAAATTCTCATGCAATTGAGTCTGCGCTGCCGACGCTGACAGCGACGCTGACGACGAGCGTGTGGGTACATGCATTCATACATGTGCGTTTGTGTATGTATGTGTGTGTGTGTGCTGTTTGATTGTTTTTCTGAGTGTGTGTGTGTGTGTGTGTATGTGAGCGTCTGTGTGGGAGGGGGAGCGAGAAATAATAAAATAAAAAACACGAAAATTGTAGGCGACGACTTCCGTTCGCTGGATAAGCGCTCATTACAGCAACAAGAGCAACTTATTGCAAAATCAAAGTGTAATAAATAAACACTGTCCACACACACACACAAACACGCCATATACCAAGCAAATCTGGCGTTTCACACATACACTAAATATGGGCGTGTTTGTACAGTTCAATGATTTGATGTAGGCTGCTTTAAATACATATGTAGCTATGTATATGTATACATATGTATATGTGTATGCTTGTTGTTGCACTCGCTAATTATACGCACTTTTTTATAGCTGCCGCCACACAGCACACATGTAAGTAATTTTCCCTGCCGTTTGCTCGCTTCTTCTTTTTTTGTGTTGCGTACGCTTTGCATAAAGAAATTTCAGCCAGCTCGCTCCCTGCGCATTGTTGGAATTTCACTCACGCACACACGCACACTGGCACACACATATACAGGCACACGCGCATAGTTTTTCGAGCATAAAAAGCTGCAACGTTGGTGCTTGGAAAATGTTGTTGCGGTTACTTATTTCATTTGCACCATACCTGCAACGAGTTTAGTATAACGTATTGCACTTAATTTATTAAATTTTAGGGCTTGCGTATGCCATTTTAGTTTAGAAAAAAATGCACAATGGGTATCGCGGCGCCAGTGTTGCCCTAGTCGATAAATACCAATGGTGACCAATCGATTGCGCTACCATTTTACATAGTGTTATCGATTTACATTCAAAGCGAGCTGGCAGCGCTAATGTAGCTTAACAGACTCTCTGCTGCGTCACTGTTTACCAATTTGCGTTAGCAGCTGTTAAAACTGGCGCCTAAGTAAAACATTCAAATATTTATGAACAATGCAGCAAAAGTACAACCCCAAACTGAAGCAGCTCGTCTATTTATATTAGCAAAAACGTTAAGACCACCTCATCTGCCGCACCCCACAGTAAAAAAAACTGTCCACAGTATAAAAACAAATTTTTATTGAAAGTAGTGAGTCCTCTGGGAGCTCGAGTCTGCCGTAATAGCAAAAAACAAGAAAAGGGGAGAAAAGGGCTCAGGATGTGTACCAATTTCAATAAGCCGCTTCGTCTTAATGCAAAGCAAGCGACTTAAATGCATGTTTGCGCCATTATTGATGACCTTAGACAGCAGCCAGCCCAACCCAACCCCAAGCCCCCCTGGATCTAGTAGGCCACATAAAAAACGCAACATGTTTTCTTTGCGGCTTGCTCATGCGTTTCTTAAGGGGCGACACAGGGGCTGGGCGCACAAGGGTGTGAAACTAGCGCGTCGAATTGGCGAAGGGTGCCGGGCACGTGGCTAACAACACACAACCACACACACACACACACACATACACATATACACAGCTACAAAGACAGGGCAAAGAACATAATAAACATAAAAAGCAAATCCTTAAGGTGCAGTGGGCTATTTTTTGCTGTTCAGCACCCGCAGGAAAGCGGACACGACAGGGTCACGCAGCGGAGTAAAGGGGGGGTGGTAGTTGATGACTTCATGTCCCCAAGGTGTGCAGCGGGCGGTGCAGCGGCTTGGCCTTACCGTTACCCACTGACAGCTTCTGCATTTTTATGGCTTGTACTATTCCAGCTTTATGGCTTTTAAGAAATATTAAATTTGAATTTTTGAATGTATGTCAGGAGAGTCTCAATACTCTCATTTCAAAATATGTATGCTGTAGAATGTAGCTTTGTTCTCTATTCTTCAAATGACTACACTTAAAACCCCATATTTTGTATTTTTTATAATTATTATTTAAAATGCAATCGGAACGCTTGTAAAGTTAACAGTAATGCGTATGGATGTTAACATTAACAGAACTGTTAAAAAAATGTCTTGTTAACATAAGAATTTACTATTTACGGGGCTGTTCCCAATTCCACTTTCACTCAAAAGTTTCAGAAGTGGAATTACTTTTCGTTTTAGCTGTTCCGAACACGCCAAAACGAGTGATTTTTTCGATTTGAAAACAAGTAGCATTTGAGTCGTCGGAATTGCAAGTAATTGCCAGATTACATAGGAAAATTAAATAAAACTCACCAAGTCGGAGCAATATTACATTTTGTACAGACTGACAAATTATATATGAATTCAACTACTACTATAGCTGCCATAGGAACAATCTGATAAAAATTGAGGTTTTGTATGAATAACTTTATTCCCCATATTCCCCAATATTACACCCCAAACTCAGCAATTGCGAGTGTTATTATACCCTAATTTGCTATTATTCACATTACTTTTTTAGTTGTCATAGGAAGAATCTGTTGATAGTTGAGTTTTTGTATCATAACATTGCTGCAAGTGCAAGCATTAATTTACTATTACAGTGATGTCAAGCACACTTCCTTCAAATTGTGTCCTATTTTCTTTCAAATTTAATATTGACTGAAAGTGTAACATTTAAAGGTAAATTTTTATGCAATTATTCAAATACAATTAATAAATTTTTGATCCATCACGCGATCAACTAATGCATAAGCATTAGTTTTATAAAAATCTGTGCACTGTGTTTTAAGTTTTTCCAGATTATGCAGATCGGCCAAATTAATAGTTACGTTCACATTGTCTATGGAAAGAGTGTCTCCCAGGTACTTCGCACACATCGCCTTCAGCCTGTCAAGTTGATACTTGTCTGCAACCGCCAGGAGATCTTCCACCATGTCCTTAAGGTTCGGCGCTTTACCCGTATACATATATCGAACCATTTCTCTGAGGACCTGGTGATTGAAATCGCTTATGGTAACAGAACTTAGTTGACTCTCCTTCATTGAGTACTTGAACATGGCTGCAAAAACTCTGCTGCGTGCTAAGGGATATACATATGGCCAAATTTAGTTGAGTGAAAGTTCAATATATCATAATTTCATACCTGATAGTATGAACTTATGTGCCGGTAGCTTGTGCCCGTCGCCTGATACAATTGTCACATCATTGAACTGCATAATGTGGAGCAAGGCTTCCAAATCTTTCGCCAATGTGCATTCAGGAACTTTGATTTCGTCAACACGTTTGCACTCGCCTATAGGGTCTGTCATCATAATTATCTCACAGCATATAATTAGCTTGTCATCGGGCAATAGAGAATTTCTTTTATTAAACAATCTCTCATACGATACTAATTTAAATTCCTGAGGTTGCGGTAGCACAAAATTTCGTGTAATTTGGCACGACACAGAATTGAGTACAGAAATGATGATCTTGCACTTTTTATTATCATCTTTTGCACAAATCGGTTGTAAATATATAGTAAGAAAATCTTCGGAAACATTTGTGGAAAATAGTAGTAGTTGAAATTGTATACTACTTGCATCGTTTGGAAACCTGGGTGAAATGATCTCATTATGTGCATTCATTTCCTTTAGAAAAGTAAAGTTCTCGATGGTCCATGTATAAGCAAACTTGACCACTTTGTGATGCGTATTACCCCAGAACTTTTCAACTTTCATATTTAATTCACTTTCCGTCTTCTTAGTGTGATTCTGAAAGTTAAATAAACTTAGGAAATTACCCATTTGTTAAGTTGCTATAATTGTTGTTGCTTCTAAAATATAAAGGTGACTGCAAATTTCTCGGGCTTTTTTGTTTTGTTATGTCAATTTCATGTTTCCAACATATGTTGCCTATGTTATTGAATTTTTTGTTTGTTTTTGGTTGACATAAAGGTTAGACGTTTTTTATGACTGCTTGGCAATATTCTGATATCCCCTCATTGGGATCAAGAAACAGTTGCAGGTTTACTTCATATAGAATTCCTTAAATGGGATTCCTGATGTTTTTCTGCTTCTATAAACTTTTTATTATGCGAAATGCTTGAAAGTTGACTTAAATTTGATATATTTAGTATATATATATGTGTATTTATGATGGTTTTTCTGAATATCAACAGCTATAGTTTAGTTATAGCTAAACTTAGTAAAAATTAGTTTTATGCGATAACTTACGTATATATATATGGTTGAATACCTATCTATTTGAAATGCCTACGCCCTGAGTTCTACAAACACTTGTGATTCCCCCTTTTTGTATTCTGCTTAAGGCAATTGGCTTGTTGTTGATTTTGTTTTTCTAACCAAACCAAAATCTCTGAGCGCATTTGTTGCTACCGGCGGTGGCACTCATGTTGTTTGTTCTTTTTGCGTTTGCTTTGTTTTCGTTTGCTTACAATAAAATCAAAGATTGCGTCTGGGATTTTGTTTTCGCAAACCTTAAAAGAAAACCAAGTCAAATAAGCGCGCAGCCTGCCCAGTCCTAGTCCCAGTCCCAGTTCCAGTTTCAGCCCCAAATCCCAGCCACACACCCGGGAGACACAAGCATCACTGGAGAGCTGAGAGCTCGAGGCCTTGCTCCAAATAATAACTTATTGATTTAGATTGCACAGGAAGCGTAACTTTAAATTAAAGCAGCATCAAATATGTATGAGCTCTATTGCACACTTAGACTTTGTCCGGCGACATTTTTAGTGCCAGCATTTCTTTCCAATTAGCCACAAGATTCGCCAAATCCCAATTCCGGCCAAAGAGCTGCAAAACCGCACAAATAATTACATTTCCCATTGCCCTTGCCCATCCTGCGCAGTTGGGGCTAGCTTAGAACACACACACACACACCCACACACACCCAGCAACATTGACAATGCCCGAGTGCAGTCCAAGAAGCCAACCAGGCAAAGGAATAGTAGAAATGTGTAACTTCCATTCGAGGATTAGTGTGTGAAAGTTAGAGATGGCATTTGCTTCTTATTTAAATATTTTAATTTCAGCAATTGTTTGGAAAATTTATCTTAAGATGTATTAGAATTAGACGATCCCTTAATTCTTCTTACTATCACATCCTTAAACGTTTATTATGATATTTTTTATTTTCGATAAACCTCTACTTTAAAACACAATATCTATATGGTTATTTTGGAAGTAAACGACCAAACCGCTAATAGGGATTTGCTTTTTCAAATATTGCGAGTACTACTTTAATGTCGATATTATATAATGATATGCTGGGTAATTCATAGATTTCGGGTTCGTTTTAATTGCTCATTTTTTCCTCAGTGCCTTCAGAAATTGGCAGTAAAAATCAGGAACCGTAACGGGTATAAGTAATAATTAAAAATATTGCCTTTTAAGCATTATTTCCCGAATTTATTTATTGCTCAAGAAATAAAACTTATTTTTCAGATTTATTTTTTCCCTTAAAAATAAGACTTATTTTATTAATATATTTTTTTTTGCTCAGAAATAAAAATTATTTTTTGAGTTTTATATTTCGAAGAAAAGTAACGATTATTTTTAGAGTTTTATATTTCGCTTAAGAATAAAACTTATTTCTTGAGTTTTATTTTTTTTTGCGAAAAATAAAACTCAAATCTGTATTAAACAACTACAAGGATGCGCTAGGTTTTGTCCTTTCTCATTTATCAATTCTCGTTCATTATGATTTTTTTCTTAAAAAAATGGGTACATAATCATTATTTACGGTCCCTGGTAAAAATATTAACCAATAATTATTAACATTCTATTTTTTATACACTGATAACTTATCAACGTATTTAGCTTGTTTCCTAATAAAACCTTAATTTTAATAATTTTTCAGATATTTTAACAGCACAGAATTTATATATATCGAAATATATTCTTTTAAATCGAAAATGAGAACTGTTCTGTTAAATAATATTCATAAATAACGTTTTTGAAGTTGGAATTAAAAAAGGAAATGAAATAACAAGCATTCGTGACTCACGTGGCCATCTCTAGCTGATGTAGTATATCCTGGTGGGCGTGGCTGGCAGTAAAATCTGCTTGTAATTGAGCTCGAGAGTCGCAGCTGTTTTGAGGATTTAACAATGCGACAATGATGAGCCGCGGGCCCAAGTCCTTAACCAGCAAATCCTTGCGGGTCGCTGCTGGCAGCAATTTGAATTAATAAGTTTATTATTTTCTAGTTGGCCTTCGGATTTGTAGCGGATTTGTATTTCATGTTATTTAATTTGCCAAGACGGAGTCAGTAGACGTCGCATTGGGGCCACATTGAGAATAGTCAGGTGGCAGTGTTTTCTTGTGGGTCCAAGGACTTGCAGGACTCGCAGGACTCAGCTGTTTGCCTACACGCAGCAGCTCAAAGTCTCATTTATTTTGGCTTTTCTCTTTTCCACCCTTGCACCAATTGAAATGCGCCTAAAATTGTTCTCCCAAAAGAATTTTTATATATTTTATTTCAGTTTATTTTTGCATTTTGTGTACTTAGGAATTGTTGTTATTTTTGTTTTTGTTTTTCTTATTAGCTGCAATTTTGCTTAAGCTACATATTCGATTGTTTTTTGTTTGTTTTTTGTTTTTTTGTTATTTTTCATTGCCATTTTCAATGCGCTTAGATTTTTAAACTTTTATTCAACATGATTGTGCTCAACGTTATTTCTTTTGTTTTCTAATTGTTTAATGCGTACTTCTTATTAATTTCTTGAAAATGAATTAATCAATATAATTTGACATAATTTGATTCGTTGCAGTTGAAACATTTTCTTCTTCTTTTGACAACATTCTTCAAATAAGTGTGTACGTTTTTATTTATTAATAATTGTGTAATAATAAATTTAATTGCATTTAAATCTACAATGCAAAATCAGCATTTATGATTGAAATACTCTACGAAACAAGTTTTAACTAAATCAATTGCACAATTAAGTCTGCAAATGCGCTGCCCAAGGATTTGTTTTTAATTTCAGTTAGAAGTGGCGAATTTGTTTTTTCCACTTGGCAAGGCATCTAAGCCTCGGCATGCCGAACTTAAATTAATTTTCATTAAGTATATTTTTTCAAGTGTTTTTATTTTTTATTTTTTTGCTACTACGAAACCTCTTTAAAGCTTATTCATACAACACAAACTCGCAAAATGAGCAATTAATTTAGTTTCCATTTAATGCTCATAAAACAGGAAATAAAGCGCGGAAAAGGCACAGGAAAATGTTTTTAATGGATTTCAAGATTTCAAATTAAACGAAGGATACATATATGTATATTAAAGCCAAATATATAAAGAAATATTTTGATATGCGTCTAATTGACTTTGTTGTGATTTGAAGTTCGAGCTTTGGCCTGAAATGATAAATTGTATCCTAAACGTGAATTTATTACTCTTAGTATATGAAATACTACTTCTCTTCTCTACTAGGCAGTTCTAGAAGCATTTTGCATTAACTGATACTCTAATTTTCAGTTGCTCAAACATTTATTGTCAAAATTATACGCAGGTTTTTTGGATAGTGTTCTTCCTTTTTTTGAACCATCAAAATTCAATTTTGAGTTGAGGTTGATAGTATTGTTTTGTTGAGGGGGATTGCATAGAACTACGTTTATATATAAATATAGAGTTCTTTATAGGTATATACATACATTTAAAGCAAAATTATTAGATAGAGAGCATTCAGGTGGAGGAGCGATAGGTACACACATATGTCAATGTTTACTTTTTAGATTCTATTTTATAGAATACGCGTACATTACTACAATTACTTATGACTATCATATGTCGAAATGAATTGTGTATAGTCTGTTGAAATATTTACAATTATTTTGTTTAAATATTGTATTTGTAGTATGCAAAACTTAAGCTATTGACTCGAACTGGAACTTAAAGCTAAGCTAATACTAAGCATCTCCTGTGTTTGACCAAAAAATCACTTATATATCTATGTAGAAGTATTATGTGCATTGGACCCTAACCAAAAGATATGAGTTCATGTGGGAAAAGTTATTGGTTTCTAGCTTTTAAGATGCCAATGTGTTATTATTAATAGAATCTGCTTCAATACATAGTTTCTGTAGGTTTCGTAAGGTGCAAGGAATGTTTCGGATATAACTAAATAGTATCAGATCGCTAGTTTTAGTTTATAGGGTTTTGACAGAGTTAAGTTGAGTAAATTTATGATAAATAAAGCTTAACAATTTGCTGGATATTGTAGTTATAGTAGTTAACTCAAGTGAATTCAAAGTAGTACTTTAAATCGAATAAAATGGGAGTTAATTATTGATATCTCTTGGTTGGGGCCTTTCAACTACGACTTGCCGCAGTTAGCTAATAAATCATTTAATTTTAAATGCATTTTTCATTTAAATGCATAAAATTCGCATTGGGTTTTTTTCGTTTTAAATTTGCCATACAATATTCGATATATATATTTCAAATGTGTGCTAAAATCGCGTGTGGTTTGTTCTATGTTTTCTGCATTTTTTGTTGTTTTGTTTTTCACAATTTCATTCAATACATCAGCGTTTGGGTGTTGGGCTTAAAACCTAAATTCTTGCGCTGTAAAAACAAATGTATCTCCCGGAAATTGGGACGACTTGATTCGTTGCGTTGCCAGCATTCGCACATGAGATCGTATATTTCCCGCGGACAGTTGAGTGGCATTGGCAAAAGTTCCTGTAAATGTATAGAAACAATATTATAGTTTCGAATTGTGTATAAAGTGTATTGTTTAAGCACTTACATGCATTTTATCATCCTGATAGATATGTCCAATGTTTTCAATAACATTCGCATCTGTCATGTGCTCGTAGGGTTGCTCCCGGGCGAATGTCAAAATCTCCCAAAGGGCAACTGCAAAGGACCAAACATCCGATTTGGTGCTGAATTTTGCCTGCAATTAAATGTTTTATTAATACAAAAAATAAAAAACTGAAAATAAAACTCCAAACAGTGGTAAAAAGGCCTTTCTCTTATTTTTGTTTACATGGCTTAAGGATTTTGCGGTTGTTGATACGCCCCGGCTCAAAAGCCATTCATGTGCACATATCCTTGAAGGCAACTTTTGCGCTTTTTAATATACATATATAAATATATATGTATCTGTATATGTATATGTATGTGTACATACATACAGCATGGCAACTCAACCCGTTTCCACCCGCCGCCCTTTGCCAGTGTTGCCGTTCATTTGCCCCAAAGGCAATGGCAGAACTCTAAAAGCAGCTTGTACTATGTTGTCTAAAACACACAAACAACGGCAATAATAACAACAACAACAACAAGAAGAAGTACGCTCCATGGCTATATCTAGTGCTATATGCGTGGGCTTATCCCTGGGATCTCTGCTTGCCTCCTTGCCCCGAAAAACTTCATACATGTCCTTTTGTCCTTTTGTCTGTGTGGCTGTTTTGTGTTTGTCTGCGCCAGTCCCGTTTTTCATGTAGTTAATTAATTTATTTAGTGCGGTTTTTCGCTCGGGGATTTACAAAATATTTTCCTCGGTTTCGGTTCTATTTTTTATATTTTTACTTTTTTACTTTTAATTTTTTGTTTTTTTGTTTTTTGGTATTTCTGTGCTCGGTTCGTTTGTTTGCTCGGTAATAAAAATCGTGCTCTATGCCATTTTCAGCGCAAATTAAAGTGCTCGGTTGGCATTTCTGTGGAGCGTTGAGCTCTGATACGGTGGGGTTAATGCACTTAAAATATGTGTAACTTAATTGGCTGGCTACATCTTCAAAAAGGAGAACCTAATATGCCATGTCAAATCTTTTTCAAATGCCCATAATGTGTAACAAAATATTTGACTACTAAAAGGATACTTTTACGAATAAGAGTATTTATTGGATTTCTAATTCTTGAGTCTCTAAGTTTCAAAGATGTTGAAGAAATCTTGGGACAACACATTTTTATGCTCTGTTTACCAGTTAAAAAAAAAAGGGATAAGTGTTTAGATCTACTCCCCACCCAACAAAAATGAAATATATATCTTTATATATATTAGAATTACTCTCTATCAAGACTCCACTATCTGAATAATTTGATTTTGCGTCTTAAATTTTGTTTAAGACTTAGAATTCTTTGAAAAGTCGTTAGCAGCCAAGTGAAATATGCAAATTTTGAAAAAATATTAGCGCTTTTTGCTTATTCAAGCTATCCTAATAGACTTATCATAACGTCGCTCTCACAACTTCAAGACCGGAAAAGGTAACTGACATAAATCGCCAGCTTAAAGAGGCAGGAGAAAAAGCAAATTAAAAATAATTAACACAATTACAACTCATTTTGCTGTCAAGCTGCTTGAAGGATCGACTACCCCACTCTAAGTACACTGGTTTCTTGGCAAAACACAGAGGGGGTTGGGTGGTGGGGGTTGGGAACGGTGCAAAATGATAAACAGACAGAGAGAAAGAGTGAACACTGTTCATTAATTTATAATTATAAACTTGTGCCTGGGCGCACAATTCATGCAGCAAATGAGCAAAGCAAACAAGTATGAGTGCTCTAGTCGAGTATACCCGACTGGGAGAGTCCCTGTATCCAAGTATAACGTTTTTAAACACATCTTCGTATACTTAAACAAACACAAATACATATATGCATTCTGCAGTACTGAACCTACAATCGTTATTTGTGAATAACTTCTGTGTTTATTATCCCATTGACAATAGATCTAGAGGTACCTTAGAAGCTATATCTCTAAATACAAAAGATATAAATCGTTTTAATCGATTTACAGGGGTATCTAAGCTGCGTATGGTATAGAGGAACCTATATACCAAATTTGGAAAATCCAGATGTTATAGTTCCTGAGATCGACGGGATATTACGATCTCAGGAACTACAAGATCTGGACTTTCCAAATTTGGTATCTTGTAGTTCCTGAGATCGTAATATCCCGTCGAACTCAGGAACTTCAAGATCTGGATTTTTTAAATTTGTTATTTAGGTTCCTGTAGACCATACGCAGATTGGACGGACAGACGTAGAGACAGACAGGGTCAGATCGACTCGGCTATCGATACTCAGCAAGAATTGATGTACTTTATAGGGTCGGAGAGTTCTCCTACTGCCTGTTATATACATATTTGCAGATTTAATACACATTCTTACCCAGGGAGTACAGGGAGTAAATATAGTATATATAAAATACTTCGAACAAGTTGCATTTGGTTGGAAGAGGAAGTAAGAGGGGCATACGTACCAGCAGGACACTCTCCCAGGCCATCCAGCGTATGGGCATTGGCTGCGTCTGGCGGCCCGTGGTGCCCTCCAGCTGGCAATAGTCCGACGCATAGGCCGAACGGTTTATCACAGTGCCAATGGAGCAGACCTTGACGCTCAGCTCGGGTCCAATGATGCAGCTCCTGCAATGATAGATTAAGTCGAGATTTTGCATCAGAAATCTGTGGCAGCATTGAAAATTCAATTAAAAATACCAGAAATTAAATAAACAAACACTTCCGCAGGCCAAAAAGGCAACGAGAGTCAGCGTCAGCGTCAGTCAGGATATGCTCCTTGCTGACACGAGTTGATTGCTACGTCGTCGTTCCCATTTCCCCCCCCAGACCCTCGACCAGTCTCATTCGTGTCCTCGCATGCATTTCAAATGAGCGTCGCTGTCAAACAAACCCAACCCCCCTGACATTTTGCCATTGCCTGCTGTGCTACAATTGAAGGGGTTGCATGTGTAGTTGTTGTTGTTATTGGAATATCCTTTAAGAAGGTATCCTCAACTTGATCAAGAGGCTTGCAACAGTTCAGTTAATCGGCAGTTATCTGGTATCAGAAATTTGTATATTTTGTATATCATTTTGCAGGAATTAATTGAATGATATTTGTTGTGTTTTAGCTTCCATTTGGCACACTTTAGACATTTTAAATATAAGACGAAATATTTATTTAAAAAAAACTAACTTTATATTATTTGCGAGGTTATAATTTAAGTGTTTAACACATTATGATAATGAATTATAATTGTGTTCCACAGAAGTCAGCGTACTATATCAGATTTATGCAAAACCCAGGAGCGGAAACTGATTATAAAAAACGTAGAAAATCTAGAAAACTTTAACAGATTATAGAATATACTAGAATATATAAAGTTCTTAAGTCTTAGCAGCAGGTTATTTTTTGTGATAACTCATCTACAAATAACTAAAAAAATACTTGAATAAATAATCAATAAAATGTTAATTAACTTGTTATTATTATATCTATCTTGTTATATCTGGTTTAATATTTCCTGATAAAAATAAACGATAATAATTGAATAATCAACAATCCCTTTAAGAAATAACTAATTGACAAACCTTTTCTGAAATGAAATAAATATTTCTTTAAAAATTTATTCCAAAAAATATTGTTATGAATGCTTCTGCTTTTTTATATTCCTTATAAAGTGCTAAAATACATTCGATCGTTGGACTTTTTGTATAGAAATATTCTAATAGTTTCTGTTATGTTTATTTCTCTATAAATGGCAAACAATTGATTGCTGGATTTGTTAAGAAATATTCTAACAATTTCTGTAATATATGGTATATTTATATAGCTATATAGAATTGAAAGATTAAATGCCATTACCAGAGGGTTAAGTTTCTTACAAAATTGTTAAGGGTATCTACAGTTGAACGTTTTGTTTATAGCTTTTGTTGTCATTTGCTTAAGGGCACTGTCGGTGCAAAACAGATTTTCCGTTACGTTTGGAAGCTGGCAAGTGGTCAGTCCGCTGAGTACGGAACGCCCCGGGGGCAGCAGCAGTGGCAGAAGCAGCAGTGGCAGCAGTAGCAGCAGCAGTTGGCAGCTTTATATTTTTGTATTATTGTTTCAGTCGTAGCCCCAACTCCCCGCACAGGAAGCAGCGAGATGAGTCTGAGGAGGTACAACAAAAACTCGGGGATCAACAAACGTTGAAGCATGACTGAAAATGACAATATAAGAGGCGGGGGGGCCCAGGAAGAGAGGGGGCAAAACGGAATGGGTTGGCTTCGCCTGGTACTCCCTTGGACTGCTTTGGGGGAGTGCCGTAAATGAAACCATGAAATGGTAAACACAATCAACATTTGATATTGAGCAAAACGGAGTGTGCCAAAGTTAAGTAAATACGACGACGACAGTTTGAGGTTATGACTGATGACATACCTTGAAGGACAATTGAGAGACTTGAAAATATGCGAATCCAAATGGGAATGGATGCAAAAATGCGAACAAATGCGACAAATGTTCCACAGGGAATGCCAGAGTAACAGAAAGAATGCAACCAAAGAGTTGGAAAATGTTGATAAAAAGGATTTTTTTAATGAGCAAAAGGCTGCATTACATTATAGAATATGAGAAATTAAGAGAAAAACAAACAGAAAATCAGGAAAGAAAATACGACATTTAAATATTAATGGAAATTACATGAAAGAAACAATAATTTTTAGAAAATATTCAATTCTCAAGTGGAATAAATAAATATTGATTAGTAAACACATATTTCAAACTGTGACTATAATTAATTAAATTTCTTAGCAAGGCGTAATATTTATAAAATTATTTTAACATAATATCAACAAACACTAGTTTGTCTGTCAAGAATTTGGTATAGATAATATTATATCTGTTAATCCTAACTGACAGTACCCCATAGCAAGAAGAGGCTGCCAAGTTAAGGTGCACTTCCTCTGAAAGTTTCATTTCAATTCAACTAAACGGGAAATTTGATGCTCGAATCTCTAGGCAGTTATCGATATTGTGTCTATCGAACATCTGGTCCATCAGCAACAAATTCATTAGCGGAAATGCAATCAAGTATGCAAAGACCCAGGCAACCGAACCTTGCTAAATCTGACAAACATGACGAGGCTAACCAAATAACTGACGAAGGGCCAGCGGGCAAAAATGAATGTCCTCCCCCCCACACCTCGTTGAGCATGGGTATGGGCATGGGTATTACACATAAGCAGACAGGTCTGACGTGCATAATTTCCTGTTGTTCGCCTGCCTCTTAATATCATTGAAAAAGGATATGAAGTGCTGTCATATTACAAATAAAATGTCTGCTTCAAGTGCGCCCATCGTTGGCCATGCCTGCTCCGACATGTAATGCGTTTAGCCCAAATCTCAAACCACACCGCACCGCACCACCCCTCCGCTCCACACACGAACATAGGTGGGGGTGGCGCCCACCCTCTTTGGCGGACAGTTTCTGATTTCGTGCGTTATAGATTTGGAATTCGAAGACGCGCCATGGCAAACCAACAACAATTGAATTTGAGTTGAGTGAAAGGTTTAATTTTCAGCTGACATGCGAGGGATTGCGGGGGCAGGGCAGGGCATGGCATGGCATGGCAGTGCTATATATGGTTATAAGTATATATGACGCAGTTGCAACATGGATCGAGTGTCGCTTGTTGAGTGAGTAGTTAAGTAGGCTTGTCTAGGCAGTTTACGGATGGGCTAGGATTTCCATTTCTATACTCTTGACATCTATTGACAGCGACACTGACACGTGTCGAGCCTTTTGCCGAGGGTTGAAACAGAAGCTGCCCGCTCCTGCTCCCACCCCCTCACACACACTCTCTCACACACACACACACACATTTATAAAAGAAGTATCTGTTAGCTGTCTTCAAATTGGCCGATTGAGTTTGCTTTTAACAAGTTACTTTAAATTGTGGTACCTCAATTAGCTTAAATCCAACCATTTTATTTAAGAAAATTCAAGAAAAACGAACGAGCACATCTATTAACCCAATTAATTTGCGTTACACACACACACACACACACTCGACCATAAATTTGGTTAAGAAAAATATTCTGTAAAATAAAACTCTGGCATGTGCTGTGGACTGGCCCAGAACCAGCGTCAATTAAAATGCGCCATAAAAATTTGTAAGCTGACCAACAAATTAAAGCGGCCAAATGGAAGCGTTGCCAAATAAAACAATAACAAGACAGAAACAGTAGGTTGGCAACACTTACCACCACGAACTACAAAATGCTCTGCAAATATTTTTAGTTTTCAATTGGAATCGCAGTTAGTATACAGAAAATATTAGTTTAAAGATTTAAGGTATTCTTAAATTTGAATTTGCTTTAATGTGAACTGAGACAACAACTATCAGATTAAGAAATATGTATCAACTGGAGACCTCCAAAAGGGTTACATGTAGACTCCGTTTAATTCTTGAGAATCGCAGAGAAGGGCGATCTGTCTCTTTCTATCTCTCTCTCACTCTCTCTCTATCACTCTCTCTCTCTCTCTCGCTCTCTCTCTCGCTCTCTCTCTCGCTCTCTCTCTCTCGCTCTCACTCTCTCTCTCTCTCTCTCTCTCTCTCGCTCTCTCTCTCTCTCTCTCACTCTCTCTCTCTCATTCTCTCTCACTCTCTCTCTCTCGCTCTCTGTCTTTCTCTCTCTCACACACATACACACACACACTAAAGTGGACCATCAAAAAAAAAACCTATTGCTATTCACAAAGTATACCTCCAAAATGACAAATTGCAGTGGGGTCCCTTGAATTCTTGAGAATCGCAGAGAAGGGCGATCAAATTATAAAACTATGTTTGTATGAATAACTTTGTTGTTTATAAAGATATGCTCACCAAACTCACCCAAACCAAGTCTCTAAAGAGTTTATACAATCTGACCAAATTTGATCAAAATCGGGTTACTATATCATATAGCTGCCATAGGAACGATCGGGAAATGCAAAAATCGGACCACTGGCTCCCATTAAAAATAAATAAATTAATTCCTGCTAGAGTATATACTAGCTTCGGTACTCCGAATATAGCCTTCCTTTCTTGTTTTTATATTTATTTTGTTTATTTATTTATTTAAATTGATAGTTTAACTTAAAAAGCTTAAACTATCAAGTAGTTTATAGCACTGGCTGCTAAGGCCTTGGGCTATTTTATATTACAGGCTAAGTTTAGTAGGTAAGATGTAATTAGCAATGTTTTTAACAAGAGCAGGAAGATTACAATGCGTTGCTTAGTTTATTTTGTTATTTCAAACTGTTCAAATTAGCTTTGCAACTTGTTAGATTACAGGGTATTTGCTCTGCTTACTGCTTAAATTAAACCTTTAAAATTCTTGCAAATAAATAAGATAACTAAAAAGAAAATAAATAAGAGATAAAAATGTATTTTGTGTTCTTTAAATGATATTTAATTTCATAATATCATTAATTACTCAATACAGTACTGAGTAATTAATGATAATATTCAATTTTAAGGACCGTCCATTAATTATTCTACTATTATCTATTATTGAATTTATATATTCAAAATTTATGAAATTTATTTCTAAAGTATCTCATTTATATCCATTGTCAAGCATGACCATAAAGTGCATATTGCCCGACTAGGTGAGTATATTGCACTATTTGTATAATAAAAGGGCAGACAATAGACAATGGATTCGCTAGTTTGGGTCCTTGTTTTTCGCAACTTTCACTAACAAGCTGTGTGCCAAAAACAGCAGCAACAACAACAGCAACAACAACAATAAACACAACAACGAACAACACAAAAACAGACAACAAAAACCAACATTGTTCCAGTTTTTGGTGTTGTGTTTTATTTTTTTTAGCTAGCAATTACAAGCATATTAGGTTAACACAAATGCACAACAAAATGTCCTTGGATTTGCGACAACAACAGGGATACAGATAGGGATAGACAGAGAGAGAGAGTGGGCGAGGGAAAGAATATCAGCAGTGAAAAAAGAAAAACGAGTACAAAACGCAATAACAATAAATTGCATGCGACTTGCGGCGCACTTTTAAAATGTGTCAGAAAAACATATAGTTATGGGTTTTTAGTTGCCCAGAGCCTGTGCAAACACAACCACCCACACCACCCACTCCACTCCACCCCAACCAACCTAACCAGCAGTCCCGTATCAGGCAAATGGCTGAGTTTTCCACACGACGCGACGCCAGCAAAAAAATAAATAAAATGGCTGGCAGCAAGGACAAATAAACGACTTTGGGATTTGCTTTGGCGTGGGACAAACGCGGGCAAACGCGTCTTGGCCGTTGGTTATAAATTAGAGTACCATGTGCCCAGTCGTCCAACTGGGCCTGTGTGCTCCTGCTCCTATATGACGGCATTGGCTTTAAGCGAGTTAATTAAAGCGCCAGACAAAATGATGGCCATTAAAAACACGCCATGGACATTAAGTGCATCAACTGAAGTGCCCATTGGTCAGTTGTCAGTTGTCAGTGGTCAGTGGTTAGTGGTAAGTCGAATGTCTATGCCGCAGTTCAATAAACTAAGAAAACAAACAATTAAACTCCAGCCTGATGAGCTGCTCGAGGTCAAAGGGTGTATCAACAGCAACCCCCAGCAAAGTCAAATGCAGCTGGGGCGAAGGCTCAAAGGATATTGAGGAGCGTACTGAAATCGATTGTGAAAAAGAAATTAATGCCATAAGAGGGAGTTTGGCCAAAGAAACAGGAGCAAGCTGATATAGTTCATAATATATATAGACCCTACTACTAAAGCACAAGGACAAATGCTGAAAAATATAAACAATTCCAAAATAAATCGATTTATCAATAAATTCTATCGATTATTTATCTATTTTGTGACATAGCATCAATTATGTATATTGTATTAGCTGCCTTCTAATAATATTAATTGTTTATATATTTGAAAAAGGATGTCAGCCTTTTCTAGGCCACAGTAATTGCCCACATAGCCATAAAAAACACAATTTAAACTACACTCCCCTCTTGAAATGATCCTTTGACACACTGGCAGTTCGCTGCCCTGCCATTTAATGTTTTGTTGTTCAACTTCATAAAACAAGCCACAAAGCAACTACAATCAGCTACAAAAACAAAACCCAAACCAAAGCACCAGCTCCTAACTATCCCAGATATCAATGCCCGCACACGAGCGACAAACGGCAAACTCTGGACATTACCATTACTGGTCGCTCTCATTGTCGACCAGCGAGAGGACTAGGGCATATTGTCAAAGGACATCATCAACATAATAGACATGCTGTAGCCACAAAAACGGATGTTGAATTGAAAAAAAAAGAAAGAAGAGAAATGCGACGAAGACGAGACTAAACCAATGCGAATCTATGAGAAGGAAATACAGGGTTGTGGGCAAACGAGCTTATAAGCTTATGAAGGTCCAGGACAGGGTTCGGTACTGGGAATGGGTATGGGAATGGGCACTGAGAGTGGACCGCGCAGCCTTGGCTTTCCACTCAATTGAAACGCTTGAATGAATGAACCCATGAATGAAGGACGCCAGCGAAACAACTACAATAAATACAACACAACACATGAGCTGAACTGAGCTTTTTTTTATCACTTGGACAGCATCAGGAGAGGGTCCTGGTCTCGTCGGCATCGGCATCGGTATCGGTCCTGGTCCCGGTCCCGGTCCTCATCCATTGTATGGAGCCAACAACTATTATCATTTGCTATGGACACATACACATACACGCGTACACACAGTTATTGGCAGACAGAGACCCAAAGACACACATACGCGTGTACAAATGCTGGCCGAAGGACCTTTGCTATTGACAACAGCAAAAAATGAGTTAGGAAGCCAATGGAGCAACCAGCTACAAGCACATAATAGGCCATTTGGACAGCACTTGAGGGTCAAGCCGTAATGTATGCTAATGATTACGATGAAGAGTCGTGCGCCGGCATCGATGCCAAAGGTTACGACAGGACCTCATTTTGCATTTATGAATTTTGCCATTTATGATTGATTTTTTTCACTCATAACTTTGATTTAAGTTTGCTTTATGGCTTTGGGCCAAAGCTCAGCTCACACGTGCCTCATAACTGGCATCCTTTAGGGTATAGGTCTATGGAGTACGCCGCATTAAAAAGTTTAAAGTTTGTAAGCCTTGCAGGCAGTTTTTAATATTTATGAAATTATGGAGAAAAAAATATAAACCAAATGATTATAACTGACTTGTTCCAAGCACAATCTTCAGCACAGTTTGAAAAGTTGTGGACGGAATACAAGTGATGGCCAAAAAATACATGGAGAGACTGGAATCCCATGCAAACATCCTAGCTAAGGACTGCTACCCTAAGAACTGCTACCCTCACTAGAATGAGGAAATACCTTAATGCCACCAACCTCCAGACCTTCATAATGTCTCTGCTCAAAAAAATAATGAACTCCCATAAGAAAATGATATTATTCTGCAAGTCTTCCCTTAAATTAGATTCAACATAATATTTCTCTGTACCTATTAGCCCTAGATCAATAAGTTCTAGTTAGATTAAGAATCCTCTAAGATAGCAGGACCCTAATAGCAAAAATTTAAATACAAAATCAAACAATTTCACATACAATTCAAAAGTCTACTCTTTGGGGAACCAAACATTCAAATTGATTTTAAGCACTGATTTCACGAATTTAAATAAGATTACTATTAAATATTTCAATTGTTTTCTGTGATATTTACATAAAATAAATAAATAAAGTTCCAATTACTTATGGGCCTCAGAAATAGTTGGCTGCTTCTTAGATAAAATGTTCAAATTGGTATATTGAATAAATCAGCAAAGGAAATCCACAAATATAATTCTATTAATAATAATAATTCTTATTATGAGCTTAACATTTCAATATATTTAGTGCAACTATCAGCGAAAGAGTTTCTCAGGTAGCCTCAACTTAAATCAATCGCTCTGCGAGTGATATTTAAATGGAAATTGGCTGCCTTTTAACCTATTTGCAGGCAGTTGACACATGGTCATTAATTAAATCATCAACACCATGCCCCCAAACACGGTAGCTGCAACAACAAACACAACAAGGACAACAACAAATACAAGACAAGTACAAACAGCAACAAAACATCGCCTGGAGACTTGCGCAACAATTTCACATGTCAACGCATGCAAAAATTGTACCGTGAACGAAAAAGGGGTTAAGCTGAGTGGGAAAGGGATGGACGGGGACGGGGAGCCAACTGCATTGCAACCGTGTGAAATGTGATCAGGTGGAAGCAAATGGTTGCCAATGCCAATAAAGGTCAAATGGGGCAGCGGTTGGGGGAATGCATTTAACCCTTGACAACGCGATGCGTGCAAATAAAATGAAATGAAGCTATCGTTGTTGCCATTGGGAACTGGAGCTGAAGCTGATGCTGAAGCTGGAGCTGAAGCTGGAACTCCTCCTGACGTTGTCATGGCACTGGCGGACACTTGGGGCGACTCTGGCTGTATATAAAATGCAGCCAGCCGGAAGTAGTTGCTATATCGTAAGCGTATTGATTGACTTTGAATGCAGCTGGATGGCCGTTGAATGCTGGCCATAAATGGAATCAAAGTTGCCAACAAAAGTCAAAAGATTCAAATTGACTTGCAAGGCTAATGAGTTAAGTTTGTGTCAAATTGGATATAACTTCAATTGTATAGTGACAGTTGGTTATAAATTCACATATTGATATACGAATATCTTCTTATGACCTTTGCAGTCAATTGTATTGTGAATTCTTAGGATTTTGTAAGCATTATCATAACCTTTTAACAAATTTCAAGGCTTCTTATTTACATTGCGAATTGCCTTTCTATGCGTTGCCATCCTACAATGTCTTTATATGGCAACACTTCTTCGAAAAGTCTGGCCACATTTCCGAACCGTCAAATGGCGACAAGGTGTTGCCAGACTTTGTACATGTGAATTCCATGTGGATGAGAAAACGAAACGAAATTAATCCGCATGTCAAATGATCTTTATGGGAAGTGTTTTGAAGTTTCGTTGCTCATAAATGAGTTTGTTTTGTTTTTCTTAAATTTTTGGTATATGTATTTGTTTGCACCTTCCTATCGTGACCGCTCAAGCAAGTTTATTTATTTATTTATTTATTATTAAACCAATGAACAAAGAACAAATAAATAAGTTGAAGTTACACAAAATGAGAAATATTTTGTGTTTTGTTATTTCTGGGCCCAGATTCTGCCTATCCCGATTTTCACCCAATTCATGTTCTTTTCACCTACTCTTAATGTTAAATGTAATGTAATTTCTTTTTAAATAAATAAATAAATACATATTTTGTAAATTCCCTATATGATGATAATTTTTTGGGTATTCCCCTAACAAAAAAAAAAAATTTCTTTAGCATGCTTTTAGGCTTGCATATTTTAAGGCTGAAAGTAATGTCCTTTCATTGCAGATTTAACACTAAAACTTATAACAATTCCTTTGATCTTATAGCTTTATAAGAATAAATATCTCTTTAAAGCTTTAACCTTACAAAATCCTAAATTAATTTAAAAGCTTAACCCTTTACGTTTTCTTTTGTTTTTTTATTATCTTGATAGGGGCGTTATATCAAATCAGTGCACGCTGCTTAAAAGCAACGCCCCTTCTTGCTGGCACGCCCCTCTGTTGCTTCATTAGTGCGTCGAGTCGTTTTGAGTGATGTGCCTGGGCTTTTTCTAACTGCAACTCTCACACAACTCGCTTTAATTTGCATTTATGCAAATCGCCTGCATTTGAGGGCTTTCACTTTAACTACTTTCACTGCAGTCAGTGCCTGGGCTTCGGCTTCGGCTTCGGCTTCAGGTGACTGCATCTAAGTTGGGAGTACGCCACCTTCTCTATAAAACTAACTAACTAGCGTAACTCTGGGTTCTGAGCGACGTCGTTGTCGTCGTCGTTGCACTTGGCAACATTTTATGCTTAATTTATGCGCATTTTTGTAGTATTTTTCTTTGGCTTCTGGTTCAAAATTTATTGCAGCTCTTTTCGCCCCGTTGGTCGCGCAACAATTTTCGTTTTCAAATTTAGTGACTTTCACTTGTTCACCTGCAACAACAACGAACAACAATAGCAACAGCAACAAATACAATTTTTGCATGTTCTTTAGCAATTTTTTGTTGCCATTGTTGCAAGCTGATTTTTAATTAAAATTTCGCCAGGGCTGATTTTTTCACTGTGGTTGGAGGACGCCGCCATTTTAATGTTGATTTTATGCAAATGACAATTGATTGAAAATGGTAACTGTGTGTGTGCGAGTGTGTGTGTTTTTATATGGCTGCTGTTCGTGTGTGTTGATTGAAGGCATATTAAAATAAATGAAGGCATGCTACGTAATGGCCATAATATGCCATAAACAATTACCATTTAATAAATTATTGCTTGTAAATATGCAACCATTGAACGAAATGCTATCAACAGACATATACTTATATATACTATATATATACATACATATATATGTATATATACTGTAGTTGTTTGCATATTTATAGTTTTGCATTAATAAACAATTATATCGCTTACACAAAGCACACACAGAGCGGAACAAAAGGCCAGATAAACATAAGGATCAGGGCGGTAGGAGATATTCAACAAAAAAGGGTTAATGTGATTGTAAATGTGTTAAATGTTCAAAATTATACAAAAAAGAGGCTTTTGTTAATCAAATGTTACAGCAATTTCATTTTGAAAACTCGCTGCTTTCTAAAAATAAATAAACACATTTTTTAAAAGTATTTCAAAGTTATTCTAACTCCATGAAATATTTTATTAAATTAAATAATGTGTGCAAAGGATCTATGTTATCAAAAATCAACCAGCCTTTTCCGGCTTATACTCAAACGTTTTTATCTCCTAGGATCTGAGTTCTCGAATCCTCACTAAGTCTAAGTTCCTTTCACCTGTTTTTTAAATAGAAATGTCCTTGTTAATAATGTGTATATTGTAAATATGTAAATATTTTGGAATTTCCCTATATATGTAAGACCTTGTTATCATAATTGTATGTTTTCTCTCTAATGTATGTAAAAAGAAATAAAAAATAAAAGTATACCTTTGAATTCCTCTAGTTTACTATATTTATAAACATAATATTCACCAATAAAAAAAAAATCCTCAGAACTTTTCAAGGCATACATTTTGAATTGTTTTTTTTTTTATTGTTGAAAATGTGAATATTATATTTATCAAATATTTTAACCAGCGTACTATTTGAATTGTTTTAAACTTAAGTACAGCCTGTTCCAAAAAGCATGCTACAGAGATGTCTGTGTATCTGATGAGTAGACCTCGAATTTTGCATACATGCATATTTTTGAAGGATTGAGGTGCAATATTCCTAGGTCTACCGATGAGGAAGTGGAATTTGAAAGTAACCTATAAAGCTTTTGAATAGTTTATAACATTCTTTGTATTTGAACATAGCCAAAACTCTCATTTTGTCGAGAAATCAACTTAATGTAATCTGTTTTATAACAAAGAGCATAATTATTAGTAGGCTTGAAATCAATGAGCTTTTCTTTTATAAATTGCTTAGCTCTTTATGTTTTTGAATACTTAATTTGATAATTATTCAGTAAACGGCATAAACATATGCACTTATTACCCATACATTTCTTTTAAGCCCCCAACTACGTCCATGTTAATAAACCGCATTAATCTTTGTCATTGTTTGATTAAATCAATTATATTTTCCAATATAACATAGCACGGCGCAGGCACAGCAATCAGCCATGCCTCCAACTCCAACACCCAAAAGTACACACACACACACACACACACGCACACTCACACACCCACCCACTTATAATTATGCTTGGCCATAATTGCGTTGGTCATTTAAACGCAAATCTCGTGGAGCTGCCCCCCTTACCTAAAATGCCAGGCAACATTTGGTGCTGTTCGCTTTTTGTCAATTGCAAATCGATCCAATTGAAATTTCAAGCTGCCTTTGTTAATGTTGCTGCTGTGGTTGTTGTTGTTGTTGTTGTTGTTGTTATCCTTGTTGTGGTGTCGCCTGGCAGCCTTTGAATTGAATTTCCCTGTCATTGATTTGCAATTATTACTAAGAGCGCCTGGCAGGCAAACCAAACCCAGCTGTTTAGCTAATCTACACAAATCGAACGCATAGCTGACCATGGGCCACAGTTGTAGTGGTTACCATGACAGTGGGCATAGCTCCAGTTGAAATGATGGCTCCACCACCCAACCAGCCAACCACCCAAATACCACTCCAATACCCAACAGACTTGGCTCGAAAAGGGGGGAGGTTTAACTTGTCGCGCGACATGAAACGATTAAGGCTGAAATGCTTTTAGCCATGCCATTGGCTTTTGGCTTTGGCTCTGAGGTGTTTGCCGGCTTGGTCATTATGCAGGGGTTGCGGCAATTGCGGGGCTGCTGCCGTCAACAGCAACGTGCTGCATTTATAGTATATCGTGTGATTGATCACAATTTTCGAAAGTAATTAGAGGAGCATGTGGCCAGTCCGCCATGCACACGACTCCAAGCGGTCGGACCTTGGAATAGGGAAAAGCATTAGACGTAATTACTCTGTAAATAATTCGACGCGTTCAATGTCCAAAACTGGGCGCTTTGAGGTGGCCAATACTAGCAAAAGGCTTTAATAGCCAATTAAAATATTGACTTTGCTGATAAGCTGCTGGAATTAGAACATTAATCTTATGTTCTTTCTTGGAAAGTGTTGAAGAAGTTTCTCAATTATGATGTATTATAGTTTTTTGCTTAGCTACATAAAGTGGCTTTAAAGTCTGCTTTTATTAAGGTGTCAGCTTAAAGTTTATCATAATTTAATATCAGCTTTAGTTAATCATAATTTAATATCTTGCCAGTCAAAGATTTTCGCCATTCTCAATGATTCTAAACTATCTTTTAATTGTTGACTTCAAGCCAGCTAAATATCTACAAAGAATATACATTGCTTACGCCTGTATTAATAATGTACATATAATTAATGAAATATTATTAAATTTTGAATTTAATTTCTATATAGTCATTAGATAATCATCTATATATAAAAGAGTTCGTGCTGACTGACTGAATGACTGACTGACTGACTGACTAACTGATTGACTGACTGATTGGCAATCATCGCACAGCCCAAACCATAAGAGCTTGGATGTTAAAATTTTCACAGAAGCTTCCATCTATGATGAAAGTGCACACTAAGACGGGTTTTTGGAAAGTTCCACCCACAAGCGTGGAAAATCGCGGAAAACTGTTGTATGAAACTTTTGTATCATCCAATCGGCTTTAAACTCGTTGAATATAAAAGCTTTTATTAGCCGAAGGTCTTAGTAGCCAGCGCTTTAAACTACTTGATGGTGTAAGTTTCTTAAGTTTAACTATTAATATCAATAAACAAATAAAATAAATAAAAGCTATCTTTCCACTATTCCACATTAGAATACATTCCACAGATAAGTATATAGCTTTTTGGAGTTAATTATAAATAAAAACCTTATTTTTGTTGGATGTTTATAAAGTTTTTTGAAGATCGAATAAGCATGATTAACGTATTTCTGTAGAATTGATTGAAATCTCATTTCAAATTGATTTCGAGACAGGTCTGTTGCTGGTAAGCTCTTCTTTCTAGATACTATTAAAAAGAAATCAAACTATTTATTCTGCTTCAATATTAAATAATGTTTTGATGTTCAGGTTAGGACGTTTCAATTAAGTCACCTTTATAGATTATTTAAACTTTGCATAAGCTTCTTACAATCTCCCAAAGTGTGCTCACTTATCCACAGCTGAAGTGTAGGTTAAAAGTGCAGTAAATTGTGTCAAAACAACATTTGCATCGATTTCAACAATTAATTTAATTATGAGCTCATATTTCAAAGCGTACATTTGTCTATTATCCCTAGACGCAACTTCAATATGCCCATATACTTGTAAGCTCGTTGATTCTTGTAATAAATCAAGTCCAGGCAACACTCAGTTGGCTTGAACGCAATTATATTCATTATGAGCTTGATACACACATTAAAATTCAAGAATCAGCATTGAATTTAATTAACCTCGCAAATGTCCTGGATCTCTGCACCCTCTTGACACGTTGCCATGGTCCTCGTTCTCGTCCTCGTCCACGTCGCCACCCTCATCCTTATGCTCGTCTACGTCTGTCAAGTAATCAGTTTTCTTTACGGCTACTATATAATTTCCATGGGCAACCCCAATGGCAATGCATTAAGGCAACGCCTGTCATTACAAACCACATCAAGACACACACGAGCCGCAGCTGAAAGCTGGTGAAGATTGCCGGCGTCGTCGCCTTGGTTCTCGGTGCTCCGTGCTCGGTGCTTGGTCTTTGGGTGCCAATAATGACAACAAACATATGCATGAAAACAATAAGCAGTCCAAACTTAACGACAACTAAATCCAATTATAAGCACAGAGCGCAACAGGAGCTGCTGCAGTGGCCGGCAGGACACGGACCCTGGGACACGTGTGCGTAACGAATTTCCTACAGTTATACTCCTTCATATATGTATGTATATGTATGTGTATGCTTTTTCGGGGGTTGCTTCGGGGGGTTGGCTTTTAAATGCTCTACTCCTTCTGCTGCTGGCTGCGTTGCATTGCATCCCGCTGCGTTGCATAAAGGTTTACTTTTCATTTATGCGCCAGACAAAGGGCCAACCCTTACAACTGCAATGCACAATGGAGCTCCTGTAGTTCCGTGTGCCACAGCCTCTGTATGTGTGTGTGTGTGGGTGTGTGTGGGTGTGTGATTGGTGTGCGTGAGTTGGTGCTGTCCCACCCACCACCGAAAAATTGTAATTAAACTTAATCCGCTCAATTTGAAACGCACGCCAAACCGAAAGTGCCTCTCTCAATGTGCTTCTTTTGCTCTGCTTTGTATTTTCTTTTGTATACTCTGTAACTAATGCACAGCCGGGCATATTAATGTATAGACCTCACTCAGTAAGTTGTGCCTTTTAATTTTTCAAATATCTCGTTATAAGTATAGCAACCCTCAATGCATATCTCTCTTTAACAATAAAATATATATTCCACAGAAATTGGTAACTTCAATTTTAGGATTGTTTGATTGTGTGATTAACTGAATGCATTGCAAAACTAAGATTTTTAATGCTTAATTGCTTTGAAGTGGAACTCGCAACAGGCTTTAATAGAAAGTTAGTTAGTAAAATTCAAAATTGTGCATATCTTTCAAAAATATACCAACTTTTGGTCAGTATGTGATCTATTCTGATACTAATTGCTTTGAATTTTACTTTTAATGAAAGTTAATATCAAAATGCATATTCCATATTTTAAATTTAACCAATTTCTGGAGCAAGCATAATGTCGTACTTGTTTTAGAAGAGTATACTACTTAAGAAATACTAGAAAAATTCTAATGGTTTCAGTAGTGTAATTATCTAAGTGAAAGAATACTTAAAGCAACTGATCTAGGACCTTTTAAAGAATTATAACCTACTTTTTAGTAATTGTTTTCATTTTTATAACAATTCAAATGGATTTTCAAACTTATACAGGGTAGTTGAAAGTGCCAACTTTCGATTGTAACAATATTACTTAATTTTAATTAAAAGTGTCAGAAAAAGGATTCGGGAATCCTTGCAGTTGCGCCCAAATGCGTTCATGTGTTAAAAAATGTGCATAAATTATTGAATTAGTGCGTTTGCAACAAATTTCTTGCTCTCTCACTTTCGCACTTTCTCGTTTCGTCTCTCTCTCTCTCTCTCTCGCTGTTTCAGCCTGTCTCTGGCCAATTTTCATGCTGTGCGTTATTAATATAAAATTTTAAAGCATAAATTAAGGCGCCATGGCCACACTTGCTTATAATTTATGCATGGCGTTGACTTTGGTTCGGTTTGGTTTCCATTTATTTATTTATAACACTCGCTGCTGACTGCCAAAGGGCTGCGGCAATTAGTTCCAAGCTCCTTGGGGATGTTTTAATTATCGTATTGTATTTTTTTTTATTTTTATTATTGTATATTTCGTTATTGTATTTGTTGCTGCTGCTCTGCGATTTATGCGCCCGATTTAATAATGCAAATTAATTCAAGCGGTTCTTTTCTTTATTTCTTTTTCTGTTGCCTTTGTGGGGTTAATATTTTGGGCGGCATTTTTTGTTGTTTTTTTGTGCTTTGTTATTGTTGGGTTAGGCTTATGGCTCTGATTTGATTTATATTATTGAGGTGGGCATCGCACAGCAGCGGCTGCTGAATTGATTTATGTGAGAAGCCGAATATGGTATGGCTGCTGCCAATCATTAAGGGGCGCAGTGGGTGGGGCGCAAGGTGGTTTCAATAAACTGAGACTTGAATCTTGTAGGAGAATAATCAAGGTGGGTAGCATAAATCTAAAGCTTATCATGCCTGTTTTGCAATTGGAGGTGTTTTGCAGCTATTTAGAGATTAAACTGGTTAACAGCTGTTTTATCTATTAGATCTTATATCCAGAGATTACACTAGTTAACACATGTCTTAAAGACATTAACTATTATTGTTAGTTCATTTTTATTATTAACAATTTAAGTATAAGAAAAGACAAATAAAATAAGGAGATATCAGCCGATTGGCTTGATTCTCTTATCTATCTATTAAATAATATTTTAATTTTTAATTTCTTATTTTCTGTTGTTATTTATAGAATGTGTGTTTAGAAACTTAGATAAAGGGATTAAGCTTTGGTGCGGACTTAGGATTTCAAATGGACCTGTTGATGACAGTAATTAGTTCAAGCCGGGATCGCACAGCAAGTGGGTCAGAGGTTAAGGCATCCTTCTTACAGACAGGAGCACTCGGGTTCCAATCTAGCCGACTACCCCTCATATACGAACAAGTTTGGACAACAATTTCTAACAATAAAAGGTCACTGATGAGGATCCAAAATAGCGCTATATGACCAGTCAATACTTTTCATAACTACCTTTCTATATTCACCCTGAATTGTTGACGTCGAGCCCGTTAAATATTTCATTTTGTTATTTATATATATAAAATTATATATAGCATATAAAAAATCTAATTTATTCAGAATCAAACCATTCTTTGTTTAATTATCTTAAGCTGTTTGGTCATTTATGACTGTCAGACATAATAATCAGTTAAGCTGCTTTATATATGTTTATTCTACATCAATTACTTTATCTAATTGATATGCCTAATTAAATATAAATGCAATTAAAGCTCATAGACTTATGCAAAGAGAACAACATGCTTAGGTACTACAGAAAGACATCTCATTTAGATTTATAAATATTAATTCATTTATGTAATATTTAAAAGGGTTTTAAATTCAGTGAAATGTCTTTCAGATTGCAGCTAAGTCAATTTAAGGCCCAGCTTGCTTTTGATTCAGAATTGCCTTATATAAAAATTAAGAAAAATACTGTCATGCTGAGCAAATAATACTAAAATTTATGACATTTCCAACTTTGTATCTGTCTAGTTTTACAATGTTGCAGCTGTTTATTAGAAGTCTGATTAAAAGTTATATTCTTTTAAGAGAATAGTACTTACTTTCTATATATATAAAAGTGAATGTCTGTCTGTATGTTCGCGATAAACTTAAAAACCGTTTAAAGGATCTTGATGAAATCTTTTATAATATATTCCTTGAAGTCCAGGGAATGTTTATAGCTATAGTTTGTTGTGTCATCACCACCCCCACACAACCACCCACTCATAAACGAAAAATGATAATATTCATGAGTATAATTTTACATTAAATAAAAACTATAATATCCACGAGTGTTAGTGTGTGTAAGTGTGTGGGGAAGGAAGTTTCATAGCAATTTTTTTACCGTGCCCTCGATCGACAATAATAAATATTTATAAGAATCAAAATTTAAATAAATATAGTTAGGAAATGCGAGCAACGCCGCGGGTATAAGCTAGTAATTTATAGAAATGTATTTATAAATTTGAAGGCTTTGCTTAACAATATATTTTCGTATTTTAATCAGTTTCTTTCCCACATAAGCTAAAGAGTTTTCAGAGCGGCTTTTAGCTTGTTTCATTGGTCCTTTAAAAGTTATTCACGTATTTGTCTCTATACTTATTTGTTTCACATTTAGCGCACTCCTTAAAAGTATTTCAAATGTGTTACAAATTGCCACAAGAACAAAAAAATACTGTTCTTCGTCTTGCAGTATTCAGTTTTCAATTGGCTGCCATGCACTTTACACGTCCCACAACATCAGCAGCAACAACAGCAACAACAAGAACAATAATAAAGTATCTGTGTGTCTCAGTTGCAAGTCTGATTCCCCCAGTCAACATTCCTTGGGTAGTCCTTTGGTCTGGACGTCCTGGTACGTTTTGTAGCACAAGTGTTTTGTAGTTTTGCAGTGATTTCATTAAAATTTTACTGTCATAGTAAAAGTTTTATTATGAGCATTGTTGTTGCTGTTGCTGCTGCTGCAAACGTGAGCCAAAAACAATTCCAGGCACATGCCAAAAATAATGCAAACACGCTAGAAAGAGTGCGAGCATGGGACTGCGAGAGAGATGGAGATAGAGAGACACAGTCAAAAGTCAGCCAAGCTAGCTCAGTTTATATAGTAATTATGCTATTGTTGTTGTTGTTATTGTTGTTTGTTGTTGCTGCTGTTGTCCAGACTTCACGCATTACGCCTAGGCATGCATATGCAACAAGCTGCAGCAACAGCAGCAACAGCAGCAGCAGCAGCTGTGGCAGTTGCATGAAAAACTGCTGCATACACTGACTGGGGCGTCTTTGTTTTTTATTTCTTTACTCAGTCCAACGCCTCCTGCTCCCTCCCTTTCTCCTCTCTCTCTGTCTCGGAGTTTGTTTATGCTGCCTGCTTTTAGGCTAATGTGCTCATTTTTCGCTCCCTCTCTCTCTCTCTCTCTCTTCCACACTGTGCGCCGTAAAGTATGCTATGAGATTTTTATGCGCCCGTTGCCTGCCCCGGGCGGCAAGTTTTCATTGTTTGTTGTTGCTGTGTGGCACGCTGGCAAATGCAACAGCTTGTGTTTATAATTGAAATAATTGCAGAAAGCAGACATAATTATATTCTTATTCCCATTGTTGTTGCATTCTCTTGTTTTTCTCTATTTTTTTATTTCGCTCATCATCATCATTGTCGTCGTCTGAGCTCGGGTTGAGACTGAGCATCAGCCTCGAGCTGCAAGTTTATAAACTATAGTTTTTTATGCCATCAACTCTACCCAACAAATAGTTGAACTGGGCATCTTGGCTATGGGCAAGGCAATGAGACATTTGTGTAAAGGTGTTAGTATTAAAATATTGTTTTTCCTAATATTATAATATTTGTGAACTCCTTGGCAGGTCAAACGGTTGAGACCTCTTAAGTCTTCTCCGCACTCTGACCCCTATATTTTTGTTTAATTTTAATTCAAGTTGTTCATAAAATAACAGAGATTTTAAATGAATAAATAAAAAACTATAAAATCACCAGGTACTTTATATTTTTGAATAACCGAGTTTAGTTTCATCCATCAAATGAAGTGCAAAAATAATCTTGACTTTATATTTAAGAAAAAAAAACTGATATTATTACTTAGATTTGGACAGCTATATACTTTTTTTTCTAATTTTTTTCTTTTCTTAAAAAAGTATATATTTTATATAAAAATGTTTCCACTTGGTGGCAACTTAATCTAGTTTTACATGTAAGGGAGTAAGAAAAATTGATCAAAGCTTATAAATGTATAGGATTAATGTTATATATATGGACCAATATACTTATATTATTTACAATATTCATAAAAATTAAATGTATTTGATTTGAATGTATTAATGAAGGAATCTGGTTGTAAGATTCAATTGATGTCACCTTGTGAACAGTTAGGAACTAAAACTTCTAGTTGACTTTGTTTTATTGTACTTCAAATTGGCCATTTTGTTGTTATTCGAACATATTAAGTGGAATTGAGAACTTTGCTATATGAACTCTAGCTAAAATGAAGCACGCAATGAAAAGTTCTAAACATAATAAAATAACACCTAAGAAAACTTTTTTTTTTTTTTTTTTATAAAAATTCCAATTTATTTTAGATGTGTAGTATTGGTTTAAAATTAGTATATTGCTACCTTCTTGGCAGCTTAACCTAATTATACATTTATAAAAAGAGATGTGACTATCTTATAATATAGTGATACATACTAATTATTTACATTATTTTGCTATTTATATATTTACAAAAAGGACTTAAGAAATTCTTCTGGCAGGAAGATCGTGTGGATGCAGCCTTTTGCCTTTGATTTCACATTTTATGCATTGCATAAATAGGCTCCTAATATGTAAATTTATTAAAGCAAATAATGCATGACAATTTCCCCGCTGAAACCTGCTGATGCTAAAATGCTATTCAAAATGTCGGAATTTCTAAGAAATATTGTTTATTTTCTGTAAATTTTCAAACGTGAAATGTCGAAATTCTCCCATAGATTAATTCCTAAACCATAATCGACTGTTTAAGAGTTTGGATTGCCTTTCAAACAGATCTATAGCAAAGCTTGCTTTCTATTTTGATTCATTGTCACTTCAAACATCTTTAGATTACTCGACAAATGGCATTTCACATTCTTTGTTAATTTAGCACCTTTGCTAGAGCATCTTAAGGTCGCTCAACACCTTTTATTTATTTGCTTTGTGTAGCCTACTTTAAGGCTTGGCATTTTAATTGCACAACATGTACGAGTACATCAAAAGCTCGGCTCATTTCCAAGCAATTACTTTAAGGCCTCGTCACGTTGTAGACTTAATCGCTAAGCCGCCTTTGGGAGCATTAGCCGCAGCAATTTTGAAGGGGGGCCCAAGCAGTGCCAGTGCCTGTGCTAGTGCCTGGTGCCTAATAATCAACCCTTTTGCAGCTAAGCAAATATGTTTGCTGGCGGGCGCCTAAATGCACGCTACACATTTGGCCCAGGTAGCCTTGGGGATTGCGTTTTTGGCCAGGGCGAACTTGCCAACCAAGCAGATAAACTTCAAAAAGCGGCTTAAAACTTCTTCAGGCGAAACGGTCCTTGGACCGATTCTTGGCCAAGCAAAACTCTATGACAACATTGACAATGGCCACAGCGGCGACGGCTGCTCGGGAGGAGCGCCCAGCCTGAAATTAAGCATTACCATGGAGGCGCCTTCAATGCGAGATGATTGATTGAGCTTTTAGTTAAATTGCGCAAGCGGACAGCTAAAGCGCATAGAAGTACAAGCATCTTAGTGAAAATGTTACTCCCTGCCCCCCCACCCCTCAGATGCCCACAGCAACCGTACATCCCGCCCCCCGTACTCCATTTAAACTTCCAAGTCGTTGGCAAAGCAACAGCTTCGGGCTTATGTCTGGCGTGTACCGAAAATTATTTGCACGTCAGCTGTGCTGGGACTTCGTTTTCCATACCATTTCCTTATAGCATACTCTTGCCTGGAGTCCTATAATTTAGTTATTAAGTAGAAAATCCTGATAAGCAGAGCGGGTCAGTTCTAAAGATTAGCTTTAGAGACCATAAATAGTTTGAATCTGTAGTTATCTGTGACATAAATCAACAATTGGATGCTTTTCTTCTAGTTTATATAGTGCCAGGAGACAATCCCGATAAGCAGGAGTTGTTTTGCCTTAGTAGGCAATTAAATTCTACAGATAATAGGGAAATACTTTAGTTATATAGAAATTATAGAAATTTGAAAGACATAGCTTCAAAATGTCCTAACTTTCAAGAGTATGCAAGCGTCAACTTGCCACAAATAATTATGCCATGTTACCTTCTTCATTTACCATATTATGCACCAACTTTTTGTTAGTTCTGGCGCTAAAAGTTCAACTTTGGCTGAGCTAAAAATAATATGTGGGCATAAAACGCGTCTAATATTTATCTTGATAGGCCGCAGGGTTCCCAAGCCTCCCAGTCTCGAAGCATCTCAGCCTCCAAGCCTCCAATTCACCTCTGTGTCTCGTCGGCTGTATTTGTGTTAAGTTTTATGAGCGTGGGCCGCAAGTAATAATCAAAAGTTTTGTTTGCTTGCCTCACTCATGATATTGTGAGATTGACAATACTTAACATACTACATCTTATTTAAATATTTTGCTAGAAAAATCTATTAGTGCATTGCTCCCAAGTATTTAGAACAGCAACAATGTGCACTAAATCCAAACATTGGCATTTAATTCCCCGCGCAACAACTTCATCAACTGCCGCATAATCCAGCAAATTTTTCAGCACTTAAATTTGGACATGACCTGAAACTTTTTTCTGCCGTTGCCTACTTCGGGACTGCTAATCCCTAAACTGTCGCAAAACTTTGTAGCAGCAACAGCCAAAAAATAAAAGAAAAAGGCAAAAAAAGGCCAACAAAACTTTTGCAACAGATAAAAGTGCAAAGTTTGAGAGAAAGCAACAGAAGAAAAAGGAAAGCCAGGCGAAAATTACAAACATTTTCAATTATCAAGCCAAACAAGGACGTTGACGTATTGTCTGGGCTCTCATTATACCATTACCATCATATAATTACAGCCTGATTATTGTTTATTAAGTTAAAATGGCGCCGCGCCGCGCGTTGATAAATAGCCGCTCAACTTTTGTCGTGACTGTACCTGTCCATCAAAAATGGCGACCGCTGCTCACCTGGTGTCAGTTTTCAAAGGGTTCGTTCCCCAAAAGACAATAAACAGTGGACCACTTGAGCTGGGACAGCGACAGCACTCAGACTCCATATTTCGCATTCATTTTTCAAAGCGCCTTGCGGTAGGCAACACAAAACAACACAAAATTCTCGTTAGTTTTGCCTTTGTTGTTGTTTTTGTTTTTGTTTTTATGATCGCATTTTTCAAGTGTCACTGTCAACGCGTCTTATGAAAGGTTTTTGTTTGATTGAAGGCAATTAGAGTAACTGGGCAAAAATGTTTAGCTGTAACTTTTAAATAACATTATGTAGCAGATGATATCTTCCCTTGTTCACCCAGGGGACTTTAAATTAATTAATCACATTTAATGTTTTGCGGCCTGGTTCCCTCTCCCTCCCTCTCCCTCAAAATGTGAAAAACACTGGGCCATGGTAAATTGTCAAAGCAAACTATTAAGATCAAAGATAAGGCGCAAAAATAATGATGCTAAATGTTGGCACAATTATGGCTCGCTGCCCCACTAATGGATGATATAAGTGGGGGGAACTAAGCACTGTATATAGAGGATACTGGGTCCTGCGAGACGGCGTTTCAATTAATTAAATAAACTCGTAGAATTTTGGCGCATGTATGCTAATAATAATGATGTTTAAAGGAAACGTTCGCTACAGAAGTTTGTGGGCTGACAATTTAGGACAAACATTAATGTTCTAAATAAGTTTAATTATATATTTATTTATAGCTTATACTTTCTACTAAATATATAAAATAGGTTCTATATCCATATCTCAGTAAGTTTATTTATATATTTATTTATAGCTTATACTTTCTACTAAATATATAAAATAGGTTCTATATTCATATCTCAATAAGTTTATTTATATATTTATTTATAGCTTATACTTTCTACTAAGTATAAAAAATAAATTCCCTGTCCATATCTAAATAAGTTTATTTATGTATTTATTTATAGCTTATACTTTCTACTAACTATATAAAAAATAGGTTCTATATCCATATCTCAATAAGTTTATTTATATATTTATTTATAGCTTATACTTTCTACTAAGTATAAAAAATAAATTCCCTGTCCATATCTAAATAAGTTTAATTATATATTTATTTATAGCTTATACTTTCACTAAATATATAAAAAGGCATACAATCAGAAGATTATATTTTATTTATGATCCAAATATAAAAATAGGATAATAAGTTTTATTTTGTACTAAGTATAAAAAATAAATTCCGTTTCCATATCTAAATAAGTTTATTTATATATTTATTTATAGCTTATACTTTCTACTTCTAAATAAATTTATTTATGTATTTATTTATAGCTTATACTTTCTACTGTCTTTCTAAAAAGAAATTCCTTATCCATCAACCAACTTTAAGTAAACATTATATTTCCTTTGATTGTCTAATTTTTGTATGTATTTTATGTATTTTTGTATGAACTATATGAATATTAAACATTATATTTGAAATTTCTTGCTGCATTTACTGAGAACGTTTAAGAACTTGAGATAATTTATAAATTATATTATTGTTTTTACAATTCTAAGTCTTAAATTCAAGTTTTAATAATTTCACATGAGTTTTCTTTAAAAAACATTGACTTAAACTGTTCAAACTAGCCAGCCCAAATAATAATGTCATTTATTAACGAATAAATAAATGAGGGCCTAACTAAATCAGTGTAGTCGTGCAGAATTTTCTTTTGAATAAGAAAACAATATCAACACAACAAGATGAATGCAGAACTTTATCCAAGTGACTTAGAGCCCACTGTCAAGTTTCTTAAGCAAGAAAAGCTGGAAGGTACACAGGATAAAGGAAGTGCATTCGAGTGTTAATAAAGTTGAACACAGCGCTCTGTGATTTGTACCCTTTTTTGCTAGGCGGCTGGCTGCCACTTGGCTGAGTTATCGGTGCTTTATTTCAGCCATGATTTGATTTCAATTGTGGAACTGGAACTGGAACTGTGAAATGCACTGCGGTGAGTAAGGACTTTTATCTGAAGCCATTGGCCATTACCTACAGCCTTGTCTTCAATTAGCGATAATAAAATAAATGATACGAATGAGTTTTTCACATTTAACTTTTTGACAGCTTGATGCGGGTACGCTGTTTCAGCCAATTGCTAATTGACAGTGGGATTGGCCTCAGGACAATCGGCCAGGCAGGAGGCCCAGCAAAAAGTCAGACTGTCAGACAGTCAGACAGGTCGACAGCTGACTCTGTGCGCCACTCTCACTCTCACCCGCAGCCCTCAGCCCTCAACCCTCACTCGATGTTTCGTTTGGTTTATATTTTACTTAATGGCTTCGCTTGTTTTTAAAACCACAATCCCAAAACTGTCAAATTGGCAGAAAAAGCATCAACAGTAGACAATAAAATAAAATAAAAATAACATTTGTTGGGCCAAGTTAATTGTAAGCATGGCCAAAACTGTTGTCAAGCTAAACAAAAGCAAAGCACATTGGAACTAAGATGAATTAGAAAGATATTTCGTTTTATAATAAAAGTGAATAAGATTTATTTATGGCACAGCACTTCACATAATTAAGCTGCAGCTACAAAATATGAGAACCAAATTGGAAAAGTTTTGAAATATAAGTTTGAAATTAGTATCTATGTCTATGTCTATATCTGATATAAGCCCAACAATTTGAAGACTACTTTAGTTCAAATCCAATGATTAAAATTTGACAATTTAGCTACAAAATATGAGTTCTAAATTTGAAAAGTTGGAAATATAAATTTGAACTTAAAGTAACTATGTAGATAACAAATATTTGAAGACTATTTTATTTTAAAATCCAATGATGAAAATTTCACAATTTAGCTACAATCTATGAGATCTAAACTTAAAAACTTTTGGTATGAAATTTTCATAATTAAAGTTTCTATATAATCCCGAAAATAGCAGACTATATTATTTAAAGCCTAAATATTAAAATTTGACAATTTAGCTACAAAATATGAGATCTAAATTTGAAAAGTTGGAAATATAAAATTGAACTTAAAGTACTTATGTAGATAACAAATGTTTGAAGACTATTTTATTTTAAAATTTGACAATTTAGCTACAATCTATGAGATCTAAACTTAAAAACTTTTGGTATGAAATTTTCATAATTAAAGTTTCTATATAATCCCGAAAATTTGCAGACTATATTATATTAAAGCCTAAATATTAAAATTTGACAATTTTGCTACAAAATATAAGATCTAAATTTGGAAAGTTTGAAATTAAAGTACCTATATAAGCCCCTTAATTTGAAGACTATATTATTTTCAAATTGCAATTATTAAAATTTGACAATGGCTAAGAAATAAAGCTCTAAATTTATTTAAAAAAGGAATTTGATATAAGAGTCTCAAAGGAACTGTAGAGAAACATATATTAATATATATTTTCTTTAATAATTATAAACATTAAGGGCTGCAATTGAGCTCTGTTATGTTTATTGTATGCAGCTTAAGTTGCTTCTAATATTTCAAGGAAATTCATCATATTTTCTATTGCAGTGCCACTGTGCAAGCTCGCAATGGAAATTAAAACTAAACACAATTAAAACTAACGAACCTGGCAAAATTTACACAAAATAAATTTTGTTTTAAATGTTATGAGGCTCATATTGAGCACTTGGCTGTGTGTGTGTGTGTGCGTGTGTGTGTGTGTGTGTGTGTGTTTGAGAGAAGGTCATTTGTTGGGTTGAGCTGAGTTGGCTGCTGATGTTGCTGCATTTTCCTGTTGGTTCTAGTTGATTTAATTAAATGCATTTGAATGCAAATGCCTGGCAATGCGTAGCCCCGGCTCTCAAAAACCATCAGCATATGTGGTTTACAGACTGCTACATAAATGTTTTGATATATGTGCTACCATGTGCTTTTACAGATGTACATACATGCCCGTATACATACATATATATGTATGTACATATCTATACATATGCAGTTAGTTGTAACTAAAACAAAAACGGAAATGCTGAGCTTATGCTGCTGACAGCGCCCTCTGGTGTTATTTTATGGCAAAATATATTAGGGCAGCAAAACGAACGGGGACTGGAACAGGGGCAGCAGCAACAGGGGAGCTGCTAGAGACGTGGCATATTTTCATAATACGTGAATCTACAGTGTGGGCCATTCTACTCATATGCCGGTTTCCAGTTAAAACGCTGCGGGCCACATTTAATCAAAAATTGCATGATATCAGCTGCAGTGCGTGGCTTAACCCTCGAGCAAGGCTTTAAAGTTAAATACCCATTTGTTTTCTAGCCTGGCCAACATGTTGTTTTATCTTAACTGCCATTAAAATGTCACTTTGATATTTCAAGCTTCGTTTTCACATGTTTATGTTAACTACGGCATATATACTATAACATGTCGAAAACAATTTAAAATTATATTTATATGTTTGAAAACTAGAGCTGAAGGCCTCGACGCTGGCGTTTTTCTCATAATTATATATAGTTTTTAAATGTATTATAGTTAATTTTAATATATAAATAAAATAATATTTTTATGTTTAACAATTTCTGACATTTACATTCTAGCTGCATCTCATTTTGTATAAGATTTCTTTACGAATTGTTTTTGATCATGTGTTTCCGTTTTCCCAGTGCCATTTTTATAGTCGTAGTCCTTGCACAAATTGTAAACGGATTTTAATTGAAATGACCTTTCAAATAAAGCCTTTTAGTATATGAAATACTTTTCTGATTCATAATATTTTGTTTATTTGAGAACTATTATTATTATTAGTGATGGGGGCGTTGCACTGCGACCTATGAGATCTATTGTGCCCCCTTCTAAGCCTAAAGCTCACTCATCAACCCTATCTCCTGCACGAATGCAAGGATCTTGGTCGGATCTAGAGTACCTATATCGTTTGTCTGAAGGAAAAACCCACCCAGGTACCTGTTTCTTCTTCTGGCAAGGGCAGTGCAGTCTGTTAGTATGTGTGATGAGGTTTCAGGCTCCATTTCACAGATGCATGTCCCGCTTCTTACAATTCCTAGCTTGCTTAGGTGGTTTCTCAGTCTACAGTGCCCAGTCAGAAGTCCGGTGACTATTCTAAGTGAATTCTTCCCCAATGGTATTAATTGATTGAATCTTTTGAGATTATAGTTTCCTAAGAGTGACTTGGCCTGTCGTAGACCTGGTGTACTTCTCCAGCTTGACTGCCTTCTGTTGTCCTCTTCTATCCTAAGATGTTCTCTTATTGTATGTCTTCCTATGCCACAGAATTGAATTTTGTGTAATTTGAGAACTAAGTAATATAAATAATTTTGTCGTTAAAAATCGGAGGCTCGATTTTGACTCGATTCTTCGTAGATTACGATTTTGACAACCACTTGGTCGAGCAAAAAGTTGACCCACTCTAATATATATACCTAAACAAAAAGCACCACAAAACTAAATGCTTCACTGATTCTTTAAAATTATTTTTGAACAATAATAAAAATTACTATAAGTATTTTCTTTGCCACAGAAATGTGTTTTAGGATTAGCGCAAGTTAGTTTAAATCTAAAGTGCAATGTTTTGTAAAATTAAAGGGCTTGAGTATGCTAAATTAGCTTGCTTAACTATCAGCACTGTCATATGGCTATAAGTAATTAACAATAAATCAATCTAATGTTATTAAAAAGCATTAATAATACTGTATCTAAGCACAAGAAGCTATTTGTTGCACTCAGCCAGACACATTTCACATTTCAACTGAAAACTTTGCAGGTGACACTATTATTAGCCGTATGAGCTCCAAATACAATCAAAATTTGATTGAATTTTGTGTAATTTACAATCTCTAGGAGTGCACTCGAGACTGTCAGTCCGGGCAGAGACTGGCATAACTAATTGAATACATAATTTACAATTAAGTACGTAAGCTACTTTAATATTTATGTCTGTAAATGCACAGGGACACAGAGACAGAGGGACAGACAAAATCTCAGATGGTACGCCTTCATAAAAGTGGGCGTATGGTCGTCCATTATCGACCATCACTTGTGCCAACTGCAATAAATGTCAATTATTCATGAATTTTCAATAACTTTAGCCAAGGCAAAATAGAAAAGTTTTGTGCTCGTCGTTTCGTCGTCGTCGTCGTCGTCTGAGCTTGAAAAACTTTTTAATAATATGTAAATATGGCCAACAGAGAGGGATACAGAGTGAGAGAGAGAGAGTGGGAAAGAGAAGGAGTCTGTGTGAAAGAGAGAGGCATGAGAGCGAGCTGGCAAGGCGTTAACTAAGACGCACATAAAATATGATGCCAAACAATATGAAAAGAGAATTTACTTGAGCGGCAAAGTACATAGAGATGTAAGAAGGGGGCGGCGGCGGCCAGACGACGCGGAGGGGGGTGAATGGGAACGTGCTCTCAAGCATAGTTATAATGGTGAATAATTAACAGTTATTAATAATGACAAAAGCAGCTGCCACCGAAAGGCAACTCACAAAATTGTAGCATACTTTTTTGGGCGACTCACTCATAATTTTTGGCAGCAGCAACATTTGTGCGCTTTTTGATTTAAAATTCACCGCCAATAATAATAAAAATAAATCATTCTACAGCACAAGGCGACGTCCAGCATTGCGTATACGCAATATACTCGCCGTCTCAGTTTTGTTTTGTTTTGGAGCGTGCGGTGCAAAAACTTTTTTGACTCTTGCTTAATAATTTGCTATATAATTTATGAGCGTCAAGCGTCTGCGTCCTTACTTCTTCGAATTTGGCTTTATTATTGGATTTACGTAGCAACTCTTAGCCAGGCCCAGCCCCTTGTCCACAGACAATTTAAACTTTATGGCAAAACGTTTTTGAATGCTTAATTAGTTCTTGCGAAACATCAGACGCCCACAAAGCGGGTAGAATTTGTGTCTATGTTCTAGGTTTTGTAAAGTTTTGTGGGGATAACGATATAATTTGTTTGCCTGTTTTGTATAGAAGCCAGCTCACAAAACATATTTAATTTAAATGGCATTATTAAATTTAATGCTTAGTTTTTGGGCTAGGGAACAGAAAAGTTTGAGGAGTTTATTTTAATATAAATAATATTTACTAAGGACTGGGAATGCGGTAAGTCTTATGAGATAAAGTAGTAAGAAACTATGAAATTTGTTTAAACTATTAAAATAGATTTTAAGAGTTTATATATATATATACTTTCTCTTAAACTTGTACTTATTAATTTTATATATTATTACTTTTTTTTTTGATTTTTTCATTTGATTCTTCTAGTATTTTATGAACTTAAACTTAAACTATATATATCAGAGCTACTTAATCTTAAATACTGGTTCAATAACTGATTAGTTCTGTGTAAATTCTTTGCCTTCTCATAGATTTTAATTACTCACACAGCATTATTATCTTAATTTAGACTTGAGCATATTTAAGTTTATTGGAATTCGCATAATATTGCGGTGATTTGAAAACCCTTATTCACTTTATGAGCCGTGTTCGTGGCATCTTCGAATAGCATTCATCCCTGTTCAAATGTAATACATTTGCCAGTGCGCTTAGTCAGGCATAACAAAGCGGCAATGGGCCAGCAGTTGCCATACTTCAACCTGCCGCAACGCTTTTACCCGCCCCCGCCCCCGTCAGCCCAAAACCTTTCACCTTTGAAAGGCACTGGCAACAACTGCGCCCACATTAAACTCAATAAAATAAATGTGCAGCCATAAATTACACAAAGTGCGTCAGTTACACACACCGAGTGGCATGGGAGAAGGACCCCAACTTCATATCTGGCCCCAGTCCTCCTTTTAGCAGCTGCTGCTGCTGCTGCGCCCAAAAGCAGACTATGCAAAATCGACAAGTGCCACAATTTTTTATGCAAAATAATCCTTTGGCTGGGCCCCATTGATGAATTATAGCAAATTAATTTTACACTAAAAAGCGACAAAGCTAGGCACAATGACACGCCTACCAGTGCACCGCCCTCCGCCACGCCCCACCACATGCTGCTCTTATCAAACCATTTGCATGGCTGACGTTGCCTAGGCAAACAGTTTAACCATATCAAATTCAAATTCGCATAAATTTTGGAAGCTTCGCAGGTTGGGGAAATGTAGAAAAATCGATTTCCAACAGGAAGTGCCAGAGCTGCTCCATTTTTTTGTTGTTGTTGGGGGGCTGCTCAGATGAGTTGTGGGTTTTTCACCAAAAAGGAAAAAAAAAAAAGCTGAACAAACTCAAACCAAAGTCAAATCGATTATTATTTTATCGTCTGAAGGGAAGGTTGTGTGTTAGCTAGACACGTTCAATGGAGGGTTGTAAAATAAATTTAAATGTACCAGCAAAATGTATCAAAAATTGAATATTTTACATAGTCTTTTTCCAACAGTGCAAAACGTAAAACGTCAAATTGCTACGTGACTGTTGAATGTTGGAGCTGTTGCTTCTATTGAGTGCAAACATATAAAAAGTTTCAATGTTCGGTGAGTTCATGATAAATTGTGGGAACATTTACACGGTTAGAAAAGCATGTTAAGCTAAAACAAAAACTTTTAAGACATTTCGATATTTATTTGTTTGGAAATGGAAGTTCTTTTGGAATTTAATAAGACTTTTAATCTTGATACATTAATCAGATCTCTGGTTTCTTAATTTTCGGAGAGTTGCCTTTTAGTGTTCTCATTTTCACTTAGTGAATTGAATTCACGTGTCTTTGAGATAGCGCAATAATTAAGGGAAACTTGTTGCCACAAAATTTAGCTGAAAGTGCAAACCCTAATAGCTCGGAAAATACTTTCAACGTAAGGAAATAAACTATTATATTAAGATATTAAAAAAATAATATAAAAATATAAATGAAAACAATTTTAAAATTCCTAAACTGTTTTTCTAGTTTTATGTCTTTGTAGCTTAATTAAAAATAAATATTTGATTAATATAATATAGTTATGTCTGTTTCTCTTAGTTTTATGTAAAACAAGCCCTTGTTCTTTATTAAACAATCATTATGTGATAAATATAATAAAGTTAAATGATATCCTCGCTCAGTTATTACTTGTGTGTCACACACTCATCTTTCATGCGACCTGTTGAAACTGTATACTGTATGAAAGACAGCGCAGTTAATATCACAGTCAAGAAGTAGTCAAAGGCAAATTCGCGATCACAGGTGGTATCAAAGATGATCATATTTTGCAATGGCTCCAGTTTCTGGTGCACAATCAGGGATGTGTGCTATAAGCAATTGAAAGAATGAGATAACTTTAACTCCTTACTGGGCACTCCAACTCACCTCATTGTAGAGCACCTTGAGTGTGTAATCGTATGGATAGGCCTTACGTACATATAAAACATTTATGATGACAATTTGCTGCTGTAGTGCCAACTCCTCGCTGCGCAAACGATCCGTGCATAGGCCAATAAGCAATACATTGATCAAGGGCACTATGGCCGGGCCTAGACAACCATCTGCTATTATATATATCTTATTCTCGATCTCATCCAGAGCATAGACGACGCACTCGAGCAGCAGCTCCATATTGAAAATGCTGCCAAAGATGGCCAGGTAGATGCCTGCAGTCAGCCAGGAGACTTGGCTTTGAATACTTTGATGTAGATTATTGATGCGCAAATGTAGCTTGAAAAGCCACAGCAGACGGCGATGATAGCGACGAGATATACACTTCTGATTCTCATGATAGTCAATGAAGCGTTGCAGAAAGAAGGCAAAGTTGCGATACCAATTGTGCAGTATTAACTGATAGATGAAGTAACCCAGGCTGCAGTATTCTAAGAGCAGCCAGTAGAAGAAGTTGACCCACAGAAAGAAGGGCTTATACCACATGGAATTCAGTATAATATAGACCAAGTATACCTTGCACAAGTAGAGGCCCAGCAGGAACAGATCACAGTGATATATCATGCCAAACTTGCACTCAATGGTACGCGTTATATAGAAGATCTCGTTAACCATGTGCTGCATAAATTTGCGATCATCCTGCGAATGCAGGAATATCAAAATGCGACGCAGCATGTATATGATAATGCCTTCGATCACAAAGCTAATCAGAAAGTTCTGACCAACACTATCGTCGACGCGAAAGAAATGTATCCAAATGACAAGCACGAGCACCAAATAATCCACCGCATACCACGCCAGGAAGAGGCACTTAACAGCAATAAGTAACTTTGCGATGATTGGATGATAATGCATCTGCTCCAATCGATTACTGTGCGGATTGTAGCGCAACTTGAAGAAATGACAGCCCTTGGCAATGCCATAGAGCAGCCAGGCGACGTACTGGAAAAGTCGCCGATATACAGCCTGGGCAGGCTCACTATGCAGTAATCTGATGTCCTCTATATTCCACATGACGGCAAATGAGTGAATGAAAGCCAGTGGGCCATTGGTCTGCTTTTCTGTTCAGTTTAATCGAGTTTTTGTTATTTATGTGCTGGCCATTAACAGGCGAATTAATCGAAATGACCTAGGCAATTGGCGCACAATCTTTCACCACATTCCCAAAAATGTGTGAGGGTCAGGAGCGAAGGATATGAGTGGAATTAGTACTGAATGGCAGCACGGTAAAAGCTACTGCCATAAAATAAGTGTTAGCCAAGGCACGAGCCTATAAAATGAATTATATGTTTGGTAATTTCAGAATAAAGTTGCAAGTTTTCAGAAACCAGAAGGGAAAATTAAGGGAGTATGTGCAAGTTCCAGGGAGAAGGATTAGAATATGGATTACAGTAGAGACGCACCCGCAGAAAGTACAAATAAATACTGAAGAGAGTACGAAGTCTTTACATTACTTTCACGATGCTACACCCAGAAAAATAAATGCCATTGAAATGAAATGAAATTTACTCTAAGAGCCAGAAAAAATATCTGTTTAATAGAAATAATTTCTAAATTTGAGAAATATATTTCTGAAATACAGAAAAAATAAGGTTAACTGCCTTTGGCTACAAAAGTATGGCGATTTTCTACATTTAAAGGCATTTATTTTTCTGAGTGTATCAACTATCTTTTTTTTATATTTTTTTATCATGTTGTACTACTTTCTTTTTGACAGCTTTAACTAGCTTTGATTACTTTTTTAACACTATAATTAACAAAAGAAAATTTTATATTTTAAATGATATATTAAATACCATAAATTTTGGTAACTTCCTCGCCAAATTCTTTTTACTGCAAATTTTTTTAAAGCTCAAAACTCAAGAAAATAACCTTAAAAGTAAATTATGGATGGACTTAGTTTGTAATACCATTAAAGTTTTTTCTTCTACTATAATTAAGACTGTTTACTTTTTGCTCTTTTTACTTAAACGAGTGCCCTTTAAATGATTCACCTCTCAGTTAACCCGCTCACACTTTCAGCTCATTCAGAGCTCTCAAAATCCTTTCCGTATACCATTTGAACTAAAAATATTTTATTTCTACAAAGCGCAAATGCCTCAAATTACACACACAGTTTCCCCCAAAATACCCCAAAAAAAAAAAAAAATAGAGAAGTCATCAAGCAAGTGAACCGCACACACACAGCCAAACATAAGTGGGAGAAAGTTCAATGCACCAAAACGAGAGGCGGAACACATTCAGACAGACAGACAGACAGACAGACAGACAGACAGACGAGCATCCCAGCCGTGTAAAATACTTGGCAATGCCATTTCCCCAATGGAAATGCGAGTGCCGGAAAATGCAACTCTGACGTTGCCGTCGTCGCTCTCGTTGTCGTCCTTGTTGTTGCTGCATATAAAAAAGCGCGCTGAGCCGTTGCCTAGACAACAACAAAAACACACACACACACACACATATACAGAGAAAACCCGAATACACCCAAGCCCGCCCAATCCTAACCCGTCTAAGCCTCCTGCCTCATTACGCATGGCACGGGCAAAATTGTAAATATATAAAATATATATATATATACATATATATGTACTTATTTCTATGGCGGCGCACTCGTATTCATATATGAAAAATGCTCCTCAAAATGCTCGTCTCAATGAAATGAAAAACCTTAATGAATCCACAACCCGCACACTTCATACCACAAAGGTTTAGAGGGTTTGGCTGTCTGGCCACGGCTTGGCATTTAAATACCCTGTAATGTATGTATAATGGGTGGTAATATGAGCATAATGGAGTCACAATGTAAGGGAGACTAAGAAACTGTTATAAATGTTGACTTCTCCTCAGAAACTCAGACAAATTAGGTCTAAGAAGGGTCTGTCCCTTTAATGGTACATAAGGATATACACAAAGATATCTATGGGTAAATACAAAGATAAGTATATAGATAGATAAATATATCTATAAAAAACTATACAATCTTTCCTAGTATGACTATGAAACCTTTTCAGCCTATCTAACTTTAGCTCATAACCATTAGCTTTCATAATACAATGAGAAGAAAAGTAGACAGAATAAATGGAAAGTAGGATATTTATTTATTGCGGATTCCTATGCATTGTGGAATGCAGGGTACTTTCTAGTCATGCAGTCTCAGTTGTTATATTTCTTCATGTTATTTATGTATCAATTAAGGCGCATTTCCATTCGCCCTGCTTCGTCTGTGCCGAGTCTATCAAAGTGCATGGCAGGTTTTTTGGGTGCTGCATTTTGAAAATTTGCCACGCTGACAGCTGTTTTGTGTCCCTTGAACGAGGACGAGAACGAGATTGCAGTTATGAAACCCTAAGCGCATTTGGATGGCGAACAACCCCCCTGGCTTGGAGTGGAACCAGGCATCAGGCATAAGCCCTGCATTCAACGCCACCCACTAAATGAATTACGCGGGCTTGTATGACGGGGTTGGGCTAGGGCTTGGGCTTGGGTTTGGGCTTGGGTTTGGGTTGGGTGATTAAATGCTCCTCAGCCGCCCAACTCTTTGTCAGGCGATTCATTCAGTTTCAGATTCTCTTTTATTCTTACCGCAATATGGCTGCCCCGCCCACACCTCATTGTAACATTTTTGCAATTATAACTCGCTTTCCAAAATTGGGGTTGTCGTAGTCACTCTGTCAGGCTTCACTGTGCTCTGCTACTGCTACTGCTACTGCTGTTGAGTCTGTTTCTGAAATGTTGTAAGCATTTCTCAAGTACTTGGATAGACAATGGTCTTTAAATAACAATGGAATATGCGACGTTGCCAAATTGTTGAAAGTAGGCTAATAACTGCGGGTAGAGCACCGAGTGGCAAGCCCAAGTGCGGTGGGTGTAGACTGTACTTTTCTGGAAGGAAGGCAAGCTAAAGATGTTCATAGTTCTAAGGTTGTTAGGCGCTTTAACTAACGAGTCCTTCAGTATTGGAAAAAATGTGACATTTTTCACTTAATAATTAAGCTATAAATTTCAGTAGAATCAACAAAAATCCATACATAGAAAGGAAAGCATAATCAGAATTTGTAGACAATTATAAATTTCAAAATCTATTAAAAAAGGCGCTGGATTTACATTATATTGTAGAAATTGATTTGAAGAATTTTCATTGATCCATAAAGCTTCTTTATTTCCTCTAATTTAAGTATGGACTGTGATCAATAACTTCAGTTTCAGTTTCTTGACTTTATACTAAATCATGGACTATTCGCTCGGCACTTCCTGTTTCATCTAATTTAAGTATGGAAAATTCAGTTTAAGTTTCTTGATTTAATACAGAATCATGGGTTAAGTTTGGAATATTCAGTTTCACTTTCTTGACTTTATACTAAATCATGGACTATTCGCTCGGCACTTCCTGTTTCATCTAATTTAAGTATGGAATGTGATCACAAAATTCAGTTTAAGTTTCTTGATTTAATACTAAACATGGGTTATTCGCTCGGCACTTTCCGTTTTCTGTTGGCTGCAAAGAAAACTAACATTAGAATCTACAAATTCACAAAATGTAACCTTTTAAGACCCATTGGCAACAAACAATCACTGGAAAAGATAGCTAAAGCAAGAAGCTTCAAGGGCAATTTGAAATCAAGTCATGACCTTCATTACCCACACACAGCTGCCGCGTCAAAAGACAGCCAATATTTTATATAAAATTTGTGGAAAAATAGCTGGCAGCTATTTGTGGAAAATCAACAGCAGGCAACACGCAAACCAACAAAAACCAGAATTTTATAAAATTTAGCACAAAATGTAGAAGCGGAAAAAAGAAACGATATGGTTTATTAAATATTTTGGGCCTGTGGCAATGTTCAAAAGCAAACACACATGCCAAGTGTGGGGTATCTTTCATGTGGCTTGGGCGGTACATGGCGTATAAGTAATTGAATTTAAAATGCTGCAACATCGATGGCAAAGAGAAAAAAAGAATATCTGCTAATGACTTTGCGGCTGTCAGTTGCAAAATTGTTGCTACCACATCGACTTCAAATCGCCTGCCACTTCAGACAGTCTAAGAGGACATTGATGTTGCACATGAGCCTTAAACTTCATCAAATGCACTCAATAGATCAATGGCAAGCGGTTTGCTAAACAACCTAATCGTCCTGGCGACGTTGCCTCGGAATTAAAGTGCCAAAGGACCTGTCAAAGTCATCGCTATGTGGCTGCATATTATACCCCATTTCAGAATCCAAATCCAAATCAATATCTTCGTCCCGATACTGGTAGTGATTCACAGGCAGAGCGCCCATGGCCAGAGCTACCCTATACAGTATCCAAGTGAGAAGGCCCATTATCCAGCCAAAAACTGCTCCAAATGCTATGCAAGTGGCCGCCTTGATGATCAATCCATAATCGGAGTGTAAGTGGTAATGGAATATGGTCAATTGCTTTTGAAAATACTCCTGATAGTCCATGATAGTACAGAGAATTTTTTAAAGATTTTGTATGTTTTCCAGATTAGGATAGTTTTGAATAAAATGGATAAAGAAAAGTTTGTCAATTTATTCAAAGAATCGTATACTCTCTGACTTTTTGTGTCATTATATTTTGTAATTTTAAGAGCTGTATCAAAATGATAATTTATCCGACAGATATACTTTGGTTTTTCGTGGGACAGCCGCTCACAGATTTGGTGGATGAATTTATTATTGAGTTGCATTATCTGGCTATTAAAGGTGTCATATGTCTGCTTGGAATACTCATCGTCCTACTCTTCGCTGTAGTATGTGTTCTATATATGCTATATAAAATATATATTTCATATACCCAGGAAAATCAGAGCAGAACTGTTACCTTGCAGAGATGAAGCCACGTGAAGCAAACGAAAGAAGTTTTAAAATGTTTTTATTTTATAAAAATTAAATATATTTAATTGGAAAATTATTTTGTTTAACTATTACCAATCTTTAAGGTTTTTCTATGTGTGTTTTCCAATGCAGTGTCTTTATCAAAGAGTCAATGAACACTGCAGAGTTCTCAGCTCATTTCAAGTGCTTCATTTGCATTTATACGTCTATCAATTCTGACGGCAATCGTTTGATTTTATCTCTTTGCTGTTCAATGTGTGCACTTGAAAAACATAACGCTTGAAAAATTGCAAAAGTAAATGAAATAATATTTGACATGCACAAATAGAGACAACGATGGAGTAGCTGTTATAAAAGGAAGTCGTTAAAAAAGTGTGATGGATGTAAAAATTGCTGTTTGTCAGCTATCAAATGGAGGAACACACTCAATTGACTACTTTAAGCGGTTAAAGCTATTGGGGAATACAATATAATATCAGTTAAAACTGTTATGAGATCTTTTAGAGCTTGATTACACTTGGCTATTAATGAATGGTTGATCAAATAAGCTTGCAATTCAACGCTATCTGCTGAATTGAGAAAGTTAGTCAGATATTGGTGTTAAATAAAGGTTTGTTATAATCTTTCATTTCCCTATCACAAATCTGACAATAAGTATGATCTTGGCAAGCCAAGAAATCAAAAATTATCAGACATAGAAACGAGTAGACTGTTAAATAAATTTGTAAAATTGTTAAGAGCGTACAACATTTTCTCATAATATTTCTGAATTCTGTCTAGAACTGTAACAAAATGATGTTAAATCCGATTGAAATCATTTGCGTTTACGTGGGACAACCCATTATTGATTTTTTGGGCTATTTGCTGAATGATGTGCACTACCTGGCTTTTCTAGCTGCCGTCTCTTTACTGGGAATTCTCTTGGGCCTTTTCTTGGGTGTCCTATCTGTTATCTGGTATAAGTGGGAACATCGTGGCGAGACTGAGCAGCAGAAGACCATATTCGTCGCTACAGAAACTGGAGATGACGCAGCCAAGATGAAGAATGATTAAGATGATGATGAATGTGATGCTTGAAGAAATTAAAAATTGTGTATGTTACAATCGTTCGACATATTTGAATGTTAAATGCGAAAATCATTGGAAATCATAGAATATTAAATGAATTGCCATAAATTCCTCCACATTTGCGCTTTTTGTAATATTTGTTCAAGCTATGCAATTTTATTGGACTACGTTCAGAGGACGGCGATCACCTGTGGACCTCCAAAATTAGCAATTGTACAAGACTCCCTTCAATTTTTGAGAATCGCAGAGGAGGGCGATGCCCACTAGGCCTTTCAAATAGGCAATTGTACTAGACTCCCTTGAATTTTTGAGAATCGCAGAGGAGGGCGATGCCCACTAGGCCTTTCAAATAGGCAATTGTACTAGACTCCCTTGAATTTTTGAGAATCGCAGAGGAGGGCGATGCCCACTAGGCCTTTCAAATAGGCAATTGTACTAGACTCCCTTGAATTTTTGAGAATCGCAGAGGAGGGCGATGCCCACTAGGCCTTTCAAATAGGCAATTGTACTAGACTCCCTTAAATTTTTGAGAATCGCAGAGGAGGGCGATTCCCATTAGACCTTTAAAATAGGCAATTGTACTAGACTCCATTGAATTTTTGAGAATCGCAGAGGAGGGCGATGCCCACTAGACCCTTAAAATAAGCAAATTTACTAGACTTCTTTCCATTCCTTCCAGGAATGTAGTGAAAGCTTGCCTTCTGAAGAAAGAGATATCAAGAGATATCCTAATGTCTTTATCCAACGTTATACAGTATTTAATTGATTTATGATGATGATGGATTATAAAACTTGGAGAGAACAACTCAATTATTTCTCGATTTCTTTAGATAATATTGTTTTTATTTATTATACACAGCTTTTTTAATACACACTAGTTCTACACTACGAGTATATGCGAGTATATATCCTACTGTAACTCCGTTCCAGGGCATCAAAACGCTGTTGCCAAATGTACTCAAATTATTCTCTAAGCGCATTTTAATTTCCCTCAGGAAATGGCGGCCAAGTATGCAGTCAGACGACCAAAAAAAAGAGCCCAAAATACAAAACTAAATTTAAGCAAAAATTTCGGCGCTCTGCTCGTTCACCCAAAGGATGTCATTTTGCCAAAACGCAAAATATTTGCCGAAAAACAGAGAATAAGAAAAATAAGGAAGAAAATGAAGCAAAGTAAAACGGCGGGGCAGGGCTGGGTCAAAGGACAACGTCTAAGTGGCATGCAGTTGGCCCATGGCATAAAGACAATTTAAGGATGAGCAGTTCATAAACAAGGACCTCGATGAAATGAAAAACGACGCCGAGCAACCAAAAACCAAGCGAAATAAAATTTATTTTAGTAAGAAAATTGCGTGAGACACTGTAAATGGCAGTCAGCCAATGGCATCCACAAGTATATTAAAATGTTGCCCTCCGCAGAGAGATAGTAAAGGAGTCTGTGGGTGATGGGTGTAGTGGGTGATGGGTGTGGGTATGGGTATGGGTAAGGGTATGGGAATAAAGGAAATGATTGGTTTTGGGCGACATTTTCGTTGATGTCGTCGTCTGGCCCAGCGAAGCAACAAATAGCCTCGTTCTGCAAATTGTTGCAAAAACAACAAATGGCCAAAGTTTTAGCGACTCGCAAACTTTGCACTGCAATGCAAAAACGCAAGTCAACAACAACAAAAATAACAGCAACAACAACAACAGTGGGGCAAATTAAGTTTCTGCGCCGCTGCGTAGGCAAAGGAAAGGACGCCAAAGTTGTCGACATCACCGTCGTCCTTGCCGCCAGACGCGGTCAAATTAAAAGCGCATTGCAAACAGTTGATAATTCTGATAGACTCTGAAAATACCCTAAGTGAAGGTATTGTAATTGACATCAGTTGACGTGGAATGATAGAATGTACAACTTGCTTAAGCTGCCACTATAGGAGATAGGATAGCAGAAAACTAGTTTAATATAAATTTATAGAAATTATTTAAAAAAAATTATAGAAATACTTATATTGGAAAAACTTTTTTTGTTGATTAATTTGTTAATTTGTTGGGTATATAGTATATAGTTTCATTTTCCTATACAATTTATTAATGTTTTCGATTTATTTAATTCGATTTCTGCTGTCAGACTTTACTGAATAGACAGATGATAACTTTCAATAGCTATTCCAATCAGTTCAGTTATTTAATTATGAAGTTCTTTTAAATAAAATTATTTAAGAAGGCGAATCAACAGCAGAAATATTTAAATATATTGTATGATGTAAACATATTTCCATTGTCAGAAAGAAAATCCACTTTTAGTTTATAGCGACAATTAAAAGTTACAATATTGACTGATTAATCAGCACAGTTCTCGAATGTTTTTTCTATATGTATATATCGGCGAGAGATTACCGATATTCATATTATTTACCATATTTATTAACTTATTGTCGAGTGCAGCGAGTCTCTGTAGTTGCCTATTCACCATGTGCTTTTTCAACGACTTCCGGCAACGTTCCCAGAGCCACGCTCGATTAAATAGCGTTGCCACTATCATCTCACTCGATACTAAACAACCAACACTGTCGATATACAGACTTATCCAACACTACATTCTATCGATAAGGCGCTCAATTCAAACAAACCATCTATTCTCCGACATATACTAATTATTATAAAAGAAAACAAAAATAAATTGCTGGCCTTTAAAACCAAGTACCATTCTGGGCTTCGTTACATTCTGCTTTAAGTTCACCATACACCCTTTAATGCCACTTGTAGAGAGCATCAAAAGAAACGCAGCCAAGTCCTTTTAGCAGGACTAACGCAAAGCGGCGACAAACGCATTGGCGACGACGAAAGCGGCGTTTTTATTGCATACTTTCAGGCCGCAGGTGCAGGCCCAGGCCCAGGCCCAGGCTGATCCTGCTCATGCTCCTGCTCCGGGTCGTGGCAGTATTTGCTCTATTTGTTGACATCGTCTATACTCGTAAAGCGGCATACTCGCACTCCTCGATGTCGTCAATGTTGCCAACTTGACGGTTTTTATTGCTTTTCCCCATCTCCCTTATCTTGTCCGCCGTCATACACGGCGTATGCGTGTTTTTTCCCTTTTATATTTATATGTCCTTGCATTAATTTTCAAATATTCTCGCCGTTTGCTGCCTTTGTGTATATTGCTTTTGACTTTGCTATGGCAAATTTATTTATAGGTTTCGATAGGCATCTCATTGTTGTTCTTTGTCGTTGTAATTGTTGTGTTTGTTGTGTTTGTTGTGCCGTGCAAATGCACCGGGGTTGCTTCGGGTCTGAAAGGCTTTTGTGTGGGGAACACCCATTAAGGCACTCCTACTGGAACGAATTGTAGCTTAATAGCAATGAAAATGCTATGTAATTTCTCAGGCAATCGTTTGCTTATTGTAATGTTCTGATTTCATTGCAGTTTGCTCTCCCTCCTTGAACTTTAATTATATGTCGAGGGGATGTCATTATGAAATTTGGGATAGACAACAAGAATAAGCTTGGCGAGTTGCCAGTTAAAGTTTATCTATCGAATCAAAAGTTTTTTATTTGACAAACTTATTTCGTAAAATGAGAAATCTTAAGGGACTTGATAAATGATTTGTTATTGCATACAGCACATAAATTTTAGTGATATATTATGCCAGTACAATTTCATACAATAAGCAAGACCAACAAAAGACAGCACTTCTTCGTTAAAATAAAACAATTCCTTTTAAATTAATTTAATCTGATTCATAACATCAGGAAGTTTTTGAAAAGCTCGTACTTTCAAAAACACTCTTTTGAGCTTATAATTGTTTATTTTTTTGGATTTATAACAATGAGTGTTATTTAATTTATAAATTTTCCATACACTGCGATTGTATTTTATATTATTATTTATATAATCTACATGCTTTTTTCAAATATTTTATTCTCCGATTTTTCTCAAATTTGTTTAACAGAGTTTGCACTCTAAACATCTTTATGTATGTATGTTCCATTGAGATTTCTATCAGTCTCGTATTGATCTTTAGTAGTGCTTAAGCTCCCTCTAGTTCTGCTGGTATGGATACGTATTTTTCCGAGCTGAATTCATGGCTTACCATTCACGTACGCATTACTTCGACAAGCGACGTTGCATTACCATTCACCTATGAATCCACCCATTACTACTGGGCTACTGTTGGTTCCTTCATTTGGTTTCAATTCCACATTTATGTAAAATTTCCATTGTCTTGACATTTCTTTGCTTTCCTTTTTACAAGTCAATAAGTGTACTGTTCTTTGGCATCGTTATCAATTTCCTTCTCGCTCACTTATTCAGAAATGACTGCCTGTCAACAATATTGTAGCCGTTGTCACAACCAACACAATCCATCACAATCACAAAGCCAACGCGACCAGACAGAGGCACATGCACTCAATCACACACACACACTGCACACACACACATACACACAGGAACTCACATATATAGAGTCATTCAGGCAGTCAGTCGGGCTGTCATTCAGCAATAATACCACAAACCGAAAATGCCTCAACTTCAGTGCAAACCGGCGACGATCTGCACAGTCGTAAAGCCCAGCCCAGACCAGACCAGACCAGAACCCAGTCGAGGAGTCAGAAACCAGGAACCTAGTGAGGCAACCCCAGAGAGAGACAGCCCCAGACGTCGGCTTACCAACCACATTTGTCATTTAAGCTCAACCAAATGTAATATGAAAATCGGCATGAGTGAAAATGTCAACGTGCATTGTGGAAACCAGTTGGCTTGGTCGGTTGGTTGGGTTGGTTGGCTGGTTGGGTGGTGGCATGGTGGGCGGTTTTGCTGGTTTTCGCGGCCTCATCGCAATGTTGTGGAATTTCCTGTCAAGCTAATTTCCTTTGGGTGCAACATTGGCTGCCGTTTGGTTGGCTGACTGGATGCCTGCTTGGCTGGGTTGGCAGCTCGTTGAATCAATTCACCTGCATGCATAAAATATTTTCGTTGAAAAAATATTCAAACATTGCATATTTTATAGTTTATTGACTGCTCTGTGTGTGTGTGTGTTTGTGCTATTTTCTTTTTTTTTTTTTAATTTTTTGCATTCCATCGCCCCTTCACACAACTTTTCAGCTTGTCAACGGGGCGGAGTTTGTTGTTCCTCTTGTTGCTGCTGTTGTTCTTCGCTGCCCTTTTGGCAATTTACGTTGCGCAGTTGACACAAAATGAGCGCCATGTAGGTTGTCCCAGTTGGGTACACCCCCTCCCAATCCACCCAACACACCTCCAACAAGCGCTGCCAACTTTCCTGTATTCCATTTGCCATTTACCACCTTGACTTGTTTGCCAATTGCAGCAGCAGCGCCAGCAGCAGCGTTTTTCAGCGCTACGTGTCGCTACATTTGGGAATTGTTTTGTATGTTGTGCACACACATAAAAATATTCTTATATATACACACACACACATACACACATACCACATATATGTATACATATATAATATGGTCATGGCGAGCGTATCGTGTGGGTGCAATTTACATGCACTGCGTTTCTGGAATGTGTTATTAAAATTTATGTGCGAAAAAGGTGTCGAAATGCGGGCCAGCAACAACTGACATGGGACCCGAGTCCCGAGTCCCGAGTCCCGAAACCCGAATCCAGGAACCTACGACCCCCCAAACGACAACAGCAACAACAACAGCAACATGGCCAATGAAATGTTTTTACCACATACACACATTTTTTCCAGCGAAATTTTAAATATGTTTTTTGTTTTTTTTTTTGCAGAAATTGAAGAACATGCCGGTTGTTTATGACAAATGTCCAGGGATCTGTAAATATTCAGATCCCTTTAAACATATATACATAGTTAACGGGAATGCACAAGAATTGTTTGTTTTTTATTGTTTTGGGCATTTTGGTGAGCTTAATACTGTATTTTTCCTTGTACAGTTGGTTATATGAGTATTTAAAAATTGGTTTAATTAACACTGAAATTTAAATTGGAAATTAAATAACAGACTGCATGAAGAACGCCGAAGGAGAATTTTAATATAAATTAAATACATTCATTAAATTTAATAATACCAACCTTATCAACTCGGTTTAGTAATCACTAAATGGAATATTATATTCAAAGCTTATGCGATTCTTTTTGAAACTTCTGTTTAGAAAATAGTTTCAAATAAAATGAGCTTAGCAAGACACCTTACCACTTATAACAAAAGTGAAATGTTGATTGTAATAAAATAAATAAAAATGAGACTCACATATATATTTAAGGTTATAAAATGGATTTTATAGTCTGTTTACTTTCGTTTTGAAACATGCAGACCTCCTCCGAAATACGCCACTCTATTTACTATTTCCTACTCTACAACTATAATATTCTTTCCCATCCCTTCCCTTTCTAGGTCCTTCCCTCCTTAATGTAATCTCTAACCAACCTCGCTGTGAGTTGGGGCACAGCTTGCCGGACTGGCTATTAAAACTTCCACCACCGGATTGGAGATTTCATTCCTATTGTCTTACTTCATTCTTCTAGTCTTATGCCTTAATTAACCTTAAATTCTATACGTTTTTTCTTCATAACTAACTCTTTACTAACTTGCTATAGTTTCTTATAACGCCACCTGCAATTCTTTGCTGTGAATAGGGACTTAGCTAGTCGGATTGGCAAATAAACTTCCCCTACGTGTTGGTGTCGTTATTAGATTTCAATTGTAAATTTTTTCCTTATATCTATGTATTACATTATATTTTTTGGTTCGAGGCAGCACTGTTTTGCCTTCGTTAATAAATAAATAAATATACTAACTTTTGGAGCGGAATAGAATGAAAACTTCAGTTTTAAAGCATGTTTAATTATTTGCTGGGCTATCTCAAAGATATATCATACCCTATTCTTTTAAGACTTTATCTAAGTACTCAGATCTATGCTTGAGAGCATAATTTCATTTGAAATTAAATCGCTTACAGAACAATAACTATTCCTAAAAAATGATTAATAATAATAATTCTAATAATTTATTCTACCTACAACAATAACCATAATTTTAAAATTAAATAATTTATATAAGCTTACAAATGTAAAATCTAAAATCATAATCATAATTAAAATTCAGTACTACAATTTTTGTATAACTCTAGTGACTTGTGCCCTAACTTTAGCTTGTAGCACTAGCAAATATCAAATAAATAAAAATTAAATAAATAAATGTGTTTTAAGCTAGAACTCTTCTTCAATTTATTATGAAGAAAGCTCTTAATTAAACAAAGATTAAATCTCTTACACGAATGATTTAGCTTTAAAGATATATAGTTGGTTATTATACAAATATTGTAAAACACTATTTGTGCACGCCACGCCAAAGCAAGTAGTAAATAAATATGGTTGATGCCAAAGCCAAATATTGCGCATACGCCGCGTTGTCCAAGGCTTTCATGCAGTCATGCAATCTGAGCACAGCAGGACGGCGCGTTCAAAATACCAAGGCTAAAGCTGTGCTGTTGTTTATACACCTGAGTATAAAGTGATTGCGTTGGGCATGCTGACTACAGCGCTGAGTATGTTGGGCATATTAAAAATTTATATACTCGTAGTATATAAATGTACAAAAAATGCGTCAATATTTTAAGATATTTATGACTCTTTCACTTTTTTGGTGAAGTATTTTCTTGCATTTCTGTGAACATCATTTGTGCTGTGCATGCACCCTTTGGTGGTAAGGAACAGCTGCAACGTCCTTACCCCTCACCATTTGTTATTTCAGCACTTGCAAGCTCACCTCGGGGGTTGCGGCTATTTGCATGTCTGCAATTTGTTGGGCACTGCTGCGCTTTCGAGCCATTTTTCGAGTGGTGTAATTAAGAAAGCAAAAAGCGAAAGCTTGAGGGGCTGCAACGAGCCAAGGAAACGTCACTTGAGCTAAGCCAAACAGAAAACAGCAAGGCCCCCAACAGAGTTTTAAGCCACAAAAATAAAGCAAGATGGAAAAAAATACTATATATATATATACCATTAGCTGACAGACTTAAAGATGCATACTTGAAATGCGGTTGAAAGGTTTTGCGGCTCGTTTAACTGTTCGCTTATCAGCTGTACAGCAGTTGCTGCACTATTTTGGCCAAAAGTTAAACTTGGCTTAGCAAACTAACAAACACAAACTCACACACAGAGAGACAGAAAATGTCTGTGCGTGTGAGATTTACACCTGCTGCATATTGTTGACGTGCCACATCAGTTAGCTGTTTTGAAATTATAAACCCTTTGACGCCGAGTGGTCTCGTACCAGCACTCTGCACTCAGCTCTCAGCTACACCAGCCAGGACGCAGGATCAACGTGTGCCTGCTGGCACCACACCCACCAAACTCTCTATCTATCTACCACTTGGCTGCTAGTTTTTAGCAAAGCTGTCAGTGTCAAAGTGACTGTCAACATGCCATTCAAAATGAAAATTAATAACAATATGCAAACAGCAGCAGCAGCAGCAGCAGCACAGTCGCCCACACAGAGAGACATAAGTATGTATACAGCTATATATCTGTATATAGTACTATATATTTATATATATATATAGTAACCTGACCACATGCAGGTGCAGCTTTTTGTGGGATTAGTTTTGGAAAGCTGCCAGTTTTACATTTAAATGCAAAGTTGTCAAGTTCAACAATCGATAAAGCGATCTGAGCAGTTGATTTCCACAAATCGTAATGGAAATGGCGGTTTTTGTGGTGACAATTTATAAAAGTACATATCGTATGGATATATATATATATTAAATAGCTATGCTTAAAGATATTTTTATTGCCACAAATGGTTTGTAAAGCCATTTTTATTTGCAGTATCTTTGAAATGACTAATCCAATTTGAATGTTTTTCACGTTTCTTGAGCAAACTGCTTGTGAGAATCCATTGGAGCTGACCTTGCTCACATCCTTGCTATCACTTTTCTGCCACTTGGCTTTTTCACAAGCCCATTGCAGTGGTTTACTTCCCAGTCCCCTCCTTTCCCCGAATTGAGCTCGCGACCTATTACAACATTCTCTGCAATCTGCCGTTTTTTAAAAAAAAAGAGTGTTTGAACACACAAAATGCTTGGTTAGCAGTAAACGTTAAACCGACAACTGTTCAACTAATTTCAAATTAAACTCAACGATGGCGAGGACGTTCAGTGCCTGGTCCTGGCCCCGCACGTCCTGCTGCTGCTGCCATTGCCGTTGTCCTGCCGAGGACTATCACGAACAATTTTTCAGCATTTAAACACTCAAGTGCCAAGCTAATAAACGATATTAGTGCCAAAGCTCATTTCAACAAATATTGTCAGTATGTATGTGTGTGTGTGTGTGTCTGTCCCAACTGTGTGTGTGAGAGAGTCCTGGCAGCAGACTATTGCCACTGTTGCTTCTGCTGCTGCTGCTGCTGGTGTGCAAACATTTTCCAAACAGTTACCAAATAAAAATGATTAGGAACGTGACTAAGAGTGCGAAAAATGTTATTTACTTAGCTGATGTGCGCTATGGGGCCAGACACAACGACAACGACAACGATGGGTTATACACCCACACACACACACACACACACCCACACACATACACATACACACACATACGCTCTTGTACGTTGTGTGGGAGCATGATAAAAGTTTGCTGCATTGCGGCTGCCAACAAGCAGCATGAGAAATATGTAAGAATGCCACAGTCAGGATATTCAACTGTGAGATACCCCATATAAAGCTATCGAGTTTTTGTGGACTGTCAATCATTGTGCCTGTATCATTCATTCATTCAATATATCATTCTATATTTCTACATTCTATATTCTACATTTTATACCTGCTATAGCTTTATGATGATTTTTATTAAGTTCAGCTAATATAGCAGCTCCTCCAACTTTAAATTTATTAGGTGAAATTTCTTTGTTAAATAGAATTGTTTCTTGATCTTGGGTTTCTATAATTATATTATCTTTATTATCTTTTTCATTGAATAAGTTAGATTACTTGAACAATTAACTACAACATTTTATAGACAGTATTTAAATATTTGTGTACGAGATGATCCAAATTTTGATTATTACATTTAAAGAAGAAACTTCACTAAAGGCATTCACGTCTATTTAGTCCAAAAATTAACTAGTAAGAAATTTAAATAAAATATTAAATAAGAGCTTAAGTTACATACATTTTGGTTAAAGTCGGTCAAACATATGTCTTGTTTATGTGATGAACACTTAACAACATATAATAAATGATTCATTTACCAGCATATTTATTAGTTTGGACATTATTTTCTCTTAGTTTCAAGGTTTGAAGAATTTAAATCGATTTTCGAAATTAAATATCGTTGCATCACGATCTCAGATCTCAGTAAAATGTTTATTAACATTTTGAAAACTATAGTCTGCATTTTAAAAGAAATTTATACCTATTTTAAAACCGACTTTGGTGCTGATTTTGCAGAAACTAGAACTAGAACTAGAAGAACTACTCTAACATGTTGCTATTTTCACTTTCGACAAGCTATTACCTTTGATCTACGATTGTCTTTACTAATCACTGAGATAGTATACATTAGACTAGCTCAAAAACAATAATGAGTAATGGATCATTTAAATAAATTCACATATGCAAAGTCTGGTTGAATATGGAGACCGGAACATCCTTTTTTTAATTTATTTATTATACTCTGTTCCCAAAGGGAAAAATGAGCAAAATCTATATCTCCCACACCTGTACAGGTTGAGTCACCAAATTTGGCATACATACTACTGTTTCTGAAGTCACAATTAAGCAATTATACCGGACTGGGAACAGAGTATGGGGATACATTGGACTGAAACGTTTTTATTTGTTTTATTTATACCGGACTGGGAACAGAGTATTGGAATACGTTGGACTGCAACGTTTTTACTTGTTTTATTTAGTGTTTAATTAACAGTATATTCAATATGTCAATTTTTATAAATATTATGGCTTTTAACTGAGTATAAATAAATGAATATAAATATTCTTCAGTGGAAATGCTGCACAATTTGAAGTTTTACAAGCCAGTTAGGTTATATGCCCCACTCACTTATTATATATTATACTGAGTATACAAAGAAGTTTGGGAAGCTGCACAGACTGCACGGTTTTTGGGTGTTGAAAAAATACTTGAAAATTACATGAAAACTACGCACAGCAATGGCAATAAATGACAACACAGCCAGTCACGCCCACTTGTGCGCCCCCAACACTCAACACTCAACACTCGGTGCAAAATTTCATATCTTTGGGGCTTTCCCTTGAATGTGTATGTGCTTGTGTGTGTGTGTGTGTGTGTGTGAGGGGGGGTGGTTTTTTTCATCATCTTCTTCACCACTTGTAAACTATTTTTAAACAATTTCTGGGTGCACGCAATGCCACGCCCGTGCCACATGACGCCCACTCTTGGCCAAAAGGGAAATGGCGCTGATAAGAGTTTTGTAGCAGCGGCAAAAGCGGAAAAAAATGCGTCGTTATACAATATGCAGCAGTCGAGTGGGGTGAAAGGAAATGGATGGGTGCCTCTTTGAGTGAGTGTGTGTATATATATGTATGCGTATGTGTGTGTGTGTGCGAGTTTCTGCATATTTGCACAGTGTAAACTTTCAGCAGGGCAGGGGTTAGAGAGTGCAGGGGTACACATTGTTTTTGCTGCTGCTGCCCTTGCTGTAGTTGCTCAAAAGTAGGCAAAACTATTTAAAGGCCGAAACTGAAATGCATTGCACTTTTTGGCCAAGGATTCAGCTGCATGCTGCAGCAGTAAAAGAGCACCAGCAGCAGCTGCTTGTTTTATTTTCATATCCTGTGGTTTTCAACTTCCTTCACATGGGTTCGCGCCTTGTTGGCAGGAAATGTTGATAAAACTGTTGCCACAACGACAACGGCAATGCCGTCCCAACATTTAAAACATTTAAAATGAGAAAAACTTTAAGATACTCCAAGGCTAATTGTGTAATTGATTGAAATGATTTTGAAGTTAGCTGAAGAAACAGCTAGAAGCAACATTTCAAAGAGGTATTAAATGAAAAAGTCTTACAAGAAGTTCAACGAATGGAGAATTATGTGACTTAGATATAGAAGAGGTTTTCGGAACAATAAATTTAATATAAAATGATAAGTAAGTTAACAACGTAGAGACAATTTTTTAAATTGTGTATAGAGCCTTTAAGTATTATATTTTTAATGGTTACAATTCAAATACATCCTATTCATTGGCACAGAATTTACTGAGCTAAAATTCGGATGGAATTAAGCTACTTTCTTTTAATATATATCTATATATAATACAGTTCGCTTCGTGGTTTGCTTTTATCAAATTTTCACGTCAATAACATGCTGGCGACCACGAGAAAACAAATCTACTCCCACGGGCGGAAAACTGTTGTATGAAACTTGAAAAATCTACTCTTACCCGTCACCTGCGCGGGAAATAGCCTTAATGTAAAATGTGTGATAGAAGATTTTTGTTAGATCGGTTTCTAAGTTCTTTATACCCTATACAAAAAATCATAGAGCACGGGAGGGAAAATAATGGTAAGGTTTTTTGGTTTATTGCTTCCTTTCCCATGCATGCATTAACAATGTGGCACAGCGAAGTGTGGCGAGGTATAACTAGTATTTTATAAAATTATGTGAAAGAAATAGCCTTGGGGATAACTTTAAACTGTATTGTAAATATGGTGACTCGTTGGGCGCCAACGCTTATATGCAATAAAAAAATGAATTCGACTCGATTTTTATATTTTTGTATGGTATTATTATTAGCTCTTCTTAAAACTAAAAACACTAGCTGCTTTCAAGTATTGTGAATTATTTGAATGTATGCATTCTGTTAATTATTTGTAGTCTAATAAACTTTAATTTCAATTTGTTAACCGTACTCAGCATTCCGAAACAGCCCACATTGACTGATAAATCTGAAGGACGACAAAGTGAAGTAGTGGTCAACAACAAGCACTTAAATTATAAAACACTGTCCAGCGAAGAATCCTAATCTCAGCAACAATTGCACTAAAACTTTAAAATCAATAATACATGTCCAGCCGCAAAAGCTGAAAGGATTTTAGCATTTTGCCAACATCAACTGAAAGTTGAGCGAATGTGTGGGTGAAATAAAATAATTCTTTTTATTTTTCCAGTACTACTATTCGGTTTTGTTTGCTGCACAGAAAACATTTTACAATATTTACAACAGCAATAAACTGATTTCCTAGGTGGGCGTGGCTGAAAAACAAAAATAGCTGCAAAATACTCGTATACAGATCTAAGGACGAATCCGCTTCCTGTTGACTAAACAGATGTGAGCTTGTATGCAACTGTGTACACTTATTTACCGAATTTCCTCTTTTGTGGTACGACGGAGAATTTCCTCAACTCTGTGCTGTGCATACGTCAGCTGTTTGCTGTTTGCCGTTGGAATCCAACCAGAAGTAAAATCCCAACCAACAGCACATTAGTTAAGTATAAAATTTTAATAGTGGCCGTGGCACGAGTCCGAGTCCCCAACATTGGCCAACAATTTGTATGCCTCGCAGTGCTGTGACAACTTGCTAAAACCATGGCCAAGAAGTGGACTGGGGTTGGGGTTGGTGTTGGGGGGACGTCAGCTGCGGGAGGCTAGCAAATTTGTGCAAATTTGGCTTGTGGCCAAAACTACTTTACAGTTGTGCGGGCAGGCGGATGAAATTGTTGTGAAATTTTAACTAATATCAGACACAGTGGAGTGAGCTGGCTTTTGTGTTAGAGAGACTGACTTTTTTTTTTTAGATGATTTGCTCTTTGAATCTGTAAAGTGATATTTGACTGCAAGCTTCCGCGAAGTTGGAGAAGAATATGAAACATTCACAACAGTTTAAACAACTTAACAAGGGAAAGATTTGACCAAAAACAGTACGGGTAAGTCTCTAAAATACTTTTTAAGAATATATATAGGCCTGTTTCGAGTTAAACTTTAAAATCAAATTCCACAGAAAACCTGTAGCATTATTTTTGAAGATAAGTGGAAATAGTTATGATGTGGGATTGATGAAAAAATGGATATGTATAAACATTTTAGGTTGCCACATTGGTAATAGTACGCTGGTTAAATATATTTGAAAAATATATATAAAAAAAATGGAAGTGTTCCGATTTTCACTTTGAAATCAAATCCACAGAAAAAAGTGTAGCATTTGAAAATAAATGGGATTAGATATGGTGTGAAATTAATACGAAAGCGGAAGTGTTCCGACATTCACTTCGAAATCAATTCCACAGAAAAGTGTGAAGCATAATTTTTGGAGATAATTGGGATTATTTATTATGTGAAATTGATTCGAAAGTGGAATTAAGAACAGGTCCGATTACAATCAAAACCACTTAGGTTTCTGCCAAGTAAGATGCTGTTTATTTAAGTATTAAATTGACACTCAAAGTAAATTAAAACTTACTATAACAAGAAGTATTTCATATATTCCACAATATATATTTTACCCTGAATTTATTTGTCTATGTCCAATATTAAGTCCTGCATGCCAACTAACACCCATATCTAGCTGCAATACTCTTATTTCTAGTATCTTGTTTCGCTATGTAAATATCATTCAGCAGTTTTTCCATCACTTGCCATTCAGTGAGGTTTTTGTAGCTAATATTTGCGGCTGTTTCCTGAGTTTCTCGGTTGAAACATTGTCTGCTCTCTAGGTAAAATGGCAAATCAAACAATGCCAGAAACACATTCCTCTACATATATGTCTATGTATGTGTGTGTTTGTGTATGTGTGAGTGTGTGTGTGTATGTGTGTTATGTGTACTTGTGCTTTGCCTCTTTGTTTGCCTGGGTAAATGTAGCAGAAATCTTATTTAAGTGAATTCAGGCTGAAATCTTGGTTAATTTTTATGGCAAATATGTTGAGCTAACCAAAGGGAAGAACATTGAGAGCTGCTTGTAAATGCTTTACTTGAAGCCTTTGCTGACAGGTTTAAGCTCTCTGGATTTGACATACTAATTGATGCAATAAATAACTGAAATTGCTGGACAACGATTGAGTTACATGAAGGTCTTAAAATTTAATAGAAAACTGCTTAAAATTCAACTGTAGATTTGTAATATTTTCACTGATTTTCTTCATTAAATAGTTTAAAAACTGTACACAATATTGCTTTGTTAATGCTACAGAAAGAGCATAAATATTCAAAAGACTTGCGAGCAGGTCATGCATACGCAATATTTGTGGTCATATTGCGCATACGTCGCATTGTCATGTCCAAAAATTTATAGCCAACAATTCATGCGGCGTTGCTCAGAAACAAATTTTGCACATGACCAACGAAAAAAACCAAAAAAAAAAAGGAAAATGGATAACTCATGGCACACGTTGGGCGCCATGGCCAATTGCTGTCAAATGATATGTTGCTTACCTAGAGTATCTAAAGTTTTTTCCTTTGGTTCTTCGTTTTATTATTATTATTGGATTGCATTGTTATGCAATGGAAGTCATTTGTGCGGCACGGCTGGGGAAAGGGGGAACGGGGGGACGACAGACGATTGTATTTGACAATTGCGTGCCCAAAAATAAAAAATGTTCTTATTGGATTTCAAAGGCATTCAAGAAATATGGCCATGCTATGCCATGTTACATGCTCTACAAGTCTATTGATTTGTTATGACGACGAGGACGACGACGACGAGGACGACGGTGACGGCAGCACAAGTAGGAGACGACACGGGCAGAGGGGGTGGTGCTGCTGCTATAACAACAATGTCTATCATTCATTTATATAAGCTAAAAGCAAAAAATTTCGCCCATAAACGACAGCAACGTCGTCAAGTGTTGCCATGGCCATTGTTATAGGTCCTGTTATTGTTGTTGTAGTTGTTGTTGTATTCGCTGCTCCTTGTTGACATTTTCATTAGCAAATTAATTTTAATTGATTACATTTTATGCGCAAATGTGCAGACAGCAGCAGCGTTCGGGGTCTCTCGATATATTGAATTACCAATTTATTTATAACTTGGCTTGCTTTTTCCTCATTTTCATCTTGCCGGCAATTTGGTTGGCAATAATGTGATATTATTAGTTGATTTTGTTTGGGGCACAAATTGTATTAAAGTAACTTGAGAGCGCCGCTGAAATTGGCAATGCAAAATGTGCCAAACGCAAAGAAAACCAATTTATTCTCTGTTTCTACAGGTGTTCTTGTTTGAATCAAATTTCGCTGATATATGTAATAAAGGGCTTTATAGATTTCAGTATAGGAATCAACTCATATAAACTTGAAAATAACTTAAAAAACTGAAATAATTATTGTTGTTGCAAGTAAGAAACAAACAAAAAACCTTTCCACTATTTTCCCACCCATGTATTTTGATCTTTTTTGTATAGAAGAACTTAGAAACCGATTTAACAAAAACCTTCACTGATATTTTTTACCTTAAGCCCATTTCCCGTTCGTGGTGACAGGTGGGAGTAGATTTTTCAAGTTTCATACAACAGAGTTCCGCCCGTTGGGGTACATTTTTCAATCTCCCAGTCCCGGGAAAGCCTACTGTTGCTGGTACACAGCACGTACACTTAAGAAAAGCTGTTTTCACACAGTCACCGGTAAGTTATTGACAAGAAGAATATATAAAAGCAATCCTTAAAGCGAACTGTATATTGTGTCAAAATTTCAGCTCAATCGATGCAGAACTGTTCGACTTTTTGATGTTTGCGGATACCAACATAACATTTTTATATCTATAGATGACCTTTAAAGGTATATTCGATTATAGCCATAACTAATCTATAAATGATAAGTTCTTTTAAGTATTGCTATTTTTCAGGCAATTTATAAGAAATCCTGTACAATTCTTTTTCATATTTCCTTAATTGGAAGAGTGAAATTAAAGCAAAGCGCAAGTAATTTTGAAAAACACCTTTTCTTATTTGCAGTTGCCACTCAATGGCAAGTTAAAAAGTTTTTGAACACGCGCCAAGGAAAGAAAAAAAGTTTGTAACATGTTAACTTAAAGTTCAATTTGCTGCAATGATGCGACAAAAATTCAAACAGTGGGGCAGCTGCCCGCTCTACCCCAGAGATGTGGGGTGTCCTTATGTCCTTATCTCAAGCACTTACCTTGTTGCCAGATCCCGATGTACGAAATTCATTTGCTCCAAATGCTTCATGCCCGATGCAATTTGTGTGGCAATGTAGACTAAGCAGCCATAGCTACAAGCAGTTGGGGGGCACGAAACGGATGCCGGCGGAGGATGCCAACGTCAAATGAGAATTTCAAAAGTTTTCGCGTGTGGCAAGGACGACAACGAGGACGATAGCAGCAACGGCAGGGACAGTGGCAGCGGCAGCGGCAGCAGCAAAGTTAACGAAGTTTTTACATCCGTTTGCGCATGTTGTTGGTGGTTGTTCGTTCGGTGGGATCGGCGTAATCATTGAACACGAGACCGGAAGTGTAGCGTCGGCAAATGGCGTCGGTACAGGAAACATGATAAAAACGCACGCAAAAACGCAGCCAGAAACCGAAAGAGACACAACACATTAGAGCCATGTTCATTTAAGGGCAAAAGCAGCTCTGTCTCCATCTACGAGTACGTACCTCAGACTCTTATTAGCCATCAGTCCGCTTGTTTCAGCCACATGCTCCTGCAGAAATTGATTCAAATCACCCAGACAATTGGAATAGTCCTGCACAATACATATGGGCTCGTCCCGCAAACAGGCGCCAACCAAACGAGCCACATTCGGATCACTGAGCCGAGCCAGCTGCTTGGCCTTGCTGCGAAATTCCTTCCTCAGATGATCATTGGCACCAGGACGAAGTGTGGCTACCGCAACCAGGGTGGCACTGTAAAGACAACAAAGTTATAATATACTAGATTGAGTGTTGGGATTGGATTAGTGGTATAAGACAGGCAGGATATGTTAGAAGCGGATTTGAAAATATTTTTAGATTAATTTAATTTCTTGAATGAAAATCTAGAGTCAGAAAAAACACATCAATATAAACTCGCATATTATATAAATATCTAAAAAAATCCAAATTGCTTTACTACATAAAACATTGTCCTATCTGCTCGAAAGTAATACTTATTTCAATAAAATTCAAGAGATTTCGATCAGGTGAAGTTCAAGTCCGGAACATCACGGTAGCTTCTTAATGAGTAATTAAATAGTTCGATTTATTGATCTACTTTTTGGCAAACTAAATCTATTTCTCATTATACCAGCTAACTTTAAGACATACATAAATCTATGATTTAATCTAAACACTTTAACTCACATTAATTTTAAGTAACACTTTTTAGTAATATCTATCCACCCAATTTTAAGACATGTACATGGCCGAAGGCCTCAGCAGCCAGTGCTATTTATTCCTAGGTTAGCCATAGTTTTAACTAAGCCCACTTACTATTAAATAAAAATAAAAATAAATCTATTTCTTTCTCTTTTGTGCATTTAATATAAATGCTCTTAAGTATTAATGTTTGAAATGGAACATCTGAATCCTCTGAGAGTTGTGAGGGAGATGAACTAGTGCATAGATTATTGCTAAATATTGCAGCTCGTTGCTTACATAAGACAACCACAAATGCTACCTCAACGTATTCAACCACATTTCCCGCTGTTCTGTCGCTGTTTTTCTCATATAGTACGATGCAGCAGTTTCAATCTATACCACTTGAAATATGAATGCCCATGACAATTGCTCTCTGGGGCGAAAATCAATTAAAGCAGCTCAATAGTGTCCTGTGTCCTGTGCAATGTCCTGGCGCTGCTGCGACTGCTGTCAATGGTTTCTCTGGCAATTTTGATACGTTTCGTAACAATTCGATTTGCCTGCTTGCTTTAATAGTTTTGCGGTTAGAAAGCCACAAAACGTATTACGTATACGTAATATTGCACTGCAGTGCCTGAAAAAGCAGTAACAAGAGGAGCACCAGCATAGGCACCAAGGATGACCCCTGGCAGCAGGATCTAGGCAGCTATATGCAAAATAATTAACACACACACACGCACACACACACATGTGAGTCGCATAGACACTGAAATGCTCTAAGGGCTGCCTGTGTGCCGCTGCTGTAGTAAAACTTCAAGTGGCCAACACCGAACGAGGCCGTCTGCCTCTGGTATGGGGCGTGGCAGGCTGATAAAATATTAATAGACAGCTGGATAGACAGTTATCAGACAACAGATGGACTTTATTGTGCTAGACCACAGATGAAAATTATAATAGACATGCAAGTTGCAAAATCCAACGCACACACATACGTTACGCATACGCCGTGCTGTCTGTGGAAAATGAAAACATTTTGCTGCAGCCGTACCCATATAAAATGTAGCCAATGGCTGGCCACGCCCACACAACGCCCATGCCAGCCCATTCTAGCCCATTCTCATACATATGTATAATGTGCAATAAAAAGCTTCAATTAAACGGCAAAAATGAAATCAAAGGTAACAGCCCCGTTACCAAACTCCACACTCGAATAGTACAATGGTTTTCAGTTTTCAGCTCTCAACTTGTCTCGTCTGTGTCTGGTTTCTGGTCTCTGGTCTTCTGGTCCTGGTCCGGGTTCTGGTTGTGATCCTGCTTCTGGTTCTGGTTCTGGCTGTTGACGTTGCTGCTGTTGCTGCCTTTTTTGGTTAAAGTTTTCATAATGGAATTTCTGATAAGCTTTTTTGTGGCCAGCATGTGACGCTGTTGTTGCTGGCTCTTACCGCAGACGTGGCATTATATCCCGCAAAACCTGCAATCTGCAATCTGCAACCTGCAACCTGCAACCTGCAACCTGCAACCTGCAACAAGCCGAGACGAGCCATCTCACAGCCTCATATCGGTTTCACTTTGCTTTATGCCCTTTCAACTAACCATTTGATGTCCTCTATCTACATTTTTGTGTGTTTCGGTGTGTGTATTAAAGTATTGCGGTTTTTCTCATTGTCAACTATTGTTATACGTATTTTTGATTTTTCTTTCTATCTGTCAACGCAAGCGACATTTTCACTCTATGTATCCTTTCACAACAATTTGTAATGGCTTTTTTTTCTGCTGTGGTAAATAAGGTAGTAATTTGTAGTTATGTCAAAATATGTATGTTTCAATGATGGCAACGTTTGGTCAGCTTGGTTAAAATATGATTGGCTTTTTGTGTATAACATGTCTATCTTGAAAATGAAAGAAATTTTAGTTGAATTTCAAGTTAATAAACCTTAAATACAACACAATTCCATCTTCTTACTCAAATATATATTGTAATTGATAATGGTTTACCTGTTTCGAAATAACTATATTCGAAATAAGTAAAGTACTTTTAAAGCAGCTAAAAACTGACATATTTGTTTTTCTATAAGTCGAAGAGAGAATCAAATTTAATTGCTACCTATTTTGTAATATTTTCTAAGTATTAAATATAAGATTTAATTAATTCGGGTTATTATTTTGTTATTTGGCACAGTTTTTCCAACTTATCCTAATCCTAAGGTTCCAGCACATGGGACATTACAGTTTTGATACCCTATCGGACGTATCCGAGGTTGGGATTTACAGTATCCTTAAATTCTTGAAATCATCAAATTGGTTTAAGGGGGAACAAAATGTTTAAAAGACATTATGTGGTATCACAAGGGGCCAATTCCTAGCCCAAGTGTGGAGTGGGTTTCTGCTCCAGCCACTGCAACCTAACCTATCCTAATCCTTATCGAAATGGGTATACCATACATATTTCTTCAATTTTCATAAAAAGCTTTCCTTTCGTATTTCCTATCTTCCAACATTTCCTATAGTCTTCCTATACTGATTTAGTTTATACATTATTTTTAAGCTTCTGCCATAAAGGGTTTCCGTTTGGTTCAAAAATTACCTAAAGGCCGCCTTAGATACACTCCTTACTGCAAAACCTATTCGACTTAAACTGCTGCTGTGCCTAGAGCTAAACTAGCTCGTTCGAGTAGTCGGCCAAAATGCATTTGGAGTTAAGTTCTTGAAACAGTTGCAACAGCAGCAGCAGCCGTAGCCTGAAAATAGACCGTAAGCCTAATGCAGCTCATTTTGGCTTGCCACGAGTTTTAGTTGCATTTTCGAAACGTTTTTCTGGCCACTTGCAACAGACAGGGCAACTCGGTTGGATGGTTGGTTGTATGGGAAAGCAGGACAGGGGCCTAGAGCCGATGGCTACTTACTTCAGCACATTTGTTTCGCACAAATGCAGTTCACCAAATACGCCGGAGCCCAACTTCTCAACGATGACCAGGGACTGGCGTGGAAACTCCTGCACTTGGCAATTGGCCTGCTCCTCGTTGATGTCGGCAAAATTAGCGCTCATATCCAAATTGTAATGATGCGGTTTGCCGCCCGTTGGCGTGGGCGTGGTCGCAGCCGTGTTCGAGGAGCTCAAACTGAGCGAGCCGCTGCTTTGGGAGCCCGGCGGGCCGACCGTCACTGGTTTGCTGCAAATTGGTGTTGCTGCATAATATTTCTCTGGTGGCGGTGGCACCGGTGGCGCTGCTGGTAACGCGGCCGCTGCAACAACTGGTGCTCCAACGATGGATGATGCATTCAGCGAGCTGCGGGCGGTCGCGGTGCCAGCGGCATTCGGCAACAGCTGCTGCATGTGAGGCACCGCATAGTCCTGGCACACAATGTCCGGCACATCTGTGAATTGAGTGGATGGATTGCAGTTTCGAGAGTGTTAATTTTTGTTCATAAAACGGGGACTGCATTGCTCAAACCCCACCACCACCAAAAGCAATAAAGTTTTAAGCACTATTTTACGTGCCAGGCAAAAGTTTTGTCGGGTAACGAATTATACAAAAGACGCCACAAAATTGTACGCAAACTCAAGTGAAATTTACACCCGACTACACAGAAGTCGTAAATGAATGTGCTCGGCACGTTTGCTCTTAAATTCATTTAGCTAAAAATTAGCAAAAAAATAATTAAAATTAAAATATTCTACAGAGAGAAACTAATATTATATCAAGCAAGGTAAGTAGTGTGGCAAAATTACATTTTACTTTAAGAATAGAGTAAATAAGTTTATTGTAAGTTCTTAATAATATTGAAACAATAATGTGAATAAGAACAAAATCACAATTTCAACATTTATTTATTTATTTATATAATGATAACTGTTAGTTTACTAAGAGTTAACTTGTGTTCTAGCATGGGAGGGCCTTCAGCTGGAGTTACATTTTAATGGTTATTAAATTTCAACATATTTAAATTCATTACAAGCTTTAAAAGAATTTTAATATTTTTATACATAAAATATACAAGCCCGGCGATTAAGTTAGAAACCATAACAATATTGAAGTGTTGATTGTATTATTAATTAAATTTCTAACAAAAAAAGAAAATAATAACAAAATTAATAATTTAACTGAATATTTTTGGTTACAATTATAATTTTTGGAATCTACAAAATAATAAAATGTCAAAACTAATAAGTTTATGGATGAGAACAAATTCAAGAATTAATTACATAAATTTCTAAAATATTTATGACTTTCTGTACATTTCAAATATCAGGCTGACCTCATAACTTAGCTGATTTAAGTTTAAGCAAATTTATCAAACAAATCTCTTGAATGTTATATAGGACAATTAAGCACTATCTTTCTCAGCAGTTTCCACTTTCTAAGCATGTGTTAACGATAAAAGGACTTTGGCCCCGGCCGCCAATAAATTGAAGGTACAGTGCACACAAAATGCAGCTCTGCTTGGCTTTCAATTGTCAGCTTCAAGTAATGCCATCTCGCTCTGTCAGCTGGGGAGCTATTGTCTCTCGTTTTCATTTGTCTTGTCCAGGACTTTTGTGCGTTCAACTTCAAACTTTTCCCATTTAGTCAACTCTCACATTGCATATATAGAGGGAAAATGTAGGAGAGCCGGGAATCCGTCCGGGCAAGACAAAATGGCGTGTGGCAAAAAACTAAATGAAATTAATTGCAACTTGGCGTTGTGTTGTCTCACTCGCACTCGCACTCGCACACACTGGCAGTCCCTTAAGGCAGACAAGTTTTAATTTTATTGTTGTTGTAATAACATTATTTAGTTTGTGTTTGGCTCATTGTCTGTCTGTTTTTCGGCCTCTCCGTTTGGCTCTGGCTGTCATTTTTGCATTCGTTGTGCCAAAAAGTAGTGAGAAAACATAAAATAACAGACGGTGCGAAAGAGACGGCCATAGTAGAGCCATCAGACAACCAACGAACGTTAATGACAAAACTTTTCGACGACTGTGCGAAATTCGTATGCAAGTTGTCTCAATGTGCATGTGTGTGTGTCTCTGTCTGTGTGTGTGTGAGCCTGTCCTTATGTCTATCTATGTATTTGAGCAATCAGTGCCTCAGTTTTGAAGTTGCACTGAAGTTTTGTGGCCTTACGTTTTCAACTTGAAATTGCAGAAATGCTGGAATGCGCTACTTCAGTTGAAGCATATGCGAATCCTTAAGGCAGCAGTAACATTATTATAGAAATTGAAATTCGAGGATATTAGGTGGAACTTTGAGATGTCCTTTAATATAATAATAGAGGAAGTCCACAGAAGTTATGCAAGTTAAATCAAACCCTTTAGCTAGGCGACTTGTAAAGTGGAGGATATCAGGTGGAACTCTGAGATGTCCTTTAATATAATAATAAAGCAAGTCCACAAAAATTATGCAAGTATATTAAACTGTTTAGCTAGGCGACTTCTAAAGTAGGAAACACAGTGCGGAGAAGGCTTAAGGGTTGTCATCCAATTGTCCTTGCAAATTACTTGTTTTTTTTTATATTATTCCTTTTTATTATTTCAAATTTTGATTATTTTTAACCAGCCTTAATAGTTGTTTTGATTGTAAAGTTCTTGTAAATATAGTTTAAGTTTAATTTAAATTTATCATAAAATAACAGAAATATTAAATGGAAAGATACAAACAAAATTGAGAAAAATTGAAGCAGAGTTAACATTATTATAGTAATCGAAGCTAGAGGATATTAGGTGGACCTCTGAGATGTCCTTTAATATAATAATAGAGAAAGTCCTCAAAAATTATGCAAGTATATTAAACCGTTTAGCTAGGCGACTTCTAAAGTAGGAAACAGAGTGCAGAGAAGGCTTAAGAGTTGTCACCCAATTGTCCTTGCAAAATACTTTTATTTTTATTAAATTCCTTTTTATTATTTCAAATTTTGATGATTTTTAACTAGCCTTAATATTTGTTTTGATTGTAAAGTTCTTGTAAATATAGTTAATGTTTAATTCAAAATTTATCATAAAATAACAGACAGATAAAATGGAAACTAAATGGATGCAAACAAAATTAAGAAAAATTGAAGCAGAGTTAACATTATTATAGTAATCGAAGCTAGAGGGTATTAGGTGGAACGTTAAGATGTGCTTTAACCTAATAATGATTGGCACCACACAAACAAGGCAAAGTATATCACATTTTTAAGAATAGAAGTTAGCAACTAAGGTTGTATATTGAAACAACAAATTTCTCGATATATTCCATCACAATCTCCCTTTTTCCCTCTATAGCTACTCGAAAATCCTTTCTTATCGTAGGGTACACAATCCAACAGACTGAACTAAGTATTCGATTGTCTTATGTGTAGCTGAGCAAATTGCGACCTGCTTTTAAACAAGTTTCACGCTTATTGCCATGTTTATTTGCATGCAATGTTATTACGTTGAGTTTTTCGCAGTGATTTTGTTGGGCGAGGGGTAGCAGCCAGTTGGCAGTGCAAATTGGCAGTTTGGCAGTTAACTTCAAAAATGGACTTTAATTTGAGTGTGTGGAGAGCGAGTTGTGCCAGGCAGAAGTTTGCCAGCCAACGAAGTTTGAAGCACTCAATTTGGAGCGTGCGGTACGCGCGAGACTGTGACGAGTGTTGGTTGGGTTTGAGTTCGGGTATGGGAATGGGAATAGGAATGGTTGAATGGTAGAGTTCCATGGCTGAAGTTATAATTTATTTGAGCTAAATTAAATTATTATGGCAAAGGACAGACAAAGGCACTGACGGTATGGGCCAGAGAGTGTAGAGAAGAAGACGATGACAAATATTTGCTGCCCAGTTATAAAATGCACCCAAAGGCAACATCACAAAACTTTTTGGCAAATGACTCGAGCGCATGAAAGGCGTGCCATAAATGTTGATGATGACAATGACAATGACGATGATGACCATTATCATGATGATATGATGTGGATGTGGATGATAATGTTGATGGCCCAGGAATGTGTGCAAACAATGTGCTCGTCCTGCATGTTGTCGATTTTATGCGCTTCGCTTGGCTTGGCTTGGCCCAGTCTTCGGCCAGATAAAAAATGTGTAGCATGCCTTTAGGCGGCGGACAAAAGACATTAGAATTCATTACAAATTACGTAGCCAGAGCTCGTAACCCCTCTAACCGAGAGGTCCCATGTTCATCTGGCAATTAAACACTGCACATGTTACACCAAAAATGAACATGAACCAACATCTCTGCTGTCAGTTACTCTTCAAAAGGATTCCTGTTTCTCTTTTACAGTACTTAACTCTGTTGCTGAAGGTGAGTTAGTTACTCCTTGCAAAAAACGCTAGTTGGGTTACAGCATAAGTTGATAAGCGGATTATATATATATATATATATATATATATATACAGACAATGTATTTGTTTCAAGTCTGTTTGTTGTGGTTTATTGTATTGAGTTTCTGTTGGTTTTGGTTTTACTTATACTATATTCCAACATTTCATATGTGAAGAATTATCATTTTATAGAGAAACTTGTTTCCTTTTATAAATATATATTTTTAGATTGTAACCATTTTGATTGATAGCTTTGTGCGTTTATAAAATGGCCTTAGATTCTTGCAATGCAAATGGCTTTTTGCATTTTATAAGTATTACATTTAAGGATTAAAACTTTAAAAAAAGAAGATTTCTATTTTCAAAAAGAAATACCATCGCTTAAAATATGCTGGCAGAAGTAATTCTGTTTCTCTAAAGAAGCAGTATTTATTTATTTGTTGAGAAATAAAAAGCTGACATATAAATGTTAAGATATATTGAAGCTAAGGGTTAAAAATATGAAAAAGGAAAAAATATAATTTTGAAAATATTGGCATTTTGAAATATAAAAAGCTGACATTAAAATGATAAGATATATTGCAGCTAAGGGTTAAAAATATGAAAAAGGAAAAAATATAATTTTAAAAATAAATACCATCGATTAAAATATGCTGGCAGAAATAATTCTGCTTCTCTAAAGAAGCTGTATTTATTTATTTGCTGAGAAATAAAAAGCTGACATAGAAATGTTAAGATATATTGCAGCAAAGGGGTTAAAAAAATGAAAAAGAAATAAAATTTTGAAAATATTGGCATTTTGAAAAATAAAAAGCTGACATTAAAATGATAAGATATATTGCAGCTAGGGTATAAAAATATGAAAAAAAAATATAATTTTAAAAATAAATACCATCGATTAAAATATGCTGGCGGCAACAATTCTGCTTCTCTAAATAAGTATGTATTTATTTATTTTAAGGATTATCAAAAATCCCGAAGATATGCCAAATTCGCACAACTTATTAGCTTAACTGATGCAGAATACAATAAATAATATAAAAATAAACAGTTTATCTAATAAACAGCCTGGGGTGCAATTGCAGCAGGTTTTCTAAATGTGTTACAAAGCTCACAATCCTTTTCGCATACCCTTTTTGTCAGTTGCCTGTCTGCTGCTGACTAAGCAATTCAAAATTATGTCCTGCGGCGCGAACAACGCGCGCAAATTTTTTGTGGATTTTGTTGTTGCTGCTGCTCCTGTAGCTGCTGCACCGCTGGCAAAGTCCATCATACTGGACTTTCATGTTGTGCGCTAAATTAAGCACTGCTCCGTAGTCTCGTTTCTCATTTTTTTTGTACCAGCCAACATTGCAGAAACATTTGCATGTCCTGTCACAGGCAGGACGCAAAACATCAAACTCATCAGCTGCGACACCAGCAGCAAATACAGGAGCAGGTGCAGAAAGTGGGAGCTAAAGCCTCAAACTGTGAGCGCTGTTTATGGCCCATGGCAGCAGAGCCAGCAGCAGCAGCAGCAACAACAATAACACATCTCAGTGCAACTGGATGCCGCACTTCGTGCCCCATGCCCCCTTGCCCCATGCCCCCAGCCACCTGCGTGAACTCACCTGTGTAGTCCGGAGTTACATGCTGACGCTGCAGGTCATTCATGGAGCAGGCACTGGCCGCGCTTGTGTACATGTTCACATTGAAGGGCTCATGGTACAGACTGTTCTTGTCAATGGACGACTCATTGTCATCCATTGTTGTGACCACCTGAGGGCGAAAGGTGAGATGAGATAAAAAAAAATAGAATGAGAAAAAAATAGGATTGCAGGTAGTGTAAAAAAATTGACGCCTAGCTCGTTTTGTTGTGCCTTGCAGCCACTACAGTTTTTAATCATGATTTTTGCATATGGAGCTGTTGCTCTGCGTAAAACCTTTCTGCGTTAGCACCAGCAATTTTGAAATTCCCCTACTGTTTTTTGGTCAATGTTTGACATGCATTTTGGGTGGTCGCTCGACTGCCCACAGTAGGGGACAGCAGTTTATGCACTTTTCATGTTAACCGGTTAGTGGGCAAACCAAATGTCAGTTGATTCCTCTGCTCTTTGCTTCGTACCTTCAAGACGCCATTGCCATTTAGTCGCTTATCAACGCCACCGAGCGTATCCGGATTGAAATTGTGCTGAAATGCATCCAAAACATTGCCACGTCCGCGTCCGCGCTTATTGCGAGCTATTATCAAAAGGATAATAGCGACAAGGAGCATAATAATCGTTGCCAGCACGGTGATTATGACGCCAACGAAACCCGTTTCCGGTTCCTGATGGTCAATGGGCTTCGGCGAGAGCACTGCAAAACACAGCCAGAGTAAAATAGAAATATAGTATGATGATGTGATATGAAACAACAGCAAAAATGGCAGTTCAACTCCGTGTTGTGGCTATGGAAAGAAATAATGGAAAATATTTATGCAACGCTTTGCAAAATAAGTACGAGTATTTAATGAAAAACTTTTGTGGTTTTTGTGCATTTTCTTGCCGCCTGGCAAAACAAATATTACTTGTTCCAGGCATCCATAAAAATATTCGTGGCGTATTGTTTGGCTTTCAATTGGCAACACGCTTTTGTTTGTTACTTCATTGTAAATGATGAGACGGAGTAATAAAAAGAGCATTTTGCCAGCAACAAATTAGTGAGCTTTAGCAAATGGGAAATACTCTAAAAGGATGTTAATTTTTAAGTTGCCAGCCACAAATTGGTAAGCTTGAACTACAGAATTGTTAATGGATTCAGCAAATATGAAAATGCTTCAAAAGGATATTAAATTTGAAGTTAGTAAATGAGGTATTACTAAGTAAACTGTAAAATACTTTTAGAAATAGTTTTGTTTTATTTATTTTTAAATGTACCTTGAAAGTTGATAATAGGTTAAGTAGAACCGGCTGACCACCACATGGTGGTACCACATAGACCGAGCAGGTCCTTAGCCGGATAAAGTTGATAATAACTAAGAATACTTTCACAAATCAACAAAGTTTCTGGGCCTTGATTTCTAATAAATATCAAATTGAATGCACATTTTGTTAAATAATGAATGAAAGTAATTAATGATTTTTATAGTTCAAATGTAATCACATAGTTCAAAGAAGGATTAAGTCCTGATTAACATCAAATAAGACTTTAAGCAATGCGAAACTTATTGCTAAGTATATTAAAAATGTGAATATTTGAGTTGATTAAGAATTAACTTTTGCAATTCATAATTTAGTCATTCTTTTAGAATTATTAATCAATTAAGGTTTAGTTCATTTGCCTTATGTACGCTAATTAAATGGCAATTTCTGAATATTTTAAATAATATAGCAAAAACTCTTACCTTGTGTAGTATGCTGACTCCTCTCGCCCCCGCTGCTGACAGCGCGTCCCACCTCATCGCGTTGAAGCGGATATTCCGATGTGTTTGGCACGGCGACGCCATTTGAAGGCGGCACATTGAGCAGCTCCTCATCTGTGAAATTGCCCACCACGGGCACTGTAGACGGAGGAAAAGAGAGTAGAGATTAAAATGTAGGTTAGAAATTTGCTTATTTGCCAACTAAATAGGCTGCACTTTAAGTGCAGCTAACTGAGTGAGTGTCCTGGACTAGGAGAGGGAGAGAGGGACCGACAGCTGTCCGCCTTGATAAGCCAACCAGGCTAATGGCTCTCAGGGAGAAATTAGCAGACAGCGAGAGTGGAAGAGTGGGAGAGTGGGAGAGAAAAGCGATTATTATGATAAATGAGCTGCTCTTCAGTGGATGTCAACGCTGATGGAGGAGAACGTCCTGTTGAGTGCCAATTAGTGTTGCATACTTTTAGGTGCTACCACGCCACGCCCAAGCACTCGGCAAGGCGTCGAAGCGTGTGCATTGTTTGCTGTTGACCTTTCACAGCACAGCCAGACAATAAACAGAAGCGTCACAACTGCCATCATCATCCAGCCCAGACAGTCGTCAATAATACCAACAATGTCCCATACTTTCCACGGCTCCGCCAAACTGTTTACCCAGCGGAACGGCCAGGACTTTGTTTTGTTAGCCAGTATGGTTATCCTGGTGCGGAGCACAATTTCCAAATGCATTTCCGCCTCGAGCGTTTGTTGAACTCCGCACCGATATTTAAAAACAAAAAAGCGAACATTTTGCGCCAAATTTTTGAAAAGAGCACAAAAACCGTTGAGGGATATGCAAATTTTTGCAGCTCTTGGCATTGATTTTGAACTTGTTCTTGTTATTGTTGTTATTGTTGTTGTTGCTGTTGTTGTTGTTGCTGTTGCTATTGTTGTTACCCCCGCGCGTCGTCTATTTTCTTTGGCGTCAACTTTTTTGTTGGCACAAAAGTTTTTTGTTTACTTTCGTGTGTTTGAATTTGCCATGCAAATAGCGACGACGGCAACAACATTTTTGCCCTTCTGCTGTTGGTTTGGGCGACGCGTCGCTTGTGGCATCAAAGTTGGTCCGCCGCAACAAAAGTAGCACTGGGAATTGCCAGTCGGACTCCCAAAAGCCGCGTCATATGTTCTGTGAACCTAAGCGAACCTAAAATATGTTAATTTCTTGCGTTGCCAGAGACAAAATGTTAATGGCACCACTTGACGTTTGGAGGGGGGCTGCGGAGGTGGCATAAGGACCCATGGATCGATGTGCCAGCTGCAGAAAGGCTTGGCTTTGGTAAGCAGAGCGATGTCTGCCATGTATTTAATAATCTACTGATTTTATAAAAACATTTGCTCAGTAATGAAATTTAAGGAGCACAAACACAGTAGGGAAGAATGGAGATAGGAACTCTTGGATCAATGTATCCGCTTAAAAAGGAACTTGACTGATTGTCTGGTATATTTACTTAAAATTCTGCAATGTGAGTCCAACTTCAGTCACTCATATCCTTACTGATTGCGTCAAAATTACCCACAATTCTAACTTCAATCCACTCCTCGCCATCTTTAACCCATCCTCCGCAAAATAAAATAAAATCATACACCTCCTAAAGACTCACAAGATTTTTGAATCTCTGTAAATACACTGTAAATATTAATTATAATTTAATAAACAAATTAGATAAGTTAATCTTAGATTTGCATCACAATAGCTCAAGGCCTTAGCAGCCATAGCTTTTAGTTTATTTATAATTTTTAGTTAACTGTGTTTAATAATAATAATAAAAATACTTAAAATTCTGCTAATTTTATAAAAACTCCTATTAGGTTTACTTGGAATAACTAAATGTTTATGCAGAACAAATATTACAATACATTTATATATTTTATTTCAAATATTCGTATATTATTCAGCTGCTATTGTATCAGCAAAAAATATAGCATAGTCTTAATAACTTAGTAAAATTGAATTCAAATCTGAATAATATATGGGGATTGTTTATATGGGGAAGAAAACTGATGCGAAATATTAGCTTTTGATTGATAATAATTTAATTTATTCATGTCATTTCTCTAATTTAATATACAGGTTTTTGAGTATTGACATTCTTAAGTAAGAGTTCAGAAAACCAGGCCTTTTCTGCTTTAATTCTGCTTTTAATGCTAGTGAATAATGCTTTAAGTATTTATGCTGAATCAACATAGTAATAATAAATAGAACTGTAAGGGTTAGAAACTTAGATAAAGGGATTAAGCTTTGGTGCGGACTTAGGATTTCAAATGGACCTGTTGATGACAGTAATTAGTTCAAGCCGGGATCGGACAGCAAGTGGGTCAGAGGTTAAGGCATCCGCCTTATAGACGGGAGCACTCGGGTTCGAATCTAGCCGACTACCCCTCATATACGGACAAGTTTGGACAAAAATTTCTAACAATAAAGGTCACTGATGAGGATCCGAAATAGCGCTATATGACCAGCCAACACCTTTTCATATCTACCTTTCTATATTCACCCTAAATTGTTGACGTCGAGCCTGTTAAATATTTCATTTATCAGGAAAATTATGAGATGCAGAAAAATTACAAGAAACTAAGAATTCGAAAAAGAAGAAAGAAGAATAGTTAAATTTAATTTACTCAATAATTAATGATGTTATATTCCGATCAGGCTTTTGTTGTTCATAACTGCATAAATTTCATGACTAATTTTACCTAATTAATATATATATATTTTTTTTAATCGTAGCTGCCATGAATTGTTTAATTATTGGCATGTGAAAGTTAGTGAGTAGTTTTATGCAACTAATTTCAAATCTATGTGTATTGCAAATAATTCAAATTCTAATGCAGATTTATGCTTAATATCCTGCTTCGCTTCCTGTGTCTATTCAAAACTGGCATGCATAGTCGTCTTAATCATTCGCATTTGGACGTGACCTCCATTAAGATCGCATTGTTTGTCTGTCTGAGCATCCTTGCATTTGAGGAGTCGAATCGTTGATTGCATTATGCACTCGGCACTTTAATGCATTCAATATCAATGCACTTTGCCTGGCACTTCAACTCAACCATTAAGCAAATTACGAGCCAAATTCCAAATGCAAAATGATGCACATTGTTGCAATTTGCTCGAATGCTCAAGGCCACAAGGAGGCTACAATGCAAAGCAAATCAACTGCATCATATGCTGTGTGGATATGATGATGCAATTCATGTAGCATCAACTATACACAGTTATTCGCATTACCATCCTACGCTATAGAAGACACACACACACACACACACACCCACACACACACAAACTCATACATATACAAAAGCACTCTCAGATCTCTCGAATACAAAACGATTTTCAATTAGAAAGGATTAAGCGAGGGAAATTGCAGAAGGATTTAAAGCGCAGCAGCGGCGAAGTTATTGAAATGAATTTGTATGCAGCGAATGCTTGACTGACTCACTGACTAACTGTCTGAATGAATGAATGAATGATTGAATGACTGAATGACTGACTGAACAGAATGCATCAAAATCCAAGCACACAAACAACAAACACAGTTAAGGCCAAAACAAATGTGGGGTACGAGGCTCCAGCATGCAAAAATATATTGCAATGTTATTGATTTATAAAGCAAAGCACTTGCCAAGCTTAAATACGCTCCGGGTACAAAAAAGAAATGTTGAGAGGGATCTACAAAAAAAAAAAGGGCAACAGAAAACAAATCTGTAAGCAAAGGGAACTAAGACACAGCCAGTGCCAATGGCAAAAGCAACAAAGGAGTATCAGAAATGAGCCAAGACGTTACTTAAATACCCTTTCACAAGATATTTTAAGTTACTCAAGTACTAAGTATTACAATAAATGTGACTAGGTTTGAAGTATGAACTCTTCGGGACTTTTCCTACATTTGATCCGATGCAATCTAATCCGAAAACCCAAAGAATAATTGGTTGGGAAAGCTTAGAAACGGGAACGAGTCTTTCAAATTCATCTATTATCATTATTCATCTTTATAAGTAAGTACTAATAATACTTTTGCTATGAATATTATGAAAGCAACCGCTTCATATGTGTCTACAACAGCTAAGAGACCCACTGAGCTTATAATTCTCAAACGGTTTAAGGGAAAACTTGTTGAAATAAATGGCATGTCATAGGTTAGGTTAGTTTAGGTTGAGACGGCTGGTCTTCCAGGTCTGGTCTTCCAAGTCTGGTCTTCCACCTTGAGAAGTCAAGAATTCCTTAAAGAGAATTTTATGGAATTTTTGTTGTCATTGGAAAGGTAATAATATTATGAAAAGCTGTTCCATGTTCTCTGCGCTGCTGTAGCTTATTTCTACTTCATATCATGCACTGCATTGCATAATTCTTATACCTTTCATAAATCCGAGTCCTTTTGCCTTTTTTTTCGAAATAGTTATGTTGTTTACTCAGTTTAACTTTCAGCTTCGTCAATATTATATCTACAACTCGTTTACTGTACAGTTTTAATACTATTTTAGAATCTTGAGTTTGCTTAAAAGCGAAGATGTTTAAATGTCTGTCTAAATATTTAAAGTTAATAACAAATATCGCAGCTTGACTATTTCTAAAATAGTTGTGCTATTTGCAGTTTCTTCTTTGTTTTTCCAACTAGATTGAATAGTTCTCATTCCTCTTAAAGCATAGAGCATTAAAAACCAGTGCGACGCTTTATTATGCAACGTGTAAAAAGAGCAAGCTAGAGACAGGAAAGCACGATGTTGCTTTTTTGCTGTTGCTGTTACCATTGCCATCTAGAGCTGGTCTGGTTCCTTGGTTCCTTGGTCCCTGGATTCCCTTGGCTCGACTGGCTGGCTGCCTGCGCTATGTGCTCATTGAGTTGCAAATTTCAAATGCACAAAAGTAATGCAACTCATTTAATTTTCACAATATCCTTGTGCTTTGCTTCTGGTTGTAGTAGTATAGCATATGCCGGGGCTGCTGTACGCTGTACCGTACCCCTGCCACAGCTAGATCCCTGTCTAAGCTTTCGCTCTCTCTCTACCTCTCGCCGTATATGTGTGCTTCCGTTTCCTATGCTTGTTACAATGGCTGACTCGCTACCCAGTTCGTGCTTACCCCTCCAGTCTCCTCCACTCCACTCCACTCTCAGTCAGCCTGCTTTGTATCACTCTATGCACAATTGCACACAGCACACGGCCATAGAGCACATACTACAAAAACAAAGCTCCCAGCTGGCTGACGGGCTGACTGGCTGGGTAGCTGGGCTGCGATGTGAGTTAAGTAAAAATTGGTTCATAGCCTGCCTCTCAGTTGTTGGTAATATATTTTGCACCATCGACACACAGTCGAGTTTAGTTTAGTTGAGTCGAGTCGAGTCGTTCCAGTTCGAGTCGTTTGCCAGGGGTTTTAATGAAATGCGCAACGAATTTTTAGTGTCAGTGGAATTTTCAATTGCTCAAAGTTGTTGTTGTTCTGGTGTTCTTGTTGTTGCTTTTAGCCATTGCAGTTGCAGTTTATGTTTGAAGAGCCGCTGCCGTTTTCTAGTTTGCCTGGGTAAATTATGTTTACTATTTGGTTTATTCGTTGTTGTATGTTGCAGCCACCAGCTCCAAAAACAAGCCGTGTGAGCATTTAAGAGACTTTTTCCAACCTCCCTCATTCCCAGGTGCAACAAATGAAAATTAAACAGTTGGCCACACAAATATAGCCAGACTGCCTGCTGGCTTGCTGTTTAAGCCATAAATGTGCAGAACTGAAATAGTTAAATGCAATTTATCTGAAAATTTGCAATGGGCCTTGGCGTTTTTTGAGCAGCATTCACGTTTAGGTTTATTCCCAGTAGCCATTAAAAATGGCTAAAATGGGCACAATAAGGTATTACAGATGGATTTAAAGGTTAACAGCACAAGTTTGCTCTACGATAGTTCTAAATTAATACAATTAGGCGCAAAATTAGTTGTCTTAAAAGCTTTTTTGTTATTACAGATATTCCAACTAAAGCAAGCAATTATATTTGATATATTTTTCCCCAATTCGACTGAAATCGTACTACGATATCAAATAGCTGCCATAGGAAGGATCGCTCGATAATTTAGTTGTTTTATGAAAGACATTATTTATTTATAAGATATCCTAACCAATATCAGTTTCATTATGATTTGTACAAGCTTACCAAGTTGGTTCAAAATCAAACTACTATCATAAAGCTACCATAGGAATAATATGCCAAAAACGGAGTTGTTTTTTAAGATATCCAAACCAGCTCTGGAATACTTCCTAAATATTGGCCAAGTTATATCAAAATCTGATAAATATAACTTATAGCTACCTTGAGATTAATCGGATGTAAATTGAGTTTCTGTATGACAAACTTTTTGGGTTTTAAAGGTGTTTCAACCAAACTCAGCAAATGCGTTTTAGTTTATGCCTTATATATTTATTATATACTAATTAAAGTGAAAGTTAACAAGTAAATTCTTAAGCTACTATAAAGCATGGAACGCTAGTTGCCAGGACTATCAGCTCTGCTTTATATAGTTTGATTTTATTTCATTAAGATCGGATTACATTATTTTAAAGCTAACATAGGAACCATCGACTAAGATTGAGTTTCTGTTCGATAAATATTCTTTCAAGAGAAGAAAACTGTACTTTCAGTTCTGCTTTATATAGTTTTCTTTAAATTCATTAAAATCGGATTACATTCCTGCCAAAGGAACCATCGGCTAAGATTGACTTTCTATACGAAACATATTCCTTCAAGAGAAGACAGCTGTTCTTGTTTTCTTATTATAGGTAAATTCAATCTTGCAGCACAATAACTATATGATTTAATTTATTTAAACTGAAACTGCTCTGTTCTCCATAACTTTACACCTATCTCTGACTGGTATAGTTGATAATAACTAACCAGGAAACCCACTGCGCCTTATGCAGCCTGTCGCTGTATAAACGCTTTAAATCCACTAACAAGTCAGTGAGAACGAGCATAAAAAATTAATTTAAACTACAAACAACAGAGGCACATCAACAACGAGTGTGCTGGCCCCCCTCCCTTCAGGCACACACGCACACACGCACACCCTTCATCCCTGGCGTTGACAACGAATGCATTCACATTTATGGCAAGTGGCACACCATGTGGCCAACAAGGAAACTGGCAAGCGAGTTAACCCTTTTCGCAACTTTTACCTTTAGCGTGGCAGTGTTACATATTTTGTATTTTTTTAATAAAATAATTTCTGCTGCAATACTTTTTGGCCCAGCGGGCGTGGCATTCTCTCACCTGATATAAATGTAATCTCGCTGAGCATCATCCAGCGGGCGGCGAAATACAAATGCAACTGCAGATAGCGCCCCAGGCGATGATGTAATTTGATTGTCACGTCGCGTGCATGATCCAGCACTTGGTCGGGCATATAGGAGAACTGAACCGGCTCCCCGGTGAACTGGCGTCCGCCAATGCTGAAGAAAACTTTGGCATGAACAAACACCTGCAACATTGAAAGGTAAGAGGAGAGGATGAGTAACAGTTGGACACTGACCGGGTGACTACTTTGTGTGTGTCTGTGTCTGTGTCTGTATCTGTGAGTGTGAGTGGCATAATAATTAAAGTAATCACATTTATTTTCTTTTTTATGTTGCCCAGCGAGGCGTTTGGTCGCGCGAATTGTATTCTCATATTTGTTACCACTGCTGACAGTTTTGGCCAAGCTTTCAGTTATGGACGCCGCGCCACGGAAGTCTCGTGTAATAAAATGTAAGAAAATAAAAAAATAACAAAATATATGTATAAACATGGCACTGGCTACTTCTTTTTTTGTTTTTTTGGGGCCAGCCGGATGTGTAAGTGTTGTCTTTCCCATTGCCAATTGAGCTGAGCATGGCTAATGAGTTGTTGCCGTTGTCATTGCCGTTGACTTCTTTGGCTATTTGATTTGGAGGTGTTGCTTGGACTTTGTATACACACTCGCCACAGAATGCTTTGAATATCAATACCAAAGCTTCAACTTGGCATAAGAATCATTCTCTATTGGTTACATTTGAATTTAATAAGTGCTTCGCTTTATGACTGCTTTGAAATACGATTACTGGAAATCATATATTATCTTTTCAAAAATAATGGTAATCAAATCTAATTGAAGTCAATAAATTAACGTTGATTTTTTGTTGAATACAAATTCTAGTAGAATATGTTTTGAAATTTTTGTTTTGTTTTGATATGTATTTTTTTTAACATTGTTCATTTAACTCAATAAATATAAAATGTTCGTGTTAGGGTGAATATTTGACTGGGGACGTGGGTGGGAGCATTTATTAAAGATCCTCTTCTAAAGGTATTAATGCTTTTTTATTATTTAAAAGATTCATACGCTTATGTACAAATCAAGAGATTTTGACATTAGAGAAGTATCTCCAATGCCTTTAAGTTAAATTTATTATACAACATAAATTAGTAAATTAGTTTTAGTTCAAGTAAATGAATAAATAAGAAATTAAAACTCATAGAAAGTATTGTTTTTTTTATGATTTTTACTAGACTGTTGTCTGGATCTGGATTAAAACTCAAAGATAAGTATTGTTTTTTTTTTATGATATTTTACTAGACTGTTGTGGATCTCTCGATCTCAACTGATAGATTTCAGATAGTCCTTGAAACTTTTCATGCTGTCTGTATGCTTTTTGAATAGACTTTTATTTATTAGATATAGAGAGAGAGAGTTTGAGCTGCCCTCTTACAAAAATTCCTTGTATATATTCATTAAATTTGAGAATAAATAATTTATTATTTTATTCTTCATGCTAACTAAATTATATTTAAATTGATAATTATTTCAAATTTTTAACATACTTCCCAATTTTTCTCTTTTAATTGTGGTTATTATAAGTTGTTATATATTCATTTAAATTTTTAGTGCTTTTTCAAGACTTTAAAACTTAAATTAAACTTTAACTATATGTACAAAAACTATTCAAATAAACACAGAAAATAAATAAAAAAATTAAAAATTATTTTCTCTGGCTAATGAGATAAAATAAAAAACAAGTAAGAATGCTATAGTCGATTATACCCGACTACGAAACTCCCTGTACTCAGGTTTAAAACTATCAATCAAGAATATACATACTTTATAGGGTCGGAGATGTCTCCTTCTGCCTGTTACATACTTTTGCACAAATCCAATACCCCCTTTTTACCCGTTTTATGGGTACAGGCAGTAAAAATATAGTAAAATAATAAAAACTATATTATTTACAGTGCAGTTCTAAGAATTAGTAAAGGCATTGTCTTAAGTTGCCTACACATACTATATTTCATAATGATTTCACACAGTTTCCAATCAACTGCTCAGCAAACATGGCCAATGGAAGAGCTCGAATAATGTTCAGCAGTTATCCGCTAAGTCCTTCATCTAATCCCACCTGTCAAAATGTTTCCCAAACAAACTTTCCCAGCTCCAACGGAAGTCAGCCACTTATAGAGACAAACAAACTGAAGACACTAAGCCCCCACACTAATTAATAGGACCACACGTAGATGTTTTGACCCCCCGCACCCACGGCAATGTCTTAATCGGGGCTATAAATCTGGGCACGCATTTTAAAGAGTACACAAGCAGTGGGGTTATTGGAGGGGATAGGGGGTGGGGTAGGGCAATGTTGGGGAACTGCTCATTAGAAATGCTAAAGACAAAGTCAAACAAGCAGACGCTAACCGACAACACAAGAGCTCAAGAGGCTTATCGAACATCTGACTTGTAATGACTTGGACTCGAAGTTGGACTCGGAGTTGGTCTTCGGTTTTGGAACTGGGGGGTGTCCAAAGGGGGTCAGGTGCGGTGAAAGGTGCAGCAGCCACACGCGTGTCATAATTAAAACGCAATTAGCATAATTTTGGGCTTATCAATGCATCACAAATGGCATTTTGAGTATTTATTGCACGACCGCAAAGTGTCCACTGAGGGAACGTGCCCGGTTCGCTTCCCAGAGACTGCCTGCCCCCTGTCCCTGTCCCTGTCCCCTGCCCACTAAAGCCCCTCTAAGTAATTTTATGACTTATGGGGCACTCCGAATGGCGCTGGCCAAGCAAATGGTAATGAAAAATCATAAAAATGAGAATTATAGCGAGTGAGCAGGAGACGACAACGTCGTTGATTCTGTGTAAATTATGGCTACCATAAAGTGAATGTTCAATGGCCAAGTCCCACAGAGACGACCAGGTAGGTCGCCTGCCGCTTCCTCCTACTCCCCTCCCTACCCGACGCTGACTTGATCCCAGGCTCAAGCCCCAACTTGGCTCAGTTCACGTACAAATGTCGGCAACAAATCAAAGCCCAAGTAAATTTGTGGTAATTGAAATTTTATGTGCCGTTTGAAGCTGCTGCCAATTGGTTGCATACTTTGTGGTTAATTACGTCAGCAGAATCTCCTAAAGCCCACTAATGTTTAAGCCAACCTGGCGAGTACGCTATCTAAAGTGGCATCTCTAACGACCGATTGAGCTGGGAGGCCTAAGACTAAAGAGCATGTGGAAATTATATAAAAACATCATAAATTGAAGCGTAAGCAGGAAACTAAAGAATCATCAAAGCTACTTATGGGTTTTACAGAGATAAAAGAACAAGAAACCATAATTGCAAAGTAGCTATAAGGAGCCTAGCATAAGGGAGCTAGTAATTAGTGTAAGCCAAAAGCGTCTTAAGATGTTTATAAAGAAGGTTTTAGTATTAGATTGTGTTTATGTTAAAATGAAGAGAAAAGTCTGAAAGCGAAGTTTACCACCAACATTAAATATTCTTATAAACATTGTTACTAATGGTAAACTTCCACAAAAGCTGAAAAGCTAGTTGTAGTTATTATATTAACATTTGCTGTGCTTTCGAAATACTTTAACCAGTTAAATAAATATGCAAATTTAAAAAAATAAATAAGATATAATAATATAATTTTTTAGAAAGTTACTAACAAATTAAAGAAATCACAAATGCCTAATTGTGAATTTAAGAATAATATTAATATAAAAGAAAAAAGAAAATAATATTAATAAAACAATCGAAATACATCTTTAAGCTTACATTTTTAAGAAGTCTGTGTGTTTGTATAAAGAAATCGTTAAATATCTTTAAAAGAAAACATTGGGAATCAACTTAAAAATGATCTTGTTTTTGAGAATTTAATTGATAATACAATCAACATGTTTATCTTAACTTTTATTTATTTATTTATTTACGAAGGCAAAACAGTGCTGTCTCGTATCAAAAAATATAATATAATACACAGATATATGGAAACAAATTAAAAAGCCTACACGAAATTACAATTGAAATCTAATAACTACACCAGCACGTTGGGGAAGTTTATTTGCCAGTCCGACTAGCTATGCCCCTATTCACAGCAAAGAATTTCCGGTGGCGTTATAAGAAACTATAGCAAGTTAGTAAAGAGTTAGTTATGAAGAAAAAACTTATAGAATTAAGGGTTGATTTAAGGCATAAAACTAAAGAAGAAGAAGAAAGAAAGACAGTAGGAATGAAATCTTCAACCTGGTGGGGGAAGTTTTAGTAGCCAGTCCGGCAAGCTGTGCCCCAACTCACAGCGAGGTTGGTTAGAGATTACATTAAGAAAAGGATCTGGGAAAGAGTGGGGATGGGATAAGAATAATATAGTAAGAGAGTTGGAAATAGAGGGGGACATAAAATGGGCAATCTCCAACCCGATGTGGGAAGATTATTAGCCACACCGGCACTTATGCTTTCTAACTTAATCGACGGGCTTGTACATTGTATTTGTCCTAGGTCCTTTTCTTCTCAAAATTTTCCACAATATACCTAAAAGTAAAACATAGAATTTGACTTCCTAAATTCCCCAAAAGTGACCTAAATTTTCTACATAACTTTAACCACTGGAAATTGTTATAAAAATCATATTCGCTGACAACAAACTGGACAAATTGGTACCAACATGTATTCAATATACGAAAAAACGTGTAAAACTTATCACTAATTAAAGGTACATATAAAATGCATAACAATAACATTATACCAGGCGACAATACCCAAAGTTATCTGTCTGCCCAGCCCAAAAAAAAACAAATACTCGAGATTAATTTGACACAAATTTGACAAGCATATGGAAGGAGTGTGGGGTTAGTTATATGACTAGTAAATATGATATAATCAAACCATGATAACATCAAACAGGGCGCAAATAAAACTTATTAAACTGTCCAACGATACTCGAAGCTGTCAGTAAAAGAAATTTACAAGAAATTTATGACAGCAAATGTATAAAGTTTGTATTGGGGCAAGTTTTAATTAAAGATAGTGCCTAGGCATCGGGTATTTCGTTTTTACCTCTAATATGCGTAGGTTAAACAATTTCTTAGTTTTTATCAGTCAACAGGATCATAGCTATCTGAATTTACCATTTAACACATTGCCACACGAAAATTTGGGTCAATGGACTTGAAAAAATGCTGTTCTGTTTTATGGCCAGATTATGGGGCAGCAATTGCTATCAGGGCCCCCATCACCCCTCAAGCATGTGGGGGTAAACAAAACAGCGCCCAATCATTTAATGATTGTACTCATATGTATGTATGCTTGAGTACTCGCAATGTTTACTTTCGATAAAGACCACGACGAGTAAGGAAATTGACTCTATAATGGTTCGACATATACCGCCCCAGCCGATTTCAAGTGCCACCTGAGTCCGATAGGAACCGGGGAGGGCGGCTGCGGGGCAGCGTTCATATCAATTGTGGTTTGTTTAGGTTCGATTTCGTGTTTGGTTTGTTTATAAAAATCGTTCGTATTTTATATATATATATATATGTGTTTTTTTCCTCTCTTTCAGTCGATTTTATTTTATTACTGCGCTGTGGTTGTTGTCGGAACTGTTTAGCATTTATTTGCTCAGTTTGCCGCCGCCAGTTTGTCTGGCTCGGAGCTGGGCACTGAGAGGGGGGGGGATTTGGTGGGTAGAAGGGAACTGAGTCTCCGGACCTCGCGGCGGCTGTTGATTTTTTACGATTTCCAAACAAAAGGCGCAACGGCAACGCATTTTGTTTATATTATTTGTTGTTGTTGTTATTGCTGTTCGTTTTTTATTTTTAAAGAGCCAATTTATCTGTCTGCAAATGACAGTATCATGTTGTCTTATATGCATTTGGAATATGGCCAATAAAAATGTGATGAAATGCAGTTGCAGTTGACAGTAATGGGTTTTTGTATATCTGTAAGTGTAAGTATCTGTTTGGCGTGGTTATAGGATTTTGTTTTACCTGCACATCCTTGGAGAACATGTTGTTTGTGTGTATAATGACAGCACTAAAATTGCGCACAGTTTCGAACTCAAAGGTGATTTCCACAGGTCGTCCAAATAGTGTATCATTACGCCAGCCAATCCATTCGTAGCCTGAAAAGAATAATAGAGGTTTTAACACAAGAAATAGTCATATTTATCATTGCTTACATTAGATATTATAAATATACATTCAAAAATATGTCTAAAGTTCTACCTAACTCCCAAAATCTCACAAAATAATGATCTACTTGTAAAATACGAAGCTGATTAATAAGTTAAGTAACTTTTATACATGTCTTTTAGTTTGATTATTAATATTGAGACTTTGGCTTAAATACCAATTTAGGAACCTCGAGTTTTGTTTATTAAATTAGTTGAAATTTGTTTCCACAGTGAAGGAGTTGGAATAATAAGAAATTCTAAAATGTTCAATTAAAACTATTTAAGAAATTTTTTATTATAACACAGTCTTATGACAGGCTTTTTCTCACATAAATATTATACATTTTCTAAAATGGAAATCAATAATGAAATATTAATCATTTCCCAAATATTATTCACTCATTTAAATATTATTCATTTTCTGCTAATTCTTTTTTATTGCATTTAATTTCCCTGTTATTTTTTTTACACTCATATAAATATTATACATTTTCTAAAAATATTACACTCAATAATGAAATATTATTCATTTTCTAAAAAGATTACACTCATATAAATATTATTTATTTTTTAAGAATTATTTTTCTTTTGCATTTAATATTTATTGTTATTTTTATTACACTCATCTAAATATTATTCATTTTGTAAGAATTCTTTTTTTTTGCATTTAATTTCTCTGTTATTTTTTTTACACTCATCTAAATATTATTCATTTTCTAAGAATTATTTTTTTCTTCATATTTTTGAATTTAATTTCTCTGTTATTTTATAAACAACTTGAATTAAACTTATAAAAAAAAATATTAAGTTTTGTGAATTTATATTTCATTTTTGCTAAGAAATTGATTTATGTTGCTATCTATTATATTTTCTTCGTTAAGTTATTTACAGCATTTGGCATAAATAAAGTAAATAAATGATTACATTACTGGTTTTCCCGGCCACCTACCGCAGCACTCCTCTATACCACTAACTGGACCCCATATATAACCACTTACTTTAAGAGTACTGTAATCTCCATTAGATATGCTAGCCAACGAGATTTGGCCCAGTTTAGCTAAATTTTATGAGACATTTATGTACAGCTGCAACTTGTAAAGCAGAGCATAGACAAAAGTAGTCTAGACTTAAACAGTTTATGTGACAGGTCTATGGGCTACTACTTATAAGGAGACTTTATGCAGCAGTCTCTGCTCCAAGCAGTCAAAGACCAGTACAATATTATTACCTTTACCAAAGCCATTGATATCCATGCGAAAGTTATCCTTGCCGCGCTGTCCATCCACCAGTTGGCCCAGACCGCTCACAAAGCGATCCCCCTCCTCGTGGCCATCGTAGGTCTTGTCAGAGAGATCGATTTCCATGCCACGCTGAACACCCTTTGGAATGCTGTAGGCGACAATGCCCTCTGTAAGATACAATATAGTCCAGATATACGATTTAGTGAAAGGCATACTCGTATGTATATCAAAATAACAATTTAAGGCGATTTGTGAGCTAAGAGCTACTCTGGATTGTAAGCCTATTTTATGTCTGGCACTGGCTCATGTTCAAATTACATAAAAATGCGCAAATTGTTGGTCTAAAAATGCGATAAATTCGCATAAAAACTGTAAATTAAATATGCAGCATGCAACTGGCTGGGCCACAGCTGGCCCACAACGAGGCCTTTAATAAAACAATAAAAGAAACTAACTAACTTTTTGCTTGGGGTCGCTAAATCCCAAACAAAGTCATCAAAACCGGTCGCACGCCTGATTGCATGCTTGCAGATACTTTTAATACCCTTAAAATAGAAGTTGTATGACATGTCATGGGTTTTTTAGAAACATAAGTTGGTAAGTGCATTTAAAAGGTTTTGTGGAATTGTTGGGAAAGTCAAAGATTCAGCTCAGTCCTTATTGGACTTCTACTATAGTGTTAATAATGCTTCAACTTATTAAATGTGAAAGAGTTTATTGTGACAACAAATTCCAAATTATTAACTTTCTTAAGCATTTAATCAAAAAATTATAAAATTTAGAAATTTTCCCGCCATGACATCACTTGATTGTTATCTGACAATTATAAAATTATGGATCTTCCTTCTTTTTTTTTTTTTTTCACGTCAAAGCCAGTCCTAAATGTGTTTTAAAATAATTTTTATAATGAAACAGTTTTTTAAAATATGTCTTATAAAAAAAAGGAACAATTTTTAATATCAAACAAAAAATAAAACACAATATAGCTGAAGGCCCTGGCAGACAGTGCTATATTACACATGGTAAGGTATGGTTTTTATAATTGTATCTAACTCTACATAAATAATTAAATGAAACACAATATTTTCTGGCATTCCCATAATAATTTTTAAAATACATAAATAATAAATGAAACACAATATTTTCTGGCATTCCAATAATAATATTTAAAATTTGCTGTAAAGATCTATTATAGTGAGATACAACATAAATAATGTTATATTTCAACCTAATTGCAGGTATTCATGTTTTTCTTATATACCATACACATATTTGTATTGTTTTTAAGAAGAATATAAAAGTAGATTTTCCATTTTTGGTGGTAAGTACCTATGTATATCTTGAAGATTACAACTTAGTTTGGTTTTTTTAAAACCTCTTTATTATTAGCAAATTGATCTGGAACTTCGCATCTTATGCGAATAGTTATGTTTCTGAATTTGTATAATTTGTGATAGCAATTATTAAATAAGAATATGAACTTTTATTTTCGAAGTTAAAAGTAATAGAAACTCTAAGCAATGTCTATTTCTAGTGCCAGAGAAAAGCAGCTAAGTCCTTAGCAAATTTTTGGAAAGCTTGAGAAAGTAGTTTGCAATTGAAAATGTTTTGCAATCTAAAAGTCAATAAAAACGAAATTCAAAATCTATTAATTATATCACAAGTGTGAAAAACTGATTTTCTAGGGTATGACAGCTTCGATTTGTCTGTAGATTGGACAACTCGCTGCTAAAAGATACTTTGGCTGTTTGCTAGCCGCAGGCCATGAACAAGTGCGACCATGACGATGGATATGGGGGCGGGGAAAGTGGCAGTGGCAGGGGCAGTGACAGGGGCAGTGGCAGGGGCAGGGGCAGGGGACAATGTTTGCTATAATTCATGGCTTTGACTGTGGACCACTTACCTTCCCAGGCGCAGCCAACGATCTCGGCCCGCAGACAAACTGTGCGATCGTATTGACTGTAGGGATAGATGCGCACCTTGGACGCAAAGATGCTGGGCTGCAGCACGTTCTCCACCTCGCTGTAGGTGTTTATATTGCCGGGAAGTATCTGCAAGATGCAACAGAAATACAACAAAAATAAAACGTTATTAATGCCCCAGCTGTGGAAGCGTGTAGGTGGGGAAATCTGAGCGCTTTGGCCGAAAAAACAAAAGCGTTCAAATTGATTTTCTTGGCTTGCACACAATAAATCGATGGAACGGGGCAGAGGGACACGGGAACGGGTTGGGCCTCCACCATTGCGGGACACCTACGCAATTCTCGCTCCTCGCGATAATTCGCACGTAAATTGTGCAGCCTAAAGATGTAGATACATTTTGTATCTGTTCGTGGCTTGCGGTTATTGCGATGCTTATCGCTGCCCGGCCCGTCCGTGATTAATGTGTGAATGGAGAGAGAGAGGTTTGGCACTCCGGCACTCTGGCACTCACCTCTTTGCCCTGTATGCTCTTCCAACGCAGCCATTTCTCAAAGCCAGGCCTCCAGTATTCCAGCACATAGGCCTCCGTATATTCCTGGCCCTGACCTTTGCCAAAGCGACCCTGAGTGCGTATGGCGCTCACCAAATGCACCTGCAGCAGATCAATTTGCAGATACTCCTTGAGACCCCGTGAGACCATATGCTTGGGACACCAGGCACCTCCATTGTTGTCCACCTTGAGTCTGCAAGGAAGATTAAGAAGGAGAAAAGTCAATTGGGAGTTTTGGATTACTTGCTTATAAGTAGACTAGACATCAATCTACCATAACTTTCTGAAAACTCAATCGATTTCTATGCGGAATGCACTTTTGGTCATGGTTTCAATCCTAGATTGATTTGGCATTTGAAATTGACATAAAATGACCGTTTTTCTAGTGATTCTAAACTTATTCCAGTAACATTTACAATACTGACAGAGTAGAAATAGTTATTAAACTTATAAAAAGGCTTTGAAGCCTTAAGAATATGAGATTTTTTGTTTAAGAATTCCCAACTCCAATATTTAGTAGTTTAAAAGAAGCATAAAGTTTGTTTTCTATTAAAAATCCATTCGGAAATATTTATGAATATATTAACAGATATTCATATTGCCAGTTTTAATAGCTAAATATTAATTGTAATTTATACAAGTGTCCACAATTTCTCCCCGTCTATTATTAACAATATTGATCAATAATTAATTTGAATTTGCATTGATTGACTCAACGCACTGCCACGCCCCTTGCGTGTTTATTGTCTGCAGTTTTTCTACTGTTGGCCACTTTTTTATTACCACATATGCATCAGGACCAGGTTTTTTATTCCCGTCAATTGCATTGGCGTTAATTATTTAATTAAATTTTACAATTTGCAATTTTTTTGTGGAATGTGAATGTAATTGAGCTGCATGTCGAGTGCATCTGCTGCTTGTAATTAAATGTTGTCAACTGTGCGAGGACGACACCAATAAGTATCGTCCTTTTGAGAGAAATGCGCTGATTGCTAATTGTGTGCAAAGCTTTTGACTGCACACACTTTAAATTATGGCTTCAAAGTGAATATATCTATCTATATTTAACAGGCAAACAATTATGATCGAATGATAGTTTATTGAGACTCTGAGAGAGGTTTTACCACATAATATAGGGACAAGAGTCTCTTTTTACTCTCCTGTACCCATAAAATGGGTAAAAAGGGGGTAATTGAATTTGTGCAAAAGTATGTAACAGACAGAAGGAGACATCTCCGACCCTATAAAGTATATATATTCTTGATCAGTATCAAAAGAGAATTCGATTTGGCCATGTCCGTCCGTCTGTCCGTCTATCTGTCCGTATGTCCGTACGAACGCAAGGATCTTAGCAACAATTTGGAATGTAGGTTCGTGTTAAGCGGGAGCAGGTCAAGTTTGATTCTGATATCTGATATCTTACCCCGTTCCCCTGCAAATCGATCAAAACGTTTTACAGCCACAGTTTTAAAGATATAGCTTTGGGATTTGACATGTACACTACTTTGTTCACTCTTAATCTACTATCCAAATTTAAAGTCGATCGGATAATAAACACGGAAGTTATTCAACAAACAAGATTCAGTACTGTAGCGAGGGGGGAAGAACAAGCACAGCAAAGCCTTGCGTACGCTGTGGCTCGCGTGTGTGCGGCTTTGTGTATGTGTCTGTGCGTGCATGTGTAAGAGACGAACATATGATTGGAAGTTTTAGACCTGTGTACAGGGGGTTTCGTAGTCGGGTATACTCGACTAAAGCATTCTTACTTGTTTGAAATTACAAATATTGTATGAAAAAAAGAAGTAATTTTGTAGAAATTTATATTTATTTTATTCAGAATATACACGTTAAACTGACAATGTGTATAAATAATAAATTAATTTGTTTCGAATCATTGAACATTAAAATTTAAACATTATGCAAGGCTAATTTTTAAATAAATTATTAATATTAATTGGAGTTAGAAAAAAAATCATTTAGAGTTCGAACTTGGCAGGCAAAAAGCAGCTATATAAAATTTATGAATAGTGATAAATATAACAATTAATTTAGTCGCAAATGCTTTGGTCTCGTATTGTATTCTGGTCATAAGTTGTCACATTTAATTAATACTTTAAAAACATATTTTTTTTTTCCACTAAAGTTGATTCAATTATTCTTTGCTAATATGCATTTTCACTCGATAACGAAAACGGGAAAAACGTTCCAATATTTATTCAATAAAATTGTTGGTATGTGTCAAGGCGCCAATTTGCATACTTAATCATCGTTGGTTCAAATGACTTTTCAACTTTTTATTTTGCCGCAACATTCGCGCTCAATTTATGAATTATTTCCACAACAGCTGCGGCAGTTTGGCAGTTTTCACTTTCAATTTTCAAACAGCTGAATGGGGCAAAAAAAAAAATAAACAACAAAGTTAACCACACGCTGCGCTGCTGTCCAAACTTTTAGCCATGGGAAAATGGAAAACTCAGCTCAACTCAACTCAACTCAACTCGACACAACACAACTCGACTCGAAACTCAAACGCCAACTTTTCGCAAAACTCAAAAACTGCAACTGCATTGCGACAATTTCTTTACACACACACAACACACAGTAAGGGTATGTGTGTGTTTGTGTGTGGCATACGTTATATGTTCATATTCATATTTTATCTAGTTTGCAGTTGCCCTGTATTAGAATGACGCCAAAGTGCAGTAAATAATACAAGTTATTGACTCACGCAAAGTCATTTAAACAATTTGCACACTTTGCTATAGACTATAGAATAAAGTCATAAATTGAGAGGATATTCAGCTGGGGGAATTCTCATGGTAAGCGCTTTGTTTGTTTCTGCAACATGTTGCTTGCCATACATATTTTATTGTTGCCCCAGTTTAAGTTTTGTTCAAAAGTCTGCGAAAAGTTCCTTAAAAAGGGGTCGCTTTCTATTGTAGCTCATATTAGATTAACACTGATAAAAATGTGTACTGGAAATTGTAGAATTTTTGGAAATTGACGACAGCTTATAGGAAAGTGGTATGGATATACTTGTAAATATATTTATCGACTACGAATTGCTACCAAAAAGGGTTGTGATTTTTCACTATGATTGGCATATGTTGTATCTAAATTATGGACCATTTCCTTCTTTTCTTTCTTAAATAACTATATAGATTTATTTATAGAAGTGTTTATTACTTAACATAAAGGCAGGCGTGTTTCTTTCCTAAAAAACGTCCACGAGGACGAACAATCTAGTGTGCAATAGGCATAAGACGTTAAATTCAGAAAGACAATTCTTTATATATGCTATTCGCACCTGGAATCAACTTCCCCATCCTTTAAAAACTATTTATGGCGCCACGCAATTTAAGATAAAACTAAAGGCTAACCTACAGAACAACACCCAATAATAATTATTTTGACTGTTAATGATAACTTTAAACTCAAATTATATTACTTATTTTATATGTTAAATCGAAAAAAACTAAATGTAAAATTTATGTTATAAAATATGTTTAATTATAGTGACTAGTGCCCTAACTTATAAGCTTTAGCTTGTAGTGTTGGGAATTTTCCGTGGAATCAGAATAAAGACATTGAATTCGAGAGTAAATTATAATGCTTGTTTATTCAATGGCAGCAACTTACGAACTAAGCGTGGCGCGTATTCTGCATAATGACATGTTAGATCATATGACAGGGATGCCAGAAAGTTAGAAATGACCTAACATTAACATAAGATTGTGTTGCACTAACATAATTCCAATTATTTTAACATGTAGCACTAGGAATGATAAAATAAATAAATAAATAAATAAAAAATAACTAAATAGATTTATATATAGAAGTGTTCATTACATAAAATAAAGGCAGGCGTGGAACTACAAGTGACTACAAACAATTCTATTAAGTTTTCTCTATTCATTCTGTCTTATATGGAAGATCTGAAAGACAATTCTTTGTATATTCTGATCGATCTTGAAACCATCTACCACTTTATCTTAAAACAAAAAGAGGCACTTCTAAGTTCAATATATTGCTTAAAAACTATCTTAATATGGCAAAGGAGAGCGCATGGGACGATATGAGATATTTTAATAACACCTAATGCATATTGAAGTACAGCAGCTCGATTGACTGCACAGACTTCAGACTTCGAAGCACAGAAATCCTCTTAAGGTAAACATCAAATGAATAACTTAATAAATAATTAAATAAATATTATAAATGGAATAATTAGTAAATTATTAAGTAAAAACTGTTTTCCCTTAGAGTAAATCCTAATCTTAATTATCTGAGTAAGAATTTACAAATTATAAACCTATTTAATAATGAAATTAATGTTATGTATGCGCAGTAATGTAAAAGTATTGAACTTGTTGTGCTTGGATATGAGAATACATCAAATTAAATTAAATTATGAAAGCCTATCACTTCTTACTCCCAAAGTCATTTACTGGCTGCTTTGCTTTACTCTTATAAGGAGAGTATTAAAGTTCTTGACTTTAAGAGGATTTCTGTGCTTTGAAGTCTGAAGTCTGAGCAGTCAATCGAGCTGCTGTACTTCAGTTATTAAAATATCTCATATCATTCCATGTTCTCTGCTGTGCCATATTCTCTATATGTTCATTAGCCATTTTTCATAACAACAACAGTTCTGGCAGTAGTAGTTGTTCCACCTAATCGTCAATCTAATAAAAACTTCAACTGCTAATTAACTGCTGCTGCAGTGGCAGTGGCAGCAGCAGCAGCATCAACATCAACATCAGCATCAACAATAGCCGCATCAGCAGTTGCCTCGTTCTGTGAAAATTGCTACAAATTTTCCGCATGGCAGGCGCCACACAAACATATGAACGCTTTATCCTGACGCATAGCGGCATCAGGCAAGAGTGGGCAGGGGGAAAAGACTGCTGGAGGGATTTGAAGTGAGGGTATCTCCACTGGAGTAAACTCGCACATATCCCGCCATGACCTACATTATGTCCTGGCTCTGACTCTGGCTCTGGTTCTGGCTCTGTTTCTGCTTCTGTGGCGCATTCATTTTTTCCGTTTCGGTCACATTCGCTGCCAGTTTTTTATGCCCATGTGTGTGTGTGTGTGTGTGTGTGTGTGCCATATATTTTTTTGCTGCTGCTACTGTGCGCCATTTTTTCCGCTATTTACGTTAATCGCGGTTTACAACACGCCGGTACAGCCGGCTGAGGGCGAAGGGCTTGGAACTCATATGCAAAATAGGCAGTGGAAGCCACCAAGTTGACTGTGCCAGCCAAGCTGCTATAGTCGTATTGTCTGCCCCCCAGACGGAGGCCTCCTTGCCACGCTCCTCCTGGTTTTGCCTATTTGCAAGTGTTGCGCCGAGTTTTCTACATTAATATCAATTTTGTTGTCATAAATCCAATGAGATGTGGCCTGCTATGCGGCTTCGGGGGCTTGACATTTAACGTTGACTTTTACTTTTCGCTTGAAACCAGAAGGATACCTTGAAATTGTCATAAAGCTTGCAAATCTGCTAGACTATTTGTTATTATTAAATAATATAAAATATGCCTTTGTATAATAATAACTTATTTTGTTTGTTTCATTAGAAGAATATTAAACAGCTGCTGGTAGAGTAATTGACATTGAATACTCAATAAAAAATAGATTTTTAGGATTTATCTTAAACCGATTTTTAAATACATATTGATGTCATTCATATTTATTTGTAGTCCCATAAATATCAATGTAAATTATACAATAATTTTCGGTTTACTTTCTGGTGTGTAGAAAGTGTTTAAATTTTCCAGAAACTATTATAAATATTCATAAGCAGATATTCTCACTTATTGATTTTATTTATTTTTATTAGAAACACAATAAAAAATTGTAATCTTTAAATGTTTTTTATTAAGTAATAGACTGAATACTATTTAGCTTAAAAATGCCTGAATATTCTCGACTAGTTTCGAAACAATTGTACTAGAAAGTGTTTGAATTTTCCAGAAACTACTGACGGTTAAGTAATTGACTTTGTACAATCGTTTAAAAATCTATTTTTTAGATTTATTTTAAACCGATTTTTAAGTAAATATTGATGTCGCTCATATTTAATTTGTAGACATAGAAATATCAATGTAAATTATACAATAATTTTCGGTTTACTTTCCGGTGTGTAAAGTGTTTGAATTTTCCAGAAACCATAAGCAGATTTTCTTCCTTATTGATTTTATTTAATTTTATTAGAAACATAATACAAATACTTTAAAAGATTCCTATTAAGTAATAGACTGAATACTATTTGGCTTACAAATGTCTGAATATTCTTGACTAGTTTCGAAACAATTGTACAGAAAATGCAATTAGTTTTAGGAGGTTCTATTTATTTATTTATATAATGATAACTTCTAGTTCAAACTATGAGTTAACATTAAATTCTTAGCCATGGCTGCCAGGGCCTTCAGCCGGAAGGAGGTTCTATACATATACTACTTCTATACTACTCCGTTTGAAATTTCATTAGCTAACTCTACGAGTGAATTCAGACACTTCAAGGGTATTTTGTATTCGTCAAGGATGACTTTATTTAATGCTGTAGTCTATGGCGTCCTCCTCTCTACGGCTGCAGCTGTTTATTAACGTTAACATATGGGTCACCTGGGATGGCACTTTAGCATCATTTGCATGACAAGGCTGAAAATGTTTTCTCAATGCGCATTCAAATTGGGCAAATAATGGGCGCCTGGCAAGAAGTAGATGGCTCGTAAGTGTTGGCCATGCCAAATGCCTAAAAGCATGCTCCACTTACATAATGCAGGTCCTTAAAGCACGCTGTGCTTGCTTGTTATGCAGCCCGAGCCCCAATAAGTATGCTATATTCGTTTTCGGTAGCATCATTTTGCATCGCACACAGCTGAAGGATTCTATTAGGTTCGTTTTAAGCGCTGCCACGACGCCATCTCGTCATCTCATTTACGACTAACGAGGCAGATACTTGGATACTTATATTGCTGCTTATACAACACCCGAAACTTTTTATATTTCCATGCTGCTCTGGGCGCACAAAAATATGCTATGGAAACGAGTCCGAAATATGCCGTGCGAAAATGTTCATGTTGTTGTTGTGGCACACAAATATTTGCACTCTTTGCTGCTTGGAGCTGAGGTTTCGTTTTATAGCAAATTGTTGCATTCTTTGCGGCGTTTTGGCTGTGTGTGTGTGTGTCCTGTGCATAGTTTCCGTTGCATACTTTAGCGCGTTATGGTCAGCAGCAGGAAATGGCACCTAGCACCACTTTTATTTAGGCAAAGCTACTAAAATATGCCATAAAAGGCTGCAGCTATCGCATAACTGCAGCACACAAGCTGTACAAGGTGTTCAACCACGAGACCAACACAACTAAGTGGCCGTAATGTTGCATTTGCACACAGATACACACACACACACACACAGAGAGAGAGAAGACACATTTAGTTGGCAGGCAACTCTAACTAGGTCTTGTGTTACTTTATGTGCCCAAGCCTTGGCTGGAATGGCTGCGAACGTGGCTGAAATTAGAGACAGCGAACAGATACACACACATACACACATACATAGGCGCACATATACACACTTACACACAGATACAATTATGGGGTACTGGGTCCTGCGTCCTGGGTCCTGTGGACTGTGGCAAAGTTCTGCTCGTTTTTAATATAAATTCATGTCGCTTTCACTTGTGTTTTGTGTGTTGTGGCCTTACACACATTTATTTAGATAATTATGAAAATATATATATGCATGAATATGTGGCTCGATGGCTGCGTCATGTGGCACGTAACAGCAGCGTCGCATTGGGAGTTGTGGGTGGCTGGCATCAGTGGGGCAATGCACAGTGCCAGCTGCTCTTAAATTGTTAGCACATGTTCATAATAATGCAAAAGTCAACGCAACTTTTCAATTCAGATAAGTTATAATTTGTAAACATTATATAACTTTTTAAACAGCTTAAATAATAGAGACAACTAACATGTGAACTAAGTCCTCGCAAGATAAAAGTAAAAGTGGAATACCTAATTGGGGACTATGATAGCTATATAGTTCTCTTGGGTGGCCTGAAATAGCACACTTGCTGCTTTAATTATTCATTTGTGTACTGAATATGGATTCTTTAATGGATTTTATGGGAATTACATTAAGTAACACAAGCATTAACTGTTGAATAAAATGAAAATCCATTACATTATGTTTAAAAACTGATATTACAAATGTTGTCTAACTAAAAATTGTAGTATTAAATAAGATTTATCTTATATATGTTTCACCTGTGATCAATTTTCTTTCTCCCTTCAATGTAAAACTAGATTAAGTTGCCAGTGAAAAGTTTATTTAAATATAATATACAAATTTTTTAATAACAATTAAAAGAAAAGTTTTAAATAATTAAGAACTTCTATGTACTTGAGACTCTTCTCAGACATTATAACATTTTATCGAAGTTTGCAAAAATACTGGAGTCATAAAATTGGTGAAACTGGAGCTTCCATGGCATCTCTTTAGATTGATATATCTGTGTTTGGTAATAAATTAAAATTTTAAGCAACATTTTACTTGCAGTTTGCAATAAAAGGAAGACTATTTAGATTGAAGTTAATATTAAATTATATTATTTTTGGCAAGTTGTTTTTGTGTACAATATTATGCAATTTTATTATTTATCTATTTATTATTATTATTAGTGATGGGGGCGTTGCACTGCGACCTATGAGATCTATTGTGCCCCCTTCTAAGCCTAAAGCTCACTCATCAACCCTATTTCCTGCATGAATGCAAGGATCTTGGTCGGATCTAGAGTACCTATATCGTTTGTCTGAAGGAAAAACCCACCCAGGTACCTGTTTCTTCTTCTGGCAAGGAAAGTGCAGTCTGTTGGTATGTGTGATGAAGTTTCAGCCTCCATTTCACAGAATCTGCATGTCCCGCTTCTTACAATTCCTAGCTTGCTTAGGTGGTTTCTCAGTCTACAGTGCCCAGTCAGAAGGCCGGTGACTATTCTAAGTGAATTCTTCCCCAATGGTATTAATTGCTTGAATCTTTTGAGATTATAGTTTCCTAAGATATTTATCTATTTATTTTTATGTATATTATATAATGATAACTGTTAGTTTAAACTAAGAGTTAATATAGTATTCTTAGCCATGGCTGCCAGGGCCTTCAGCTGGAGTTACATTTTAATGGTTATTATTTACAATATTATGGGGAATGTATGGAGTGTGTGTATAAATGTATTAGAGAAGTGTTATTTACATTATTTACAAGATTTGTGTGGATGTATGATATTATTATTTATTTTTATGTATTTAATATGATATTTCGAATGGTTCTGATGACTTTGAGTTTTGCATATTCATATATGGCTGAAAACAATTAAGTATCAAGGAGAATACAGATATACTACAATATCTTCCTTAAACAAAACTACATGACAGTGTTAATAATCAAAGCCTTACTCAAGTTGCCTTTAAATATACTTTAAATTTTGATTCACTCTTAAGAATAATTCAGTGAACTGTTATTGATTGTCTTTAAGTCTTAGTCATCTCCATTTTCATATATTTGCAACCTTATAGCACACACAAGGATACACACTTTAACTGCCATTCAGGAGATACTCATTGCAAATTTAGTATGTTTTCATATGAGCATATATGTATACCCTGCTAATTTGTTCATTTAGTTCATTTGAATGCACTGAGCATTTGGGAGCATTATTTATTTAAATGCTCTTATACAATACATTTGTAGCCTTTTGGCATATTTATTGTGCGCTTTACTTTATGCAAAATCAAATTTGCATATGTTTCCGTCATAGAAGAAACCCCTATAGCTTAGGTGCCCAATTGGTTTGTTGTGCTAAGCACAATGAAAACTTCCTCAGACTAAGGCGACCCTTTTTTTATTTGCCAAGAAGACTTTGGCCCTAGGCCGATATGTGTTTCTGCTATTTCCTTCTACTATTTTCATATCTTCTAGCAGTGCTTTTCAAAATGCGTATCCTTTTTTTGCGGGGGCTATGCATATGAGGCCAGAGTCTTTATCAAGTTTCGTTTGGCAAGTTGTTTGCCAGCTGCTTGCTTATTTTTAATGAGGTTGTCTAGATTTCTACTTGGGGGCTGGCTGGTCTTTAAGGCTGCCCAGCCCGCACATGAGAAAGGCTTCAAAATATGCTACAGTTTATAGCGCAAAAAGTTAAGCTGATTTGCACTGAATGAAGTTCGTTTGGTTGGGCAACTTAACTTTTGCCTCATGGGGGGGTTCGGGACAAAACTTAAGCAGCTTACAGCAGAACATTTTGAGACTACACTCACACATATGCTCGAGTGTCCCTAACATGCTAAAGGCTATCTAATAAGTAACTAGCACAGCAGAAGGATTCGCCCCAGTCCCAGTTCCAGCTGACAAGCTCATTTCAGGTGTGCAAGGGTAAGGAGTGTAAGAAAAACACAGGTGACGGCAAAATATTTGCGTTTTCAATTTCAGGTGTGTGCACGTGTGTGCAGCTGTGTGTGTGTGTGTGTGTGTGAGATGCTTAAGGGCTGCCCGCTTCTCTCTTGCGCTTTCTTTTCCCTCTCGCACACATATTTATTTTTCATTTAATTTCCAATTTTTCTTTCAACGTTTTTAATGGCACTTGATACAATTAAAATGCCATGGCAACGTCTCTACCAACCGTCGTCTCCCTTTGCCCTGCCCTGCCCTGCCTGCCCTGCTGCCAGCGGCTTGTAAGCTACTAAAAATTATTTTTTACGATTGTCATAAAGACGTCGCCGTCGACGTTTGCAAAGGCCACCCCTTTACCCCTTGTCTTTACCCTTAACCAAACAATGACTGCTGCTTTTGTTTCTATCGCTTCCGCTCAGCTCAGCTCAGCAGCGCCTCCTAGCGGCTGGCAGCGGCAATAGCAGCAGCATCAGTTCGCCGAGTTTTTAATTAAATTCTTCTTTTATTTTTTCTCATTTTTTTTTTTTTGTTGCGCTCTTTACCAAAATATTTTGCTAAGCTTGAAGAGTTTGACGCCGGTTGTGGTGGCAACTTTTAAGGCAGGACTCCCAAGCAATCCTTTAACAAATTAATTTTTAGCCTCAAAATGAGCGTCAGCTGTCTTTAATTGTTTGTTGCCACGTACCTAAGCACAGTAACTACATATTATAATGGCATATAAAAACATTGGCATTGAATTGAGCTGCCAAAGTTGCCTAGGCATTGCTTTAAATGGAAACATTAAAGATGTAAGTGAAGCATTAGAAAATACTCGCATTAAACTTGGAAAGCATTTTTTTTGGCTGAGGAACTACCATTCTACTTCGCCTTCAATCACAACTCCATTTGAAGAATCTAATACATAAATATTTATACTTGAAATATATAAATATATTTAAATAAACATTATAATATTATAAATATATATATACTTTAGAATAATCAAATATATTCAGTCCAATTAACAGTTAGAACTTTTGGTAACAGTTGACAATTGTTGATAATACCATTCCATGGCTGTAGACCTTTATAAGTGAATCTCAGAACCCCCAAAAAGTTATATATAAATATTTTTTAAAGGATGCTCAAGTAGGATTTCTTATTTACAGATTAAAAGAGCGAAATTATTTCTCATTCGTCCAAGTCGCAGTTAAACGTCTTGAGAAACAAAAGTGAACAGAATTCAACTGAATATTTTAAGCCGCAGCCTTTCCTTAAAGGGTCGATCCC